>JALIGW010000002.1:248814855-249414855 GCA_023053685.1 Diadophis punctatus similis
GAATCAATATGGACATTGAGACATCAAATGACTGCTACTTTTGATTTTATTTCTGTCTTCCACATGAATTTTGTCTTAAGCTTGTTGGGAAGCATGCTAATCGGGTGGGTTCCTACCGGTGCGGTCCAGTGTGCAGCTCTGGTAGGGACCCGCCGATTGCCCAATTTGCGTGTGCTGGCTCCGGTACCGTCTTTGCCAGTCCGGCACGCGCCGCCATCTTTTTTTTGGAATTTTTCAGTGATTAAGCAAAATCTCACTGAAATCTTGTGAGGGGACGTGCACGTGTGCGAGATTTCGGCAAGATTTAGCTTTCGCGCATGCGCGGAAGTAAGAAATAGCTGAAATCGCACACATGCGTCCCCTCGCAAGATTTCAGTGAGGTTTTGCTTCCACGCATGCGCAGGAAGCAAAATCACGTGAGGGGGCACACGCGTGTAGTGAGTGCGCGCATGAGCGCAACATGGCAGCACACCGGTAGCGTGGTAAGTGCAACCCGCCCCTGACGCTAATGGTTATCATAGAATCCGGGGACAATGTGATGATGGTAAATGCGAAGATTGTTTGCCAAACTGTTTTTTTATGTATCATCATAACCTTGAATGTTGCTAAACGAGGCAAATGGTAAGTGAGGACTATCTGTATTACATCCAGAAAAAAAGCCATTTGCACTGGATGTCATTTGCTGGAGGAAATAATAGTTTCCTATCCAGCTCGTGGATTACCCAGAAGGATGTGAAGGATTGTGGTGAGATAGTTCTGCTCTGGGAGCTCCCCTTCCTCTGGAACTGATGGAGGCATTTGGAATTATGAGCACACACAAATGGATGTTTTTCTCCCAAATGGAAATTCTTGCCAAGAAGGCATCGCGGGGACCACAGCCACTTCTTAAAAGTCCCCTTACAATGGTTCCTTCTAATCCTTCTCTTCAATAGTCTAGTTATCCTAGCTCCCTCAACCGATCGTCATACGAATTAGTGGTGGGTTCCTACAGGTGCGGTCCACTCTATAGCACCGATAGCGGCCTGCTGGTGATATCACAGTACCGGTGCGGTCGGTTGCCGGTGCCTGGGCGCCGCCATTAAAAAAAAAATTTCTTCTGCGCATGCCCAGAAGCCGAACTTCCGGCACTGTGCATGCGCTGCCTTCCTACCCCACAGTGAATCCAAGCAGGGGAGGAGGGCTGAGGGAGCGTGTAAGATGCTGAAAGAATGGGCAGCAGGAGCTATCTCCATTCCCCTCCCTTCAGCAGTCCGAGAAGCCACGAACATGCGGTGATGATCCTAGGCATTTTTGCACATTCGAGGCTTCTTGAGCTGCTGAGGGGAGGGGGAATGGGCGGCAGGACCTATCTCAGTTCCCCTCCCTTCAGCAGTCTGAGAAGCCACGCCCACCCAGTCACATGTCCGGCAAGCCACACCCACAAAATAAGCCACTCCCACAGAGTGGTAGTAAAAAATTAGGAACCCGCCCCTGCCCTACATGGCTTAGGACCAGGCTATCTCCGGGACCACATCCTACCTATGACCAGTTAGGTCCCACAGAGTCGGTCTCCTCCAGGTCCCTTCAGCCAAACAATGTCAGTTGGCGGGACCAAGGTGGAGAGCCTTCTTTGTGGGGGCTCTGGTTCTCTGGAACCAACTACCCGCAGAGATCCGATCTATCCCCACCTTGCTGGCCTTCCGGAAAGCTATTAAGACATGACTCTTCCTGCAGGCGGGGTGATGTGACTGCTGAATATCTTAGGTCCCCCCCCAGGTATGAATGTGTTGTTTGGTTTTTTTAATTTTTTAATTAATGTTTTAAATATCTTTTGCTACTGTTTTTATATTGTTCTTATATTCTGTTGTACTCCGCCCTGAGTCCCTAGGGCCGTGGTGGCGAACCTATGGCACGCGTGCCAGAGGTGGCACGTGGAGCCATAGAAGCCGGCACGCGAGGGTTGCCCACCGGCAAACCGGAAGTGCGAAAAAATGCACTTCCGGTTTGCCGGTGTGCTGTTTTTTGCACTCTAGAGGGTTCAGGGAAGCTCCCTGAAGCTCCGGAATGCAAAAAACTACAAAACGGACAAACCGGATGTGCACTTTTCCGCACTTCCGGTTTGTCCGTTTTGTAGTTTTTTTGCATTCCGGAGCTTCAGGGAGCTTCCCTGAACCCTCCGGAGTGCAAAAAACAGCATACCGGCAAACCAGAAGTGCGTTTTTTCGCACTTCCGGTTTGCCGGTTTCGTCGTCCCAGGCTCCGGTAAGCCTTTGCGCGGGGGTGGGGGTGTGTGCGCATGCGCAGGGGGCAGCATGGGGGCGTGTTGTGCGCATGCGTGGGGGGGAGGGAATGGGTGTGGGCACGCGAACGCACGCGAGCGCACCCTCCCCTTTTTGGCAAGCGAGCCGAAAAAGGTTCGCCACCACTGCCCTAGGGAGTAGGGCGGCATATAAGAACAGCAAACTAAAATAAATAAATAAATAAATAATAACCTCCTACAATCCACCCTTTTTGCTAAAATATGTTGGTGGGAACACATGTTATTGGCAAAAGATTAAAAATTGATGAGATCAGGGAGACTTGTTGGGTGCGTTTAATTTTTCTGATGCAAAGGGGAAGGCATTGATAAAGGCAGCAGAAAAGGATTCCTTCAGTGGCTCCCAAAAGGAGAGCTTTCAGCCATGAAGATCTAGCCGCCAGGGCAAAAGTTCTGGAAAGAAATGTACAGTATCCAATTTTCCATGCCAATTATTTTCAGAGGTTTGATATTACTTTCTGTGAGCTTCCAGTCAGGTTTTAAACAAGCAACAAGCCCCAAAATTCTTCACAGCCATGGTTTTTCTTTAAATTACAGACTGCCCATTTCCAATGGTTGGTTACTAAACCTGCCCTAGCTCTTAGTTTCCAGGATTTGTGAGGCCAAATTGAGGTTAGCCATTGTGCAATCCAGGCTATTTAGCATAAAGAGCCAACATTCTTTATACTTTACATAAATGACCTTTACGAGCATATTAAAAGCAACTGCCTTCTCTTCGCTGATGATGTAAAACTATTCAACACCACCAACAATGCTGTTACGCTTCAAAAAGATCTTGACTATGTGTCAGAATGGTCAAACAAGTGGCAACTACAAATCTCAACCAACAAATGCTCTGTCTTACACATTGGCAAAAAAAAAATCAGAATATAAAATACAAGCTGGATAGACATGACCTTGTAGTCAACCCTCACTCTGTCAAAGACTTTGGAGTACTCATCTCTAATGATCTAAGTGCCTGACCCCACTGTAACTACATTGCCAAAAAGGCATTAAGAGTTGTTAACCTAATCTTGCGTAGCTTCTTCTCTGGTAATATTGTATTACTAACTAGAGCATACGATTACCCTTTATCATCTTAGTTGCTCTTCTTTGCACCTTTTCTATAATCTCAACATCTTTTTTGTATTGTGGTGACCAGAATTGGATGCAGTATTTTAAGTGTGGTCTCACTGGAATAGTATTACTTCTTGTCGTCTTGACACAATCCCTCTGTTGATGCAGCCTAAGACTGCATTAGCTTTTTTTTTAGCAGCTGCAACACACTACACACCTTTCTTGTCCAGGTGTAGCAAAAATGTTATACAGGTTTTCAGGTGTATTTTTCAGTGAAAAATAAAAGACAGAGTCCAGATTGTCTTGATAAGCAAAACTTTTTATTTGAATAAAGATTTAAAACTGATTTATTCAGTTGAATAAAGAGGGGTCTTCCCTAAAAGTGGAGGAACCCCGAACACAGTGCAAGGCAGATATTTATACATTTCTTTGCTTTTGCTTAGTTACATAAGAGGAAGCTGGCACTCAAAAGATAAGGTATAGAAATATAGGAATTATAAAAATAGCCAAGCATGCCTTCTGTGGTTTTGGTCATATGCCTAACACACAGGCTAGTTGTTTATTATTTATTTATTTATTTATTTTGTGAGATTTATATACCGCCTCACAGTGCAAGCACTCTCTAAGCGGTTTACACCAGTAAGCAATGTATATTTATATTGCCCCCAACAATCTGGGTCCTCATTTTACCTACCTCGGAAGGATGGAAGGCTGAGTCAACCTTGAGCCGGTGAGATTTGAACCGCTGACCTGCGGATCAGTGTCAGCTAAAGTGGCCTGCAGTACCTGCCTCTAACTGCTTTTTAAGGAGTTAATGTGCTGTTGAACACATACACAGCGAAATAGTAATTGTGGTTTTGGTGTTGCAGTTTGATATGAATGCTATTCAGTCAATAAACAGAATATGTTTAGTATATACAAAATAGTTTACTTCTAGTAGTAGCAAAGTTCAATAGGAAGTCCAAGTCATACACAGTTAGTTCAGTCAATGCGGTTTCTTCTTCTTGCCTATCTTTGTTTTAACTAACAAACAAAGATTACAGCTATCATTCAAATCTACACTATCACAGATAGTTAAGACTTTTCACAGCAACTCTTCAAGTAATTCTACACAGTCACAAAGCAATTACTCATCAGTAAAGCAGTAGAGTTAATCAGCAGAGAGTCAGCACTCCGAAACACACCATCAAACACATTAATCACCACACAGAGACATTCTGAGCATGCTCTCTTGCTGCCTTATATAGTTATCAGCCTTCAATGCAGTTAAAGCGATGCACACATAACATTGATTTGTGGCTTGTTCATATATTAGCAATCCAATTGTTTGAACAGGGTTCTAACACTAGTGATTTCCTTTGGAACTTTCCATGGCCTCAAGGCCCTGCTGAGGCCTGAACTTCAACTCTGCCATCTCAACATATGTTCCCTTTAGGCCTTTTTTAAAAAAAAAATAAAATGGATCGACAGCAGAGGTTTGTTAAGTCGGGTGAGTGAAGAGACTGGAAATAGGCTTCATGCAACAGCTCTTTATTTCAACTATGTACAGATCCAGCAGAGAGCCTGTCTGACAACTTGCCCTTATATAGGGAGCTGTCAGATGGCTCAGCCAATCAGCGGCCGGTATTTTCCCGCTTAAACAGAGGACCTGGTTGTAAGCAGGCACTCTTGATATGTAACGATTATGATTTTAGGAATAGGACACAATTGTTGGGAAAGTTCTCAATCAAAATCTTAAGAAAAAGCTTTATTATTAAGAATCAAACGAGGATATTTGATCCTGGACAGATCAGAGACAATGATTGTGGGAATTTATAAATAACAAGCCATTGTAGTCTTTATATGAGTGAAATATAATAAGAGATGGTTAACAGAGGGCTTTGAGGTTTAACTTTGCTGTTGGATCACCCGTTAACCACTCTGCCGAAAGTGAAATGGATTCTAACAAAGGTAGAAATTCACAAATTTTGGGCCTGCTTTGCAAGGGTAGGAAACTAATATTCTTACAATATATTTATGAATCCAGATAATCCTTGAATTATGAATGTAACGGAGCCTGCCAATTACATTCGTAACCGGAGGATTCGTTGGAGTGAATCACGTAAAGTGAATGTGAAAACTCCCTGCTTTCACACATGCATTTGCTAATGAAATGTGTGGGTCATTAAGTGCATGAGGTATCTTGGGGGGAAGGCCATGGGGGGGATAGTGATGAAATAGGCCACCCAAGGAGTCCGCCAACCCACTGAGATATCTCATGCTCCCCACAATTGCTTCCCCCAATCCTGCTGTGCCGGGTTTCACTTACTTCGTTCTGATCTAAGTGTAGCTCACAAAATTATCTGCCACAATGTCCTACCTGTTAACGACTACTTCAGCTTCAACCGCAATAATACTCGAGCTCACAATAGATACAAACTTAATGTAAACCGCTCCAAACTTGATTGCAAAAACAGAGTGGTCAATGCCTTCAAAACTTTACCTGACTCAGTAGTTTCTTCCCCAAACCCCAAAAACTTCAACCTCAGATTATCTACATGCGCAGAAGCAAAATCGCGCCAAAATTTTGCGAGGGGACGCATATGCATGTGTGCGATTTTGGCAATTTTTCGCTTCCACGCATGCACTGAAGCAAAATCTCGCTGAAATCTTGCGTGCGTGCGTGTCCCCTCGCAAGATTTCAGCGCGATTCTGCTTCTGCGCAGAAGCAAAAAATCACTGAAAAATTCACAAAAAAGATGGCGGCTCCTAGGGACCAGCAACCGACCGCACCGGGTCAGTAACCTCTTGATGACATCACCAGCCCGCCGCTACCCGTGTGATAGAGTGGACCGCACCAGTAGGAACCCACCACTGCTTCACTTACAGCTGCTCATCATTTCTGTTTCTCCAGAAGCATTATTGCAGAGAGAGAGCTATATATATTTCCTTTAATTAAATCAGTCGAGAAGTTCTCATTCTTTTAAAAGATGGAATAAAATCAGGAGAACAGTGTCCAGAAGAACCAAAAAGGTGTCACAGGAACCTTCAAATACTCCAAGTGCCACATTCACTACAAACTCAATGGCAGAACCAAAGGCTGCTTTAGAGGTTGTAAGTTATGAGAGAAACCATAGCTTAGTTGTCCAATTTGAAATGTCCTACTTTCCATCTCTCAGAATGGCAATGCTGGAGAAGACCATCCTTGAATCTGAGAAGAATGCCAATCAAAACAGACCCAGATTAGCCATTCTAATTTTTTTAACTGGGCATTAAAAATATCATATTTTCATAGAATTTAGGACTGGGGGCAGATAGCAGTGCAACAACAAATTAAGAGGCAGAAGCCTATCTACAGTTCACCTCATCAGAGGCACAGAGTGACTGGACTGATGTACAATTCAAATTCAAAATTTAAATTTATAATGAGGAGGGAAGCTGAGGAAGACAGATTGATCATAGAGATGCACAATGCACAGGAGACCCATATTACAAGTATCTTAACAATTGTACTGTGTTAGAAACCCACCGTATGTTTGGAGACCTCACCACTGAGCAAGAAATGAGAAAAGGGCTCCTGTTACAATTTTGTTATTAAGTTTATTATTAAACTTATTGACTGTACATCTCGCAGTCTGAGGCAACTCTGAGTGTCTTGCCTTACTCTAATGTTCATAGCAACAGTGACATCACCCATTTTCTTCCTTGTCAAAAGCTATTGATAGTTCTAACATCCCGGTAATGCGTTATTAAAAATGAAATATTTTTCCACTGTTCACGTTTTTTTTCCCTCACAGAACCACCACCAAGGGGGGATACAACAAATATGCCAGCATCCTGGTGCTGCTATCACTCAGCAGCCATCAAAGGGAAACAAGAAAAGGAGATCGCAGCAGGAGTTGCTAAGAAACCTGGAGATCCTGTGATCAAAGTCACAATCCCTTTTCTCCTCACCTCAATATTCCTAGAGTTCTTCTCCATAAAGTTCATCTGCAAGGCAGAACAGCCTTTCCTTGTGAAATTTTAAATTAACCAATTTTTTTCCACTAGGCCTTGGGCCAACTCCCTGCACACTCGTCACCCTTTGCATACCCTGTTCTTTCGGAGGTCTCCCGGAAGCAGCTGTCATTTTCAGTGCACCCAAAATTCCTTAAGGCGGTCTGCACAGAGTTATGGTAGAAAAACAGTGCTCCCCGCATGACCGTGACCCAGAAGCAGCCATCATTTTGGCCCCAGAGGCAGGTGTGGCAAAATGGCAATCACTTCTACAAGTCCTCCACATGACCCAGGGATGAATCCCAAGCACACAGTGACTGTTGTTTCCAGGACACAGTCTTGTGGCCCAGGGATGTGTGACCTGCCCTCCTTCCCTAATATGAGAATCAGAGATCTTTAAAGGTAAGGAGGAGGAGGAGGTGAGTCCTGGTGGTATGAGAGTCAGGCTTAAGGACTCCAGGGACCCAGTGGAAGTGAGAAAAAGCCTGTGGGAACCCTATGTGGGTAAAAAATCTGTGGGAATCCTGTGAGAGAGGGAAAGGCCAGAGGGGAAGGGTTGCCAAGGGTTAAGGTAGGGGAGGCCTTTGGAAGGCAAGCCTGGGCCTGCACTATGCCCCCAACACTGAGGTAGCCAATGTTCCACTTAGTGACTAGCATGTTTGTGTAACAGCTTCATCAGGGAGAGGAGGAGGTAGGGGCAGTTAAGTCAGGTAACCTCACTTAACAACCATTGCAACATGCAACCATAATTGGAAAGCCTTATCAGACTTTTATCTTGAGGACTACTTCTGTTATGGACAGGTCGAGTCCGGTGCAATTAGCAGCCGATCCCGAGGATTCGGAGGTAGTGGGGGTGCAGTACAGAAGACCGGTGTTCCTGGCACCAGAGATGGAGAGTGAAGAGGACGTGGGGTCAGAGGCTGGCGAATAATTAGAGCCTGATGCATCTCCTGAGACTAGTGACTCAGGAGAAGAGGAGGAGCCTCTCCTTGATGCCAGAGAACGCAGGTCCTCAAAGAGACATGAGTGGCTAATCAGGAGGTGGCTTCCTCGTGAGTAGTACTGCAGGTCTTGACCATGCCCTGAGGGTATTTAAGGGTCTGTCACGAGGGGCTTCGTTGCAGAGAACAACCGCATTCTGTGTTTCCAGCATCTTGATCATGATTTGTGTCTTCGGCTTGGATTTTTAAGTGAACATTTTTCCTGTGCTAATTGGACTTGGGTTTCCGCCAACCTACGTGAGTTTGAGATAAAACTATCTGTCTGCTTTTCTAGGACTCTAGCCAACATGGCTCTTCCGGCAGGCGGGGTGAGTTTGAGACGACTTTATATCTGATGTCTCCCCCATGTATGTATGTTGTCTATATTGTTGTTTAATTGTTTTAAACTGCCTTTTTTAATGATTTGTTTGGAGTTTTTATAAAATGTTGTACGCCGCCATGAGTCCTGAGAGAGTAGGGCGGCATAGAAAAACTGCCAAATAAAAAATAATAATAAATAAAATAAACTACTGAGAAGGCCTCCGTGTAAATAACTCATTAATACCTGATATTCTTTTGAAAGGATTTAACTCTTGCTAATACTTTCTTGGAAGTAAAAGTGTATTGTTCCCAATTCATTCCTGTGCATCTTATTTTGGGGGGCTTACCCGTGGGGACAGAACAGTTTCTTTGCTGGCTGGGGGAATTGTGAGGCTCAAAAGCTGGAGGACACATCAAGGTAGAAATTGAAATAATGGATGTGGGAATTCTATAATCAATATACAAAAAACACCACCCAAAAGCCTTTTGGAGGAATTCCACTATTTCTACAAAAGGAAATATCCAGAAAGTGTTGCTGATAAACAGAAACAGGTAATTAGCCTTTTTTCCATTTTCCTTTTCTCTCCACCTACAAGTCTAATCCTGAGACATGTTTGAGTAAAAATAATCAACCCAAAATTCAAATAGTTAAATTTCACGCTGACATTCAATGGGGGATCTCTTTTTTATGGGTACTCTGGTGTTTCACCAGGCTGGAATCATGACTGAAACTTTTCCCACAATCAGGATATTCAATGTGTTTATCTCCTGTGTGAGTCCTCTGGTGTCTCACCAGGCTGGAATTCTGACTGAAACTTTTCCCACACACAGGACATTTGAAGGGTTTCTCTCCTGTGTGAGTCCTCAGGTGTATCACAAGGTTGGAATTCTGACAAAAACTTTTCCCACAGTCAGGACATTTAAATGGTTTCTCTCCTGTGTGTATTCTCTGGTGTATCACAAGGTTGGAATTTAGACTAAAACATTTCCCACACTCAGGGCATTCAAAGGGTTTCCATTCTTTGTGAGTACTCTGATGTATAACCAGGCTGGAATTCTGACTGAAACCTTTCCCACAATCTGGACACAGATATGGTTTCTCGCCAGTGTGAGTCCTCTGGTGTATCACCAGGCTGTAATTCTGAGTGAAACATTTTCCACAATCTGGACATTGATACGGTTTCTCGCCTGTATGAGTCCTCTGATGTATCACCAGGCTGGAATTGTGATTGAAACTTTTCCCACAATCTGGACATTCAAAGGGTTTCTCTCCTGTGTGAGTTTTCAGGTGGCTCAAGAACTGGGAATTTCTAACGAAACTTTTCCCACAATCTCGACACTCGTACGGTTTCTCTATGGAGTGAGTCCTCTGATGTATCACCAGGCAGGAATCCTGACTGAAATGTTTTCCACAATCAGGACATTCAAAGGGTTTCTCTCTTGTGTGAGTCCTCTGATGTTTCACCAGGCTGGAATTTTGACTGAAACTTTTCCCACAGATAGGACATTCGAAGGGTTTCTCTCCTGTGTGAGTCCTCAGGTGTATCACAAGGTTGGAATTCTGAAAAAAACTTTTCCCACACTCAGGACATTTAAAGACTTTCTCTCTTGTGTGAGTCCTCTGGTGTATCACCAAGCTGGAAATCAGACTAAAACATTTCCCACAGTCTGGACATTCAAAGAGTTTCTCTCTTGTGTGAGCACTCTGGTGTATCACTAGGCTGGATTTCTGACTGAAACTTTTCCTACAATGAGGACACTGATATGGTTTGTCACCTGTGTGAGTCCTCTGGTGTATCACCAGGCTGTAATTCCGAATGAAACATTTCCCACAATGAGGACACTGATATGGTTTCTCACCTGTGTGAGTCCTCTGGTGTTTCACTAGGCTGGAATTGTCACAGAAACTTCTCTCACAATCTGGGCACTTATATGGTTTCTCACCTGTGTGAGTCCTCTGGTGTGTCACCAGGCTGGAATTGTGACTGAAACTTTTCCCACAATCAGGGCATTCAAAGGGTTTCTCACCTGTGTGAGTCCTCTGGTGTATCAGCAGGCTGGAATTGTGATTGAAACCTTTCCCACAATGAGGGCATTCAAAGGGTTTCTCTCCTGTGTGAGTTTTCAGGTTTCTCATGATGTGAGAATTTCTAATGAAACTTTTACAACAATCTCAATAGTCATAGTTTCTCCCTAGTGTGAGTCCTCTAACGTATCACCAAGTTGCCATGCTCACTACATTGGGAGCACTTGTATGGCTTCTCTCTTGTGTGGGTTCTTCCATGAACCACAAGAGAGCTGTTCTGACACAAGCTTTTGCCACAGTCAGAGTGTTTGTATGGTTTTTCTCCAGTGTGGATCCTCTCGGGCATAATCAGCTGAGATTTGCATTCTGTACTTTTTCCATAACTGGCACATCTATGGAGCTTTTCCATTACTGATATTCTTGAGTTCAAAAATATGGATGATCTCTTGTTTAGTGGTGCTTTGATTCAAGCCGTTTCCTTCCTTCCAGAGCGAGGCCTGCATCACTGTCTGCTCTACATGGCTTTCCAATTGACCTTTTCTTCTCTCCACTGAGTTACAGATATATCCCTCTTTTTCTGAATGAAAAATAATCTTCCTTCACTTTTCATGTAATGTATCCTTATCCTTCTACATAACCTACTTTTTCCAGCTCAGAATCTCTTTTGAGTTTCTCTCTTTTGTCTATCAGCTGCTGGGGAAGGAGAATTGTGTGGTTTTCGGAAGGAAATGGGAAATATTTTGATTTCTGGATCCATTTGCTTTCCTTTTCAATGTTGTTTGTTATTCTCAGTTGTCCAGAGTGTTCGTATTGCCATCTTCTTTGTCTATAAGATTCCAAGAAAAATGTTACTTTAATTGTGTATAAAATTTTTGCAGAAGATGTGAAAAAAAAGAAAAAGTATACTTTACAACGAAAAAGCAAACATGCCACAATGCTAAAGTAACCTCTTACATTAATTGTGATTCATCTGACACATGGAAGACTTATCAGGATCCATGTTCAGATATCTATTCAATCTTGAAATTCTCTTGTTGACATGGGTCAATCACAAATTCTTAGCAGTGCAAAGAAAAAAAATCAAATATTTCTGGAAGTGCTGGGGATAGATTATACAATTTTAGATATATGTATACTGAGAGAAATACAAATACATACACGTATAAAGGTATATACATAGAAAATCCACCTGGTTTTACAGTGCTATAACAACTTTGAAGGCTCAGGGAAGAAGTCGCAAGTGAAGGCTACCTATATAAATGAAGATCCCAAAAGATCTTCAATAGCTATTTTTTAATAAGTGCTGGATTAAGCACAGTTGACTCTGGCTAATAGATGGATTCGGCAGTAATAGGAGATACCATGCTTGTTGGCTAGACATAGAAGTAAAACATCAGAACTCCCAGAAAAAAAACCAGTGCAGATTCAGTCTGATATTCAGCCGAGGTGTCGCAGTGGTTAAAAGCAGCACTGCGACCTTCAGCTGATTGCTAGTTCAGCAGTTCAGCTGTTCAGCTGTTCAAATCTCACCAGGCTCAAGGTTGACTCAGCCTTCCATCCTTCCGAGGTGGGTAAAATGAGGACCCAGATTGTTGGGGGCAATATGCTGAACTCTGTAAACCGCTTAGAGAGGGCTGTAAAGCACTATGAAGCGGTATATAAGTCTAAGTGCTATTGCTATTGTTGACACGAAAACAGCAAGTCAATAACAGAATAATGAAGTTGGAAGGGTCCTTGGAGGTCTTCTAGTCCAATCTCTAGTCCCATGATGGCGAACCTGTGGCACGAGTGCCACAGGTGGCACACAGAGCCATATCTGCTGGCACTCGAGCTGTTACCCTAACTCAGTTTCAGCGCGCATGTGCACACTGGCCAGCTGATTTTCGGTTCGCAAGGAGGCTCTGGAAGGGCGTTTTCGGCCTCTGGGGGGGCGGGGAGGGCGTTTTCACCCTCTCCAGGCTTCAAGAAAGCCTCTGGAGCCTAGGGAGGGTAAAAAATGGGCCTACCGGGCCCACCAGAAGTCAGGAAATGGGCCATTTCCGGCCTCCGGAGGGCCTCCTGGGGGGTGGGGGAGGCCATTTTCACCCTCCCCAAGCTCTAGGAAAGTCTCTGGAGCCTGGGGAGGGCAAAAAATGGGCCTACTGGGCCCACTGGAAGTCGGGCAACGCATGTGCAGGGGTGTGAGAGAGGCATGCACAAGTGCAGGGCGGCGGGGCACGGGGGCATTGAATTCTGGATGTGGGCATGCGCACATGCAAGATAGCGTACATGCATGTACTTTTGGCACCTGAGGAAAAAAAAGGTTTGCTATCACTGCTCTAGTCCAAAAGCGGAGCTGCTTAATTCATTCTTTGTATCTGTTTTCATGCAAAAAGAAAAAATAGCACAACATACCAAAAATAGAACGGTAAGTAACAGACTAGGAATACCAATTAAAATGGGTAAGAAAATGGTAAGAGAACACCTGTCTGCTCTAGATGAGTTCAAATCCCCAGGACCTGACCAGATGAATTACTGTACATGCCAAAGTTCTGAAGGAGCTGGCACATGTGATCTTAGATCCATTGAATCATATCTTTCAAAGATCCTGGAGCATCAGGCAACTACCAGAGGACAGGAAAATAGATAATGTGGCTCCCATCTTTAAAAAATGGGGGGGGAGGGAAAGATCCAGGAAACTACAGACCAATCAGCCTCACATCAATACCTGATCCTGGAAAAGATAATCAAGCAACAGATCTGTGAACTCCTTAGGAGCAAGCAAAGTTATAACCAGAAGCCAACCCAGGTTAGTCAAAAACAGACCATGCCAAACAAATCTTATTTAATTATTTCACAAAGTAACTAAATTAGTGGACCAGCAAAATGCAGTGAACATGGTATACTTAGATGTCAGCAAGGCAGTTGAAAAAGTAAACCACAACCTACTTCTTGGTAAGTTAGAAAAACATAGGATAAGTACATCCATCCACACAGATAAATTCATAATTGGCTCACAAGCTGCACTCAAATGTGTATTCCTTAATGGATCTACATCTATATGTAGAGAGGTAAGCAATGGAGTACCCCAAGGTTCTGTGTTACGCCCAGTAGATTACAATATCTTCATAAACAATTTAGATGACAGAATAGAAGGGGAACTGATCAAATGTGAGATGACACCAAGCTGGAAGAAATAGCCAACAGCCCAGAAGAAAGGCTCAAGATACAGAAGAATCTCAACAGACTTGAACACTGGGCCCTATTTAACAAAATGAAAATCAATGGGGGTGTGGGGTGGGGAAGTGTTTTACACTTAAGCAAGCAAAACCAAATGTACAGGTTCAGAATAGGTAGAACCTGGCAGTATCTATGAGAGGGAACGTGGAGTCCCAGTGGACAACCATTTAAATGTGAGCCAACAGTATGCTGCAGTGGCCAAAAAAGCCAATGCAATCTTAGGCTGTATTAACAGAGGGGTAGAATCAAGACCACGTGAAGTGTTAGTATCACTTTATAATGCCTTGGTAAGAACAAATGTGGAATACTGCATCCACTTTTGCTCACCACAGTATAAAAAATATGTTGAAACTTTGGAAAGAGTACAGAGAACATCAACAAAGGTGATTAAGGTGGCTTGAGGATAAAACATATAAAGAAGTGTTGCAGGAATTGGGTATGTCTAGTCTAGTGAAAGGAAGGACTAGGGGTGACATGATAGCAGTGTTCCAATACTTGAGACACTGCCACAAAGAAGAGGGGGTCAATTTATTTTCCAAAGCAGCAGAAGGTAAGACAAGAAGCAATGGATGGAAACTAATCAAGGAGAGAAGCAGCCTAGAACTAAGGAGAAATTTCTTGACAGTGAGAACAATTAACCAGTGAAATGGTTTGCCTTCAGAAGTTGTGAGTGCTTCATCGCTGGAGGCTTTTAAACAGAGACTGGACCGCCATTTGTCTGAAATGATATTGGCTCTCCTGCTTGAGCAGGTGGTTGGAATAGAAGACTCCAAGGATCCTTCAAACTATGTTCCTCTGTTACAAACCTCCAGTGATGGAGCACCCACAACCTCTGGAGGGGAGCCATTCCCAAAGAATCAACTTTAACTTAAAAGACACTTTTTAAAGCTTCCCACCAGCAGAAAATTGCAGCCACCAGTGTTAATGTGCAGCACCAGTGGGCTTAAATTTGGGGAGGGGAGGAACCTGCAGCAGCAGCAGCAGCTGACATGCTTCAGCCCAGTTGCTTTTCTGCTTCCAGGCCGTGGAGGAAACCAAACAGACCGACTTTCTCCCGGACTCTCCTCCCACCTGCCCTCAACTCACCTTCCAGCTGCTGCTTCGACCAGGGGAAGAGCAGAAAAGCCGCTCTGCACACCACCTTCTGCCCGTGAGTGATCCGGAAGAGAAAGTTGCTTTGTGCTTCTCCTCCCATCTGTTCTAGCAATACAGTACTTGATGGTTTTAACTCCTTTAAGCTCAACCACAGATGGTGCCACTGCATTGAGGGTTCTAGTCACTGATGTCGACTATCTGACTGCCATGTCTGATAGCAGGCAGAAAAACACGCTTCTCCCGTCTCAACCTAAGGCCGTTTACAAGCTGTTTTCACTGATTAAATGCTATCAAGTCATTTTTGACTTCCAGCAACTGACCTTTGCAACTGAGCCAGGTGAAATAGTGACATGTGATGCTACATGGCTTACCAAGATTAGCCATGTGCTCAGCCCAAAAAGTTCCTGACGTTTTTACAGAATTACAAAATCAGCTTCCTCAGTGGAGATCAAAACATCTCTGTACCGGAAATCTTTTGACTCTGGCACCCAAGGATTTCGGACCTGGCAGCACCATCAGGCCACCAGAGGTTCCGAGTGAGCCAATTTCATTCCTACTGGCCAGGGCTGCATCCAAGAGCACCCACCATGTCTCTTCATTCCTGAAGGACGACATTGTATATCTGCTAAATGCTAAATTAGGTCACAGAGAGAAAAATATGCAGCAGGGCCTAGAAAATGGGGGCTAAGAAATGGGGGGGGGGTGATTGTTAATATATGGTAAAAGAAATGTTTCCAAAATACATTTTTAAAAAGAAAACAAAAGAGAAGAATATCCCACCAAAGCGCATGGTTGACTAATAACCAGGCTAACCTTTTTACAGGGACACCCTATATTGCCATTTTCAATGTAGATTTAGTAAGGTTTGGATGGTGAGAGTCACCATTTCAGTTCTCAGATCTGAGCTCTGTTGCCTGGAGAAATTTGGAATAAAATAAGCCCAAGGTATATTTTATTGATTCCCTTTTTATTCAGAACTCAAGGTGGCATACAAAGCACTTCCTGTGTTGCATGCTGTGATTTACAGGGTAAATGTTCCCCCGACAGCAGAAAAACATTGGAACCGGTCAGGGGCGGGTTCATCTTACCTGCCTACCGGTGCGCTGCGCGTGCATCATATTGTTTCAAACGCGCGCATGCTCGCTACGCGCGTGCATCCCCTTGCGTGATTTTGCTTCCTGAGCATGCGCAAAAGCAAAATCTGATAAGGGGACGCACGCATGTGTGAGATTTTGCCGATTTTTTGCTTCCGCGCATGCGCAAAAGCAAAAAATCAGCGAAAACTCACCCACACGTCCCCTCGTGAGATTTTGCTTCCACGCATGCACAGGAAGCAAAAAAAGCCCAAAAATTCCAGAAAAAAGATGGCGCCGCGCGGCGGACCAGCGGAGATGGCACTGGAGCCGTCGCACACAAATTGTGCAATCGACAGGTACCTACCGGAATGGCGCACTGGAGCGCACCGGTAGGAACTCACCACTGGAACCAGTCCTCTGAATTGTGTTACTGAAATGAACAAACTTGCAATTCTTTGGTGTCTTCTAAACTCAGCAACATCAGGATCTTTCATTTGCATAGCTTAAATATCCATTCATTGGTGCAAATAATGTTCCTCTCCTTACTTGTAGGGATTCTTTGGAAAACTTTAAATAAATGTTTACCTTTCTTTTAAATGAAAATGATGGCATGGTATAATATGTCATGTGTTGTTCCTCGGAGGTTTATTGACCTACTTTTAAGAACTAAGGACCAGATGATTGTTGATTCCAAATAATAAAACTTTTCCTTAAGATTGTTATAAGGAAATATCCTTTTAGGTTCAGTTCCAAGTGGGGAAAAAGACACTGGATTCATGAAGGTTGCTTGGAAGGAAGGTTTAATGGTGGACAGAAGCACATGGCTTGAGCCCCTGTACAGAAAAGGTAGCTTACATGGTTCCAGGTGTGGTGAAGAGAAAAAAGAGGAAGAGATATGCTGAGTTCCTGGTTTTTATAGTGTAAGTTGGGTCCCACCTCTTAGATTTCCTTTTCCTGTATAGAAATGTATCCCATTGGCTCTCAGACCCCCCAGGGGCATGCTGGGGTGGCTCTTGGCTTTTGTCTAATCCAGCTTTGGCTGAATGAAAGGGCCTTGGGCAAATCCTATTGTGGTTTTATCATGCAAAAGACTTCCAGTCCAGGTGAGAGGAATGTGTGAGCTGGGCCCAGTCCTTAATAGCCCATTTGCAAGGCGTGGGAGTTTTCCAAGAGGAGTCTTTTGTCTGTTTAAAAGCATGTTTCCAGATGTGTTCCACAGAATATTTCCTACATTTTAATATCTCCTAGGATATCTCATTTCCTAGGAGAGGGGTGGGTGCTAACTTCCTACAATATTTTGATTGAGAATGGTTGCAGGATTTGGGTATGACTACAGTGGGGGGATTCAATTTTTTTTACTACTGGTTCTGTGGGCGTGGCTTGGTGGGCGTGGCGTGGCTTGGTGGGCGTGGCAGGGGAAGGATACTGTAAAATCTCCATTCCCACCCCATTCCAGGGGAAGGTTACTGCACAATCCCCATTTCCTCCCAATCAGCTGGGACTCGGGAGGCAGAGAATAGATGGGGGTGGGGCCAGTCAGAGGTGGTATTTACCGGTTCTCTGAACTACTCAAAATTTCCACTACCGGTTCTCCAGAACTGATCAGAACCTGCTGAATGCCACCTCTGTATGGCTAGTCTAGAGTAAAGAAGGACTAGGGGTGACATCATCGCTGTATTCCAGTATTTGCTCAGGTATTTGAAGGGAACTGTGAATTTGGGTCTTCAAATACAGGTCTCTGAAGAATTAAAGTTGAAATGTTATGTTGACAGTGATTATGCCAGTGATGTAAAAACTAGAAATTCCAATTCTGGAATTGTGATATTGTTTGGAGGGGCTTTAATTGGTTGGAAGTCCAGAAAACAAACAACTGCAGCCATTTCTACTGTGGAGGCAGAATTTATAGCTCTATCTGAACTTTGTTCAGAGGTAACTTGTATGTACAGCTATTACAGGATTTAAATGTAAAGGTAAAATGAAACTGTAACCGTGTTTGAAGATAATGCTGCTTGCATAAAAATGGCAACAGGTGACAGAGTGAAAAATAGAAGCAAGCATGTAGATATTAAATATTGCAATGTCAGAGATGCCGTCAAAACTAAACTAATTCTCTTTGCTTCACTGTTCTTCAGAGGACAATCTGGCAGATATAACAACCAAGCCATTGGGTGAAGTGCACCATGGGAAGAATATTAAGTTATTTGGTTTTATGTCCATTCCAGTCATTGTATAAGAATTCATGAGCTGGAATAGCCATAGCAACAAGTCAGCCAATGGGGACTGTTTGGTGAGTGAGGCATAAGAGTTGTTGTCTGAGCCATGCGAGATGACTTGGGAGCCTGGGGGTGGCTTAAACTGTACTGTGTATAAGAGAGCACGTGTGAATGCACTTGATAATTCCTTCTACTTCTTCTAACTCTTGAAAAGAGCTGCATGGGTATTTATTTATTTATTTAGATGCTCTTCTATGCCGCCCTACTCCCTGAGGACTCAGGGCGGCGTACAACATTTTAAAGAACAACTAAACATTAAAATTATTAAATTTTAAAAACATTAATAAATTATTAAAAACAATTT
Organism: Diadophis punctatus similis; assembly: GCA_023053685.1. Taxonomy (NCBI): domain Eukaryota; kingdom Metazoa; phylum Chordata; class Lepidosauria; order Squamata; family Dipsadidae; genus Diadophis; species Diadophis punctatus. The sequence goes on from JALIGW010000002.1 coordinate 248,833,477, forward strand.
AAAAAGTATCAAAAACCACACACAGTAACATGCATACATGGGGGAAAGTAGTCTCAAGGTCACCCCGCCTGCAGGAAGAGCCATGTCTTAATGGCTTTTTGGAAGGCCAGCAAGGTGGGGGGATAACTCTGTATGTGGTTCCAGAGAGCAGGAGCCCCTACAGAGAAGGCCCTCCCCCTAGGCCCCGCCAGCCGGCATTGCTTGGCTGACGGGATCCGGAGGAGGCCCGCTCTGTGGGACCTAACCGGTCGAAGGGAAGTGTGAGGTAGGATGCGGTCCCGGAGGTAACCTGGACCTAAGCCATGTAGGGCTTTAAAGATGATCAGCACCTTGAATTGTACCCGGAGACCAATGGGCAACCAATGCAACTGGCATTGTATAAATGCATCATGATTTATATCATTGTATATAAATGTTTGTTTTATATAATTAATTTTGCTGAATTGTTTGTTTGTGTGCTGGCTGGATCACTACAAACTCTAACAAAAAGTTTTAATTTCCTCCCCTTTCCCTGGCCCTCCTCCCTTGACCAGGCCATCAGTGTCCAATAGTCTTTGTTTTTGATGTTTTGGGAACAGCATTGAGGTTTGGCATCTCTCTGGTGTAGTTTTGCATTCCGTTTTCAGGCTATATCCTTGATCCTGTTTATTCCAGATTGACAACTCTGGTTCCTGTCTCCCTGTCATCCCCCTCCCCTTCTCTGCCCATTCCCAACTTCCCTAATTGCCTCCTCCCTTCCTTGCATTTTATGGCAGGATGCCAGCCGAAGCAGAGTATGTTGGAGATGGCTGGCCTGACACAAGAGTTTCAACTTGATTATTCCTCAATAACCCCCAGGAATTTTCTACTGTACTGCATTTTCCCCTGGTCAGCAACTCTCGATGGCCAACAATTCTGCCCTTTGGACATAAACCAATGGGAGAGCACTAATTCTCAAGATGCTGGGTTATAATCCAGCCAGTTGGCCCATCTGGGTCCCCTGTAATTCTTCAGCATGAGTCCTTCTCTATTCCAGGCAGGAACTGCTGCCCCCAAATTAGCTGTTCTCTCTTTTTGCAAACTATCAGACCAGTGGAGGAGATTCAGGGAAAAATTCTGGATTTTTGCACTTAACAGTATTTATTTATTTATTTAGTGACATTTATATACCGCCTCACAGTGCAAGCACTCTCTAAGCGGTTTACACCAGTAAGCAATGTATATTTATATTGCCCCCAACAATCTGGGTCCTCATTTTACCTACCTCGGAAGGATGGACGGCTGAGTTATCCTTGAGCCGGTGAGATTTGAACCGGGGATATGAAGGAAATGAAGGAAAAAAATCTCCTTGATGAGGATGAGTAACAGGAAAGGAACTCTAGGGGAGGATCCCTCCCCGAGAATTCCTCTCTCCAGGGAGGGGCTGTCTCTGTGGATGAGAATTGCAAGCCTTTCTCCAATTGGGCTGCTTGCTCCCATGCCTGCTGGGGGTTGCTGTGGGGGAGGGAGCCAAAGAGAGGAGAGCAAGTGCCCTCCCTGTCAAGCACCAGGGAAATCAGAAGATCCAGGCTGTTCAAATGGGTATAAAGATTTCTTGCAAGCTTAAGTTTTCTGCAAGAATCTGAACAATGATCAAACAATTTGGAAGTAGATAAAGAGTCAAAGAAATTTATTTATTTATTTATTTATTTATTTGTGAGATTTATATACCGCCTCACAGTGCAAGCACTCTCTAAGCGGTTTACACCAGTAAGCAATGTATATTTATATTGCCCCCAACAATCTGGGTCCTCATTTTACCTACCTCGGAAGGATGGAAGGCTGAGTCAACCTTGAGCCGGTGAGATTTGAACCACTGACCTGCGGATCACAGTCAGCTAAAGTGGCCTGCAGTACTGCCTCTAACCGCTGTGCCACCTCGGCTCTTCAAGATGGGCTGGACTTAAATCTCCTGTGGGCATGAAGGGACTCATGACTGATGGCACATTTGATCCCTGCTGTCACCATAATGAATTCCAGGCACAATGAAAATGACGGCTGCTTCCACAACACAGTCATGCAGCCCAGGGATGCATGGCCTGCCCTCTTTCCCCAAAATGAGGTTCAGTGATCTTCAAAAGGCAAGCAAGAGTAGGCTGTGAGGCCTGCTGGGGTGGGAGTCAGGTCTAAGGACTGCAGGGACCCAGTGAGAGTGGGGAAGAGCCTGTGGGGACCTTGCCAGGGGAAGGGGAGAAAGAAGCCATAGGGACCCTGTGGAAGAGGAAAGGACTGGGGCAGGGGCGGGTTCCTAATTTTTACTACCACTCTGTGGGCGTGGCTTATTTTGTGGGTGTGGCTTGCCAGCCATGCGACCGGGTGGGTGTGGCTTCTCGGACTGCTGAAGGGAAAGGAACTGAGATAGGTCCTGCCGCCCATTCCCCCTCCCCTCAGCAGCTCGAGAAGCCTCAAACATGTTAAAATGCCTAGGATTATCACCGGACGTTTGTGGCTTCTCGGACTGCTGAAGGGAGGGGAATGGAGATAGCTCCTGCCGCCCGTTCTTTCAGCGTCTCACACGCTCCCTCAGCCATCCTCCCCTGCTTGGACTCACTGTGGGGTAGGAAGGCAGCGCATGAGCAGTGCCGGAAACTCGGCTTCTGGGCATGTGCAGAAGAATTTTTTAAAAAAAAAATATTTTTTTTTTAAAAAAGTGGCGGCACCCAGGCACCGGCAACCGACCGCACCGGTACTGTGACGTCACAAGCAGGCCGCTACCGGTGCTATAGAGTGGACCGCACTGGTAGGAACCCACCACTGGACTGGGGTGATCAAAGGGTTAAGATGGAGGATGCCTTTGGAATGCAACCCTGGGCCCCGGCTATGCCTACAACCCTGAGGAACCCAGTGTTCTGATTAATAACTCACACATTCATTTAACAGCTTTATCAGGGAGAGGGGTGGGGGTAGTTAAGCAAAGCAGCCTCCTTTAATGGTGATTCCAACATAAAACTGTAATTGATAGGCCCCATTACCCTTATATCACAAGGACTACTTGTAGGGTGGTTGGGAAATTCTGGCACTCAAAATCTGGAGGATACCAAGGTAGAAGATGGAAACTCCAACTGTAGGAATTCAATAATCAATATAAAAAAACACCACCCAAAAGCCTTTTTGAAGAATTCCACACTTCTGCAAAAGGAAATATCCAGAAAGCTCTGCTGATCCCCAGAAACAGATAGTTAATCTTTATGAAGGCTGTGAGTCCTCTGGTGTTTCACCAGGCTGGAATTATGACTGAACCTTTTCCCACACTCTGGACACTCATATGGTTTTTCTCCTGTGTGAGTCCTCTGGTGTATCGCCAGGCTGGCATTATTACTGAACCTTTTCCCACACTCTGGACACACATACGGTTTCTCTCCTGTGTGAGTCCTCTGGTGTGTCACGAGGCTGGCATTATTACTGAACCTTTTCCCACACTCTGGACACACATACGGTTTCTCTCCTGTGTGAGTCCTCTGGTGTGTCACGAGGCTGGAATTCTGACTGAAACTTTTGCCACAATCTGGACACTCATACGGTTTCTCTCCTGTGTGAGTCCTCTGGTGTATCACCAGGCTGGCATTATTACTGAACCTTTTCCCACACTCTGGACACTCATACGGTTTCTCTCCCGTGTGAGTCTTCTGATGTGTCACCAGGGTGGAATTCTGTCTGAAATTTTTCCCACACTCAGGACATTCATAAGGTTTTTCTCCTGTGTGTGTCCTCTGGTGTGTCACCAGGGTGCGATTATGACTGAAACTTTTCTCACACTCTGGACACTGATATGGTTTTTCTCCCGTGTGAGTCCTCTGGTGTGTCACCATGTTGGAATTCTTACTGAAACATTTCCCACACTCTGGACATTCATACGGTTTTTCTCCTGTGTGAGTCCTCTGGTGTGTTACCAGGCTGGAATTATGACTGAAACTTTTATTACACTCTGGACATTCATACAATTTGTCCTGGGAATGAGTCCTCTAGTGTGTCATTAGGCAGGAATTATGACTGAAACTTTTGCCACAATCTAGACACTCATACAGTTTGTCCTCTGTGTGAGTCCTCTGGTGTGTCACCAGGTCAGAATTATTACTGAAACATTTCCCACATTCTGAGCATTCATATGGTTTTTCTCCTGTGTGAATCCTCTGGTGTCTTATCAGACTGGAAATATGACTGAAACTTTTCCCACACTCAGGACATTCATACGGTTTCTCTCCTGTGTGAGTCCTTTGGTGTGTCACGAGGGTGGAATTCCGACTAAAACTTTCCTGACACTCTGGACACTCATACGGTTTCTCTCCTGTGTGAATTGTCTGGTGTCTTATAAGACTGGAAATATGACTGAAACATTTCCCACAATCTGGACACTCATACGGTTTGTCTCCTGTGTGAATCCTTTGGTGTGACACCAGGTGGGAATTCTTACTGAAACATTTCCCACATTCTGAACATTCGTACGGTTTTTCTCCTGTGTGAGTCCTCTGGTGTATCACAAGGGTGGAATTCCGACTGAAACTTTTTCCACACTCAGGACATTCATACGGTTTGACTCCTGTGTGAATCCTCTGGTGTCTCACCTGGTGGGAATTCTTACTGAAACTTTTCCCACATTCTGGACATTCATATGGTTTTTCTCCTGTGTGAATCCTCTGGTGTGTTACCAGTCTGCAATTATGACTGAAACTTTTCCCACAATCAGGACATTCATAGGGTTTGTCCTGGGAATGATTCCTCTGGTGTGTCATTATGCCAGAATTCTGACTGAAATTTGCCACAATCTGGACACTCATTACGCCGGAATTCTGACTGAAATTTTGCCACAATCTGGACACTCATACGTTTTGTCCCATGTGAGTACTCTGGTGTGTCACAAGGGTGGAATTATGACTGAAACTTTTCCCACACTCTGGACACTCATACGGTTTCTAAAGGGTATAAGTCCTCTGGTGTGTCACCAGATGGTAATTCCTACTGAAACATTTTCTACACTTTGGGCACTCATACGGTTTCTCTCCTGTGTGAGTCCTCTGGTATACCACTAGGTAGGAATTTTGACTGAAACTTTTCCCACAGTCAGTACATTCAAAGGGTTTCTACCCGGGGTGAGTCTTCAGGTGTCTCATGAGGTGTGAATTTCTCATGAAACTTACAGTTTCTCCCTGGTGTGAGTCCTCTGATGTTGCTATGCTTGCTAAAGCATTTACCACATTGAAATAGGGTTAGACCTTTTTCTCCCCACTGACTTCCAGAGATACCCCTCTTTTTCTGAATGAAATACAATCTCCCTTGATCTTTCATGTAACGTATTCTTTAGTATCTCAGACTCTACTTTTTCTTGCTTGAAATCTCCTCTTAATTTTCTTTCCTTTGTCTCTCAACTGCTGGGAAAGGAGAAGAATTTTGTGGTTTTTCTGAAGGAAATGGAAAATATTTTGATTTCCAGCTGGCTTTGATTTCTTTTCCAATGTTGCTTGTTATTCTCAGTTTTCCAGAATGCTCTTATTGACATCTTCTCTGTCTATAAGATTCAAAGAAAAATGTAACTTTAATTGTTTATAAAATGGTTGCATGTGAAATGTAAAAAGATGTGAAAAAAAGTATACATTACAAAAAATAAGCAAACATGCCCCAATAAAGAATAACCTCTTACATTAATTATGATTCATTTGACACCTTTGCGTCCAAGTTCAAATATCCAAGAGAATATATAAATTTCTCTTTTTCACTTTGGTGATTCACACATTCTTAGCAGTGCAAAGGCTTATCATCAAATATATCTGGAAATGTTGGGAATAGATTGTACAGTTGTAAATATATGCATACAGAGAAAAATACAAACCTATAACTGTATGTATGTGGAAAATCCATGTGTTTTTAGCCTGAAAATTGTCCCAAAATGGTTACAGTCGAACCTTCTGAGCTAACTTTAGAGACGTGGGTTTTTACCCAATGAAATGATACCTAAAGCCTCTGCAAAATTTCATGCACTGGTTTTGCCCATGGAAGTCCTCAGCTCCAGGTAAGGGCAGGAAATATGCACAACCACTCTGATGACATCCTAATTCAAGTAGTGCTCACTTACTGACTGCAATTGGGACTGGCATCTGTGTCAGTAAGCAGCCCAATCGTTAAGCATGATGTCATATGACAATGACAATTTACATACCATGCTTGTTGGCTTTACAGAAAGGGAATGCTATGAAAGCGAATGTGGAAAGACACAGAGAAATTCTGTGCCTTAAACAGACAGAATTTGGAGAAAAACTGAAAATTAGAAATGGGAGATGGTAATGGAATAACTAGAGGAAGCAGGACTTGGTCGATAGAATATAAACGAAAACTCTCCACAGGGCATTTTATTCCAACAACAGAAGCCTCTTTGGAGCTCAACCAACCTGCCTCTTGTGCACACCAGTCTCGCTTCCTCAAAATGCTCTGCAGGCGTTTTGGGCAAGACATCGCAGGCCTGTCACTTAACCCGAAATGTTTTCATTTTTCTGAATACAGTGTATTCAGAAGGTATTCAGACGCCCTTTACTTTTGTCAATTTTGTTATGCTGAAGCTTGATTCTACAGGTGTTGAACTTCATTTTTCCCCTCCTTAATCTACACAGAGTACCCCATAATGACAAAGTGAAAACAGAAGTTTAAAAATGTCTGTAAATTTAGTAAAAGGAAAAAACTGAACTATCACATTGGCATAAGTATTCAGACCCTTTGCAACAGCACTTGAAATTTAGCTCAGGTGCCTCCCATTTCCATTGATTGTTGCTGACATGTTTCTATACCTTGATTGGAGTCTACCTGTGGTGAATTAAATTGATTGGACATGATTTGGAAAGGTACAAACCTCTTCATAGAAGGCCTCATAGCTGACAAAGCATACTGTAGGAAAACGATGAGGAGAAAAGAAATGCCTGCAGAGTTCAGTGACAGGATTATTGCAAGGCACAGATCTGGGGAAGGCTACAGTAAAATTTCTGCTGCACCAAAGGTTACTAAGGACACACTGGCCTCCATAATTCTCAAATGGAAAGTTTTGCACAACCAGGACTCTTCCAAGAGTTGGTCGTCCGGTCAAACTGAGCAATTGGGGTAGAAAGACCTCAGTAAGAGAGGTGACCAAGAACCCGATGGTCACTCTGACTGAGCTTCAGAGATCCTGTGTGGAGATGGGACAGAGTTCCAGAAGGACAACCATCACTGCAGCCCTCCACTGTTCTGGCACAGTGACTAGACACTGCTCCTCTGCTCAGTGCACAACACATGAAAGCCCACTTCGAGTTTGCAAAAAAGCACCTGAAGAACTCTGTGAGGAACAAGATTCTCTGGTCTGATGAAACCAAGATTTAACTGTCAATGTTATGTCTGGAGAAACCCAGGCACTGCTCATCACCAGCCCAATGTCATCCCAACAGCGAAGCATGGTGGTGGCAGCATCAAGCTGTGGGGGTGTTTTTCAGCAGCAGGGACTGGGAGACTGGTCAGGGTTGAGGGAAAGCTGAATGGAGCAAAGGAGATGGATATCCTCAATGAAAACCTATTCCACAGCACTCAGGACCTCACACTGGGCCGAAGGTTCACTTCTCAACATGACAAGGGACATAGCCAAGACAACATAGGAGTGGCTTAGGGACAACTCTGTTAATGTCCTAGAGGGGCCCAGCCAGAGCTCTGACTTGAATCCTATTGAATATCTCTGGAGGCACCTAAAAATGACTCCCCATCGATAGTCGTCAGCCAACCTGACTGAGCTTGAGAGGATTGGCAAGGAAGAATGGCAGAAAATCCCCGAAACCAGGTGTGCAAAGCTTAGCGCCTCATACCCAAAAAGACTTGAGGCTGTAATCGCTGTCAAAGGTGCTTCAACAAAGTACTAAGTGAAGGATCTGAATACTTATGCCAATGTGATATTTCAGATCTTTTGTTTTTAATAAATTTACAGACATTCTAAAATTCTGCAGAACAACAGCCATGAGGTCAAAGGATTTGCCTTCAGAGTTCAGAGACACGCTCTGGCAAGGCACAGATCTGGAGAAGGCTGCAATAAAATTTCTGCTGCACCAAAGGTTCCTAAGGGCACAGTGGCCTCCATAATTCTCAAATGAAAAAGTTTGGCACAACCAGGACTCTTCCAAGAGCTGGTCATCGGATCAAACAACTGGGGTTTAAGGGCCTTAGTAAGAGAGGTGACCAAGAACACGATGGTCACTCTGACTGAGCTTCAGAGATCCTGTGTGGAGATAATGGCAGAAAATGCCCCAATCCAGGTGTGCAAAGCTTATCGCCTCATACCCAAAAAGACTTGAGGCTTTAATCGCTGCCAAAGGTGCTTCAACAAAGTACTGAGTGAAGGATCTGAATACTTATGCCAATGTGATATTTCTGATCTTTTGTTTTTAATAAATTGGCAGACATTTCTAGAATTCTGTTTTCACTTTGTCATTATGAATGTTCATGAATGAGAAAAAATGAATTTCAATGAGTGTAAAATCAGGATAACAAAATTGACAGAAGGGAAAGGGGTTTGAATACACTGAATATGTGTTCCTATTGACACAGAAATACCCTCCTAAGAATTTATTTATGTAAAAATTATGTGTATTTCAGTCTGCAAAATGACTCAGAAGTGCATTCACTCAAATTTTTTAATCTATTTTTTTTAAAGGTGGGGTCACTAACAGATGAAATGGTGAACAAATCCGATGCAAACATCCCTTTTGCCCATGAAACTCCTGGCTTGCCAGGAAAACAACATGTCAAGGAAACCACAAGGATCCAAGTGTTACGTGAAGGGTGAGGGAGGTGGGTGGATAAGAAATATGAAAAATATATCAAGATTTCTTTAAATCTCCCAAATCTGCCAGCAGAAAATCACAGGCAGCAACTTTAAATCATGTAGCAAAAGGATAAAAACATTTGGGGAGAGAAAGAATATGCAGCAGCCGCATGTTTCATTCTTGTCCCTTCGCCGCTTCCAGGCCGTGGAGGAAACCAAAAGGCCCGACTTGCTCCCGGCTTCTCCTCCCACCTGCCCTCCACTCACCTCCCAGGAGACGCTTCGACCCTTCAAGCAGCACAAGAGGCTCCGCCGACGCCATCCTCCTCCCGTGGGTGAACCAGAAGAGGAACTTCCTCCTCCTCCTCTCTAGCAATCTAGTACTCTATCGTTTCAATTTGTTGCAGCTCGGCCTCTCTACCTCCAGTGTAATGTCAATACTAACGACGCCGCTGCTGTACTTTTATTCTCTGCTTTCTAGGCCCGAGTGTTGCTTCTTTGTAGAGCGCCATCTAGCGACATAAGGTTGAAAATCACCCTCGTCCTATCTCTACCCTGAAGCATTTGCAAAAGGCTTTCATGGATTCCGTCTTTCCTTCGGTGGTCTTACAAAGGCTTTATAGAGTAGTATTAGTATAAGGTGACCAGATTTTAACATTGGTAAAGAGGGACACCATTGACCGGGGTGGGTTCCTGATTAAAAATTATTTATTTATTTATTTTTGGTCGTTTTTGTATGCCGCCCCACTCCCGTAGGACTCAGGGCGGCCATACAACTTTCTTTCTTTCTTTCTTTCTTTCTTTCTTTCTTTCTTTCTTTCTTTCTTTCTTTCTTTCTTTCTTTCTTTCTTTCTTTCTTTCTTTCTTTCTTTCTTTCTTTCTTTCTTTCTTTCTTTCTTTCTTCCTTCCTTCCTTCCTTCCTTCCTTCCTTCCTTCCTTCCTTCCTAACTTTTCTTTCTTTCTATCTTCTTTCTTCTTCCTTCCTTCCTTCCTTCCTTTCTTTCATCTTTCTTCTTTCCTAACATCTCTCTCTCTCTCTCTCTCTCTCTCTCTCTCTCTCTCTCTCTCTCTCTCTCTCTGTCTGTCTGTCTGTCTGTCTTCTTTCTTTCTTTCTTTCTTTCTTTCTTTCTTTCTTTCTTTCTTTCTTTCTTTCTTTCTCTCTCTCTGTCTCTCTGTGCGTATATGTGTGTGTTTACTAATCCCTTTTCTGTTCCTCCTGGCTCTAGTCTGTCTCACTTGAATGTTACACCTCTTTCATAGTGTGTAGCAACATAAATTTTGGGCTCAATTCTGGTTGTAAGTTAAGGGCTACCTATATTTTTCTCCTAGATGCCTGCTATCCTTCTTCAAGTTTGTATCATCTGTAAATGTATTTTTCACCTCTTATCTAATCTATTTATAATGAAATTGAACAGTGTTAATCCTAAAAGGGAGCCTTTCAGTATACCACTGAACACATCACATAAGGCCACTAAGATATATTTTGGGAGAAATTTATTCAATTGGTTCTCTTTCATTTTATGGAAAATGCAGTAGATGTTCCACCTGATCAAGATCGGAACAGGAAGAAATCAAAGTAAGATGGAGTAGCTGTTAATTCAGAAGTTACTGACTCCAGGACTATAGTATCTCAGTCTACACAATATTTGACCCTTGATAGGGGTTGTGTTTCCTCAGATACAGCAGGCTGCCAATCTGAAGTCCTGGACTCACATCTGTTAGAGGAGTAGGCAAAGACCTATGTTAGGTGTTCTTTATTCAGCTTTGGCTGGTATATCAGTTATGACCTTACCTGAAATAGAAACCACTGAAGTCAGTCACCCACATCCTTGCCATATTATTAGGTCTGGGAACTACTAATCCAGAGTATCTTTTTAAGGTTTATTGTTAATATGCTGGCCTTTACCAAAATGATTACAGCATCCAACCAGTGATCAGACACAACTAAACTACAAGATAGTGAGGAACAGAACTGGGCTGAGTGGGGTAAGGTAGAGCACAGTGACACAAGGTGACACAAAAATAAACTGTTGTTTAAATAAAGAGTGAAACCTAAATAGAATGAAATAAGAATAAAATTCTTTACAAAACTTTTATTTTAGAAAAATCTATGTTTACACTGTCTTCTACACCTTTTGATATTCGTAACATTGCATCTTATTACAAACATTGTGGGCATGCCTTTTTTTTAGTATCCCACAACACTTGTATATAAATCACTATAGTCTGAATATAACTATTTTAATTAAAATGAAGAACAGAGATAAAATTTTGAAGTGGAAGCTTTCCATAACTTTTCTTTACACAATGTGGGAAAAACTTCTATGTGGTTGCTAAGGTTCACTATTCAACTTGATATCACATAATATATCCAAATTAATACATTCCCATAAGAACATTTTCAATTTGCATTGCAAAATATTTTATTTCTTAAATACCTTCTAAACAGTAAAATATGCATAATGAAAAAATTAAGACAATATACACAGAGGTGTCAAACTGGTGGCCCGTGGGCTGGATGTGTCACATGCAAGCCATGCCCACCCCAGCTCCGTTAATGGGAAAAACATCATGAAATGTCATGTGATGGCAATGTGAGGCCGCGAGTTTGACACCCATGATATACAATATTGGATGGTTAGAAAACATTAAGTCCCTTTTACCTGCAAACAATTATTCTGTGATTGTGCAATATTAGCCAAGTTTGATTGATGCAAACTTTAAAAATATTCAAAATCAGAAATATTAAATATTAATTTCAATCTATTAAGTTTGATTACTTTTTCAATTGGCACCTATTTGCACCTATCAAATTAATTTATTAAACAAAATACGTCTAGCCTGTATAAACATTTATATCAATGAGTAATCCTACTTCTCTTATATGCAAAGCAAAGCAAAACCATACATTGTCCCAGTTTATCTCAGTGAAATCAGAATCATCCCAAATTAACAGTATTACAATAAATGTATTTGATATAAAAACAATGAAAACTGTTTTTATAGACTATGCTGATTTTTTTTTTAGAAGAATGAACAAAACCTTTAAATTTTCAACCTAACAGGAGCGTTTCAGAAAAGGCAAAGGACACAAGATCAAAAATATAATGTAACCAATAGAGAAAGCAACATGTCACATGTGCTGCAAGAAGAATTAAAGAACCAATCCTGGTTCTGTAATTATCAGCTGCAAAAGTTCATATTTTGGACGTGACAAAACTGTGTGTACTAGAAAAAATAGCTACCCTGCTTGGCAAGATTGAAGGAAGTAGATAGAGAAGACAGAAATGAACTCATCGTCTGAAGTAAGGATGACTTCAATGTGCTATTTCTTTAGCATTTGCAAATGTGTTTACAGTCCTTTTATTTTTACAGCATACTTTTAAAAGGGACACTCTCTTGGTATTTTCCTTTGACCGATTCATTGTTTCAAATAAAAAAGCCTTGAAAATCACACTCATGAAAACTTTGCTTGGGTAATTGACTACAAAAATTTGAAGGTGGGGTGAAGAAAGCCTTCATGCAACACACTTTTTTCTTCCCTCCACCCTGCCCCAAGCCAAATCTTAGCTTAGCTTAGCAGGGCTCTCTGTTGCGTTTTCCAGTCATTTGAGTCAAAAATGAGCTCATTTGAAGGAACGAGAAATATTAACACATACACACACACACACACACACACACACACACACAGAGGAAATTGTTCTGCTCGGGGCTGTGAGGAGCAGGAAGGAAAGGTGCAACTGCGAGGTTATAGGCAGAGCTAAACTGGCTGAAAGGGCAGAAATGTGTATTCAGTTAATTACCGGAGTTGCAGAGGCTGACGGCAAAATAACAGAAAAAGAGGGAGAGAGAATGAATGACTAGCGTTCACGTCCCTGGGCCGTTCAGAAGGAACAAGACAAAACCGAAGGTGCTCCTGCATCTTCTGGGAGGCAGGCTTCCTGCCAGCACCCTAAAAGAGCTGCAGCTTCCTTGAGGAGGAGCAAGGCGAGACGCAGCGGCTGACGACTTCAATCCGAATAGAGCTGGAAGGGACCTTGGACTAAACATCTGCGCTGCAGTTGTGGGTTTTTTTAACTCCCCCCAGTCTCGCACGCCCCCCTTTCAGGCTGATTTTTTGAAAGAATGCCCTAGTCGTGCATTCTTTCAAAAAATCGGGACTTTTTAGAAACGCAGCAGGACGTGGGACAAATCATTAAAAAGCGTGGCTGTCCCGCCAAAATCGGGACGTCTGGTCACCTTATATTAGTACCTCACTGGATCTTGATTATATCCCTCTGTTAATGCAGTTTAAGACTGCATTGGTCTTTTTGGCTGCCGCCGCACATTGCTGGGTCATATTTAGCTGGTTGTCCACTAAGACTCCAAGATCCCTCTCAAAATCACTGCTATTAAGTCTGGTTTCACCCAGTTTATATGTGTACTTTTGGTCTTTCTTAATTAAGTGTAGGACTTTACTTTTCTCTACATTGAATTTCATTTTGTTAGATAGGGCCCAGTGTTCAAGTCTGTCAAGATCCATCTGGATCTTGAGCCTATCTTCTAGGGCAGTGATGGCGAACCTTTTTTTCCTTGGGTGCCGAAAGCGTGTGCGCGTGCGCTATCTCACACATGCGAGTGCCCACATCCATAATTCAATGCCTGGGGAGGGCAAAAATGGCCTCCCCGCCCCCCCGGAAGCCCTCTGGAGGCCGGAAATGGCCCATTTCCCGACTTCCAGTGGGCCCAGTAGGCTTCCCTGGAGCCTGGGGAGGGCAAAAACGCCCTCTCCCGCCCACCCTGGAGGCCCTCTGGAAGCTGAAAACGCCCTCCCAGAGCCTCCGCGTGAGCCGAAAATCAGCTGGCCAGCGTGCACATGCGCGTTGGAGCTAAGCTAGGGCAACGGCTTGCGTGCCGGCAGATATGGCTCCGTGTGCCATCTGTGGCACCCGTGCCATAGGTTCGCCATCACTGTTCTAGGGTGTTAGCTATTCCTGCCAGCTTAGTATCATCTGTAAATTTGGTAAGTTCTCCTTCTATTCCCTCGTCTAAGTTGTTTATGAAGATATTGAAGAGTACTGGGCCTAAGATGGAACCTTGTGGTATCCCACTGCTTACTTCTCTCCATGTAGACTTAGACCCATTAAGGACTACTCGCTGAGTACGGTTTGTCAGCCAGTTGTGAATCCATCTGGTGGTGAAGCTATCTATCCCACTTTTTTCTAGCTTACGAAAAAGCAGGTTTTGGTCTACTTTGTCGAATGCCTTGCTGAAGTCTAAGTATATTATGTCCACAGTATTTCGCTGGTCTACTAATTTAGTCACTATGTTGAAGAATGAAATAAAATTGGTTTGGCATGATCTGTTTTTAACAAACCTGTGCTGGCTGCTAGTTATTACTTTATTCATTTCTAGGTGTTGGCAGATCTGTTTTTTAATTATCATTTCTAGTATGGTATTGGTGTTAGGCTGATTGGTCTGTAGTTTCCTGGTCTGTTCCCCCCCCCCTTTTTTTTGAAGATGGGAACCACATCAGTTCTTTTTCAGTCCTCTGGTAGTTCCCTAGTGTTCCAGGATGTTTGAAAGATGTGGTGCAGTGGTTCTGAGATGACATCTGCCAGCGCCTTTAAAACTCTGGGATGTAATCCGTCCGGTCCTGGTGATTTGTATTAATCAAGATCAGACAAGTGGTCTTTTACTATTTTTTTGCATTGTCACTCCAACTCAGCCAGGACCTTCTTTTGCAGGAACTAAACCAAGGAAAGCATCGGTGGGGAGAACACAATGTACCATCAGGCAGGGACAAAGCGCACCCCCCTTGAGGATCAGTGAAGACTATTCCAGCCAGTTCTTTCTCTTGGGGTTGCAGGATAACTCCACAAAGCTATATTTGCGACTGAGGGAAGCTTGAAGAGTAAGGCTTATCCCTATTTACCTTCACAAGATTAGGCAGGTGCTGCATCATAAAAGTTGATAAAGGTCTTGTTTGCCTGTGCAGCCTTAAACAATTGTCACCCACCCACTTTTTGCCCTTTCCTGCCTCCTCTCTAGGCACAAAAGCTCTCTGTGTTTAACCCCTTCACTGAAGCCAATAAGGGGATGGGGCGACTAGGGTGCTGCCGAGTAATGCCAAAGTCCTCCAGCGGGTCTTTGTTACTTATTTTCATCTCTATACCTGTTGGCTTCTCCATTTGGTTCCTAATTGACTCTGCCTTGAAGCTCCCTTCTGTTTACAGCTTGGAGTGTCACAGAGATATGCTTTGGGAAAGCTCCCTGGCCTCAGGATTTCTCTTGACTTCCTCATAATTTAGAAACTCTACTGCTGCAAAACATGCCTTTAAAGCAGGGGTGTCAAACTCAAAGCCCAGGGGCCACGGGGAGCCTAGATCTGGTCCACTGGGCCGCCCTGGAAATAGCAAAGGACTGGCCCATGGTCAGAGGTGGTTTCCTACTGGTGCGGTCCAGTACGGGCGCTCCGGTAGTAGTCTGCTGATGACTTAATTTAAGCTGGCGGTTCCGGTGCTGTCTGTGACAGTCCCTGCGGGCCGCCATATTTTTTTCCCTAATTTTGGCTCTCTGAGCATGCGCAGAAATAAAAGGAACCCGCCCCTGAAACGACCCCTCCCAGAGTCAGCAACGGAAGGGAGAAAGAGGGGGGAGCAGGGCAAAAACGATGCCTCCCAGAGTCAGCAATGGATGGGAGAGGGGGGGGAAGCAGGACAAAAACGATGCCTCCCAGAGTCAGCAATGGAAGGGAAAGAGACACAAACACACACATGCCATGCCCCTGTCGCCCCCACTGTTGCTACTTTTGCACTAGGGTGCTCTTAAAGTAATTCTTGAAGAGTTGGAAGATGTTTCCTTAGCTCACCGCCAAACTCATTGTTGAGAGCATCAACTTGGCCGAACTTTGGTAGAGCTTTGCCCAAGACTTCTCGTATAGTTTGAGCTAGCCTGACGCTCCCAACAATGAGTTTGGCGGCGATCTAAGGAAACGTCTTCCAGCTCTGTGTGTGTGTGTGTGTGTGTGTGTGTGTGTGTGTGTCCCGCAATAATTTGGAGGCAGACACTGCGCCTCTAAAAGCGCGCATGGGAGCAAGAGTGTTAAGTTGGCTGCTGTGGGGCGAATGCCTTGGCTTCCCCTTTTGCTCCTCAAAGACACCCTGAGCTGAACCGGTGCGGTTCGTTACTTGGGCAGCCCTGACGACCACAGTACGGTAAGATTTGGCAGCGCAGAAACTGTATTAAATATAGTGCATTTTTGAGGGTCTTCTGGCAAAAACCACCCCAACACAAAACCCAGGCTTGCAGCAACAGTTTGGAGCTTGCTAAACGGTTTCCAGTCTGGGTTGCTTGGCAGGCAGGCTTTTATTTTGTCAGCCCAAAGGGGGGGGGAGGTACGTAGGAAATCGCCATGTCCCAGCATCGGTCATGTGACTGAGTGGGCGTGGCCAACTCAATGTCACTCACAGCAAGGTGCCATCCCACCTTGCTGCGAGTGATGTTGAGTTGGCCATGCCTACTCAGTCACATGATGATCAAGCCACTCCTATCCAGTCACATGACCATCAAGCCACGCCCACAGAGTAGTAGTAAAAAAATTTGGAACCCTCCCCTGTCCATGGTGACTCTGCCACCAAAAATGGACGTGGCCTCCCGAGCTGTTTTTGAGGGCAGAGGGCTGCAGGAGGCCGTCACAGCCGAAAACAGAGCTTGGGAGCCCGTTTTCACTGGCTGAGCATTCAGGCCAGCCACTGATGTGTTCAGCCGACAGGGAGCTGCAGGAGAGGGCCCAAACAGCCGCATGTAGCTCTGGAGCCACAGGTTGTGGATCCCCATCACTAGAGGATGAATTGCTTCCCACCCCCACCATAAGTCAGATAGTATTTTCCAAGCATGGAGTTTTATCTGGGAACCTTAAATGACTTCTTGATTTAAAACATATGGTAAAAAGCACCCAAATAAGAACATCAGCAAAAAAGAAAGAAAAAAAAGATCCTCCCAACCGTCACCTGTTTTTGGAAATGGTTCAAGTGGGAACACACACAAAGAGAGAGGGAGGGAGGGAGATGAGAGGTGTCTGTGTGTGTGTGTGAAAGCGAGATGAGAAATGAGAGATGAGAAAGGGAGGAAAAAAGAAAGAAAAAGGAAGGAAGGAAGAAAAAGAAAAAGGAAGATGAGAAAGATGAGAGAGTGAGAAAGAGAGATGAGAGAAAGAGGGAGAGATGAGAGGGAGAAAGAGAGAGGAGAGAAAGAGAGGAGATAGAGACACACAGATACCTGTTTAAAAGAAAATACCAGGAGCCACAAAACCTGGGTAGGCGTGGT
This sequence comes from Diadophis punctatus similis, assembly GCA_023053685.1. Taxonomy (NCBI): domain Eukaryota; kingdom Metazoa; phylum Chordata; class Lepidosauria; order Squamata; family Dipsadidae; genus Diadophis; species Diadophis punctatus. The sequence goes on from JALIGW010000002.1 coordinate 248,850,566, forward strand.
TGGGGGGGAATGTCATGTAACTGGGTGGGAGTGAGTGATATCGAGTTGGCCACGCCCACGCAGATATTGTGGCTCCCGGTGTTTTCTGTGGGAAACGGGTCCAAATGGCTCTTTGAGTGTTTAAGGTTGCAGACCCCTGCTCTAGTGACTAGTCTCTCCAAGGTATCCATGGAGAGGTCACGGGTTGCCTGCAATTCCTTTGGGGCTCAGCCCCACCTGCCTGGAACCCTCTGATCAGCTGATCTGCAGGGAAGATCCAGTCCTAGTTCAGCCTTACCATCCCACCAGCTCTGAGGGAAGAATGTGGGGCAGGGAAGGCAACAGGACTGCACAGAACAGAGGGGCAAAGAATGGGGGCTGGAAAAACATGGGGGTGGGGATATGAAGGAAAAAAGCTCCTTGATGAGGATGAGTAACAGAAAAGGAACTCTAGGGAAGGATCCCTCCCCGAGAATTCCTCTCTCCAGGGAGGGGCTGTCTCTGTGGATGAGAATTGCAAGCCTTTCTCCAATTTGGCTGCTTGCTCCCATGTCTACTGCGGGTTGCTGTGGGGGAGTGGGTGAGGGAGTCAAAGAGAGGAGAGAAAGTGCCCTCCCTGTCAAACACCAGGGAAATTAGAAGATCCAGGCTGTACAAATGGGTATAAAGATTTCTTGCAAGCTTAAGTTTTCTGCAAGAATCTGAACAATGATCAAAGCAATTTGGAAGTAGATAAAGAGTCAAAGAAATTCAAGATGGGCTGGACTTAAATCTCCTGTGGGCATGAAGGGACTCATGACTGATGGCACATTTGATCCCTGCTGTCACCATAATGAATTCCAGGCACAATGAAAATGACGGCTGCTTCCACAACACAGTCATGCAGCCCAGGGATGCATGGCCTGCCCTCTTTCCCCAAAATGAGGTTCAGTGATCTTCAAAAGGCAAGGAAGAGGAGGCTATGAGGCCTGCTGGGGTGGGAGTCAGGTCTAAGGACTGCAGGGACCCAGTGAGAGTGGGGAAGAGCTTGTGGGGACCTATGCCAGGGGAAGGGGAGGAAGAAGCCATAGGGACCCTGTGGAAAAGGAAAGGACTGGGGCAGGGGCGGGTTCCTAATTTTTTTTACTACCACTCTGTGGGCGTGGCTATATTTTGTGGGTGTGGCTTGCCAGCCATGCGACCGGGTGGGCGTGGCTTCTCGGACCGCTGAAGGGAGAGGAACTGAGATAGGTCCTGCCGCCCATTCCCCCTCCCCTCAGCAGCTCGAGAAGCCTCAAACGTGTGAAAATGCCTAGGATTATCACTGGACGATTGTGGCTTCTCGGACTGCTGAAGGGAGGGGAATGGAGATAGCTCCTGCCACCCGTTCTTTCAGCGTCTCACGCGCTCCCTCAGCCATCCTCCCCTGCTTGGACTCACTGTGGGGTAGGAAGGCAGCGCATGAGCAGTGCCGGAAACTCGGCTTCTGGGCATGCGCAGAAGAATTTTTTAAAAAAAAAATTAATTTTTTTTTAAAAAAGTGGCGGCACCCAGGCACCGGCAACCGACCGCACCGGTACTGTGACGTCACCAGCAGGCCGCTACCGGTGCTATAGAGTGGACCGCACTGGTAGGAACCCACCACTGGACTGGGGTGATCAAAGGGTTAAGATAGAGGATGCCTTTGGAATGCAACCCTGGGCCCCGGCTATGCCTACAAACCTGAGGAAGCCAGTGTTCTGATTAATAACTCACACATTCATTTAACAGCTTTATCAGGGAGAGGGGTGGGGGTAGTTAAGCAAAGCAGCCGCCTTTAATGGTGATTCCAACATAAAACTGTAATTGATAGGCCCCATTACCCTTATATCACAAGGACTACTTGTAGGGTGGTTGGGAAATTCTGGCACTCAAAATCTGGAGGATACCAAGGTAGAAGATGGAAACTCCAACTGTGGGAATTTCAATAATCAATATAAAAAAACACCACTCAAAAGCCTTTTTGAAGAATTCCACACTTCTTCAAAAGGAAATATCCAGAAAGTTCTGCTGGTCACCAAACCAGTAGTTAGCCTTTATCAAGGCTGTGAATCCTCTGGTGTGTCACCAGGTTGGAATTATGACTGAAACATTTCCCACACTTTGGACACACATACGGTTTCTCTCCTGTGTGAGTCCTCTGGTGACTCACGAGGCTGGAATTCTGACTGAAACTTTTCCCACACTCTGGACACTCATATGGTTTTTCTCCTGTGTGAATCCTCTGGTGTGTCACCAGGCTGGCATTATTACTGAACCTTTTCCAACATTCTGGACACTCATACGGTTTCTCTCCTGTGTGAGTCCTCTGGTGTTTCACAAGGTTGGAATTCAGACTGAAACTTTTCCCACAATCTGGACACTCATATGGTTTTTCTCCTGTGTGAGTCCTCTGGTGTGTCACAAGGCTGTAATTCTGACTGAAACTTTTCCCACATTCTGGACATTCATACGGTTTGACTCCTGTGTGAGTCCTCTGGTGTTTCACAAGGCTGGCATTATTACTGAAACATTTCCCACATTCTGAACATTCATATGGTTTTTCTCCTGTGTGAATCCTCTGGTGTCTTATCAGACTGGAAATATGACTGAAACTTTTCCCACAATCTGGACATTCATACGGTTTTTCTCCTGTGTGAATCCTCTGGTGCCTCATCACACTGGAAATATGACTGAAACTTTTCCCACATTCTGAACACTCATACGGTTTTTCTCCTGTGTGAGTCCTCTGGTGTGTCACCAGGTTTGAATTCTTACTGAAACATTTCAAACATTCTGGACATTCATACAGTTTCTCTCCTGTGTGAGTCCTCTGGTGTTTCACAAGGTTGGAATTATGACTGAAACTTTTCCCACAATCTGGACACTCATATGGTTTTTCTCCTGTGTGAGTCCTCTGGTGTATCACCAGGCTGGAATTTTGACTGAAACCTTTCCCACATTCTGGACATTCATACGGTTTGACTCCTGTGTGAGTCCTCTGGTGTTTCACAAGGCTGGCATTATTACTGAAACATTTCCCACATTCTGAACATTCATACGGTTTCTCTCCTGTGTGAGTCCTCTGGTGTGTTATTAGGCCAGAATTCTGACTGAAACTTTTGCCACAATCTGGACATTCATAAGGTTTTTCTCCTGTGTGAGTCCTCTGGTGTGTCACCAGGGTGCAATTATGACTGAAACTTTTCTCACACTCTGGACACTGATATGGTTTGTCTCCCGTGTGAGTCCTCTGGTGTGTCACCATGTTGGAATTCTTACTGAAACACTTCCCACACTCTGGACATTCATACGGTTTTTCTCCTGTGTGAGTCCTCTGGTGTGTTACCAGGCTGGAATTATGACTGAAACTTTTATTACACTCTGGACATTCATACAATTTGTCCTGGGAATGAGTCCTCTGGTGTGTCATTAGGCAGGAATTCTGACTGAAACTTTTGCCACAATCTAGACACTCATACAGTTTGTCCTCTGTGTGAGTCCTCTGGTGTGTCACCAGGTCAGAATTATTACTGAAACATTTCCCACATTCTGAACATTCATACGGTTTTTCTCCTGTGTGAATCCTCTGGTGTCTTATCAGACTGGAAATATGACTGAAACTTTTCCCACACTCAGGACATTCATACGGTTTCTCTCCTGTGTGAGTCCTTTGGTGTGTCACGAGGGTGGAATTCCGACTAAAACTTTCCTGACACTCTGGACACTCATACGGTTTGTCTCCTGTGTGAATTGTCTGGTGTCTTATAAGACTGGAAATATGACTGAAACATTTCCCACAATCTGGACACTCATACGGTTTGTCTCCTGTGTGAATCCTTTGGTGTGACACCAAGTGGGAATTTTTACTGAAACATTTCCCACATTCTGAACATTTGTACGGTTTTTCTCCTGTGTGAGTCCTTTGGTGTATCACGAGGGTGGAATTCCAACTGAAACTTTTTCCACATTCTGGACATTCATATGGTTTTTCTCCTGTGTGAATCCTCTGGTGTGTTACCAGTCTGCAATTATGACTGAAACTTTTCCCACAATCAGGACATTCATAGGGTTTGTCCTGGGAATGAGTCCTCTGGTGTGTCATTACGCCAGAATTCTGACTGAAATTTGCCACAATCTGGACACTCATTACGCCGGAATTCTGACTGAAATTTTGCCACAATCTGGACACTCATACGTTTTGTCCCATGTGAGTCCTCTGGTGTGTCACAAGGGTGGAATTATGACTGAAACTTTTCCCACACTCTTGACACTCATACGGTTTCTAAAGGGTATAAGTCCTCTAGTGTGTCACCAGATGGTAATTCCTACTGAAACATTTTCCACACTTTGGGCACTCATATGGTTTCTCTCCTGTGTGAGTCCTCTGGTATACCACCAGGTGGGAATTTTGACTGAAACTTTTCCCACAGTCAGTACATTCAAAGGGTTTCTACTCGGGGTGAGTCTTCAGGTGTCTCATGAGGTGTGAATTTCTCATGAAACTTGCAGTTTCTCCCTGGTGTGAGTCCTCTGATGTTGCTATGCTTGCTAAAGCATTTACCACATTGAAATAGGGTTAGACCTTTTTCTCCCCACTGACTTCCAGAGATACCCCTCTTTTTCTGAATGAAATACAATCTGCCTTGATCTTTCATGTAACGTATTCTTTAGTATCTCAGACTCTACTTTTTCTTGCTTGAAATCTCCTCTTAATTTTCTCTCCTTTGTCTCTCAACTGCTGGGAAAGGAGAAGAATTTTGTGGTTTTCTGAAGGAAATGGAAAATATTTTGATTTCCGGCTGGCTTTGATTTCTTTTCCAATGTTGCTTGTTATTCTCAGTTTTCCAGAGTGCTCTTATTGACATCTTCTCTGTCTATAAGATTCAAAGAAAAATGTAATTTTAATTGTTTATAAAATGGTTGCAGACGATGTGAAAAAAAGTACACATTACAAAAAATAAGCAAACATGCCCCAATAAAGAATAATCTCTTACATTAATTATGATTCATTTGACACATTTGCGTCCAAGTTCAAATATCCAAGAGAATATGTGAAATTCTCTTTTTCACTTTGGTGATTCACACATTCTTAGCAGTGCAAAGGCTTATCATCAAATATATCTGGAAATGCTGGGAATAGATTGTACAGTTGTAAATATATGCATACAGAGAAAAATACAAATGCACAAACCTATAACTGTATGTATGTGGAAAATCCATGTGTTTTTAGCCTGAAAATTGTCCCAAAATGGTTACAGTCGAACCTTCTGAGCTAACTTTAGAGACGTGGGTTTTTACCCAATGAAATGATACCTAAAGCCTCTGCAAAATTTCATGCACTGGTTTTGCCCATGGAAGTCCTCAGCTCCAGGTAAGGGCAGGAAATATGCACAACCACTCTGATGACATCCTAATTCAAGTAGTGCTCACTTACTGACTGCAATTGGGACTGGCATCTGTGTCAGTAAGCAGCCCAATCGTTAAGCATGATGTCATATGACAATGACAATTTACATATCATGCTTGTTGGCTTTACAGAAAGGGAATGCTATGAAAGCAAAGGTGGAAACACACAGAGAAATTCTGTGCCTTAAATAGACAGAATTTGGAGAAAAACTGAAAATTAGAAAAGGGAGATGGTAATGGATAAACTAGAGCAGTGATGGCGAACCTTTTTTCCCTCGGGTGCCGAAATAGTGCGCACACAAGCTATCACACGCTCGTGCGTGCCCACACCCATAATTTAAAGCCCCCCACTTGCCCCACCCCCCTGTGCATACGTGCATGACCCCCCCACTCCCGCATTTCCCGACTTCCAGTGGGCCCAGTAGGCCCTTTTTTTGCCCTCCCCAGGCTCCAGAGGCTTTCTTGGAGCTTGGGGAGAGCGAAAACGCTCCCCCCCCGTCACCCCGGAGGTCCTCCAAAGGCCAAAATCATCCTCCCAGAGCCTCCGCGCGAGGCAAAAATCAGCTGGCGTGCATGCACATGCGCGCTGAAGCTGAGCTAGGGCAACGGCTCGCGTGCCAGCAGATATGGCTCCGCGTGCCACCTGTGGCACCCGTGCCATAGGTTCGCCATCACTGAACTAGAGGAAGCAGGACTTGGTTGATAGAATACAAACGAAAACTCTCCACAGGGCATTTTATTCCAACAACAGAAGCCTCTTTGGAGCTCAACCAACCTGCCTCTTGGGCACACAAGTCTCGCTTCCTCAAAATGCTCTGCAGGGGTTTTGGGCAAGACATCGCAGGCCTGTCAATTAACCTGAAATGTTTTTATCTTTCTAAATACAGTGTATTCAGAAAGCATTCAGACCCCCTTTACTTTTGTCAATTTTGTTATGCTGAAGCTTGATTCTACAGTTGTTGAACTTCATTTTCCCCCTCCTTAATCTACACAGAGTACTCCATAATGACAAAGTAGAAATGTCTGTAAATTTAGTAAAAGGAAAAAACTGAACTATCACATTGGCATAAGTATTCAGACCCTTTGCAAGAGCACTTGAAATTTAGCGCAGGTGCCTCCCATTTCCATTGATTGTTGCTGACATGTTTCTACACCTTGATTGGAGTCTACCTGTGGTGAATTAAGTAGATTGCACATGATTTGGAAAGATACACACCTCTTCAAAGAAGGCCTCATAGCTGACAGTGCATACTGTAGGAAAACGATGAGGAGAAAAGAAATGCCTGCAGAGTTCAGAGACAGGATTATTGCAAGGCACAGATCTGGGGAAGACTACAGTAAAATTTCTGCTGCAACGAAGGTTCCTAAGGGCACAGTGGCCTCCATAATTTTCAAATGGAAAAAGTTTTGCATAACCAGGATGCTTCCAAGAGCTGGTCGTCCGGTAAAACTGAGCAATTGGGGTAGAAAGGCCTTCGTAAGAGAGGTGACCAAGAACCCGAGGGTCACTCTGACTGAGCTTCAGAGATCTTGTGTGGAGATTGGACAGAGTTCCAGAAGGACAACCATCACTACAGCCCTCCACCGATCTGGGCTTTATGGCAGAGTGACTAGACAGAAGCTTGTCCTCAGTGCACAACACATGAAAGCCCACTTGGTGTTTGCAAAAAAGCATCTGAAGAGCTCTGTGAGGAACAAGATTCTCTGGTCTGATGAAACCAAGATTTAACTGTCAATTCTAAATGTTATGTCTGGAGAAACCCAGACAATGCTCATCACCTGCCCAATGTCATCCCAACAGCAAAGCATGGTGGTGGCAGCATCAAGCTGTGGGGGTGTTTTTCAGCAGCAGGGACTGGGAGACTGGTCAGGGTTGAGGGAAAGCTGAATGGAGCAAAATATAGGGATATCCTCAATGAAAACCTATTCCACAGCGCTCAGGACCTCAGACTGGGCCGAAGGTTCCCTTCTCAACACGACAAGGGACACAGCCAAGGCAACATAGGAGTGGCTTAGGGACAACTCTGTGAATGTTCTAGAGGGGCCCAGCCAGAGCTGACTTGAACCCTATTGAATATCTCTGGAGGCACCTTTTTTTAGATACTGTATCATTGTCATACATAGTATACCCATATAACAAATTTCACATAACACCAACACACATAACAATCCCAAAAACACACCCCACCCGCCACAAATTCCCAAACCTGAAACACCCAAACATCCACACAAAAGACCAAGTAATACTGTCCAACAGCTCACTGATGGTGACTCTTTAGTTTATTGTTAAGTGCAATTAAAACTCTGGGATAAAAACTATTCAGAAAACGTGTGGTCCGAGTTTTAATTGTTCTGTATCTTCTGCCAGAAGGCAACAGTCCAAAAAGATTGTAAGCAGGATGAGAAGTCTCTGAGAATGTTGTGCAACTTCCTAGAACAGCAAGATGCAAAGATATCATCTAGGGCTGGTAGCTGGAGCCCAATGATATTCTGGGCAGTTTTAATGATTCTCTGTAGATCTTTTTTGTCTGCTGCAGAGCTGCTCCCATGTCATGCAAAAATGCCAAATGTCAGGACACTCTCAATAGTGCTGCGATAGTAGGACAACAGTAGATGCTGAGATAGATTTATCTTCCTGAGCATTCTCAGGAAGTACAGCCTCTTCTGTGCCTTCTTCACAAGCATGTTAACATTCATAGTCCATGAGAGGTCATTTTTCCCCTCTAGAATATCTCTAGAGGAATCTGAAAATGGATGTCCACCGATGGTTGCCAGCCAACCTGACTGAGCTTGAGAGGATTGGCAAGGAAGAATGTCAGAAAATCCCCCAATCCAGGTGTGCAAAGCTTAGCGCCTCCTACCCAAAGACTTGAGGCTGTAATCGCTGCCAAAGGTGCTTCAACAAAGTACTGAGTGAAGGATCTGAATACTTATGCCAATGTGATATTTCAGGTCTTTTGTTTTTAATAAATTTACAGACATTCTAAAATTCTGCAGAACAACAGCCATGAGGTCAAAGGATTTGCCTTCAGAGTTCAGAGACACGCTCTGGCAAGGCACAGATCTGGAGAAGGCTGCAATAAAATTTCTGCTGCACCAAAGGTTCCTAAGGAAACAGTGGCCTCCATAATTCTCAAATGAAAAAGTTTGGCACAACCGGGAGTCTTCCAAGAGCTGGTCGTCGGATCAAACAATTGGGGTTTAAAGTAAGGTGACCAGACGTCCCGCTTTTGGCGGGACAGACACGCTTTTCAAGCGTGTGTCCCGCGTCCCGCATTCTTTTCAAAAAGTCCCGCTTTTTTTAAAAGAATGCGGAAACAGCGGGACGTCTGGTCACCTTAATAAGGGGAAGCAAAAGAGAGGTCGGGCAAGTCGGGCAGAATTTCAGAGAGCCGTCTGCCTGCTGGGGAGGGGGGGAAGGGGGGCTGCTCCTCCTCTCCTTCCCCCGCCCCATCCCTAGCCCTGCCCTCAGAGGCGCCGCTGCTGTTGGGATGCGGGGGGAGGGACGAGGAGCCGGCGGCGCAAACAGCCCTTCCTCGTCCCCCTCCCCTTCCTTCCCCCCGTCGCCTCGCTGCCGCCGTTGCCCTGGGGCCGGGCGGGCGACCGGGAGACCGCGGCGCTTGGATGCCTGCAGCTCGTGACAGGTAAGCTGCCGGCTGCCTCCTTTCCCCGTCTCCCGCCTCCCATTCGTTGCTTGCCAGCCCGGCTGAAGGGGAGGCGGGAGGCGAGGAAAGGCCTCCCGAAGGGGAGGCGGGCTCCCGAAGGGCTCCCGGCTCCCGAAGGGGAGGCGGGAGGCCTTTCCTCGCCTCCCGCCTCCCCTTCGGGAGCCAGCAGCCCTTCGGGAGCCCGCCTCCCCTTCGGGAGGCCTTTCCTCGCCTCCCGCCTCCCCTTCAGCCGGGCTGGCAAGCAACGAATGGGAGGCGGAGACGGGGAAAGGAGGCAGCCGGCAGCTTACCTGTCACGAGCTGCAGGCATCCAAGCGCCCCCCCCCGCCTCCCCCCCCGGACGCCGACATTTGCTGTTTTGCCCTCTGCGCATGCGCAGCGTTCTGCGCATGCGCAGAGGGCAAAACAAATGGCGGCGCCCAGGCGGGCCCGCCCCCCCATCCCGCTTTTAAAAAAAAATCTGGTCACTTTAGTTTAAAGGCCTTAGTAAGAGAGCTGACCAAGAACAAAATGGTCACTCTGACTGAGCTTCAGAGATCCTGTGTGGAGAGAATGGCAGAAAATCCCCCAATCCAGGTGTGCAAAGCTTATCGCCTCATACCCCAAAAGACTTGAGGCTTTAATCGATGCCAAAGGTGCTTCAACAAAGTACTGAGTGAAGGATCTGAATATTTATGCCAAAGTGATATTTCAGGTCTTTTCTTTTTAATAAATTTACAGCATTTCTAAAATTCTGTTTTCACTTTGTCATTATGAATGTACATGAATGAGAAAAAATGAATTTCAATGAGTGTAAAATCAGGATAACAAAATTGACAGAAGGGAAAGGGGTTTGAATACACTGAATATGTGTTCCTATTGACACAGAAATACCCTAAGAATTTATTTATGTAAACAATTATGTATGTTTCAATCTGCAAAATGACTCAGAAGTGCATTCGCTCAAATCTTTTAATCTATTTTTTTTAAAAGGTGGGGTCACTAACAGATGAAATGGTGAACAAATCCCATGCAAACATCCCTTTTGCCCATGAAACTCCTGGCTTGCCAGGAAAACAACATGTCAAGGAAACCACAAGGATCCAAGTGTTACGTGAAGGGTGAGGGAGGTGGGTGGATAAGAAATATGAAAAATATATCAAGATTTCTTTAAATCTCCCAGCAGAAAATCACAGGCAGCAACTTTAAATCATGTAGCAAAAGGATAAAAACATTTGGGGAGAGAAAGAATATGCAGCCGCCGCAGCCCGCATGTTTCATTCTTGTCCCTTCGCTGCTTCCAGGCCGTGGAGGAAACCAAACAGCCCGACTTGCTCCCGGCTTCTCCTCCCACCTGCCCTCCACTCACCTCCCAGGAGCCGCTTCGACCCTTCATGCAGGACATGAAGCTCCGCCGACCCCATCCTCCTCCCGTGGGTGAACCGGAAGAGGAACCTCCTCCTCCTCCCTAGCAATCTAGTACTCTATCGTTTCAGTTTGTTGCAGCTCGGCCTCTCTCCCTCCGGTGTAATGTCAATACTAGCGACCCCGCTGCTGTACTCTTATTCTCTGCTTTCTAGGCGCCGAGTGTTGCTTCTTTGTAGAGCGCCATCTAGCGACATAAGATTGAAAATCACCCTCGTCCTATCTCTACCCTGAAGCATTTGCAAAAGGCTTTCATGGATTCCGTCTTTCCTTCGATGGTCTTACAAAGGCTTTATAGAGTGGTATTAGTACCTCACTGGATCTTGATTATATCCCTCTGTTAATGCAGTTTAAGACTGCATTGGCTTTTTTGGCTGCCGCTGCAGATTGCTGGCTCATATTTAGCTGGTTGCAGAGGTGGGTTCCTGCCTGTTTTTGCCGGTGCGGTTAATAGCTGTTGTTCGGCGCAGAGCCGAAGACGCTGCTGCCGTTCGTGGCGCGGGAGCTTTCCCCGGGCGCTTTCCCCGCCCGCATGGACGCCGCCGTTTGCGTTCTTTTGCCCTCTGCGCATGCAGAACGCTTTGCGCATGCGCAGAGGGCAAAAGAACGCAAACGGCGGTGTCCATGCGGGCGGCGGCAGCACCCGGGGAAAGCTCCCGCGCTGGGAACGGCAGCGTCTTCGGCTCTGCGCCGAACAACACCTATTAACCGCACCGGCAGAAACCCACCTCTGGCTGGTTGTCCACTAAGACTCCAAGATCCCTCTCACAATCACTGCTATTAAGTCTGGTTTCACCCAGTTTATATGTGTACTTTTGGTTTTTCTTACTTAAGTGTAGGACTTTACTTTTCTCTACATTGAATTTCATTTTATTAGATAGGGCCCAGTGTTCAAGTCTGTCAAGATCCATCTGGATCTTGAGCCTATCTTCTAGGGTGTTAGCTATTCCTGCCAGCTTAGTATCATCTGCAAATTTGGTAAGTTCCCCCTCTATTCCCTCATCTAAGTCATTTATGAAGATATTGAAGAGTACTGGGCCTAAGATGGAACCTTGTGGTATCCCACTGCTTACTTCTCTCCATGTAGACTTAGACCCATTAAGGACTACTCGCTGAGTACGGTTTGTCAGCCAGTTGTGAATCCATCTGGTGGTGAAGCTATCTATCCCACTTTTTTCTAGCTTGCGAAGAAGTAGGTTGTGGTCTACTTTGTCGAATGCCTTGCTGAAGTCTAAGTATATTATGTCCACAGTATTTCGCTGGTCTACTAATTTAGTCACTATGTTGAAGAATGAAATAAAATTGGTTTGGCATGATCTGTTTTTAACAAACCTGTGCTGGCTGCTAGTTATTACTTTACTCGTTTCTAGGTGTTGGCAGATCTGTTTTTTTATTATCATTTCCAGTATGGTATTGGTGTTAGGCTGATTGGTCTGTAGTTTCCTGGTCTGTTCCCCCCCCCTTTTTTTTTTGAAGATGGGAACCACATCAGTTCTTTTTCAATCCTCTGGTAGTTCTCTAGTGTTCCAGGATTTTTGAAAGATGTGGTGCAGTAGTTCTGAGATGACATCTGCCAGCGCCTTTAAAACTCTGGGATGTAATCCGTCCGGTCCTGGTGATTTGTATTAATCAAGATCAGACAAGTGTTCTCTTACTATTTTTTTGCATTGTCACTCCAACTCAGCCAGGACCTTCTTTTGCAGGAACTAAACCAAGGAAAGCATCGGTGGGGAGAACACAATGTACCATCAGGCAGGGACAAAGCGCACCTCCCTTGAGGATCAGTGAAGACTATTCCAGCCAGTTCTTTCTCTTGGGGGTGCAGGATAACTCCACAAAACTATATTTGCAACTGAGGGAAGCTTGAAGAGTAAGGCTTATCCCTACTTACCTTCACAAGATTAGGCAGGCGCTGCATCATAAAAGTTGATAAAGGTCTTGTTTGCCTGTGCAGCCTTAAACAATTGTCACCCACCCACTTTTTGCCCTTTCCTGCCTCCTCTCTAGGCACAAAAGCTCTCTGTGTTTAACCCCTTCACTGAAGCCAATAAGGGGATGGGGCGACTAGTGTGCTGCCGAGCAATGCCAAAGTCCTCCAGCGGGTCTTTGTTACTGATTTTCATCTCTATACCTGTTGGCTTCTCTATTTGGTTCCTAATTGACTCTGCCTTGAAGCTCCCTTCTGTTTATAGCTTGGAGTGTCACAGAGACATGCTTTGGGAAAGCTCTCTGGCCTCAGGATTTCTGTTGACTTGCTCATAATTTAGGAACTCTACTGCTGCAAAACATGCCTTTAAAGCAGGGGTGTCAAACTCAAAGCCCAGGGGACATGGGGAGCCTAGATCTGGTCCACTGGGCCACCCTGGAAATAGCAAAGGACTGGCCCATCGTCAGAGGTGGGTTTCTACTGGTGCGGTCCAGTACGGGCGCTCCGGTAGTAGTCTGCTGATGACTTAATTTAAGTTGGCAGCTCTGGTGCTGTCTGTGCCGGTCCCTGCAGGCCGCCATATTTTTTTTCCTAATTTTTGGCTCTGAGCATGCACAGAAATAAAAGGAACCCGCCCCTGAAACGACCCCTCCCAGAGTCAGCAATGGAAGGGGGAGAGAGAGAGAGAGTGGAGAGCAGGGCAAAAACGATGCCTCTCAGAGTCAGCAACGGAAGGGAGAGAAAGAGAGAGAGAGTGGGGAGCAGGCCAAGAAACGATCCCTCCCAGAGTCAGCATTGGAAGGGAGAGAGAGGGGGGAGCAGGGCAAGAAACAGTCCCTCCCAGAGTCAGCATTGGAAGGGAGAGAGAGATGGAGAGCAGGGCAAAAATGATGCCTCTCAGAGTCAGCAACGGAAGGGAGAGAGAGAGAGGGGGGAGCATGGCAAGAAACAATCCCTCCCAGAGTCAGCAATGGAAGGGGGAGAGAGTGGAGAGCAGGGCAAAAATGATGCCTCTCAGAGTCAGCAACGGAAGGGAGAGAGAGAGAGAGAGTGGGGAGCAGGGCAAGAAAGGATCCTCCCAGAGTCAGCAATGGAAGGGAGAGAGGGGGGGAGCAGGGCAAAAATGATGCCTCCCAGTCAGCAATGGAAGGGAAAGAGACACAAACACACACATGCCATGCCCCTGTCGCCCCCACTGTCGCTACTTTTGCGCTCGGGTGCTCTTAAAGTAATTCTTGAAGAGTTGGAAGATGTTTCCTTAGATCGCTGCCAAACTCATTGTTGGGAGCATCAACTTGGCCGAACTTTGGTAGAGCTTTGCCCAAGACTTCTCCTATATGTTAAACTACTGAAGTTTGCAGATGATACAACAGTGATTGGCCTCATTCGAGACAACAATGAAACCGCATACAGACGGGAGGTTGAACAACTAGCCTTGTGGTGCGACCGGAACAATCTGGAACTGAACACACTCAAAACCGTAGAAATGGTGGTAGACTTTAGGAGAAACCCTCCCATCCTACCACCTCTTACAATACTAGACAACACAGTATCAACAGTAGAGACCTTCAAATTTCTAGGTTCCATCATATCTCAAGACCTAAAATGGTCATCTAACATCAAAAACGTCATCAAAAAAGCACAACAAAGAATGTTCTTTCTGCGCCAACTCAGGAAGCTCAAACTTCCCAAGGAGCTGCTGATACAATTCTACAGAGGAATTATTGAGTCTGTCATCTGCACCTCTATAACTGTCTGGTTTGGTTCTGCAACCCAACAAGACAGACACAGAGTTCAGAGAATAATCAGAACTGCAGAAAAAACAATTACTGCCAATCTGCCTTCCATTGAGGACCTGTATACTGCACGAGTCAAAAAGAGGGCCGTGAAAATATTTACTGACCCCTCACATCCTGGACATAAATTGCTTCAACTCCTACCCTCAAAACGTCGCTATAGAGCACTGCACACCAAGACAACTAGACACAAGAACAGTTTTTTCCCGAACGCCATCACTCTGCTAAACAAATAATTCCCTCACCACTGTCAAACTATTCACTAGGCTGCATTACTACTACTATTAGTTTTTCTCATCGTTCCTATCACCCATTTCCTCCCACTTATGACTGTATGACTGTAACTTGTTGCTTATATCCTTACGATTTATATTCATATTGATTGTTTCCTGATTGCTTACTTGAACCCTATGACAACCATTCTTGACAAATGTATCTTTTCTTTTATGTACACTGAGAGCATACACACCAAAGACAAATTCCTTGTGTGTCCAATCACACTTGGCCAATAAAGAATTCTATTCTATTCTATTCTATATTTTGAGCTAGCCTGACGTTCCCAACAATGAGTTTGGCGGTGATCTAAGGAAATGTCTTCCAGCTGTGTGTGTGTGTGTGTGTGTACTCCGCAATAATTTGGAGGCAGACACCTCGCCTCTGAAAGCGCGCACGGGAGCGAGAGCGCTAAGTTGGCCACTGTGGGGCAAATGCCTTGGCTTCCCCTTTTGCTCCTCAAAGACACCCTGAGCTGAACCGGTGCGGTTCTTTACTTGGGCAGCCGCAACGACCACACTACAGTAAGATTTGGAAGCACAGAAATTGTATTACAAATAGTGCATTTTTGAGGGTCTTCTGGCAAAAACCACCCCAACACAAAACCCAGGCTTGCAGCAACAGTTTGGAGCTTGTTAAAGTTTTCCAGTCTGGGGTGCTCGGCAGGCAGGCTTTTATTTTGTCAGCCCAAAGGGGGGGAGGTACGTAGGAAATCGCCATGTTCCAGCATTGGTCATGTGACTGAGCGGGCATGGCCAACTCGATGTCCCTCACAGCAAGGTGCCATCCCACCTTGCTGTGAGTGTTGAGTTGGTCACGCCTACGCAGTCACATGATGATCAAGCCACTCCTATCCGGTCACATGACCGTCAAGCCACGCCCACAGAGTGGTAGTAAAAAAATTTGGAACCCTCCCCTGTCCATGGTGACTCTGCCACCAAAAATAGATGTGGCCTCCCGAGCTGTTTTTGAGGGCAGAGGGCTGCAGGAGGCCGTCACAGCCGAAAACAGAGCTTGGGAGCCCATTTTCACTGGCTGAGCACTCAGGCCATCACAGGCACCCCCGACATGAGTGGCGTCAAGCTGCCCCCCCTTGCCCCCCCCCCGAGGTCAAACACAACCCTGATGCGGCCCTCAATGAAATTGAGTTTGACACCCCTGCTTTATAGGAAAAATAACAAGAGGAAAAAGTGTAATGGCTCATTTACAAAGAAATACAAAAGGCCCATTAAAATAAGTCTTTTGCTTGTTTATTCACAAGGAATCCATTCCCTTCCCAATCAGGCACTTTCCAGAAGGAATGGCATGATGAATTAAAACCTATCTGTACTTTTCAGAATTCATGAAAATTCAGCTTTATTTATTTTTATTTATTTATTTGTGACATTTATATACCGCCTCACAGTGCAAGCACTCTCTAAGCGGTTTACACCAGTAAGCAATGTATATTTACATTGCCCCCAACAATCTGGGTCCTCATTTTACCTACCTCGGAAGGATGGAAGGCTGAGTCAACCTTGAGCCGGTGAGATTTGAACCGCTGACCTGCGGATCACAGTCAGCTAAAGTGGCCTGCAGTACTGCCTCTAACCGCTGCGCCACCTCGGCTCTTCTGCGCATGCTCAGAAGTTCCCATGGTACAGATTTTTTTTTGCAGTAGTCTATTTGCATGTGGGTGGACCTGCATGGGGACGGATAGAGGAGCGGTGTCTCGGTTCCTAAGACCATTGCAAATATGTGTCTTAGGCGACCCCTGTGAAAGGGCCGTTTGACCCCCAAAGGGGTTGTGACCCACAGGTTGAGAACTGCTGGCCTAGACATACCTAGGTCATTCAAACCTTCATCATATAATTTTATTATTAAATTTATTGACTGCACATCTCAGAGTTTGAAGCAACTCTGAGCATCTTGCCTTGGCATAATTTTCATAGCAACACTGACAATACCCATTTTTTCCTTGTCAAACGCTATTGAGAGTTCTTACACAATACATTTTTTAAAAATGAAACATTTTCCAATGTAGAGTTTTTTCTCAATACATTTGGCATTATGGTGCTGCTATCACCATAATGAATTCCAGGCACAATGAAAACGACAGCTGCTTCCACAACACAGTCATGCGGCCCAGGGATGTATGTCCTGCCCCCTTTCTCCAAAATGAGGTTCAGTGATCTTCAAAAGGTAAGGAATAGGAGGCTGTGAGGCCTGCTGGAGTGTGAGTAAGGTCTAAGGACTGAAGGGACCCAGTGGGAGTGGGGAAGAGCCTGTGGGGACCTTGCCGGGGGAAGGGGAGGAAGAAGCCATAGGGACCCTGTGGGAAAGGGAAAGGACTGGCGCGATCAAAGGGTTGATATTGGAATGCAAGTCTGGCCTGGGCTATGCCTCCAACCCTGAGGTAGCCAGTGTTCCACTTTATAATTCACACATTCACTGAAGAGCTTAATCAGGGAGAGAAGGGGATGGGGGTAGTTAAGCAAAGCAATCTCGTTTTAACGATGATTGCAACCTAAAATCGTAATTCTGATTGCAATATAAAACTGTAATTGATAGGTCCCATTACCCTTATATCTCAAGGACTACTTGTATAGTGGTTGGGAAATTCAGGCACCCAGAATCTGGAGGACACCAAGGTAGAAGATGGAAATTCCAATTGTGGGAATTCAATAATCAATATAAAAAAACACCACTCAAAAGCCTTTTTGAAGAATTCCACACTTCTTCAAAAGGAAATATCCAGAAAGTTCTGCTGGTCACCAAACCGGTAGTTAGCCTTTATCAAGGCTGTGAATCCTCTGGTGTGTCACCAGGTTGAAATTATGACTGAAACATTTCCCACACATTGGACACACATACGGTCTCTCTTCTGTGTGAGTCCTCTGGTGTCTCACGAGGCTGGAATTCTGACTGAAACTTTTCCCACAATCTGGACACTCATATGGTTTTTCTCCTGTGTGAATCCTCTGGTGTATCACAAGGCTGGCATTATTACTGAACCTTTTCCAACACTCTGGACACTCATACGGTTTCTCTCCTGTGTGAGTCCTCTGGTGTGTCAATAGGCCAGAATTCTGACTGAAACTTTTGCCACAATCTGGACATTCATACGGTTTGTCCTCTGTGTGAGTCCTCTGGTGTGTCACAAGGTCGGAATTATTACTGAAACATTTCCCACATTCTGGACATTCATACGGTTTGTCTCCTGTGTGAATCCTCTGGTGTCTTATCAGACTGGAAATATGACTGAAACTTTTCCCACAATCTGGACATTCATACGGTTTTTCTCCTGTGTGAATCCTCTGGTGCCTCATCACACTGGAAATATGACTGAAACTTTTCCCACATTCTGAACACTCATACGGTTTTTCTCCTGTGTGAGTCCTCTGGTGTGTCACCAGGTTTGAATTCTTACTGAAACATTTCAAACATTCTGGACATTCATACAGTTTCTCTCCTGTGTGAGTCCTCTGGTGTTTCACAAGGTTGGAATTCAGACTGAAACTTTTCTCACAAACTGGACACTCATATGGTTTCTCTCCTGTGTGAGTCCTCTGGTGTGTCACAAGGCTGTAATTCTGACTGAAACTTTTCCCACATTCTGGACATTCATAGGGTTTGACTCCTGTGTGAGTCCTCTGGTGTTTCACAAGGCTGGCATTATTACTGAACCTTTTCCAACACTCTGGACACTCATACGGTTTCTCTCCTGTGTGAGTCCTCTGGTGTATTATTAGGCCAGAATTCTGACTGAAACTTTTGCCACAATCTGGACACTCATACGATTTGTCCTCTGTGTGAGTCCTCTGGTGTGTCACCAGGTCAGAATTATTACTGAAACATTTCCCACATTCTGAACATTCATACGGTTTTTCTCCTGTGTGAATCCTCTGGTGTCTTATCAGACTGGAAATATGACTGAAACTTTTCCCACACTCAGGACATTCATACGGTTTTTCTCCTGTGTGAATTCTCTGGTGTCTTATCAGACTGGAAATATGACTGAAACTTTTCCCACACTCTGGACACACATACGGTTTCTCTCCTGTGTGAGTCCTCTGGTGTGTTACCAAGTTGGAATTCTTACTGAAACGTTTCCCACATTCTGGACATTCATAAAGTTTCTCTCCTGTGTGACTCCTCTGGTGTTTCACAAGACTGGAATTATGACTGAAACTTTTCTTACACTCTGGACATTCATACAATATGTCCTGGGAATGAGTCCTCTGGTGTGTCATTAGTCCGGAATTCTGACTGAAACGTTTGCCACAATCTGGACACTCATACGGTTTGTCCTCTGTGTGAGTCGTCTGGTGTGTCATCAGGTCGGAATTATTACTGAAACATTTCCCACATTCTGAACATTCATATGGTTTTTCTCCTGTGTGAGTCCTCTGGTGTCTTATCAGACAAGAAATATGACTGAAACTTTTCCCACACTCAGGACATTCATACGGTTTCTCTCCTGTGTGAGTTCTCTGATGTGTCACAAGGTCAGAATTATTACTGAAACATTTCCCACATTCTGAACACTCATACGGTTTTTCTCCTGTGTGAATCCTCTGGTGTCTTATCAGACTGGAAATATGACTGAAAATTTTCCCACACTCTGGACACTCATACGGTTTTTCTCCTGTGTGAGTTCTCTGGTGTGTCACCAGGGTGGAATTATGACTGAAACTTTTCCCACACTCTGGACACTCATATGGTTTCTCTCCTGTGTGAGTCCTCTGGTGTACCACCAGGTGGGAATTCTGACTGAAACTTCTCCCACACTCAGGACATGCAAAGGGTTTCTCTCCCATGTGAGTTTTCTGGTGTATTACCAGGGTGGAACTGTGACTGAAAATTTATCCACAGTCAGGACATTCATAGGGTTTCTCCCTGGTGTGAGTCCTTGATGTTGCTATGCTTGCTAAAGTATTTACTATATTGAAAGCAATTGTAGGCCATCGGTCCTATATATGTCCTTCGATGAATCACAAGAGAGCTGTTCAGACTAAACCATTTGTCACATTTATAGCATTTCTATGCCTTTTCTACACTGTGGATCCTCTCGTGCATAACCAGTTATGATTTACAATCTGTACTTTTCCCGCAATAGGAACAACAGGAGCTTTTCCAACACTAATATTCTTGATGTCAAATATATGTGTGATCATTTGTTTACTGGTGCTTTAATTCCAGCTGTTTTCCTCCTCACATGGCCATGCCTGCATCATTGTCAGCTATCCAATAGACCTTTTTCTCCCTGCTGACTTCCAGAGATACCCCATTTTCTGAATTAAATATAATCACTCTTGATCTTTCATGTATTCTTGAGTTTCTCAGACTCTACTTTTTCTAGCTTGAAATCTCTTAATTTCCTCTCCTTTGTCTCTCAACTGCTGGGAAAGGAGAAGAATTTTGTGGTTTTCTGGAGGAAATGGAAAATATTTTGATTTTCGGCTGGCTTTACTTTCTTTTCCAATGTTACTTGTTATTCTCAATTTTCCAGAGTGTTCTTATTGACATCTTGTTTGTCTATAACATTGAAAGAAAAATTTAATTGTTTATAAAATGGTTGCAGAAGATGTGGAAAGTATATATTACAATAAATAAGCAAACATTCCACAATAAAGAATAACCTCTTACATTAGTTATGAATCATTTAACACATTTGTGTCCAAGTTCATATATCCATCCAGTCTTGAAATTCTCTTTTTCACTTTGGTGATTCACAAATTCAATTCATCCTAATTCAAGTAGTGCTCACTTACTTCAATTGGGACTGGCATTTGTGTCAGTAAGCAGCCCAATCATTAAGCATGATGCCAATTTACATACGATGCTTGTTGGCTTTAAAGAAAGGGAATGCTATGAAAGCAAAGGTGGAAAGACACAGAGAAATTCTGTGCCTTAAATAGACAGAATTTGGAGAAAAACTGAAAATTGGAAAGGGACGATGGTAATGGAATAACTAGAGGAAGCAGGACTTGGTCGAGAGAATATAAATGAAAACTCTCCACAGGGCATTTTATTCCAACAACAGAAGCCTCTTTGGAGCTCAACCAACCTGCCTCTTGTGCACACCAGTCTCGCTTCCACAAAATGCTCTGCAGGCATTTTGGGCAAGACATCACAGGCCTGTCAATTAACCTGAAATGTTTTTATCTTTCTAAATACAGTGTATTCAGAAAGTATTCAGACCCCCTTTACTTTTGTCAATTTTGTTATGCTGAAGCATGATTCTACAGTTGTTGAACTTCATTTTCCCCCTCCTTAATCTACACAGAGTACCCCATAATAACAAAGTAGAAATGTCTGTAAATTTAGTAAAAAGAAAAAACTGAACTATCACATTGGCATAACTATTCAGACCCTTTGCAACAGCACTTGGAATTTAGCTCAGGTGCCTCCCATTTCCCTTGATTGTTGCCAACATGTTTCTACACCTTGATTGGAGTCTACCTGTGGTAAATTAAATTGATTGGGCATGATTTGGAAAGGCACACACTCTTCAAAAAAGGCTTCATAGCTGACAATGCATACTGTAGCACGGGGTGGCCAAACCGTGGCGCATGCGCCAAATGTGGCACATTGGATGATTGCAAGTGGCGCATTGCAATCATCCAATGGCTGACGCCTCTCCCGCCCCCGTGACTTGCTGTCTTTTAAAACTCAAGC
The DNA here is from genome assembly GCA_023053685.1 of Diadophis punctatus similis. Lineage (NCBI taxonomy): Eukaryota > Metazoa > Chordata > Lepidosauria > Squamata > Dipsadidae > Diadophis > Diadophis punctatus. The sequence continues at coordinate 248,871,676 of JALIGW010000002.1, forward strand.
CGCCTCGGCTTCAGTTTTAAAAGACAGCAAGACGCGGGCGGGAGACGCAGGTCTGGTCATTAAGCCTGCTGGCCGCTGCAGCAAGGCTTAATGAGCAGACCTGCTGCCCTGGACACAACAGCGAGGAACGCGAGGAGGTACCAGGACATGTCTCGCGCTGGGGTTGGCAGGATGGGCGGAGCAGGACTGGCGGGTGGGACGGGGTGCGTGTCCTACCTGGGACTTTTCCCGGTAGCTCCAGTCGCGTTCCTTGCTAATAGCGTCCAGAGCAGAGCAGCCCCTTCCAAAATATAACATCTCGCGAGACGTTACCTTTTGGAAGGGGCTGCTCTGCTCTGGACGCTATTACGGTAGCAAGGAACGCGACTGGAGCTACCGGGAAAAGTCCCAGGTAGGATACGAGTCTCGCGCTAGGGCTGGCTTGATTTGAGGCTTGGCAGGGGGGCGTGGCGGGGCGGGGCATGAGTCCTCCTCCCTGCCGCTTCTGTTTGTGGAAGCCGAAGAGCCTTACTGGTAGTTTGGGAGAAAGAAAGAAAGTTTTTTGCTGCTTTCCTTCAGTGCACTCAAAAGCAGAAGCAGCAAAAAACTTTCTTTCTCCCAAACTACCGGTAAGGCTCTTCAGCTTCCACATACAGCCTGGAAAAGCAGTCTCACGCGTCTCGCGCTAGGGCTGGCTTGATTTGGGGCTTGGCAGGGCGCGAGTGAGGAAGGCGTCGGCAAGAGGCAGAGCCGAAAGGGAGGGCGACAGGGATGTCTGCTTAAGCCAGCAAACTTCCTTGTCGCCTCCCTTTGAGCTCCGCCTCTTGCCGAAGCCTCCTCACTTGCTGGATTGATTCGCCTGCTCTGGGCTGCCTTGGGCGGCTTGAGTTATAAAAGACAGCAAAACGCGGGCGGGAGAGGCAGGTCTTGCTCATTAAGCCTCGCTGGCCGCTACAGTGCGGCTTAATGAGCAAGACCTGCCTCTCCCGCCCACATTTTGCTTTCTTTTAAAACTCAAGCCGAAGAAGCAGGTGGGGGCCGCTTCCCCTGCCCACCTGGACGCCGACATTTGCGGTCTTTTGCCCTCTGCGCATGCGCACAGCGTTCTGGGCATGCGCAGAGGGCAAAACTCAAATGGCGGCATCGAGGCGGGCCCGCCCACCGGGGACGCCTGGGCCAATTGGCGCATGGTATCATTAAGGTTGGCCACCACTGCTGTAGCAGAACAATAGCCATGAGGTCAAAGGAACTGCCTGCAGAGTTCAGAGACAGGAATATTGCAAGGCACAGATCTGGAGAAGGCTACAATAAAATTTCTGCTGCACCGAAGGTTCCTAAGGGCAGAGTGGCCTCCATAATTCTCAAATTGAAAAAGTTTGGCACAACTAGGACTCTTTCATGAGGAAAAGCTGAATGGAGGAAAGTACAGGGATACCCTCAATGAAAACCTATTCCACAGCGCTTAAGACCTCACATTGGGCTGAAGGCTCACTTCTCAACATGACAAGGACATAGCCAAGACAACATAGGAGTGGCTTAGGGACAACTGTGTGAATGTCTTAGAGTGGCCCAGCCAGAGCTCTGACTTGAACCCTATTGAATATCTCTGGAGGAACCTGAAAATGGCTCTCCATGTGAAGATGCTACGTATTTTCATATATGGTGGACTTGTAAAAAAATTAAGGCTTTTTGGATAAAAATTTGGTGGATTATTCAAAATATCTTAAAGAAAAAGATTAAGTTTACACCACAGTTTTTTTTGCTTGGAATAATTATGGACTGTAGTGTAATACACTTAATAGTGTAAGAGCTGAGGTGGCGCAGCGGTTAGAGGCAGGTACTGCAGGCCACTTTAGCTGACAGTGATCCGGAGGTCAGCGGTTCAAATCGCACCGGCTCAAGGTTGACTCAGCCTTCCATCCTTCCGAGGTAGGTAAAATGAGGACCCAGATTGTTGGGGGCAATGTAAATATACATTGCTTAATGGTGTAAACCACTTAGAGAGTGCTTGCACTGTGAGGCGGTATATAAATCTCACAAAATAAATAAATAAATAAATAATAGAGACTAAATTGGTTTTGAATTTGATAACAGCGGCCAGGTTGCTGGTAGCACAGTACTGGAAGAAAGAAGACATACCTACCATCGAGGAATCGACATTAAAAGTTGTACATCAGGCAGAAATGGCAAAAATCTCATCATAAAGATCATTCAAACGAGAGATATATATACTGGAATGGAGTAGATGGACTGATTATATTCAAAAAAAGTACCAGATTAAGAAGATATAAATAGTTTAATAATGATATATGTTAAATTTTTTAGAATGTGTTTAAAAGGTTTTAAATAACAAGGAGTTAAAGAACTAGAGAAATTTTGAAGCTATAATCTGTTAGATATTTTAATTTTATGTTTATTGAATATTATACCCTGTGATTTTTCTGGGAAGTCGGGGGAGGGATGGGGGGAAGGGAGGGGGTTGGGGGGAAGGGGGGGAGAAAAAGAGAAAAATGTTTGTACTTTGTACTTAATAAAACTTTTTGAATAAAAAAAATGGCCCTCCATCGATGGGCGCCATCCAACCTGACTGAGCTTCAGAGATCCTGTGTGGAGAGAATGGCAGAAAATCCCCCAATCCAGGTGTGCAAAGCTTATCGCCTCATACCCAAAAAGACTTGAGGCTTTAATCGCTGCCAAAGGTGCTTCAACAAAGTACTGAGTGAAGGATCCGAATACTTATGCCAATGTGTTATTTCAGGTCTTTTGCTTTTAATGCATTAAAAGACATTTTTAAAATTCTGTTTTCACTTTGTTCTCATGAATGTACATGAATGAGAATAAATGAATTTCAACGAGTGTAAAATCAGGCTGCAGCGTAACAAAATTGACAGAAGGGAAAGGGGTTTGAATACTGTCTGAATGCACTGAATATGTGTTCCTATTGACACAGAAATGCCCTCCTAAAAATTTATGTTAAAAATTATGTGTATTTCAGTCTGCAAAATGACTCATAAGTGCACTCGTTCAAATGTTTTAATCTACTTTTTAAAAGGTGGGGTCACTAACAGATGAAATGGTGAACAAATCCCATGCAAGCATCCCTTTTGCCCATGAAACTCCTGGCTTGCCAGGAAAACAACATGTCAAGGAAACCACAAGGATTGAAGTGTTACGTGAAGGGTGAGGGAGGTGGGTGGATAAGAAATATGAAAAATATATCAAGATTTCTTTAAATCTCCCAAATCTGCCAGCAGAAAATCACAGGCAGCATCTTGAAATCATGTAGCAAAAGGATAAAAACATTTGGGGAGAGAAAGAATATGCAGCAGCCCGCATGTTTCATTCTTGTCCCTTCGCCGCTTCCAGGCCGTGGAGGAAACCAAAAGGCCCGACTTGCTCCCGGCTTCTCCTCCCACCTGCCCTCCACTCACCTCCCAGGAGCCGCTTCGAGCCTTCAAGCCGCACAAGAGGCTCCGCCGACCCCATCCTCCTCCTGGGGGTGAACCGGAAGAGGAACGTCCTCCTCCTCCTCTCTAGCAATCTAATACTCTATCGTTTCAATTCGTTGCAGCTCGGCCGCTCTTTTTCCGTTGTAACTAGCGATGCCGCTGCTGTTGTCTTATTCTCTGCTTTCTAGGCGCCGAGTGTTGCTTCTTTGTAGAGCGCCATCTAGTGACATAAGGTTGAAAATCACTCTCGTCCTACTTTTACCCTGAAGCGTTTGCAAAAGGCTTTCATGGATTCCGTCCTTCCTTCGCTGCCATTAAGTCCTATTCGACTCCCACCAAGCACAGGAATAGCTTTGGTCCATGACTATCTATCCTATACCTTTTCTTTCAAGTCTCCCAAGAGGGCACACTCATTTTCCCTCTTGCTCGAACGAAACCAAAGGAAAGCGTCCTAGGAGGGGAATGTTCCCTTTTATTATTATTCATGTCATGTATTCAAATCACATTTATACTTATATATATTATCTAATACGTGCTTGACAAAACAAATAAAATGACGAACAGCCAAGCCAGAGAAGCGACGGCGCAGCGGTTCCCAACGGAGCAGAAAACCTTGCAAGAAAAGACGGGAAACTCCACCTTGCTCCCCTTCCCTCCCCCAAGGAATCCCTCCTCCCTTCCCCGCACCTGGGGATTCCCCCTCCTCGTCCCCCCTCCCCAACTCACAGCGTCCTCACCCACCTGGTGCCCCTTGAGCGCCCCTCCCTGAGAGGGGATCTCCGCAGACGTCGGGAGACCAGGAAGGGGGACAAGGAAAAGTCGTAGATTTGCTCCCATCCCACTTTTCTCCCTTTCCTGCCTCCCCTCTAGGCGCATTAGCTCTCTGCGTTTAACCGCTTCACTGAAGACAATAAGGGGATGGGGCGACTGGGGCACCGCCCGAGCAATGCCAAAGTCCTCCAGCCGGGCTTTGTTACTTATTTTCATCTCTGTAACTGTGGGCACTTCTATTTGGTTGCTACTTGACTCTGCCGTGAAGCTCCCTTCTGTTTATAGCCTGGAGTGTTACAGAGACAAGCTTTGGGAAAATCTCCCTGCCCTCAGGGTTTCTGTTGACAGCTTGCTCGTAATTTAGGAAATCTACTGCTACAAAACATGCCTTTAAAGGAAAAATAAGGAGGAAAAAGTGGAATGGCTGCTTTACAAAGAAATCCAGAAGACCCATTAAAATAAGCCTTTTGCCCTTACTTAGAGCTCATGACTTCCATGGGAAAAACTGGTACTTGAAATCTTGCAGAGGCTTTAAGCCAAGGCATAGTTTCATCATTTAAAGCCCTCACATCTCTAAAATTACAATGACTGTAACCATTATAGGACATTTTTCAGGCTGAAAACACATGGATTTTTCCACACGTATATATTTGTAGGTGTCTGTATTTGTAATTCTCTTTGTATGTTCCCGCTTATCAGTACCCATCTTATGTATACAAACAATGTTTTATCTATGTATATTACCAACATGTACTTGACAAAAAATAAAAATAAATAAATAAATAATAAATAAACTGCATAATCTATCTCCAGCACTTCCAGATATATTTCAGAATAACCACTTGCAGTGTTAAGAATTTGTTAAGAATAGACACACTGGAGAAAGCAGATCGATTTATCAAACAATACCTAGAATCTGAAGGAGAGAGTAGTGCAGAAATAAAAACACAAAGTCAAGAGGAACAAAGTATAGAAGAAAGATAGAAGTTAGAGAAAGAGAAAGAACAAAGTAAGACCCAAATAGAGACTCGCAGCGTGAGAACTAGAGCAACAGCGAAACAATAAAATGGAAAATGTAGCTAAAGTCTTAACAGTCAATATAAACGGAATAAATTCACCGATTAAAGGAAGACAAACTTTCAACAAATTACAAAAACAAAATTTAGATATAATTTGTTTGCAGGAGGTACACGTTAAAAAGATCATGTTAAATTACTAGAAACACCAAAGCTAGGGAAATTGTTTACATCATTGGCTGATTAAAAAAAAGAGGAATTGCAGAATATGTTAAAGACTGGTTACAACCAAAACAAATATTCCAGGATAAAGAAGGTAGAATACTTATGATAGAGATTTTAATAAATCAAAAGAAAATGATACTTATAACCATTTATTCCCCCAATAGTAAACAAAAAGAATATTACAAGGAATTATATGAACAAACTAGAGAAAGAAAACATTTGTACAGTGGGGGATTTTAATGCTGTATTTGATTGTAAATTGGATTATAAATCAGTGAATAAAAAATACCACGAAAGAAAGATATTACCAGGTGAATTTTTTGATTTGGCTAGGGAACTTAATCTCAGAGATGCTTGGAGATAAAACCACCCATATGAAAATCAATATACATATCATTCTACCCCGCAAAATTCCTGGTTGAGAATAGATGTGGTTTGGACTGATATAGAAACACTGAACAATATCCAAGAAATTGAAATAAAACCAAATATATGAGCTGACCACAATCCTATTACTTTTACAATAAAAGGGAGGAAAAGGGCAAGTAAGAGTTGGTTTATGAACCAGGCAGTAATAAAAGAAAAGAATTATATTAATTATATGGAAAAAGAGTTATCTTTTTTTAATGAAGGAAATCTGGAATGAAGATACCACGATTCAGAATGTATGGGATACTACAAAAGCCTATATTAGAGGGCTAACTAGAACATACACCATAAGGAAAAACAAAAACAAAAATAAACAAATTAATGAATTGCAAAAAAGATGGGGGAATTAGAATATAAACCAACAAATTGAACAATTAAATGATAAAATTAGAGAAGAAAAGGTTTCACTTAAACATAGAATTAATCTATTGACACAAGAGGAAGTGGCACAGAAAATTAAAATAGCAAAACAGAATTATTTTGAAAATGCCAACAAGCCAGGCAAGTGGTTAGCCTATAAATTAAGAAAGGAAAAAGAAGAAAGATACATACAACAATTAGAAGACGAGAATGGTAATGTAAAAGCAACGATAGAGAAAAAAGATATAATACTCAAATATTTTAGTGAATTATATAAAAAAGAGGAAATAAGGGAAGATGATATACAAACATACTTGCAACAAGCAAACAATACACTAATAACAGACTCAGATAGAAATATATTAGAGGAAGAAATAACACTTTCAGAATTGGAAAAAGCCATAAAAAAGCAAAAGAATAATAAAACACCCGGGCCAGATAGTATACTAGCCGAATGCTATAAGGAACTACAGAACTCTTTAAAACAACTTTTACTAATAACATATAATGAAGTTTAAACAAAGAGAAAATTCCCAAAACTTGGGCAGAGTCAACAATAACTGATTCCTAAAGATAAAACAGGAAAGCAGAAAATACAGAATTACAGGCCAATCTCGCTGTTGAACGTGGACTACAAGATCTTCATGACAATAATGGCGCAAAGATTAAAAAACATAATTAATAAAAACATACATCCGGACCAAAATGGTTTCCTTCCAAACAGAAACATTAGAACCAATACCAGAACGATTATGGATATATTAGAGTATTATGAGGCAAACCCAGGAAAACCTGTAGCTCTCATGTTCCTCAACGCTCAAAAAGCTTTTGATAATTTAAATTGGAACTTTCTTATAAAAAAATTAAGACACTACAAATTTTGGGCCCAAATATATTAGGATGATTAGAACCATATACTCGAGACAAACAGCTAAGATAATTATAAACCAAGATATAACAGACAAATTTGATATTCAGAAAGGAGTACGGCAAGGATGTCCACTGTCCCCCTTGCTATTCATATTTACCCTAGAAATGCTATTACAACAAATTAGGCAAAATTCAAATATCGAAGGACTTAAAATTAGACGACAAGAATACAAACTCCAAGCCTTTGCGGACGATATGGTCTTTAATATAGAAAATCCGGTTGAGGTTGGACCAAAATTATTAGAAGAAATAAACAAATTTGGAGAGGTAGCAGGCCTAAAAATTAATAAAACTAAAACTAAAATAATAACAAAAAATTTACCAAATAAACAAATTCAGGAATTAGAAGATAAATTGGAAATCCAAGTTGTTTAAAAAATTAAATATTTAGGAATAATATTAACAGCTAAATGTACAACAATTAAGAATGATAATTATATAAAATTGAATAAACAAATAGAAGACTTGGAAAAATGGACCAAATTACCCATATCGTTAATAGGGAGGATTTCGACCATCAAGATGTCAATACAACCAAAAATATTGTACCTGTTCCAAACGATACCGATTAAATTAGATAGAAAATATTTCAAGAACTTAAATAAAATGATATCGAAATTTGTATGGGCAGGGAAAAAGGCAAGAATTAAATTAAAATATCTACAGGATAATAGAAAGGGGGCTTTGGACTTCCAGATTGGGAAATTTACTATCAAACAGCAGTATTGCAATGGATAACTAATTGGATTCAAATTAGTAATAAAAGGATATTAGCACTCGAGGGACTTGATCTACAGGTTGGATGGCATGGATTCTTATGTGATGAAAAACATGAAACACATTGCTATTTTCAAAAACATAAAATCCGAGAATCATTATATAAAATATGGGCTAAAATAAAACATCAACACTACAAAGAAGTTCTGGTATGGTTTTCAAGTATGGAAGCAACTACCTATCCCACCACAACAGATATACATAAAATGGTCAAGTACTCAGAAATATTGGATGAACAAGGAAACCTAAAAGATATTGAAATTTTGAAGGAGCAAGGAATTAGAATAGATTGGTGGCCATACTATCAAATTAGATCTAGATTACAAGAGGATAAGAAGAGATTTGGAATAGCAAAAAAAAAAAAAAATCAGAATTGGATAAAATTTTATTGGGACAAGGAAAAAAAATGATAACAAAAATTTATAAATTTCTATCAAACTATAAAATGAAAAAAGAAACTGTTAAAGGCAATATGATCAGTTGGGCCAAAAATTTCGGATATAGCATAAATTCGGAACAATGGGAAGAAATTTGGATCAAAAATTTGAAACTAACTAAATCAACAAAATGTATTACAAATGGCACCTACCACCAGCGAGATTGGCCAAAATGTATCAAAACATGATTCCTAAATGTTGGAAATGTCAACAAAAAAATGGAACATACTACCATATGTGGTGGACCTAACCAAGAGTTAAAAAAAATTGGCAAAAAATACACAACTCGCTCGAAGAGATAACTACACAAAAAATAAACATTAAACCAGAAATATTTTTATTGGGGATTTTAGAACAAAAGATAGAAAAGAAACATTGGTATATTATAATTCATATACTGACAGCGGCGACAATATGCCTAGCACAATACTGGAAGCAGGGCGATGTACCGACTGAAAATGTAATTATTAGAAAAATTTTGGAATGTGCAGAATTAGACAAATTAACAATGGAATTAAATCAGAAAGAAGATTCAGAATATTTTGAAACCATGGAATTCTTTTTATAATTGGCTGAAAAGGAGAAAAGAAAAAAATAGAGATGTTTAGACTGATGTTTAAGTTATGAACTTAAATAGGATTAGACAACTTTAGTTATTATAAATGTATTAGTATATATGATAAGAAAAATATGATATATGATATATACAGTTATATATAGTTGTATAGTTATAAATAAGTAAAAAAGTAACATCAAGACGCTTACCGTAGAAGTACCCAAGAGGTTTATATGTATATATGTACATGTATGTACATATATTGTTTTGTTTAATGTTTGTTTGTCTTTTTTAATGTTTATACTCAAAAATTATTTTTTAAAAAAGAATTTGTGTTTTTTCACCAATATTTTATTAATTCATCAAATATAAAATGCAGAAGTCAAAGACAATTGAAAATAATGGTAAAATAAGGGAAGAAAAGGAGAAGAAAGGAAAATGTAGGGTAAAGGAGGAAAAAAACCAATTGTCTTCAAACTCCCTTTGGTGCAGTAGAATAGTAACATAAAACCTCAACATTTTACTTTTATATAATATATACTAGTCATTTGTATATAAACAAACTTATCTAACGAAAAGAACCCAAAATCAAAGTTTCATTTTTCCTACCTACTTCACGCACAAAGTCCAAAAGCAGTTTCCATATAGAAACAAAATTAATCGTGTTCTTTTCTTTAATCAAAGCAGTCAATTTAGCTATCTCTGCTAATTCCATCAGGTTTTGCAACCCTGTGGTAATGAAAATATTCTTCCATTATTTTGCATAAAATATTCTTGCCGCCATCATATATAACGTCAAAGTTCCAATTTTTTTCAAGTTCTTTAAACATAAAGGAAAACTATCTGGTTTTATTTTTATATTCACTTTAAGAGTCCTCTGTAGTAAGATGTGTATCTTACTCCAACCTTTCTTTGCTTTGTCACATGTCCACCATAAATGGGTATGTAAAGCTCTTCTTTACATTTCCAAGATTCATTTTAGGTGCCTTTATGCATTCTGGACAATTTTTCCAGTGTTAGATACAAACAGTACATTATCTTATAAAAGTTTTCTTTTAAACTATATTTTAATGTACATTTTAGAACTCTTCTCTAAGTATTCTCCCATTGTTCAAGCATTATATTACATCCAAACTTCTTTGTCCACTGAATCATGCAATGCTTTACATACTCATTCTCCAAGTTCAATTTCAATTAGAGTTAGAAACCTTAGCAATAATATGTTGAACATTAATGCACACTTTTGGGATGAACACCCTTGAATGGTGGCGTATGGGTGGATTTCCAGAAAAAGGTCCTTCAACCCATCATCATATAATTTTATTATTAAACTTATTGACTGCACATCTCAGAGTTTGGAGCAACTCTGAGCATCTTGCCATGCCCTAATTTTCATAGCAACACTGACAATACCCATTTTTTCCTTGTCAAAAGCTATGCAGAGTTCTTACACAATACATTTTTAAAAATGAAACATTTTCCATGGTACAGTTTTTTCTCAAATTACCACCACTAAGGAGGATGCAACAAATACATCGACATTATGGTGCTGCTGTCACACAGCAACCATCAAAGGGAAACAAGCAGGCACCTCCAAAAAAATGACTTCCCAGCAGGAGTTGCTAATAAACATGGAGATGTTGTGATCAAAACCACAATCCCTTTTCTCCTCACTATTCCTACAGCTCTTCTCCATCGGGTTCATCTGCAAGGCAGAACAGCCTCTACATGTGAAATTTTACACTGGGTTTTCTTCACAGGGCTTTGGGCCCATTCCCAGCACATCCGTCACGCATAGCACACTAACGATTTTGAAGATCTCCTGGAAGCAGCCATCATTTTCAGTGTACCCACAATCCCTTAAGGCAGTCTGCACAGTGCTAAGATAAACAAAACACAGTTTTTCCTTTTTCTGAAGGTCAAAGACCCAGAAACAGCCCTTATTTTGGCCCACACGCAGGTGGCAAAATGGCAGCTATTTCCACAAATCCACTGCATGGCCCAGGGATGAATTCCAGGCACAATGAAGATGATGGCTGCGTCCACAACAGTCATGCGGCCCAGAGAAGCATGTCCTTCCCTCTTTCCCCAAAATGAGGTTCAGTGATCTTCAAAAGGTAAGGAAGAGGAGGCTGTCAGGCCTGCCTGGGTGGGAGTCAGGTCTAAGGACTGCAGTGACCCAGTGGAAGTGTGAAAAAGCTTGTGGGAACTCAGTGGAATAGGGAAAGGACTGGGGCGATCAAAGGGTTGAGGCAGAGGAGGCCTATAAAATGCAAGCCTGGACTATGCCTCCAGGCCTGAGGTAGCCAGTGTTCTGCTTAATAACTCTCACATTAATTAAACAGCTTTATGAGCGAGAGAAGGGGGTGGGAGTAATTACGGTAAGCAAAGCAGTCTTGTTTAATGGTGATTGCAACATAAATCCATAATTGATAGGCCCCATAACACTTATAACTCAAGGACTACTTGTATGGTGGCTGGGAAATTCTGGCACTCAAAATCTGGAGGACACCAAGGTAGAAGATGGAAACTCCAATTGTGGGAATTACATAATCAATAGTTTTTTTAAAAAAAACATCCCAAAAGCCATTTTGAGGAATTTCACACTGCTGCAAAAGGAAATATCATGAAAATTCTGCTGATCACCAGAAACAGGTAGTTAGCCTTTATCAAGGCTGTGAGTCCTCTGGTGTGTCACCAGGCTGGAATTCTGACTGAAACTTTTCCCACACTCTGGACACTCATAGAGTTTCTCTCCTGTGTGAATCCTCTGATGCTTCAAAAGGTTGGAATTCTGACTGAAACATTTCCCACAATCTGGACACTCATACGGTTTGTCTCCTGTATGAGTCCTCTGGTGTTTCACAAGGTTGGAACTGTGACTGAAACTTTTCCCACAAACTGGACATTCATATGGTTTTTCTCCTGTGTGAGTCCTCTTGTGTGTCAAAAGGCTGGAATTCTGACTGAAACGTTTCCCACACTCTGGACACTCATACAGTTTCTCTCCTGTGTGAGTCCGATGGTGTTTCACCAGCTGGGAATTCTTAATGAACGTTTTCCCCCACACTGGACATTCATACGGTTTGACTCCTGTGTGAGTCCTCTGGTGTTTCACAAGATTGGCATTCTGACTGAAACCTTTCCCACAATCTGGACACTCATACGGTTTTTCTCCTGTGTGAGTCGTCTGGTGTTTCACAAGGTTGGAATTCTGACTGAAACATTTCCCACAATCTGGACACTCATACGGTTTGTCTCCTGTATGAGTCCTCTGGTGTGACACCAGCTGGGAATTATGACTGAAACTTTTCCCACACTCTGGACACTCATACGGTTTGTCTCCTGTGTGAGTCCTCTGGTGTGAAACCAGCTGGGAATTATGACCGAAACATTTCCCACATTCTGGACATTCATACGGTTTGTCTCCTGTGTGAGTCCTCTGATGTGACACCAGCTGGGAATTATGACCGAAACATTTCCCACATTCTGGACATTCATACGGTTTGTCTCCTGTGTGAGTCCTCTGGTGTGACACCAGCTGGGAATTCTGACTGAATCGTTTCCCACACTCTGGACACTCATACAGTTTCTCTCCTGTGTGAGTCTTCTGGTGTTTCAGAAGGCCAGAATTATTACTGAACCTTTTCCCACAATCTGAACACTCATACGGTTTGTCTCCTGTGTGAGTCGTCTGGTGGGCCAACAGGTTGGAATTATGACTGAAACATTTCCCACATTCTGGACATTCATATGGTTTTTCTCCTGTGTGAATCATCTGGTGTCTTATCAGACTGGAAATATGACTGAATTTTTTCCCACAATCTGGACATTCGTACGGTTTTTCTCCTGTGTGAATCCTCTGGTGTCTAATCACACTGGAAATATGACTGAAACTTTTCCCACACTCTGGACACACATACGGTTTCTCTCCTGTGTGAGTCCTCTGGTGTGTCAGAAGGTGAAAATTCTGACTGAAACTTTTCCCACACTCTGGACACTCATACGGTTTTTCTCCTGTGTGAGTCCACTGGTGTGTCAGAAGGTGAAAATTCTGACTGAAACATTTCCCACAATCTGGACACTCATACGGTTTTTCTCCTGTGTGGGTCCTCTGGTGTGTCACGAGGCTGCAATTCTGACTGAAACTTTTCCCACATTCTGGACATTCATACGGTTTGACTCCTGTGTGAGTCCTCTGGTGTTTCACAAGGCTGGTATTATTACTGAACTTTTTCCAACACTCTGGACACTCATACGGTTTCTCTCCTGTGTGAGTCCTCTGGTGTGTCACCAGGCTGGATTTCTGAGTGAAACTTTTCCCACAGTTTGGACACTCATATGGTTTTGCTCCTGTGTGAGTCCTCTGGTGTCTCACGAGGCTGCAATTCTGACCGAAACTTTTCCCACATTCTGAACATTCATATGGTTTGACTCCTGTGTGAGTCCTCTGGTGTTTCACAAGGCTGGCATTATTTCTGAACCTTTTTCCACACTCTGGACATTCATACGCTTTCTCTCCTGTGTGAGTCCTCTGGTGTGTCACAAGGTGGGAATTCTGACTGAAACATTTCCCACAATGTGGACACTCATACGGTTTGTCTCCTGAGAGAGCCCTCTGGTGTTTCACAAGCCCAGAATTGTTACTAAACCTTTTCACACAATCTAAACTCTCATACAGTTTGTCTCCTGTGTTTGTCCTCTGGTGTGCCACCAGGCTGGAATTCTGACTGAAACTTTTCTCAGTCAGGACATGCAAAGGGTTTCTCTTCGGTGTGAGTCCACTGGTGGGTAATGAACTGGACATTTCCGGTGAAAACTTTCCCTCAAACTGGGCAGTTACAATTTCTCGATGTTGTGAGTCTTCTGATGTTGCCATGGTTATGTCCTTCGATGAACCACAAGAGAGCTGTTCAGAGTAAACCATTGATCACATTTATAGCATTTCTATGCCTTTTCTACACTGTGGATCCTCTCGTGCATAATCAGTTGTGATTTACAATCTGCACTTTTTCCACATTAGGCACAATAGGAGCTTCTCCAACACTGATATTCTTGAGGTCAAATAGATGTGTGATTATTTGTTTACTGGTGCTTTAATTCCAGATGTTTTCCTCCTCACAGAGCCAGGCCTGCATCACTGTCAGGCCTATGTGGGTATCCAATAGACCTTTTTCTCCCCGCTGACTTCCAGAGATGCTCCTCTTTTTCTGAATAAAATGTAATCTCCCTTGATCTTTCATGTAACGTATTCTTGAGTTTCTCATACTCTACTTTTCTCTCCTTTGTCTCTCAACTGCTGGGAAAGGAGAAGAATTTTGTGCTTTTCTGAAGGAAATGGAAAATATTTTGATTTCCGGCTTGCTTTGCTCTCTTTTCCAATGTTGCTTGTTATTCTCAGTTTTCCAGAGTGCTCTCATTGACATCTTCTCTGTCTGTAAGATTCAAAGAAAAATGTAACTTTCATTGTTTATAAAATGGTTGCAGATGTGAAAAAAGAGTATACATTACAATAAGCAAAATGCCACAATAAAGAATAACCTAATACATTAGTTATGATTCATTTGACACATTTATGAAATTCTCTTTTTCACTTTTCTGATTCACAAATTCTTAGCAGTGCAAAGGCTTATCATCAAATATATCTGGAAATGATGGGGATAGATTGTAGTGTTGTAAATATATAGAGAAATACACACACCTAGCGTGTTTCCCCGAAAATACAACATGTCCTGAAACTGCCAAGTCTGATTTTTGGGGTGGGCGTAAATATACACCTTCCCCTGAAAATAAGCCCTAGTGAAGGGGTGGGTGTGGCCAGCACAGGAGGCAGCCCTTCCCTTCCCCGGTCAGCGAAAGGCAGCTGGGCCCCTTAATCAGGAACTGCGGATCAGCTGAGCTGATTGGGACCTGCCTCTCCATTCTATCTCTCCCCAGTGTTCTTGGCGCTCACCCACCTCCCATCCATCCATCCCCCTTGCCTGCAAACTCCCACACCATTCGCAAGAGAGCAACTGCCCAGCACCTCTTGCCACTTTGTGCCCACCCAGTGGACAACTCCCCCTCCGGCCGGCCACAGCACCATTCACCGACTGAGCGGTAAGAGGCCGGTCGGGCCAGCCGCCTGCTGCCGAGTCTTCCAGGAGCAGCTGCTCTGGGAGTGCGCTTCCCACTCTATGGTTCCAGCTCCATGCAGGGCTGCGGCTCTCTTCGCTCTTCGCTGCCTCTCTGCCAGAAGATACGGCAGCAGATGGCTGGCCCGACCAGCCTCTTCTCCGTTTCCAGTAGCTTCCAGCTGGAGTTTACGTCTTGCACCCTGGCCCGCCCCATTCCCTGCGCCATGTGCCACCCCCAAATTGCGCCCCACTGCGAGTCACGCATCTTACCGGAGTCTGGCAGCTCCAAAGCTTCTTTCACCTGGTCTGTGCAGGGAAACATCTTGCACAGTAAAGAAAAACTTTTCGCGAGTACGAGAAGTTGTTAATTGCTTGCAATCGCGAGAAGTTTTTCTTTACTGTACAAGATGTTACCCTGCACAGACCGGCCAAGAGATGCGACAGAACTGCCAGACTCCGGTAAGATGTGCGTCTCGTGTCTAGTGGGGGTGGCAGGTGTGTTGGGGAATGGGGCGGTGTCAGGCCGAAGCTATTTTAGTTGGGGTCACTGATCCGCAGGTCAGCGGTTCAAATCTCATCAGGCTCAAGGTTGACTCAGCCTTCCATCCTTCTGAGGTAGGTAAAATGAGGACCCAGATTGTTGGGGGCAATATAAATAGACATTGCTTACTGGTGTAAACCGCTTAGAGAGTGCTTGCACTGTGAGGCGGTATATAAATATAAATATAAATAAATAAATAAATAAATAAACAAACAAACAAACAAACAAACAAACAAACAAACAAACAAACAAACAAATATTCTTTGCTGTGGGAATTTGGGATGGGTAATTGCATAAGGGATGTCTGCATGTAGCCATAACAAATTCCTTCTAGATTGTCAAGGTCATCCTTTGTTTTTGCACTCCTGCACCAGCACAGGAGGAGATGGGAATTTCTGCCAAGTTGGCAGATGAAGATTGGTTAACATGATGGACTTCGGGGTGTGGGGACAAGGGCTTGAACTTTCAACTGGGTGGAGAAACCCCAGTGACTTCAGATTCGGATTTCTCGTGCCAACATGGCTCTGCTAATAAATTGGAACTTTGAGGAATACTTTGCCTCGGACTCTGATTTAGTTTTGGATGCTATTTGGAACCCTGACAGGCGGTACGGTGCGGGCCACAAGACCCACATCTTACTGGAGACTGGCAGCTCCGTCGCATCTTTCGGCTGGTGTGTGCAGAGAAACATCTTGCATGGTAAAGAAAAACTTCTTGCGAGCAATTAACAACTTTTAGCACTCACAAGAAATTTTTCTTTACCGTGCAAGATGTTTCCCTGCACAGACCAGCCGAGGGACGCGATGGAGCTGCCAGACTTCGGTAAGATGTGCGACTCACAGCCTGCTCCCCCCCATCCCCTGCTCCCCCCCATAAGGCAACGGCCATATTTCGGGGGTCAAAAGAAAATAAAACACTGTCTTATTTTCAGGGAAACACGGTATAACTGTATGTATGTGGAAAATCCAGTTGTTTTTAGCCTGAAAATTATCTCAAAATGGTAACAGTCGAACCTTCTGAGCTAACTTTAGAGACGTGGGGATTTACCCGATGAAATTATACCTAAACCCTCTGCAAGATTTCATGTAGTAGTTTTGCCCATGGAACTTCTCAGCTCCAAGTAAGAGCAGGAAATATTTTCCACAACCACTCTGATGACATCCTAATTCAAGTAGTGCTCGCTTGCTGACTGCAATTGGGACTGGCATTTGTGTCAGTAAGCAGCCCAATCGTTAAGCATGATGTTATATGACAATGCCAATTTACATACCATGCTTGTTGGCTTTACAGAAAGGGAAATTCTGTGCCTTAAAGAGACAGAATTTGGAGAAAAAGTGAAAATTGGAAAGGGACGATGGTAATGGAATAACTAGAGGAAGCAGGACTTGGTTGATAGAATATAAATGAAAACTCTCCACAGGGCATTTTATTCCAACAACAGAAGCCTCAACCTGCCTCTTGTGCATATCAGCCTCCTGATATTCAACCAACCTGCCTCTTGTGCATATCAGTCTCTCTTCCCCAAAATGCTCTGCAGGCGTTTTGGGCAAGACATCGCAGGCCTGTCACTTAACCTGAAATGTTTTTATCTTTCTAAATACAGTGTATTCAGAAAGTTTCAGACCCCCTTTACTTTTGTCAATTTTCTTATGCTGAAGCTTGATTCTACAGTTGTTGAACTTCACTTTTCCCCTCCTTAATCTATATAGAGCACTCCATAATGACAAAGTAGAAATGTCTGCAAATTTAGTAAAAGGAAAAAACTGAAATATCACATTGGCATAAGTATTCAGACCCTTTGCAATAGCACTTGAAATTTAGATCAGGTGCCTTCCATTTCCCTTGATTGTTGTTAACATGTCTCTACACCTTGATTGGAATCTACCTGTGGTAAATTAAATTGATTGGGCATGATTTGGAAAGGCACACACTCTTCAAAGAAGGCCTCATAGCTGACAATGCATACTGTAGCAGAATAATAGCCATGAGGTCAAAGGAACTGCCTGCAGAGTTCAGAGACAGGAATATTGCAAGGCACAGATCTGGGGAAGGCTATAATAAAATTTCTGCTGCACCAAAGGTTCCTAAGGGCAGAGTGGCCTCCATAATTCTCAAATGGAAAAAGTTTGGCACAACTAGGAAAAGCTGAATGGAGGAAAGTACAGGGATATCCTCAATGAAAACCTATTCCACAGTGCTTAGGACCTCACACTCGGCCAAAGGTTCACTTTTCAACATGACAAGGGACATCACAAGATTATCTGGTCTGATGAAACCAAGATTGAACTGTCAATTCTAAATGTTATGTCTGGAGAAACCCAGGCAATGCTCATCACCTGCCCAATGTCATCCCAACAGCAAAGCATGGTGGTGGCAGCATCACGGTGTGGGGGTGTTTTTCAGCAGCAGGGACTGGGAGACTGGTCAGGGTTCAGGGAAAGCTGAATGGAGCAAAGTACAGGGATATCCTCAATGAAAACCTATTCCACAGCGGTCAGGACCTCACACTGGGCCGAAGGTTCACTTCTCAACATGACAAGGGACACAGCCAAGACAACATAGGAGTGGCTTAGGGACAACTCTGTTAATGTCCTAGAGGGGCCCAGCTAGAGCTCTGACTTGAACCCTATTGAATATCTCAGGAGGCACCTAAAAATGGCTCTCCATCCATGGTCACCATCCAACCTGACTGAGCTTGAGAGGACTTGCAAGGAAGAATGGCAGAAAATTCCCCAATCCAGGTGTGCAAAGCTTATCACTTCATACCCAAAAAGATTTTGTTGAGGTGCTTCAACAAAGAACTGAGCGAAGGATCTGAATACTTATGCCAATGTGATATTTCAGATTTTTGTTTTTAATAAATTTACAGACATTTGTAGAATTCTGTTTTCACTTTGTCATTATGAATGCACATGGATGAGAAAAAATGAATTTCAACAGGTGTAAAATCAGGCTGCAGCGTAACAAAATTGACAGAAGGGAAAGGGGTTTGAATACTTTCTGAATGCACTGAATATGTGTTCCTATTGACAGAGAAATACCCTCCTAAGAATTTATTTATGTAAAAATTATGTGTATTTCAGTCTGCAAAATGACACAGAAGTGCATTCGCTCAAATGTTTTAATCTATTTTTTTAAAAAAGGTGGGGTCACTAACAGATGAAATGGTGAACAAATCCGATGCAAACATCCCTTTTGCCCATGAAACTCCTGGCTTGCCAGGGAAACAACATGTCAAGGAAACCACAAGGATCCAAGTGTTACGTGAAGGGTGAGGGAGGTGGGTGGTTAAGAAATATGAAAAATATATCAAGATTTCTTTAAATCTCCCAAATCTGCCAGCAGAAAATCACAGGCAGCATCTTGAAATCATGTAGCAAAAGGATAAAAACATTTGGGGAGAGAAAGAATATGCAGCAGCCGCATGTTTCATTCTTGTCCCTTCGCTGCTTCCAGGCCGTGGAGGAAACCAAAAGGCCCGACTTGCTCCCGGCTTCTCCTCCCACCTGCCCTCCACTCACCTCCCAGGAGCCGCTTCGACCCTTCAAGCGGCAAAAGAGGCTCCGCCGACGCCATCCTCCTCCTGGGGGTGAACCGGAAGAGGAACTTCCTCTGTCCTGCTCCTCCTCTCTAGCAATCAAGTACTCTATCGTTTCAGTTTGTTGCAGCTCGGCCTCTCTACCTCCGGTATAATGTCAATACTAGCGATGCCGCTGCTGTACTCTTATTCTCTGCTTTCTAGGCGCCGAGTGTTGCTTCTTTGTAGAGCGCCATCTAGTGACATAAGATTGAAAATCACCGTCGTCCTATCTACCCTGAAGCGTTTGCAAGAGGCTTTTATTGATTCTGTCCTTCCTTCGGTGCCATTAAGTCATATTCGACTCCCACCGAGCACAGGAATAGCTTTGGTCCGTGACTATCTATCCTATACCTTTTCTTTCAAGTCTCCCAAGAGGGCACACTCATTTTTCCTCTTGCTCGAACGAAACCAAAGAAAGCTTCCTAGGAGGGGAATGTTCCCTTTTATTCGTATTTATTTCATGTATTCAAATCGTGTTTATACTTATATATATTATCTGTTAGAATATTCATGACTGGGAGAGCCATGTTAACAAGGTTAAGCCAATGAATAGGCATAGCAACTGAGTCAGCCAATGGGAGCTAAGCACTTCTGAGTCTGTGCAGAGAATCAAAACTGGAAAGTTTAAGCATAAGGCTGGGTGTGGTTCAGTGTACTGTGCATTCCTGTCTTCACTCTGTACTTTTCCTCTCTGAACTCTGCTGAAATGAAACTAACTGTTATCTGCTGCCTGTAACTGATTGAAGAATTCTACTTGTGGTATGGTAAATTTATATATTACTATGTTTATAAAGAAGTTTATGAATCCAGCTGAATCAGTCATCTGTGTGTGCTTCTGGTTTTGATTTTTGAAACAAACTTTAATATTATCTAATACGTGCTTGACAAAATAAAATAAATAAATAAATAAAATGATAACAGCCAAGCAGAAAGTGAACCTCCCTTGGGGGCTGGTGAAGAGTGTTCCAGTCAGTTTTACACCTGGGGGCATGCAGCATAAGCCTTCGAAAGCTGCCTTGGCAAATGATTGAATATCAGTGAATTTTATCTCTGTTGAAGAAAATAAATCAGAAGCTCTTACAGTCGACTGCATTTAGCTGATTCAAATAACTTCTTTATAATCATATCAAAATATTTACAGTACCATACATTCTTCTTTACAGCAAGTTGAAAGCATGCTTCTTACAGACATCATAGCACAATAAAGACTTTACACAGAGAGCTACAGAGACAGACCGAGATTGGAGAACACATCCAGCTCCTAGCTTAATTCTTTTGCACATGCTCAGTAGAACTTTTCTCTCATTGGCTGACTGAGTTACCACATGACTCTTCCAGCTCATGAATATTCCAACATTGAACGTAACAGTGAAGCTGTTGAATGGAAGGCTCTAGCCCAGGAGTCTGCAACCTTAAACACTCAGAGTCATCTGGACCCGTTTCCCACAGAAAAGAAAACACCGGGAGCCACAAAACCTGGGTGGGTGTGGCCAACTCGATGTCCCTCACTCCCAGTGACATGACCTCACCTGGTTGTTTTAAAAAAAACCCTTTTGACATTTCGACTTCCGGGACATTTCGACTTCCGGTTTGGGACATTTCGACTTCCGGTTTGGGACATTTCGACTTCTGGTTTGGCTCCGCAGGCATCGAGGACACTCCTCGCCGAGCGCCTCTTCCGAAGTCCCACAAAAGCCGCCAGATCAGCTGTCTGGCGGCTTGAAAATCTTCTCCCCGGGATTAGGGGAGAGATGAGAGCTAGACAGGTGGGGTAGAGCCCCCCTAGTGCCCCAGGAGACAATCTGGGGCGCGAAGGGTGAGGGCTCCCCAAGTAGCCTGTCACTCGCTCCAGGACCTCGGATGCCTCCGCTTATGCGGAGCAAGATGCCGCGACCTCCGCTGTTTACAAGATGGGATTCACAATAATATGATGCATTGCAGACAGCAGATAGAGAAAGGCAGGAGACCAGAATGGCAAGTATCCTAATTTTCAACTCCATTGCACTTTCACTTTGGGAAGTTACAAAGTAGCTGAGTTAACAAGCAACAAAATGGCAATTGAAGAATTTTCAGGGCGTGGAAGTGAAAGTTATAAAGTTTCGTTTCGCTAGCAGCCCTCTTCAGGGATTCTCTGACTCTGGAAAATTCTTTCTTCTTTTTGATTTTGGATTAAAATAACAATTCAATATATGGTTTCAGCATCTGGAAAGAACCTTTTTAATTATGGATTTGGTTTTTTCTTTGTATGCTTTTGAAAACGTTGGATTTTGATGAACTCTTTTCTGTCTTTGATTTTGGACTAAAACTAAAAGTCTAATCTAAAATTTTAAATGGCTTCCAAACCTGGAAAGACTGTTCTTAATAAAAGACTTGAGCATCCCTCTGTTTATACCTCAAGAATGCAATTTACTTCTTATTCAACATCCCCACAGGCTTTAACACCTGAAAACTTATTTGATACTTTAAAAGTTATGAAGAATGAACTGGTTTTGGAATTTAATTCAAAAATTAATGAAATTAATGAAAAAATGAAGGCTGTCCTAGAGGAGATGGACACTAGAAACAAACAACTGAGGAAGGATATGATATTTGCAGTTGAAGGATTAGCAGGAAATATGGAAATCTTGGAGAAAGACGTGGAAGTAATTAAACAGTCTGTGAAAACCTTGGGGGAAAATATAGAAAAAACCCAAAACAATATTGAAAATTTTGAAACAGAGGTGTTAATGACTCAATTCAGAAGCATGGAATTTGCTATAAGACTAAGAGGTTTAAAAGAGAAAAAATATGAAGATTTGAAAGGGAGGGTGGTGGAGGCTCTGGTGCATGTGTTAGGAATGACTGAAGAAGAACTGGTCATGCAAATTGATAAGATATACCGTGTCAACTCCTGGATTGCTAAACAAAAACATCTGCCAAGGGACATTGTAATATATTTTACTACAAGGGCATTACGTAATAAAATTCTACAGGCGACCTTCAAGAATAAGCTTCAGGTAAATGGACAGGAAGTAATGACACTGAAAGAAATTCCTCCTAAAATGCTCAGAGAGATGTTCATAATGTGGAAGAGGAGACAGAAGATCAGAGTCAGACAATAGCAGAGCTGACAAATCAAAAAACTGCTAAGATACAAAAGGCTGCAAGAACCAGATCTAAAATCCGACTGAGAAGAAGGGATGATCAGAATTTGGGAAGTTATAGGACAGATGGAGAGATGAATGAAAATTGATATTTTGCAGTATGAAGACTCGTTGACTACTGAGGAAATGATCTTGATGGTTGTGTTTCTTTTTCTTTTTTGTTTTTCCTTCTTCTTTTTATTATTATATCTTAAAGCAAGTAAAGATTTAGAATTACTGTGAAATTAGTAATTTGATATATTGTAATGTTAGGTTATTAATAATGTGTTTGATTCTTAGATTATGTTTAAAAATTTCTGAGTTATAAGGGGTTAAAGAAATATAGAAATACCGGAATTAACAATTTGCCAGAATATTTTAAATTATTATGTATACTGAAGAGGTATTGCTGGAAGAAGGAAGTTTTTGCTTAACACTGAGGAAATGATGTTGATGGTGGTAACTGAATCAAATGGATTTCTTCTTTTTTTTTCCTTTTTCTTTTATTATTATACTTTAAAGATTATATAAATTCTATATAAAGGAAAGATAATTAGTGGAGCAAATTATCAGCCTGAGATATTGTAATGATGTTTGATTAACAAGATGCTTGATTTTTAGATTATGCTTAAAAGGTTTTGTGCAACAAGGAGTTAAAGATTTAGAGTGATGTGGAAATTAAGAATTTGTTAGTTTAATTGAAATTTATTTTATTGAATATAATGCCCTGTGCTTTCTCTGGGAAGTCGGGGGGGGGGGTGAGAGGGGGGGGAGGGGAGGGGGATGGGGGGAAGAAAAAGAGAAAAATGTTTGTACTTTGTACTAATAAAACTTTTTGAATACATAAAAAAACCCTTTTGACATCTCTCTCCCCCCCTCTCTCTCGCCCTTTCTCTCTTCTCTTCTCTCTCTCTCTCTCTCTCTCTCTCCCCAGTTCTTCCCAGGCCTGTCTCTTGACCTGATAATCTTTAATCTTTCTAATTATTTCACAGAAGCCTCTTGATCTCATTGCAAATACGTTTGTAAAAAAGAGCGGAGAGCTTCTATTTCAGAATAGACATACAATCTATAAAAGAACTAAAATTTAAATTGAAAATGTGTGTCACAAGGTGGGAATTCTTACTGAAACATTTCCCACACTCTGGACACTCATACAGTTTCTCTCCCGTGTGAGTCCTCAGGTGTGTCACCAACTGGGAATCATGACTGAAACATTTCTCACAATCTGGACACTCATACGGTTTGACCTCCTGTGTGAATCCTCTGGTGTGACAACAGATGGGAATAGTAACTGAAACTTTTCCCACACTCTGGACACTCATACGGTTTCTCTCCTGTGTGAGTCCTCTGGTGTGTCACAAGGTTGGAATTCTGACTGAAACCTTTCCCACATTCTGGACACTCATATGGTTTTTCTCCTGTGTGAGTCCTCTGGTGTAACACCAGCTGGGAATTATGACTGAAACATTTCCCACATTCTGGACATTCATACGGTTTTTCTCCTGTGTGAGTCCTCTGGTGTTTCACGAGGCTGGAATTCTCACTGAAACATTTCCCACAAACTGGACACTTATATGGTTTGTCTCCTGTGTGAATCCTCTGGTGTGACACCAGATGGGAATTCCGACTGAAACTTTTCCCACACTCTGGACACTCATACGATTTCTCTCCTGTGTGAGTCCTCTGGTGTGACACCAGATGGGAATTCTGACTGAAACTTTTCCCACACTCTGGACACTCATACGGTTTGTCTCCTGTGTGAGTCCTCTGGTGTGACACCAGATGGGAATTCTGACTGAAACTTTTCCCACAATCTGGACACTCATACGGTTTCTCTCCTGTGTGAGTCCTCTGGTGTGACACCAGCTGGGAATTATGACTAAAACTTTTCCCACACTCTGGACACTCATACGGTTTGTCTCCTGTGTGATTCCTCTGGTGTGACACCAGATGGGAATTCTGACTGAAACGTTTCCCACAATCTGGACACTCATACGGTTTCTCTCCTGTGTGAGTCCTCTGGTGTGACACCAGCTGGGAATTATAACTGAAACCTTTCCCACAATCAGGACACTCATACGGTTTGTTTCCTGTGTGAGTCCTCTGGTGTGACACCAGCTGGGAATTATGACTAAAACTTTTCCCACACTCTGGACACTCATACGGTTTGTCTCCTGTGTGAGTCCTCTGGTGTGACACCAGATGGGAATTCTGACTGAAACTTTTCCCACAATCTGGACACTCATATGGTTTGTTTCCTGTGTGAGTCCTCTGGTGTGACACCAGCTGGGAATTATGACTAAAACATTTCCCACACTCTGGACACTCATATGGTTTTTCTCCTGTGTGAGTCCTCTGGTGTGTCACAAGGTTGGAATTATGACTGAAACATTTCCCACACTCTGGACACTCATATGGTTTGTCTCCAGTGTGAGTCCTCTGGTGTGTCACAAGGTTGGAATTATGACTAAAACATTTTCCACATTCTGGACATTCATATGGTTTTTCTCCTGTGTGTGTCCTCTGGTGTATCACAAGGCCAGAATTATTACTGAACCTTTTCCCACAATCTGGACACTCATACGGTTTTTCTCCTGTGTGAATCCTCTGGTGTGTCACGAGGCTGGAATTCCGACTGAAACTTTTCCCACTATCTGAACACTCATACGGTTTGTCTCCTGTGTGTGTCACCAGGCTGGAATTCTTACGGAAAATTTTCTCAGTCAGGACATGCAAAGGGTTTCTCTCCTGGGTGAGTCCTCTGGTGGCTAATGAACTGGACATTTCCGGTGAAAGTTTTCCCTCAAACTGGGCTGTTACAATTTCTCCCTGATGTGAGTCCTCTGATGCTGCTATGCTTATGTCCTTTGATGAACCACAAGAGACCTCTTCAGACTAAATCATTTGTCACATTTATAGCATTTCTATGCCTTTTCTACACTGTGGATCCTCTCGTGCATAATCAGTTGTGATTTACAGTCTGCACTTTTCCCACAATAGGCACAATAGGAGCTTCTCCAACACTGATATTCTTGAGGTCAAATAGATGTGTGATTATTTGTTTACTGGTGCTTTAATTCCAGCTGTTTTCCTCCTCACAGAGCCAGGCCTGCATCACTGTCAGGCCTATGTGGGTATCCAATAGACCCACTGAATTCCAGAGATGCTCCTCTCTTTCTGAATAAAATATAATCTCACTTGATCTTTCATGTAACGTATTATTGAGTTTCTCAGACTCTACTTTTTTCTCCTTTGTCTCTCAACTGCTGGGAAAGGAGAAGAATTTTGTGCTTTTCTGAAGGAAATCGAAAATATTTTGATTTACGGCTGGCTTTGCTTTCTTTTCCAATGTTGCTTGTTATTCTCAGTTTTCCAGAGTGCTCTTATTGAAATCTTGTTTGTCTATAAGATTCAAAGAAAAATGTCACTTTAATTGTTTATAAAATAGTTGCAGATGTGAAAAAAGTATACATTACAATAAATAAGCAAACAAAACACAATAAAGAATAACCTCTTACATTAGTTATGATTCATTTGACACATTTGTGTCCAAGTTCAAATATCCATTCAGTCATGAAATCCTCTTTTTCACTTTTCTGATTCACAAATTCTTAGCAATGCAAAGGCTTATCATCAAATATATCTGGAAATGCTGGGGATAGATTGTAGAGTTTTAAATACGAGGGTGAGTCAAAACGTAATGCCATTTTCTTTAGGACAGGTATAATTACCAACACAGGAACATGTAGCATACATCAAAATGAAGCTGGTCCTCTGTGGATCACATCCCTACTTCTCAACATAGTCACCGTTTCTCTCAATAGCAATGTTCCACCTTCGAATGAGAGCATGTATCCCTGTCTCATAAAATTTTGTTGACTGTTCTTTGAGCCACTTCTTCACTGCAGTTTTCACTTCCTCATCACTGGAATAATGTCTCTCTCTCCAACCCTCTTTCATGGGGCCGAAGAGATGATAGTCTGAAGGCGCTAAATCTGGTGAGTATGGAGGATTATTATTCCATTATTATTATTAATATACGCCCTCCCCTGAAAATAAGCCCTAGTGAAGGGGTGGGCATGGCCAGCACACAAGGCAGCCTTTCCCTTCCCCGCTCAGCTAATCGCCCCTTAATCAGGACCTGCGGATCAGCTGAGCTGATCGGGAGCTACCTCTCCATTCTTTCACTCCCCAGTGTTCTTGGTGCTTGACCGCCTCCCATCCATCCCCCTTGCCTGCAAACTCCCACCCCATTTGCAAGAGAGCAGCCGCCCGACACCTCTTGCCACATAGTGCCCACCCAGCTAACAACTCCCCCTCCGGCCGGCCAGAGCCCCACTCACTGACCAAGTGGTAAGAGGCCGATAAGGCAGCCGCCTGCTGCCGAGTCTTCTGGGAGCGGCCGCTCTGGGAGTGTGCTTCCTACTCTATTGTTCCAGCTCCATGAACAGCTGTGGCTCCCCTCGCCCTTCTTTGCCACTCTGTCCCGGCTGCCAGAAGACATGCAAGCAGGTGGCTGGCCCAACCGGCCTCTTCCCCACTACCAGCAGCTTCCAGCTGTTTACATTTTGTGGCCCGCCCCGCCCCATCCCCGCCCCAGCTGCTACCCCCAAATTGCGCCCCACCGAGAGACATGCATCTTATCGGAGTCTGGCAGCTCCGTCGTGTCCCTTGGCCGGTCTGTGCAGAGAAATATCTTGCACAGAAAAAAAAACTTTTCGTCAGTGTAAGAAGTTCTTAATTGCTCGCACTTGCGAGAAGTTTTTCTTTATTTACAAGATGTATCCCTGAACTGACTGGCCGAGAGATGCGACGGAGCTGCCAAACTCCGGTAAGATGCTCGTCTTGCGGCGGGGTGAAAATTGGAGTTGATAGCTGTGGCGGGGGATGGGGCGGTTCAGGCCGCAAGACGCGCATCTTACCGGAGACTGGCAGCTCCGTCGCGTCTTTTGGCTGGTCTGTGAAAAGAAACATCTTGCATGGTAAAGAAAAACTTATCGCGAGTGTGAGCAATTAACAATTTTTCGCACTCGCGAGTTTTTCTTTACTGTGCAAGATGTTTCCCTGCACAGATGGGCCAAGGGACGCGACGGAGCTGCCACTCTGGTAAGATGTGCGTCTGGCAGCCCGCCCCCCTTCCCCTGCTCCCCCCCCCAATATTAGGCCACGGACATATTTCTGGGGTCAAAAGAAAATAAGACACCATCTTATTTTCGTGGAAACACAACAAAACTGTATGTATGTGGAAAATCCATGTGTTTTTAGCCTGAAAATTATCCCAAAATGGTTACAGTCAATCCTTCTGATTTAACTTTAGAGATGTGGGGTTTTACCTGATGAAATGATACCTAAAGCCTCTGCAAGATTTCATATACTAGTTTTGCCCATGGAACTTCTCAGCTCCACGTAATGGCAGGAAATATTTTCCACAACCACTCTGGTGACATCCTAATTCAAGTAGTGCTCACTTACTGACTGCAATTGGGAATGGCATCTGTGTCAGTAAGCAGCCCAATCGTTAAGCATGATGTCATATGACAATGCCAATTTACATACCATGCTTGTTGGCTTTACAGAAAGAGAATGCTATGAAAGCAAAGGTGGAAACACACAGAGAAATTCTGTGCCTTAAATACACAGAATTTGGAGAAAAACTGAAAATTAGAAAAGGGAGATGGTAATGGATAAAGTAGAGGAAGCAGGACTTGGTCGATAGGAATATAAACGTTTCGATGAAGTCTCATTCATCATCTTCAGGCTGGTGTCTTCTGCTTCCTGCTTCTAGGAGCAATGTGAGATTGCTGCTGCTGCTTCCTTTTAACTGCCAGTGGAGGTTTGAACTGATAGGATGGGAGCTTGGCTGTGTTCTGATTGGTTGGAGGTGTGTTCTGATTGGTTGAGGGCTTGGCTGTGCTCTGATTGGCTGGGGGGTTAGCTGTGCTCTGGTTGGCTGGGGGTGTTCTCAGGTTACTCTGACTTGCAGGGGCATTTGAGCTGGTGAGCTGCATTGCTGCTGTTTGGCTTCTGGTTCGTGGTCCTGCCACATCTTCATGGAGGGTGTCAGTTTGCTTCATGTATGGATTGGAGGGGTTTAAAGTGGCTAATGATACAGCTGTAATATGGCTTCTGGTTTGTGGTCGTGCTTCATTGGTGTGGGTTTGGGTTTGCTTATTGCGTGGATGCGTGGTGGTGACATCCTGTGTGGTTTTCGTGAGTGTGGGTTTGGTGTCATTCTTTGTGTTGGGGACTCGTTTGTCAATAAGGGCAGGTTTCCAAATGGCTGGTAGGTGGGAGGTGTCATCTCGTTTATTCATGCTGTGTGGGCGTTTTTCTATCTCGATGGCTTCTCTGATTATTCTGTTGTTAAAGTGTTCAGTTTTGGTGATAGTTCTGGTCTTTTTAAAGTCGATTTCATGTCCTGTGGCTTTAAGATGTTGGACCAGGGAAGAAGTTGGTTCTTCTTTTTTGACTGTGTTCTTGTGTTCTTCAATGCGTGCACTTATTCTTCTGTTGGTTTGTCCAATGTGGGTGGTGGGGCAGGCGGTGCATGGAATTTCATATACTCCTTGATTTTCTAACTCAATTTTGTCTTTGGGGTTTCTTAGGTTTCTTCTCACTAACGTACTAGCATCCAATGGATTCCAAAGAAATAAGATCACCAACCTAATCCAAAAAGAAACCCCCACTAAAATCCAAGACAGAGAACAAGAAAATGGCAAAGCCCTCCTCCCATACATAAAAGGCACCACAGACAGAATCAGCAAGATCCTCCACAAACACAACATTAAGACAGCATTCTGTACAAACCAAAAAATATCCACCATCCTAAGAAACCCCAAAGACAATATTATATATATATATATATATATATATATATATATATATATATATATATATATATATATATATATATATATATATATATATATTATTAGGGCATTCTGAGAGGGTTAAATAAATTAAAGGAAGTGAAGTGAAGAGAAAAGCCCAAAGAATAAAATAAAGCAGAAAAGATTAATAATATAAAATACATACAGATTAGAAAAAAGATTTTTTTTGGGGGGGGGAGGAGAAAGAGTGATACCTGGATGATAATGATACAAGGAGTAGGAGTAGGGTAGGGATGGGAAAAGGGTGGGGAGGGAGGGGGAAAGGGAAAACCATAAGTATGAAAACTTTTGATTGACAAACACATAAAAATAAAAGAAATAAAATTTAAGAATATATATGAAATAAAGTGTAAAATGTAAGAATGGGTAAAGAAGCCAGGGTTGCTTGAATGCCATCCCAAAGAAATGGAGAAAGCACAGCAAAGGGGGGAAGGTGAGGAGTGAGAAGAAGGAAGAAAGATGAGGATGGGAGAGAGGGGGGAAAGTGAGGTGAGGGAGTAGAGCAGAGGAGAGGGGAGAAGAGGAAAGAAAGTAGGAAAGGTGGAGAAGAAGGGAAAGAAAGGGAAGGAAGGACTATAAGATGGGAAAAGGGATGGTAAAAAAGTAACTCTGAATTGAATAAAGTAATAAGATAAGTATAAGATATTTGTATAAAATGTGTAATGATTGTATACAAAATGAAATGAGAAATGAGATGATAAAATATGTGAATTGTCTATATGGAAATAAAAATAAAAAACAGGTGAAAAATCAGGCTGCAGCGTAACAAAATTGACAGAAGGGAAAGGGGTTTGAATACTTACTGAATGCACTGAATATGTGTTCCTATTGACACAAAAATACCCTTCTAAAAATTTATTTATGTAAAAAATTATGTGTATTTCAGTCTGCAAAATGCCTCAGAAGTGCATTCGCTCAAATTTTTTAATCTATTTTTTTTAAAAAGGTGGGGTCACTAACAGATGAAATGGTGAACAAATCCGATGCAAACATCCCTTTTGCCCATGAAACTCCTGGCTTGCCAGGAAAACAACATGTCAAGGAAACCACAAGGATTGAAGTGTTACGTGAAGGGTGAGGGAGGTGGGTGGTTAAGAAATATGAAAAATATATCAAGATTTCTTTAAATCTCCGAAATCTGCCAGCAGAAAATCACAGGCAGCAACTTTAAATCATGTAGCAAAAGGATAAAAACATTTGGGGAGAGAAAGAATATGCAGCAGCCGCATGTTTCATTCTTGTCCCTTCTCTGCTTCCAGGCCGTGGAGGAAACCAAAAGGCCCGACTTGCTCCCGGCTTCTCCTCCCACCTGCCCTCCACTCACCTCCCAGGAGCCGCTTCGACCCTTCAAGCAGCACAAGAGGCTCCGCCGACGCCATCCTCCTCCCGTGGGTGAACCGGAAGAGGAACTTCCTCTGTCCTCCTCCTCTCTAGCAATCTAATAGTCTATCGTTTCAGTTTGTTGTAGCTCGGCCTCTCTCCCTCCGGTGTAATGTCAATACTAGCGATGCCGCTGCTGTACTCTTATTCTCTGCTTTCTGGGCGCCGAGTGTTGCTTCTTTCTAGAGCGCCATCTAGTGACATAAGGTTGAAAATCACCCTCGTCCTATCTCTACCCTGAAGCGTTTGCAAGAGGCTTTACTGGATTCCGTCTTTCCTTCGGTGCCATTAAGTCATATTCGACTCCCACCGAGCACAGGAATAGCTTTGGTCCGTGACTATCTATCCTATACCTTTTCTTTCAAGTCTTACCCAAGAGGGCACACTCATTTTTCCTCTTGCTCGAACGAAACCAAAGGAAAGCGTCCTAGGAGGGGAATGATCTATAATACACAATCTGAAAGTCAACCTACCCTTGGGGCTGGTGAAGATTTTTCCAGCCAGTTTTACATTGGGGGGCGTGCAGGATAAGTCTTTGAAACCTGGGATGCTTTCCTTGGTTCAGTACTTTTTCTTTCAAGTCTCCCAAGAGGGTACACTCATTTCCCCTCTTGCTCAAATGAAACAAAAGGAAAGCATCCGAGGAGGGGGATATCAGGGGTGAGTTGTTCACTTACCCTGACCAGTGCACTGCTCCGCGTTTCTTCATGCTTCGTGTGCGTGCGCTACGCGCGTGCGCCCCCTCATGCGATTTTGCTGCTGCACATGCGCGGAAGCAAAATTGCGCCAAAATCTCACGAGGGGATGCGTGCGAGAGAGAGATTTCGGCGCGATTTTACTTCCACGCATGCGCAGAAGCAAAATCTCACTGAAATCTCTCTCTCGCGCGCGTCCCCTCGTGAGATTTTGGCGCGATTTTGCTTCCACGTATGCGCAGAAGCAAAATCGGCCCAAAATTTGAAAAATAATGGTGACGCGCGCAACTGCCCCTTGGAGACGGTACCGGAGCAGTCACGTACAAATTGGGTCATCGGCGGATCCCTACCAGAACTACGCACTGGACCGCACCGGTAGGAACCCACCCCTGGGGAATATTCCCTTTTATTCGTATTCATTTCATGTATTCAAATCATGTTTATACTTATATATATTATCTAATACGTGCTTGACAAAATAAAATAAATAAATAAAATGATGAATAACAGCCAAGCAGAAAGTGAGAGCTGGTGAAGATTGTTCCAGAGGTGGGTTGCTCCTAGTTCGCCCCACTCGCCGAACCGGGAGCGATGGCCCCAGAATCAGCTCTCTGGGTGGTGCCATAGGCACCACCATCTTTTTTTTGGTTATTGCGCACGGACAGAAGCTGTTTTTTGCTTCTGCGCATGTGCAGAAGCCAAGTTTTTGGCCCAGGAGTCTGCAACCTTAAACGCTCAAAGAGCCATTTGGACCCATTTCCCACAGAAAGGAAAACACTGGGAGCCACAAAACCTGGGTAGGTGTGGCCAACTCGATGTCACTCATTCCCAGTCACGTGACCCACCTGGCCATGCCTACCCAGCCAGTCATTAGGGGAGAGAACAGTTGTTAAAAAACACTGCAAAACTCTTTTGACATCTCTCTCCCTCCATCTTTCACTCCCTCCCCCTCCTCTCTCTCTCCCCCTTTCTTTCTCCCCAGTTCTTAGAGCTCCCAGGCTTATCTCTTGACCTGAGAATCTTTTATCTTTCCAATTATTTCACAGAAGCCTCTTGATCTCTTTGCAAGGCTGTTTGTAAAAAAGAGCAGAGAGCATATTTTTCAGAATAGATATACAATCCATAAAAGAACTAAAATTTAAATTGAAAATGTCAGCAGACAGGCCTGTTCACTTCAGCGGTTGCTTCCTCCCGGTTTGGACCGGTTCGCCTGAACCGGAAGTGACCCGCTGGTGATGTCACGATGATTTCACCAAACCAGATTGGCCGGTGCCGGTCCATGGGCGCCGCCATCTTTTTTTGAATTTTTTTGAATTTGTTTTATTTTTTAAAAAAAAATTCTTCTGGGCATATGCAGAAGCCGAGTTGCTGTCACTGCGCATGCATTGCCATTTTGTTTTCTGTGTTTTTTTTAATTTTTTGAGAGTTTTTTGCACTGCGCAAAAACTTCTTCAGGGCCAGGAGCAGAAGGGCCCTCCACCTGGGTCGTTTGGAGAAAGGAAGGAAAGTGTTTTTGGGAGGCAGCTCTGCGATCCCCTCCCTGATTCCAAAAACAGGGTTGCTTTTCTCCGCACCCGAGAAAGATCAAAAGGCGCGAAGCAGCCTTTCAGGACAAAGTCGGTGTAGTCACCTAGAGGTAACAAAACGAACCACTGAGGGAAGGAGCCCCCAAAGCTGCCGGCATTGCAGCCGTCCCCCCTCCCTGCAGCTTGGAACTCCAAGCAGAAGAGGTCCTCGGCTATTGCGAAAAAGTGGCAGCTCTGGGTGCACCACGCCCGCTTCATTCTCTTTGAGAGCTGCTTTACAAACAAAATGCAAAGTGGCTCTCAAAGAAAATGAAGCAGGCATGGCACAACCAGAGCTGCCACTTCTTCGCAATAGCCGAGGACAGAAGAGTTCGCTCAGGAGCAATGCCAGTAAGGAAGGCGGATGGGTCGGAGGGAGCCGTAGCCTGAGCTCTCTGGGATGTGTAAACAACTGTGGAAAGGGGAAGGGGAGTGGACTCAGTGCAAGCACTCTCTAAGCGGTTTACACCAGTACCAATGTATATTTATATTGCCCCCAACAATCTGGGTCCTCATTTTATCTACCTCGGAAGGATGGAAGGCTGAGTCAACCTTGAGCCGGTGAGATCTGAACCGCTGACCTGCGGATCAGTGTCAGCTAATGTGGCCTGCAGTACCTGCCTCTAACCGCTGCACCACCTCGGCTCATGGTTGAATGCCTGAGCGAGAGGGGTCATAAAGCCTCACCCTAAAAGCTACAGTTACCTAAGAAAAGAGGTAACATACTTAGGATACATTATTGCCCTGGGGACAAGGAAATTAGCACCAGAAAGGGTTAAAATCTTATAAGGAATGAAGCATCCCCAAACAAAATGCCAAGTTCGAGCCTTATTGGGGGCCCTGGGGTTTTGCCGTCCCTGGATTCCCTCCTTTGGGGAAATGACAAAAGTACTGATTCAATTAACTGCCAAAGATCAGCCAGACCTCATTGAATGGACTAACTTTAATAGATATATTTCAAAAGATAAAGCAAACCCTAACCTCTGCCCCAGCTCTAGGTCTCCTTGATTATCAGAAGCCTTTTTTCTTCTTTGTTCATAAAATGAAAGCATAGCTCATGTGTGAGCGGGGGGAGATCCCCCGGAGGTCGATGGATCATTGCTTCCCTTTTGAAAACATACTTATTTAGAAAATAAAACCGAGATTCAAATCTAATTAACAAAATATTTATTTCAGTAGAAAAGTAATATAAAGAATCCTTATTAAGCTTATTAAGCTACATTTTTATCGGCTAAGGAATAAATCACTTCTACCTTCGGTAGAAATGGCGAAGAGAAAGGAAAAGGAGGAAACCTCTGGAATGCAGACATGCGTAATAGAATATATCATACGTCTGCTTGACCACAGATACAAGAAAACAGTAGAAAACAGAGATGCACAACTGGCAATAATTCACATCGTGACATCATGGCTTCTACATTTTGCTGTGCTGCACAAAGTATCCCAGCAAAAACAATCCACGTGTTCTCCAGGTGAGCGGCTGTTTCTCTCCTTCGTTGCTCTTTATGAGAAATTGTTTGGCGCAGCACAGCGAAATGTAGCAGCCATAAGCTGCGCTTTCTTCTAAGTCAAATCCGGAAAGATCTGGCTGGGGAGGGGTGCCTCCATCCGCCGGCTCATGGCAGTGGGCTCAGCTGTAGCCCAGATGAGCCGAGGAACTGCGGGGAGCCAATGAGCCGTTTTCGGGCGCCCAGATTAATGGACTGCCCCCATCCCTATCGCTGCTCCAGGCTTCGGGAGACGCTGGCAGCACGGAGGCATGGGGAAAGGCTGGGAGGGGGGTGCAACACACGGGGGGAGGGCTGAGTCCACTCCCCTTCGCCTCCTGATTAAGCTCTTCAGTGAATGTGTGAGTTATTAAGTGGAACACTGGCTACCTCAGGGTTGGAGGCATAGCCCAGGCGCAGACTTGCATTCCAATGTCAACTCTTTGATCGCCCCAGTCCTTTCCCATTTCTACAGGGTCCCCACAGGCTTCTCCCCCTGCAGGGTCCCCACAAGCTTTTTTCCACTTCCACTGGGTCCCTGCCATCCTTAGACCTGACTCCAACCCCAGCAGGCCTCACAGCCTCCTATTCCTTACCTTTTGAAGATCACTGAGCCTCATTTTGGGGAAAGAGGGCAGGACATGCATCCCTAGGCCGCAGGACTGTGTTGTGGAAGCAGCCATCATTTTCATTGTGCCTGGAACTTACTTACTTATTTATTCATTTATTCATTTATTCATTTATTCATTTATTCATTCATTCATTCATTCATTCATTCATTCATTTATTTATTTATTTATTTATTTATTTATTTATTTATTTATTTATTTATTTATTTATTTATTTATTTATTTATTTATTTATTTATTTATTTATTTATTATTTATTTGTGACATTTATATACCGCCTAATTTATTATGGTGACAGCAGCCCCATAATACCAAATGTATTGAGAAAAACCTCTACATTGGAAAATGTTTCATTTTTAAAAAATGTATTGTGTAAGAACTCACAATAGCGTTTGACAAGGAAGAAATGGGTATTGTCAGTGTTGCTATGAAAATTATGCCAAGGCAAGATGCTCAGAGTTGCTTCAAACTCTGAGATGTGCAGTCAATAAGTTTAATAATAAAATTATATGATGAAGGGTTGAATGACCTAGGTATGTGTAGGCCAGCAGTTTTCAACCCTTTGGGGGTCGAACGGCCCTTTCACAGGGGTTGCCTAAGACCATTGGAAAACACATATTTCCGATGGTCTTAGGAACCGAGACACCGCTCCTCTATCCGTCTCCAGGCGGGTCCACCCACATGCAAATAGACTACTGCAAAAAAACCAAACCGGTACCATGGGAACTTCTGAGCATGCGCAGAAGCCGAATTTCTGGCACCGCGCATGCGTCACCATCTTGTTTTCAGCTTTTTTTTTGCAATTTTTTAAAAAATAATTCAGCACTGCACATGCGCGCGCAAACGCATGCACACTCACCAGGCACAGCCACGCAGCGCAGGAGGAAGCAAACCGGCAGCGAGGTAAGTTAGAACCCACCACTGAATTTCCTAATAATTTTATTATTTTATGGTTGGGGGGTCACAACATGAGGAACTGTATTAAAGGGTCGCGGAATTAGTAAGGTTGAGAACCACTGGTCTAGGCTATCAAAGAGAAGGATTGGGGGAACATGATAGCTGTCTTCCAGTAATTGAACGTCTGTCACAAAGACGGAATTGACTTATTATCTATGGCACCAAAGAACAGGACAAGAAGTAATGGGTGGAAGCTCATTAAAGCGAGCTCCAATCTAGAAGGATAAATTTTCTGAGAGCAATTAATCAATGGAATAGCTTGCCTCCTGGGCTTGTAGGTGCTCTGTCACTGGTGGTTTTCAACAATAGACTAGACAATCATTTGACCTTGAGCAGGGTGTTGGATTAGAAGACCTCCAATGTCTCTTCCAACCCTATGTTGCTGTGATTCTGTGAGAGGCAACTTAGAAAATAGCTACAAGTAGTCTTCAACACATAAGAGTTCATTTATTGACCATATGAAGTTTATGAATCGATGATGTTCTCCAATTGTTATGAAAACTGCTCCAGTAATTGGAAAAAAGATGAGTCATTCAGAGATGCAATGATGTATAGAAAGGCAATTTCACAAATATTTGATAATCTAACTGAATAATAGTTAGAAATTACCTAGGGAACAAGAAGGTGTGGCTAGCGCCGCGGCACTACGAAGCTTTCCCCATGTCCTGTGGGAAAGCCCCGAATCTGAACCGGTCAGGGACCCAGAACCACCCAGGTGGGGTGGGGAAAAGGGGAGCGCCTGTTGGCAGACTGGGGGGTCTGCAAACCCCCCATGGAGCCGTCTTTGTCTCCTCGACTGGCGGCGTACGAAGACGACTATTCCAAAATGTCATCCTTAGCCACGGCGGTTACATCTGTAAGGATTTGAAACAGCGATTGTTGGAGTCACCTGGGAGGATGTACTTAAAGCGATGTACTGGAGTGTGGAGAAGGAAAGAAGTTGGTGAGTGATTTTGCCTGAAAAGACCTTAAGGAAGCAACTTAAATACATTAAGGGGACAAAAGGACCGGAAATTAATTAGCCGCTGCCTAGCTAATAGAGACTATGGAGTGGGGAAGTTTTCTTTTTCTGAATGGAATATAACTAAAGCCCAATATTGAAGACAGGATTGCTTTTAAAGATTTGGGAATTTGAAGGAGGATTATCTAAATACTGGAAATGATTTATAATGATTTATAAAATGGAAGAATGGAATAATAATTTAAAAAAAAGGCAGAGCTGAGAACTGAGATGGGAAGAGCCATCTACTGGATGGATAAAATTACTGCAATGTTGGAATATTACCAGGGATGTTTTTAACAGCTGTGGACTTGGAATAGAACAGCTGTTATTGTATAAAAGATAACATTTGGATTGAGATGGAGAAGAAAAAAACTGGACTGAAATTTGTAACAACAAATAAAGGAGTGGAAAGACTGTTTGGATTATTTGGACAAGATTGAACTTGAACAAAGATTGACAATAAAGGAGCAGAAGGACTTGGCTTTTTAACTACAAAATGGAAATTTACAACTGAAAAAGGCTGTGGATTACATTTCTTTTAGCAGCTGGATAGACTATAAAATTAATAATTTGTGACTCTGAAATATGAAGATAAGAGATTACTAAAGACTGGTGGCTCTGTTTGAGGATTTTTGGTAACAGTTTGACTTTGCTGAACTTGTGGACTTGAAATTAGTGAATTTAAGGAAATGGAGGAAATTGATTAAAGACTGAACTTATTTAAGCTTTGGATTTAAGAATTAAGAACTGAGACCTTAAAGATGGAGAGAATTGACTATGAAGAATTGGCTGAGTTTATGAAGGACCTTTTTGAAAATTTTAGAAGATCTGTATTTGGAGCATTCGAGACAGGAAAAAATGAAGTACAAATGGAAAAAACTGGATAAGAGAACAGAAGAAGAAAAGAAGAATGATGAAGATATTATAAATGATGATGAAAAGGGAAATAACATTGAAAATGCAATGCTGACTAATGATTATGTTAATGATAATTATTCCACTGGGTTCAACAGTGAAAATAGAGATAAAGATAAGTTACAATGATAATAGAGATGATGATATTAAGAATAACTATGTCCAGATTGATAAGGATTTTGAGATATATAAAATGGGAAAAAGAATGGAGAAAAGTAGATATATGCAGAAAATAAATTTAAGAGGGAGGAAAAGAGCGTGGTGAAAGAGAACTTATTGGTATAAAATCAAAAGACAGAGGGAAGAGAATTTATTCAGATGGGGTGGAGGAAATATATATATATATAAATGAATTAGTCGAGAAATTAAAAGGGAATGGATGATGACATTGAAATATTATGGAAATGTTTTTTCTTCTTATTTAGAGTTATTTTTTTAAGTGTTGAAAAAAATTTCTGTCCTTTTATATATAGATTAATATTGTTTAATGAATTAAAAGATTTGATATTTTAGATAAAATAATGTTAATTAATATGAGAAGTATGAATGATAAATATGAATATTAGAGCTCAAAAGATATATTATGATTGTGTACTTTTTTTACATATGAAATTTGTTCAAACGAAAAACTTTAAAAGGGAAAAATGTATTATTTTAAGAGTTGAATACTTAATTGAATAATTTAGAAAGAACTTTGATGATTAGTAAGCGAAAAAGCACATTATGATTGTGTATCATTATTTTAGACATGAGATATGTTCAAATGTAAAATTTAAAAACCATGTATTTCAAGTGTTAAATATTTGAGTGTAAATAACCAAAGAAGAAATGTTATGACTAATATAAGAAATTGGAATGTATAATTGGGCATTTAGTTCATGATAAAATAGAGGATAAAAAAAACCATAAACAATGAATAAAGAGACAAAAAAGTGGAGGAAGCAATTTGGCCTAAAATTAAGAAGTAGGAGAATAATAACTAATTTGGAAATAAATTAACAGCGGAGAATTTAGGAGTAGAATTAGAAAAATAATTGGTGAATATCCCAGATGACAAAACTAGATTTTTTTTTTGTGGAGGAAAGATGAAGTTAGCAGCATATACCTAGAAACAAAGTATTATATATAAAGAAATATAAAAATAAATAAATTTTTCTTAGAAGAGATATGAAGAGTCTAAATTTGAGATTGTATCAGTCTGTTAAACATAAGAGGATAAAAGGCTACTCAGGGGAAGGCTAAGAGGGTGTAAGAGGAAGTAGAAGGGGAGGAAGAGAAGGAGTAGAGAGAGTAGAGGAGGAGTGAAGGAGTAAGAAAGTAGGAGGAGATGATGGAGGTAGAGAGGGGGAGTGCAATGGAAAAAAGTAGAATAGACGATTGATGATATAAGCGTATGTATAAGATATTGACTTTTGAATGATGGAGTATAAATGTAAAACTATGTATTTTATTATAATAATTTAAGGTATATGTTTATTGAATTGTAAAAGTGGTGGAGGAAAAAAATAAAAGACTTTTTGAAAAAAAAAAAGAAATTACCTAGGAGGTCTTGTAGTCCAATCCCTAACTCAAGCAGGAGATCCTATACCATTTCAGACAAGTAGCTGTCCAGTCTCTTTTTAAAAGCCTCCATTGATGGAGCACACTGAGCTACTGAAGGCAAGCCATTGCACTGATTAATTGTTCTCACTGTCAGGTAACATTTCTTTGCTTTAGGTTGCTTGTCTCTTCAATTAGTTTCCATCCATTGTTTCTTGTCTCACCTTCTGTGGCTTTGGAAAATAGGTTGAACCCCTTCTTCTTTGTGGTAGCCCCTCAAACATTGGAATGTTGCTATCATCTCACTATCATCTAATTTTTAAAGGTGCTTGATTAACCTGACAACTTTGCCATCCAAAAGGTAGAGGATGGAATTAGAGGGTCAGGTATACGGGACTTAATATTTACCGTATTTTTCGGAGTATAAGACGCACCGAAGTATAAGACGCACCTTAGTTTTGGGAGAGGAAAACAAGGAAAAAAGGCCTCTGCCTCCCAGCAATTTGCCAAACAGCAAACAGCAAATAGCACAGATGATATACACTGTTTGCTGTGCATTTCTGTGCATGTGTGCCTGACCCAGAGAAATAGCAAAGAATTGGAGAAATGTACATTATGCCAGAAAGTTTTGTTAAATGTAGTCACACTAACTCCTCCCAATTATTTAAATAGATCTACTCCAAGGTAAGTCAGGATTTAACTCTAATACAAAACAGGACACGATTACATTTGAGACTATACTTATACAGAGCTGTTAAAATTAATTAAAATTTCTGGAAGTATACATTATTTTCTATTATTTAAAAGAAGATACAATAGCACTGGGCCTCTTCAGAGCAAGCATTTATTTTAAAAAGCTTCTTTATTTTGTTAAGTTGTCTAGATTTACAGGGGTCTCTTGTCAACTTTAAGACTTGTGGATTTCAACTCCCAGAATTCCACAGCCAGCAAAGCAAACAAAGCTGGCTATGGAATTCTGGGAGTTGAAGTCCACAAGTCTTAAAATTGCCAAGGTTGGAGACCCCTGGCTCTAGAACAATAAAAAAGCAGTCTTTAAAAAATAAGACTAATAATTTGAACATTCTACAGACATTTATAGTTATTCACTTACCCCCCCTTGCATCCAGTTCAGCAGAAAATAAAAATCTGCGTGTCTCTCCCAGCTATTTGCCTCTTTGCAAGCTAGTTTCACTTTCATTTTAGCACGTGGCAAATCAGCTGTAGGTCGGGAAGCTGCTAATGACTTGCTTGGCTTTACAGGCTCTTGCTGCAAACAGGTAAATTGCTGGAAGACAGAGGCCAAAGGGTGGGGGTGGGTGGGTGGGGCTACATTCAGTGTATAAGACGCACCCAAGTTTTCACCCTCTTTTGGGGGGTAAAAAGGTGTGTCTTATACTCCAAAAAATACGGTACTAACAGAGATGAAATGAAAGTGCAACAAACACATTTGTGGACTGGAAGCTAAAACCCACAAAGATGGTTACACAAATTGGATATGTCTAGTCTAGTGAAAGGAAAAACTAGTGGGGTGACATGATTGCTGTGTTCCAAGATTTTAGGGCTTGCCAAAAAGAAGACGGGGTTAAATTATGTTCCAAAGTACCAGAAGGCAAGGCAAGAAACAATAAATGGAAATTAATGAAGTAGAGAAGCAACTAGGAAGTAAGGAGAAACTTCCTAACAGTGAGAACAATTAACCAGTGGAACGGCTTCCCTCCAGAAGTTGTGGGTGCTCCAACAATGGAGGTTCTTTTTTTTCTTTTTTTTTTAATTCAAAAAGTTTTATTAGTACAAAGTACAAACATTTTTCTCTTTTTCTCCCCCCCTTCCCCTTCCCCCTCATCCTCCCCCCTCCCCCCCCCACCCTGGACTTCCCAGAAAAAGCACAGGGTATAATATTCAATAAAGATAAAATTAAAATATACTAACAAATTATTAATCTCAAACTTTCTCTAGATCTTTAACTCCTTGTTACTCAAAACCTTTAAGCATAGTCTAAAAATCAGGCATATTATTAATAAACTAGCATTCCAATATGTCAAATTATTAATTTCACAATTATTCTAAATCTTTAATTCCATATAATTCAAAACCTTTTAAAAATAGTAAAAAAAAATTTTTCCTTTTTCTCTTTCCCCCCCCTTTCCCCCCTCTTTTCTTCTCCCCCCTCCCCTTTTTCCCCTTAATCCATTCCACTTTCATTTCTAAGGACTGCAATGACCAAGTGGGAGTGGGGAAAAAACTTGTGGGGACCCTGTAGAATAGGCAAAGGACTGGGCCGATCAAAGGGTTGAGGCAGAGGAGGCCTTTGGAATGCAAGCCTGGGCCACGGCTATGCCTCCAACCCTGAGGTAGCCACTGTTCCGCTTAATAACTCACACATTCATTGAACAGCTTTATCGGGGAGAGAAGGGGGTGGGAGTAATTACGGTAAGCAAAGCAGTCTTGTTTAATGGTGATTGCAACATAAAACCATAATTGATAGGCCCCATAACACTTATAACTCAAGGACTACTTGTATGGTGGCTGGG
This sequence comes from Diadophis punctatus similis, assembly GCA_023053685.1. NCBI lineage: Eukaryota > Metazoa > Chordata > Lepidosauria > Squamata > Dipsadidae > Diadophis > Diadophis punctatus. The sequence continues at coordinate 248,913,555 of JALIGW010000002.1, forward strand.
AAATTCTGGCACTCAAAATCTGGAGGACACCAAGGAAGAAGATGGAAACTCCAATTGTGGGAATTACATAATCAATATTTTTAAAAAAAACATCCCAAAAGCCATTTTGAAGAATTCCACACTGCTGCAAAAGGAAATATCATGAAAATTCTGCTGATCACCAGAAACAGGTAGTTAGCCTTTATCAAGGCTGTGAGTCCTCTGGTGTTTCACCAGGCTGGAATTCTGACTGAAACTTTCCCCACAATCTGGACACTCATAACGGTTTGTCTCCTGTGTGAGTCCTCTGGTGTTTCACCAGGGTGGAATTCTGACTAAAACTTTTCCCACACTCTGGACACTCATACGGTTTCTCTCCTGTGTGAATCCGCTGGTGTTTCACCAGGGTGGAATTATGACTGAAACTTTCCCCACAATCTGGACACTCATACGGTTTTTCTCCTGTGTGAATCCGCTTGTGTGACACCAGGCTGGACTTCTGACTGAAACTTTTCCCACAATCTGGACACTCATACGGTTTCTCTCCTGTGTGAGTCCTCTGGTGTGACACCAGCTGGGAATTATGACTGAAACATTTCCCACATACTGGACACTCATACGGTTTTTCTCCTGTGTGAATCCACTTGTGTGACACCAGGCTGGAATTCTGACTGAAACCTTTCCCACAATCTGGACACTCATACGGTTTCTCTCCTGTGTGAATCCGCTGGTGTGTCACCAGGCTGGAATTCTGACTGAAACTTTTCCCACAATCTGGACACTCATACGGTTTCTCTCCTGTGTGAATCCGCTTGTGTGACACCAGATAGGAATTCTCACTGAAACATTTTCCACACTCTGGACACTCATACGGTTTCTCTCCTGTGTGAGTCCTCTGGTGTGACACCAGCTGGGAATTATGACTGAAACATTTCCCACATACTGGACACTCATACGGTTTTTCTCCTGTGTGAATCCGCTTGTGTGACACCAGGCTGGAATTCTGACTGAAACCTTTCCCACAATCTGGACACTCATACGGTTTCTCTCCTGTGTGAATCCGCTGGTGTGTCACCAGGCTGAAATTCTGACTGAAACTTTTCCCACAATCTGGACACTCATACGGTTTTTCTCCTGTGTGAATCCGCTTGTGTGACACCAGACAGGAATTCTCACTGAAACATTTCCCACACTCTGGACACTCATACGGTTTCTCTCCTGTGTGAGTCCTCTGGTGTGACACCAGCTGGGAATTATGACTGAAACATTTCCCACATACTGGACACTCATACGGTTTTTCTCTGTGAATCCGCTTGTGTGACACCAGGCTGGAATTCTGACTGAAACCTTTCCCACAATCTGGACACTCATACGGTTTCTCTCCTGTGTGAATCCGTTGGTGTGTCACCAGGCTGAAATTCTGACTGAAACTTTTACCACAATCTGGACACTCATACGGTTTTTCTCCTGTGTGAATCCGCTTGTGTGACACCAGATGGGAATTCTTACTGAACGTTTTCCCACACTCTGGACACTCATACGGTTTCTCTCCTGTGTGAGTCCTCTGGTGTGACACCAGCTGGGAATTATGACTGAAACATTTCCCACATACTGGACATTCATATGGTTTTTCTTCTATGTGTGTCCTCTGGTGTTTCATGAGACTGGAATTCTCTCCTGTGTGAATCCTCTGGTGTGTCACAAGGTGGAAATTCTGACTGAAGCATTTCCCACACTCTGGACACTCATACGGTTTCTCTCCTGTGTGAGTCCTCTGGTGTATCACAAGGTGGGAATTATAACTGAAACCTTTCCCACAATCAGGACACTCATACGGTTTGTCTCCTGTGGGTATCCAATAGACATTTTTCTCCCCGCTGACTTCCAGAGATGCTCCTCTTTTTCTCAATAAAATATAATCTCCCTTGATCTTTCATGTAACGTATTCTTGAGTTTCTACTTTTTTCTCCTTTGTCTCTCAGCTGCTGGGAAAGGAGAAGAATTTTGTGGTTTTCTGAAGGAAATGGAAAATATTTTGATTTCCGGCTGGCTTTACTTTCTTTTCCAATGTTGCTTGTTATTCTCAGTTTTCCAGAGTGCTCTTATTGAAATCTTGTTTGTCTATAAGATTCAAAGAAAAATGTCACTTTAATTGTTTATAAAATGGTTGCAGATGTGAAAAAAAGTATACATTACAAAAAATAAGCAAACATGCCACAATAAAGAATAACCTCTTACATTAGTTATGATTCATTTGACACATTTGTGTCCAAGTTCAAATATCCATTCAGTCATGAAATCCTCTTTTTCACTTTTCTGGTTCACAAATTCTTAGCAATGCAAAGGCTTGTCATCAAATATATCTGGAAATGCTGGGGATAGATTGTAGAGCTTTAAATACAAGGGTGAGTCAAAACGTAATGCCATTTTCTTTAGGACAGGTATAATTACCAACACAGGAACATGTAGCATACATCAAAATGAAGCTGGTCCTCTGTGGATCACATCCCTACTTCTCAACATAGTCACCGTTTCTCTCAATAGCAATGTTCCACCTTCGAATGAGAGCATGTATCCCTGTCTCGTAAAATTTTGTTGACTGTTGTTTGAGCCACTTCTTCACTGCAGTTTTCACTTCCTCATCACTAGAATAATGTCTAAAGAAAATGGCATTATGTTTTGACTCACCCTCGTATATGCATACAGAGAAAAATACAAATACACACACCTACCGTCTTTCCCTGAAAATATGACATCTCCTGAAAATGCCAGGCCTGTAAATATACGCCCTCCCCCGAAAATAAGCCCTAGTGAAGGGGTGGGCATGGCCAGCACAGGAGGCAGCCTTTCCCTTCCCCGCTCAGCTAATGGCAGCTGGGCCCCTTAATCAGGACCTGCCTATCAGCTGAGCTGATCGGGAGCTACCTCTCCATTCTGTCTCTCCCCAGTGTTCTTGGTGCTTGCCCGCCTCCCATCCATCCATCCCCCTTGCCTGCAAACTCCCACCCCATTCGCAAGAGAGCAGCCGCCCGACACCTCTTGCCACATAGTGCCCATCCAGTGGACAACTCCCCCTCCGGCCGGCCAGAGCCCCACTCACCAACCGAGCGGTAAAATGCCGGTCGGGCCAGCTGCCTGCTGCCGAGTCTTCTGGGAGCGGCTGCTCTGGGAGTGCGCTTCCTGTTCTATGGTTCCAGCTCCATGAAGGGCTGCGGCTCCCCTTGTCCTTCTCTGCCGCTCTGTCCCGGCTGCCAGAAGACATGGCAGCAGGCGGCTGGCCCGACCGGCCTCTTCCCCACTACCAGCAGCTTCCAGCTGAGGTTTACGTTTTGCGACCCGCCCTGCCCCATCCCCCACACCAGCTGCCACCCCCAAATTGCGCCCCACCTAGAGACACGCATCTTATCGGAGTCTGGCAGTTCCGTCGTGTCTCTCGGCCGGTCTGTGCAAGGAAATATCTTGCACAGTAAAGAAAAAACTTTTCGTCAGTGTAATAAGTTGTTAATTGCTCGCACTTGCGAGAAGTTTTTCTTTATTTACAAGATGTATCCCTGAACTGACTGGCCGAGAGATGCGACGGAGCTGCCAAACTCCGGTAAGATGCTCGTCTTGCGGCGGGGCGCAAATTGGAATTGATAGGTATGGCGGGGGATGGGGCGGTTCAGGCCGCAAGACGTGCATCTTACCGGCGACTGGCAGCTCCGTCGCGTCTTTCGGCTGGTCTGTGAAAAGAAACATCTTGCATGGTAAAGAAAAACTTATCGCGAGTGTGAGCAATTAACAATTTTTCGCACTCGCGAGTTTTTCTTTACTGTGCAAGATGTTTCCCTGCACAGATGGGCCAAGGGACGCGACGGAGCTGCCACTCTGGTAAGATGTGCGTCTGGCAGCCCGCCCCCCCTTCCCCTGCTCCCCCCCAATATTAGGCCACGGACATATTTCTGGGGTCAAAAGAAAATAAGACACCATCTTATTTTCGTGGAAACACGACAAAACTGTATGTATGTGGAAAATCCATGTGTTTTTAGCCTGAAAATTATCCCAAAATGGTTACAGTCGATCCTTCTGATTTAACTTTAGAAATGTGGGGTTTTACCTGATGAAATGATACCTAAAGCCTCTGCAAGATTTCATATACTAGTTTTGCCCATGGAAGTTCTCAGCTCCACATAAGGGCAGGAAATATTTTCCACAACCACTCTGGTGACATCCTAATTCAAGTAGTGCTCACTTACTGACTGCAATTGGGACTGGCATCTGTGTCAGTAAGCAGCCCAATTGTTAAGCATGATGTTATATGACAATGCCAATTTACATACCATGCTTGTTGGCTTTACAGAAAGGGAATGCTATGAAAGCAAAGGTGGAGAGACACAGAGAAATTCTGTGCCTTAAATAGACAGAATTTGGAGAAAAACTGAAAATTAGAAATGGGAGATGGTAATGGAATAACTAGAGGAAGCAGGACTTGGTCAATAAGAATATAAACGAAAACTCTCCACAGGGCATTTTATTCCAACAACAGAAGCCTCTTTGGAGCTCAACCAACCTGCCTCTTGTGCACCCCAGTCTCGCTTCCTCAAAATGCTCTGCAGGCGTTTTGGGCAAGACATCGCAGGCCTGTCAATTAACCTGAAATGTTTTAATCTTTCTAAATACAGTGTATTCAGAAATTCAGAAAGTATTCAGACCCCCTTTACTTTTGTCAATTTTGTTATGCTGAAGCTTGATTCTACAGTTGTTGAACTTCACTTTTTCCCTCCTCAATCTACACAGAGTACCCCATAGTGAGAAAGTAGAAATGTCTGTAAATTTAGTAAAAGGAAAAAACTGAAATATCACATTGGCGTAAGTATTCAGACCCTTTGCAAGAGCACTTGAAATTTAGCCCAGGTGCCTCCCATTTCCCTTGATTGTTGCCAACATGTTTCTACACCTTGATTGGAGTCTACCTGTGGTAAATTAAATTGATTGGACATAATTTGGAAAGGCACACACTCATAGCTGACAATGCATACTGTAGCAGAACAATTGCCATGAGGTCAAAGGAACTGCCTGCAGAGTTCAGAGACAGGATATGGCTCTGGCAAGGCACAGATCTGGAGAAGGCTACAATAAAATTTCTGCTGCACCAAAGGTTCCTAAGGGCACAGTGGCCTCCATAATTCTCAAATGGGAAAAGTTTGGCACAACCGGGACTCTTCCAAGAGCTGGTCGTCTGGTCAAACAATTAGGGTAGAAGGGCCTTAGTAAGAGAGTTGACCAAGAACGCGATGATCACTCTGACTGAGCTTCAGAGATCCTGTGTGGAGATGGGAAAGAGTTCCAGAAGGACAACCATCACTGCAGCCCTCCACTGTTCTGGCAGAGTGACTAGACAAAAGCTTGTTCTCAGTGCACAACACATGAAAGCCCACTTGGAGTTTGCAAAAAAGCACCTGAAGAACTCTCTGAGGAACAAGATTATCTGGTCTGATGAAACCAAGATTGAACTGTCAATTCTAAATGTTATGTCTGGAGAAACCCAGGCAATGCTCATCACCTGCCCAATGTCATCCCAACAGCAAAGCATGGTGGTGGCAGCATCACGGTGTGGGGGTGTTTTTCAGCAGCAGGGACTGGGAGAAAGGTCAGGGTTGAGGGAAAGCTGAATGGAGCAAAGTACAGGGATATCCTCAATGAAAACCTATTCCACAGCTGTCAGCACTTCACACTGGGCCGAAGGTTCACTTCTCAACATGACAAGGGACATAGCCAAGACAACATAGGAGTGGCTTAGGGACAACTCTGTGAATGTCCCAGAGGGGCCCAGCCAGAGCTCTGACTTGAACCCAATTGAATATCTCAGGAGGCACCTAAAAATGGCTCTCCATCCATGGTCACCATCCAACCTGACTGAGCTTGAGAGGACTTGCAAGGAAGAATGGCAGAAAATCCCCCAATCCAGGTGTGCAAAGCTTATCACTTCGTACCCAAAAAGACTTTGTTGAGGTGCTTCAACAAAGAACTGAGTGAAGGATCTGAATACTTATGCCAATGTGATATTTCAGATCTTTTTGTTTTTAATAAATTTACAGACATTGTTTTCACTTTGTCATTATGAATGTTCATGAATGACAAAAAATGAATTTCAACAGGTGTAAAATCAGGCTGCAGCGTAACAAAATTGACAGAAGGGAAAGGGGTTTGAATACTTACTGAATGCACTGAATATGTGTTCCTATTGACACAGAAATACCCTCCTAAGAATTTATTTATGTAAAAATTATGTGTTTTTCAGTCTGCAAAATGACTCAGAAGTGCATTCGCTCAAATGTTTTAATCTATTTTTTTAAAGGTGGGGGTCACTAACAGATGAAATGGTGAACAAATCCGATGCAAACATCCCTTTTGCCCATGAAACTCCTGGCTTGCCAGGGAAACAACGTGTCAAGGAAACCACAAGGATTCAAGTGTTGCGTGAAGGGTGAGGGAGGTGGGTGGTTAAGAAATATGAAAAATATATCAAGATTTCTTTAAATCTCCCAAATCTGCCAGCAGAAAATCACAGGCAGCAACTTTAAATCATGCAGCAAAAGGATAAAAACATTTGGGGAGAGAAAAAATATGCAGCAGCCGCATGTTTCATTTTTGTCCCTTCGCGGCTTCCAGGCCGTGGAGGAAACCAAAAAGCCCGACTTGCTCCCGGCTTCTGCTCCCACCTGCCCTCCACTCACCTCCCAGGAGCCGCTTCGACCCTTCAAGCAGCAAAAGAGGCTCCGCCGACGCCATCCTCCTCCTGGGGGTGAACCGGAAGAGGAACATCCTCTGTCCTCCTCCTCTCTAGCAATCTAACTCTATTGTTTCAGTTTGTTGCAGCTCGGCCTCTCTACCTCCGGTATAATGTCAATACTAGCGATGCCGCTGCTGTACTCTTATTCTCTGCCTTCTAGGCGCCGAGTGTTGCTTCTTTGTAGAGCGCCATCTAGTGACATAAGGTTGAAAATCACCCTTGTCCTATCTACCCTGAAGCGTTTGCAAGAGGCTTTTATTCTGTCCTTCCTTTGGTGCCATTAAGTCATATTCGACTCCCACCGAGCACAGGAATAGCTTTGGTCCGTGACTATCTATCCTATACCTTTTCTTTCAAGTCTCCCAAGAGGGCACACTCATTTTCCCTCTTGCTCGAACAAAACCAAAGGAAAGCGTCCTAGGATGGCCCATTTCTAAGGTGACCAGACGTCCCGCTTTTGGCGGGACAGACCCGCTTTTTAGCAATTTGTCCCGCGTCCAGTGGCGTTTCAAAAAAGTCCCGCTTTTAAATTTGAATTTGCTAGTTCGTTTCTTTTGTATTTCTTCTCTTCAGTGAGATACATCCCATCATTTCTGGGACTTCTGCAAATCTCTATTCAGGGATTCCCACCTTTTAACCATGAAATAAACAAAGGAGATCTGTTCTTTTGGGTGTAATGTAAGGTGACCAGATTTTAACATTGGTAAAGAGGGACACCATTGACCGGGTGTGGGTGGGTTCCTGATTAAAAATTTGGTCTATATGGAGCAACAAAAATTTTCATAGAACGCAAAAATAGTATTGTAATATATTTCATATATATATATATATATATATATATATATATATATATATATATATATATATATATATATATATATATATATATATATATATATATATATATATATATATATATATATATATATATATATATATATACACACATACATACACGAAATACCACTCACGCATCATCACGAAAGCTGCTGTAAACACATACTGGTTAATTCTTCCGTCCACCAAAATTCAAGCTAACAGAAGAAGCACAAAAAAAGGAATTTCTCCTTCAATTTTAGCATACCACTTTCATTGGTTAGGAACCAACTGCCTTTTGCAACAACTGCAAATTCCTGAAACCTTTCAAGAGTAGTCCCAGATGTCAGGACATGGATTAAAGGTAGTCACAATCGTCATGTATGTATACCTTTAAAATAAAATCTAATTGCTACAGTTGATAAATGTGGTTTTGGATATCATAAATATGACTTTCAAAGGTTTTTAGAAGGATCTTTTCGAATATAACCCAGGGATGCACAACTCCAGGTTACTGTAACTTAAATCAGTCTATATGAAGTTCCATAATAATCTTATCGTCGCCAATTTAACCTTTGCAAACAATTAAAATTTCCTCTATTTTAATCACACTGGATCTAATCCATCTGTATGGGCCATTTTCATTCAAAGCAAAGCTTTGATAGCCCACCCAAAACGTGAAAGGCACCAAAATGAATGAGTAAATCGGTTTGCCATACCGTAAAATATATTTGGTTTTTAAAAAAACTATTTGCGGTCCATTTTTAAAATAATCAATCCGTAGAAAATCCCAAGATATAAAATTGACAAGTAAAAATTGTTTAGATCGGTTCCCCCCCGCCAAGTACTAATTCCGGTTTGTTTGTTTTTTAATATAAAACCACCTAATCCTTGACATACAATAGCTCATTTAGTGACCGTTCAAAGTTACAATGGCACTGAAAAAATGACTTGTGGCCATTTTTCATACGTATGATTGTTGCAGTATCCCCATGATCACAGGATTAAAATTCAGACTCTTGGCAACTGACTCATATTTATAACAGTTGCAGTATTCCTGGGTCATGTGATCACCTTTTGTGCCCTTCTACAAGCAAAGTCAATGAGGAAGCCAGATTCACTTAACGTGTGACTACCGTATTTTTCGGAGTATAGGACACACCGGAATATAGGACGCACCTAGATTTTAGAGGAGGAAAACAAGGAAAAAAGTATTCTGAACCAAATGGTGTAGTAATATATTATTTAATAAAATACCAGTGTAGCAGAATACTTTTTACAACCATGTAAACTTTTTACAACCATGTACACTTTTTACAAACTTCAAACTTGACAGCTTTAAGCCTTGTGGACTTCAAGTCCCAGAATTCCTCCTCCAGTCATGCTAGCTCAGGAATGGGAGTTGAAGTCCACAAGGCTTAAAGCTGTCAAGTTTGAAGTTTGTAAAAAGTGTACATGGTTGTAAAAAGTCTTGCCAAGTTTGAAGACCCTTGCACCCCTAACCCAGGGGTCTTCAAACTTGACAGCTTTAAGACTTGTGGACTTCAACTCCAATTCCTGAGCTAGTATGACTGGAGGAGGAATTCTGGGAGTTGAAGTCCACAAGTTTGAAGACCCTTGCACCCCCTTGGCAAGTTTAAGACTTGTGGACTTCAACTCCCAGAATTCCTCCTCCAGTCATACTAGCTCAGGAATGGGAGTTGAAGTCCACAAGTCTTAAAGTTGCCAAGGGGGTGCAAGGGTCTTCAAACTTGTGGACTTCAACTCCCAGAATTCCTCCTCCACTTGGCAACCTTAAAAAAAACCCTTAAAAAAAACCCTTTAAAAAAGTTCTAACCTGTCGGCTTTCTTCGGACAGCAGCAGCGGCTCCTCAGGTGCCTCGGGAGCAGGCTTCAAGCGGTGGTGGGGGTTTTGGGCTGTAGCGGAGGTGGCGGCTCACTTCGGGTAGTGGCAGGGACACCGGCTGGGGCAGCGGGGACAGCGGGGACAGCGGAAACGGCGGCGGTGGGACAGCGGGGACAGCAGAAACGGCGGCGGTGGGACAGCGGGGACAGCAGAAACGGCGGCGGTGGGACAGCGGAGACAGCAGAAACGGCGGCGGTGGGACAGCGGAGACAGCAGAAACGGCGGCGGCGGGACAGCGGGGACAGGAGAAACAGCGGCGGTGGGACAGCGGGGACAGCAGAAACGGCGGCGGTGGGACAGCGGGGACAGGAGAAACGGCGGCGGTGGGACAGCGGAGACAGGAGAAACGGCGGCAGTGGGACAGCGGAGACAGGAGAAACGGCGGCGGTGGGACAGCGGAGACAGGAGAAACGGCGGCGGTGGGACAGCGGGGACAGGAGAAACGGCGGCGGTGGGACAGCGGGGACAGGAGAAACGGCGGCGGTGGGACAGCGGGGACAGCAGAAACGGCGGCGGTGGGACAGCGGAGACAGCGGAAACGGCGGCGTGACAGTGGGGACAGGAGAAACGGCGGCGGTGGGACAGCGGGGACAGGAGAAACGGCGGCGGTGGGACAGCGGGGACAGGAGAAACGGCGGCGGTGGGACAGCGGGGACAGCAGAAACGGCAGCGGTGGGACAGCGGGGACAGCAGAAACGGTGGCGGTGGGACAGCGGGGACAGCGGAAGCGGCGGCGTGACAGCGGGGACAGCAGAAACGGTGGCGGTGGGACAGCGGGGACAGCAGAAATGGTGGCGGCGGGCGGTGGGGGCAAGTAGTGGTGGTGGCGGCGGCAGCAGCGGCAAGCAACAGCGGGGATGGGGGAGGCAAGCAGCAGGGGGGAAGCGGCGGTGGCGGCAGTGGCAGCGGCGGGGACCACGGAGGCCGAAAACCTCCGAAGGGTGGGGGCTGGTGGGTGGGTAGGGCTACATTCGATGTATAAGACGCACCCAAATTTTCACCCTCTTTTGGGGGGTAAAAAGGTGCGTCCTATACTCCGAAAAATACGGTAACTTAGCAACTGCCGTGCTTCACTTAACAACTGTGGCATCAAAAGTCGTAACATGGTGCAAAACTCACTTAACAACTATCTCACTTAGCAAAAGAAATTTTCGGTTCAATAGTGGTTGTAAGTTAATAGCAATAGCAATAGCACTTTTCTTATATACCGCTTCATAGTGCTTTACAGCCCTCTCTAAGCGGTTTACAGAGTTCAGCATATTGCCCCCAACAATCTGGGTCCTCATTTTACCGACCTCGGAAGGATGGAAGGCTGAGTCAACCTTGAGCCTAGTGAGATTTGAACAGCTGAACTGTTGAACTAGCAGTCAGCCTGCAATGGCTGCATTTAACCACTGCACCACTTCAGCTCTTAATAAGGACTACCTGTATATGTTAACCTGACAGTAGGTGATTATAAACATTTCCATTAACAATGGTATGAAATAATATGCTCAAATTTGTATGTAACTGTCCAATTGCAGGTTGGATGTGTTATTTTTGTTCACTTTTTTAGAACTCTGTGCAAAACATAAACTTGCATTAAAAAATTGAACAAATGCACTTATGAAAACAACCCCCCCCCATCGAACTATAATACTTTCATTGATTAAACAATGTTTCAGTTACACCACATTATGGATGACTTTCTCACACTGTGATAACTTTCATTTACAAACCACAGGCGCACAACATGCTAACCACATGGCACTTCACATTTTGATTGCTATAATGTTCTTGTGTTATGGAGCTGCCCTTGCATTTAGTCTGGAGGCCAAAGCTGGTGCAGAATGGCGCACCTGGCAGTGCTCATGTGATACTATTGCTGAAGCATCAGCAGCACCAATGGATAATTAGCTGTTGAACTAAATACAAGGTTTCCTTGGCAATACATGGCTTAAACTGGACTTCCCAGTGTACAAGTATTACCTTTCTTGTTATAGGCTGGGTCAGTGCTGGGAAAGAACCTTGTCGCTGGACCAAGAACCACATTGTACATTCTTGTGGCTTGTCATAGAATTTCTCAATGGTGCACTCTTTCCTGAAATTCCTGAGCTGATTATAATTACATCTTTAAAGGCACCTTTCTTCTCTCATTTTCCTTGTGAAAATGCTGTTTTAAATTGTTCAAATATTTTTTTTGTTTTATGTTTAATTTCCTCTTTTTAAAATTGAAATTAATGATTATTTTAATCTGTTTATTATACTATTTGCATTTTGCATTTCTTGTTTTCTTTTTATGTTACATTGTTCTAATTGTTCATTATAGTTTCAATACAATTATATTTATATAGTATTAATTAAAGCTATGAACAGTCTATTGTGTAGATAATTTGGTAATCAGTTATAGAGAAAAAAGGAAAGATACACCCTATATTAATTACAATTTACAATATCACAAGCATAAATTTTGTTTTTCAGATATAACTAAGACATATTTTTCAGACATAATATTAAAGGAAAAAACTGCAGCAATGGAAAAAGAGTACATGTTCACAAAAGAAGTCTGACAAAATTTAAATAAAAATTCTTATACACACAATATATCACACAATACAGCAAATAAAATCACTTATAGCATGGCTTCTCCCTAACAGTTAGGCAGCAAATTTTACAGTCTTTCCAGGTTTCCATATTATATGTAGCAAGAATTTTGCCTGCCTGGGTGTTTGTTTTCAATGTATTCTCCTGGATTTTTTAAAAAAATTAATAACCCGTTCTATTTAATAATAATAATTTACTACATACACTCAATAAGATCACCCAGACGTTGCAAAATACAGCCGATACTCCAATTCCAGGAGTCACTTCCTGGTTCCTTTGTACACGTGTCTCTCTTCAGCCAATGGCAAAGCAGCCTGGAATAGAAGGGCTAGATTCTGCGGTTCACATCTATTTCTGTAAAAAGTGAAGCGAGGCTCAAAAAGAGCCGATTTTTGGAAAGAATGCCCTAGCTGTCTGCATTCTTTCAAAAAATCGGGACTTTTTAGAGGACGGGCGGGACGCGGGACAAAGCATTAAAAAGCGGGTCTGTCCCGCCAAAATCGGGACGTCTGGTCACCTTAGTGTAATGCAAAGTGCTACGAGTTCCTGCCGGTTCGGCCCGGCCAGTCGTTCGGCGTAGAGCCGATGGAACTGGCGGCGGTCGTGGCGCGGGGCTTCTCCCGCCTGCTTCCCCCACCCGGCTGGACGCCTCCATTCGGGTTATTTTGTCCTCTGCGCATGCACAAAGCTTTCTGCGCATGCGCAGAGGACAAAATAACCCGAATGGCGGAGTCCAGCCAGGCGGCTGAAGCGGGCGGGAGAAGCCCCGCGTCGCGACCGCCGCCAGTTCCATCGGCTCTTCGGCGATGAACAGGTAAGCCTGCGCCAGTAGGAACCCACCCCTGGCTGCGATGAAGGGGGGGTGTTTGGGGGGGTGCACAAAGCTGCAGGATAAGAGAGACGGACCCCTCCCATCTTGCTCCCCTAGAAACCCACCCCCGGTCAATCGTGTCCCGCTTTAAAAAAAATAAAATCTGGTCACCTTACCCATTTCCCAACTTCCAGTGGGCCCGGTAGGCCCACCTTTTGCCCTCCCCAGGCTTCAGAGGCTTTCTTGGAGCCTGGGGAGGGCAAAAACACCCTCCCCCACCTCTGGGAGGCCCTCCAGAGGGTAAAAACGCCTTCCCAGAGCCTCCGTGCAAGCCAAAAATCAGCTGGCCAGCACGCACATGCACGCCGGAGCTGAGCTAGGGCAATTGCTTGCAGATATGGGTCCACATGCCAACTGTGGCTCTCATGCCATAGGTTCACCATCACTGCCCTGCCTATACCATTCTAGACAAATGACTGTCCAATCTCCTCTTAAGAACCCCCATTGTTGGAGCACCCACAACTTCTGGAGAGAAGCCATTCCACTGGTTAGTTGTTCTCAATGTTTGGAAGTTTTTCCTTAATTCCAAGTTGCTTCCCTCGATTGCTTTCCATCCATTGTTTCTTGTCTAGCTTTCTGGTACTTTGGAAAATAATTTGACCCCCTCTTGTTTCTGGCAGCCCCTCAAATCTTGGAACACTGCGATCATGTCACTTCCATAGTTTTTCTTTTCACTAAAGTAGACATATCCAGTTCCTGTAATCATCTTTGTGTTTTAGCTTCCAGTCCACAAATATATTCATTATTTTAAACATTTTTTTTCCAGAATGGTAAAAGATCATCTGCACGCGAGGGGGGTTGGAGTAGATCTCTAAGATCCCTTTCAACTCTTGTTCTGGTATTGATCGTCTGTTTCCTTGACAACAATATCATACTGAACTTCCACTGTCTTTTGAGAGATTTTTGTTTTTTTATTTTAGCACTTGTTCATTGATAGCACTTCAGCAGTTCCTATGGTTATGAAGGTGCTGGAAAAGGAGTTGCACCAATTTGGGTACTTCCAACTTCCATTTATGATAGTTGCAGCATCCCACACTCAGGATCCCCATTTGGGACCTTCCCAGCTGGTTTCTGACAAGCAAAATCAGTGGAGCTGCTGGCAGGAAGTTGCAAGTCAGGCTCATGTGAAATTGCCTATAAGATACCACAGTGATTTGCTTAACGATGGCAGCCGAAGTTGGCAGTCATGTGACAACCTTAATGATCTGCTTAGTGACAGATGCTAGTCCCAAACGCAGTCAGTAAGTGAGGACTACTTCAATTGAAATGTCACCAGGGGGATTGTGAACAGTATTTGTTGCCCTTACTTGGAGCTCAGGACTTCCATGGGCAAAACTGGTACTAGAAATCTTGCAGAGGCTTTAGGCATCGTTTAATCAGTTAAAGCCCTCACATCTCTAAAATTACAATGAATGTAACCGTTATAGGACATTTTTCAGGCTGAAAACACATGGATTTTCCACATATATATATTTGTAGGTGTCTGTATTTGGAATTCTCTGTATGCATATATCTGCAACTGCATAATCTATCTCCAGCACTTCCAGATATACCGTATTTCATAATAACCACTTGCAGTCTTAAGAATTTGTGTTTTTTCACCAATATTTTATTAATTCATCAAAATATAAAATTTTCAAAGAAAATTGAAAATAAAGGTAAAATAAGGGAAGAAAAGGAGAAGAGAGAAAAATGTAGGGTAAAGGAGGAAAAAAACCATTGTCTTCAAACTCCCTTTGGTGCAGTAGAATAGTAACATAAAACCTCAACATTTTACTTTTATATAATAATATATACTAGTCATTTCTTTATAAACAAACTTATCTAACGAAAAGAACCCAAAATCAAAGTTTCATTTTTCCTACCTCACGCACAAAGTCCAAAAGCAGTTTCCATATAGAAACAAAATTAATCGTGTTCTTTTCTTTCATCAAAGCAGTCAATTTAGCTATCTCTGCTAATTCCATCAGGTTTTGCAACCCTGTGCTAATGAAAATATTCTTCCATTATTTTGCATAAAATATTCTTGCCGCCATCATATATAACGTCAAAGTTCCAATTTTTTTCAAGTTCTTGAAACATAAAGGAAAACTATCTGGTTTTATCTTCATATTCACTTTAACAGTCTTTTGTAGTAAGATGTGTATTTTACTCCAACGTTTCTTTGCTTTGTCCACCATAAATGTGGTGCATGTCCACCATAAATGACTAAAGCTCTTCCTTACAAGATTCATTTTAGGTGCCTTTATGCATTCTGGACAATTTTTCCAGTGTTAGATACCAACAGTACATTATCTTGTACTGCAGAGGTGGCACAGTGGTTAAAATGCAGCACTGCAGTTCAGCAGTTCAGCTGTTCAAATCTCACCAGGATCCTTCCGAGGTCGGTAAAATGAGGACCCAGATTGTTGGGGGCAATATGTTGAACTCTGTAAACCGCTTAGAGAGGGCTGTAAAGCACTATGAAGTGGTATAAAAGTCTAAGTGCTATTGCTATCTTATAAAAGTTTTCTTTTAAACTATATTTTTAATGTAAATTTTAGAACTCTTCTCTAAGTATTCTCCCATTGTTCAAGCATTATATTACATCCAAACTTCTTTGTCCACTGAATCATGCAATGCTTTACATACTCATTCTCCAAGTTCAATTTCAATTAGAGTTATAAATCTTAGCAATAATATGTTGAACACTACCACACACTTTGGGATGAACACCCTCGAATGGTGGAGTATGGGTGGATTTCCAGAAAAAGGTCTTTCAACCCATCATCATATAATTTTATTATTAAACTTATTGACTGCAATTCTTAGAGTTTAGAGCAACTCTGAGCATCTTGCCATGCCCTAATTTTCATAACAACAAAATACCCATTTTTTTCCTTGTCCAAAGCTATGGAGAGTTCATACACAAGACATTTTTTAAAATGAAACATTTTCCAGTGTAGAGTTTTTTCTCAAATCACCACCACCAAGGGGGGATGCAACAAATACATCGACATTATGATGCTGCTGTCACACAGCAACCATCAAAGGGAAACAAGCAGGCACCTCCCAAAAAATGACTTCCCAGCAGGAGTTGCTAATAAACCTGGAGATGCTGTGATCAAAACCACAATCCCTTTTCGCCTCAATATTCCTACAGCTCTTCTCCATCGGGTTCATCTGCAGGACAGAACAGCCTCTACATGTGAAATTTTACACTGGGTTGTTTTCACAGGGCTTTGGGCCCATTCCCAGCACGCCCGTCACGCACAGCACTTACTATTTTGAAGATCTAGAAGCAGTCATCATTTTCAGTGTACCCACAATCCCTTAAGACAGTCTGCACAGTGCTAAGATAACAAAACACAGTAGTTTCTCCCTTTCCTGAAGGTCAAAAACCCAGAAACAACCCTTCTTTTGGCCCACAAGCAGGTGGCAAAATGGCAGCTGCTTCCACAAATCCAAAGCATGGCCCAGGGATGAGTTCCAGGCACAATGAAGATGATGGCTGCGGCCCAGAGATGCATGTCCTCCCCTCTTTCCCCAAAATGAGGTTCAGTGATCTTCAAAAGGTAAGGAAGAGGAGGCTGTCAGGCCTTGTGGGGTGGGAGTCAGGTCTAAGGACTGCAATGACCAAGTGGGAGTGGGGGAAAACTTCAGGAGACCCTGTAGAATAGGGAAAGGACTGGGGCGATGAAAGGGTTGAGGTAGAGGAGGCTTATGAAATGCAAACCTGGACTATGCCTCCAGCCCTGAGGTAGCCAGTGTTCCGCTTAATAACTCATACATTCATTGAACAGCTTTATCAGGGAGAGAAGGGGGTGGGAGTAATTACGGTAAGCAAAGCAGTCTTGTTTAATGGTGATTGCAACATAAAACCATAATTGATAGGCCCCATAACACTTATAACTCAAGGACTACTTGTATGGTGGCTGGGAAATTCTGGCACTCAAAATCTGGAGGACACCAAGGTAGAAGATGGAAACTCCAATTGTGGGAATTACATAATCAATATTATTTTTAAAAAAATCCCAAAAGCCTTTTTGAAGAATTCCACACTTCTGCAAAAGGAAATATCATGAAAGATCTGCTGATCACCAGAAACAGGTAGTTAGCCTTTATCAAGGCTGTGAGTCCTCTGGTGTGTCACCAGGCTGGAATTCTGACTGAAACTTTTCCCACACTCTGGACACTCATAGAGTTTCTCTCCTGTGTGAATCCTCTGATGCTTCAAAAGGTTGGAATTCTGATTAAAACTTTTCCCACACTCTGGACACTCATACGGTTTGTTTCTTGTTTGAGTCTGGTGTGTTATCAGAATGTAAATATAACTGGTGTGTTATCAGACTGTAAATATAACTGAAACATTTCTCACATTCTGGACATTTATATGGTTTTTCTCCTGTGTGAGTCCTCTGGTGTCTCACAAGGTAGGAATTATGACTGAAACATTTCCCACATTCTGGACACTCATATGATTTGTCTCCTGTATGAGTCCTCTGGTGTGTCACAAGGTTGGAATTCTGACTGAAACATTTCCCACATTCTGGACATTCATACAGGTTTCCTCCTGTGTGAATCCTCTGGTGTGTCACCAGCTGGGAATTCTTACTGAACGTTTTCCCACACTCTGGACACTCATACGGTTTCTCTCCTGTGTGAGTCCTCTGGTGTGTCACAAGGCTGGAATTCTGACTGAAGCATTTCCCACAATCTGGACACTCATACGGTTTGTCTCCTGTGTGAATCCTCTGGTGTGACACCAGATGGGAATTATGACTGAAACTTTTCCCACACTCTGGACACTCATACGGTTTCTCTCCTGTGTGAGTGCTCTGGTGTCTCACAAGGTTGGAATTATGATTGAAACTTTTCCCACACTCTGGACACTCATACGGTTTCTCTCCTGTGTGAGTCCTCTGGTGTCTCACAAGGTTGGAATTATGATTGAAACTTTTCCCACACTCTGGACACTCAAATGGTTTTTCTCCTGTGTGTGTCCTCTGGTGGTTCACGAGGCTTGAATTCTCACTGAAACATTTCCCACAATCTGGACACTCATACGGTTTGTCTCCTGTGTGAATCCTCTGGTGTGACACCAGATGGGAATTCTGACTGAACCTTTTTCCACACTCTGGACATTCATACAATTTTTCTCCTCTGTGAGTCCTCTGGTGTTTCACAAGGCTGGAATTATGACTGAAACTTTTCTTATACTCTGGACATTCATACAATTTGTCCTGGGAATGAGTCCTCTGGTTTGTCATTAGTCCGGAATTCTGACTGAAACTTTTGCCACACTCTGGACACTCATACGGTTTCTAAAGAGTGTGAGTTCTCTAGTGTGTCACGAGGCTGGAATTCTCACTGAAACTTTTCCCACACTCTGGACACTAATATGGTTTCTCTCCTGTGTGAGTCCTCTGGTGTACCACCAGGTGGGAATTCTGACTGAAACTTTTCCCACACTCTGGACACTAATATGGTTTCTCTCCTGTGTGAGTCATCTGGTGTACCACCAGGTGGGAATTCTGACTGAAACTTTTCCCACACTCTGGACACTAATATGGTTTCTCTCCTGTGTGAGTCCTCTGGTGTACCACCAGGTGGGAATTCTGACTGAAACTTTCTCCACACTCAGGACATGCAAAGGGTTTCTCTCCCATGTGAGTCTTCTGGTGTATTACCAGGGTGGAATTGTGACTGAAAATTTATCCACAGTCAGGACATTCCAAGGGTTTCTCCCCGGGGTGAGTCTTTAGGTGTCTCATGAGGTGGAAATTTTTAATGAAACTTTTCCCTCAAACTGGGCACTTACAGCTTCTCCCTGGTGTGAGTCCTTGATGTTGCTATACTTGCTAAAGTACAGTATTTACCATATTAAAAGTACTTGCAGACCATCTGTCCTATATATGTCCTTCGATGAACCGCAAGAGAGCAGTTCAGACTAAACCATTTGTCACATTTATAGCATTTCTATGACTTTTCTACACTGTGGATCCTCTCGTGCATAATCAGTTGTGATTTACAATCTGCACTTTTCTCAAAATAGGCACAATAGGAGCTTCTCCAACACTGAAATTCTTGAGGTCAAATAGATGTGTGATTATTTGTTTACTGGTGCTTTAATTCCAGATGTTTTCCTCCTCACAGAGCCAGTCCTGCATCACTTTCAGCCCTATGTGGGTATCCAATAGACCTTTTTCTCCCCGCTGACTTCCAGAGATGCTCCTCTTTTTCTGAATAAAATATCCTTTGATCTTTCATGTAACGTATTCTTGAGTTTCTCATACTCTACTTTTTTCTCCTTTGTCTCTCAGCTGCTGGGAAAGGAGAAGAATTTTGTGGTTTCCTGAAGGAAATGGAAAATATTTTGATTCCCGGCTGGCTTTACTTCCTTTTCCAATGTTGCTTGTTATTTTCAATTTTCCAGAGTGCTTTTATTGACATCTTGTTTGTCTATAAGATTCAAAGAAAAATGTCACTTTGTTTATAAAATGGTTGCAGATGTGAAAAAAAGTATACATTACAATAGCTAAGCAAACAAACCACAATAAAGAATAACCTCTTACATTAGTTATGATTCATTTGGCACATTTGTGTCCAAGTTCAAATATCCATTCAGTCATGAAATTCTCTTTTTCACTTTTGTAATTCATAAACTCTTAGCAATGCAAAGGCTTACCATCAAATATATCTGGAAATGCTGGGGATAGATTGTAGAATTGTTAATAGATGCATACAGAGAGAAATACAAATACACATAAATATACACCCTCCCCCGAATATAAGCCCTAGTGAAGAGGTGGGTGTGGCCAGCACAGGAGGCAGCCTTTCCCTTCCCCAGTCAGCTAATGGCAGCTGGGCCCCTTAATCAGGACCTGCGGTTCAGCTGAGCTGATTGGGAGCTGCCTCTCCATTCTATTTCTCCCCTATGTTCTTGGCGCTCACTCGCCTCCCATTCATCCATCCTGCTTGCCTGCAAACTCTCACCCCATTCACAAGAGAGCAGCCTCCCGGCACCTCTTGCCACGCAGTGCCCACCTAGCGGACAACTCCCCGGCCGGCTGGCCAGAGCACCACTCACCAACCAAGCGGTAAGAGGCCGGTTGGGCCAGCTGCCTGCTGCCAAGTCTTCCGGGAGCGACCGCTCTGGGAGTGCGCTTCCTGCTCTATGGTTCCAGCTCCATGCAGGGTTCCGGCTCCCTTTGCCCTTTGCTGCCTCTCTGTCCCAGCTGCCAGAAGACACGGCAGCAGGTGACTGACCCGACCGGGCTCTTCTCCGCTTCCAGCAGCTTGCAGCCGGGGTTTACGACTTGCGGCTTATCCCACCCTATCCCCCACCCCACTTGACACCCCAAAATTGCACCCCACCGCGAGACACACATCTTACCGGAGTCTGGCAGCTCTGTCGTGTCTCTCGGCCAGTCTGTGCAGGGAAACATCTTGCACGGTAAGTTTTTCATCTCGCGAGAACTTTGTCTTTACCGTGCAAGATGTTTCCCTGCACAGACTGGCCGAGGCAACGGAGCTGCCAGACTCTGGTAAGATATGCATCTCGCGGCCATCCTCCCCATCCCCTGCTCCCCCCCTCGGGTATAACGGTATGTATGTATGTGGAAAATCCATGTGTTTTTAGCCTGAAAATTATCCCAAAATGGTTACAGTCGAACCGACTGAGCTAACTTTAGAGATGTGGGGTTTTACCTGGTGAAATGATACCGAAACCCTCTGCAAGTTTTCATGTACTAGTTTTGCCTATGGAACTTCTCAGCTCCAAATAAGGGCAGGCAATATTTTCCACAACCACTCTGATGACATCCTAATTCAAGTAGTGCTCACTTACTGACTGCAATTGGGATTGGCACCTGTGTCAGTAAGCAGCCCAATCGTTAAGCATGATATCATATGACAATGACAATTTACATACCATGCTTGCTGGCTTTACAGAAAGGGAATGCTATGAAAGCGAATGTGGAGAGACACAGAGAAATTCTATGCCTTAAAGAGACAGAAGTTGGGGAAAAACTGAAAATTAGAAAAGGGAGATGGTAATGGAATAACTACTGTAATGCTCTCTACATGGGGCTCCCCATGAAGAGCACCCGGAGGCTCCAGCAGAATGCAGCCGCGCAGGTGGTTTCGTGGGCTAATTGGCGCTCCCATATAACACCCCTCCTGCGCGAGGTGCACTGGCTTCCAGTGGTCTACCGGGTGCGCTTCAAGGTGCTTGTTACTACCTTTAAAGCGCTCCATGGCATTGGACCTAGGTATCTCCGAGACCGCCTGCTGCCACAAACTGCCTCCCATCGACCAGTGCGCTCCCACAGAGAGGGCCTCTTCGGGCTGCCATCAGCCAAGCAGTGTAGGCTGGTGACACCCAGGGGGAGAGCCTTCTCTGTGGGAGCACCCACCCTCTGGAAACAGTTCCCTCCAGATTTAAGAACCATTCATGACCTGGCCACCTTCCGCCGTGCCCTCAAGATGTACTATTTTTATCAAGCCGGGTTGGCGTGAAAACGTTTTTGGGGTTTTTAAGATTTTACCAAATTTTACCAGATTTTAATTATATTGTCTTTAATCATGGCCACATCTAATATTTTCTTTTAAATGTGTATATATTTTAATGTTTATATTGTATTTTTACTTGGCTGTTCACTTGGAGTCCCCGGAGAAGGGCGGTATATAAATTTAACTCTAAATAAATAAATAAATAAATAAAACTAGAGGAATTCGGACTTGGTCGATAGAATATAAATGAAAACTTTCCAAAGGGCATTTTATTCCAACAACAGAAGTCTCTTTGGAGCTCAACCAACCTGCCTCTTGTGCACACCAGTTTCGCTTCTTCAAAATGCTCTGCAGGCGTTTTGGGCAAGACATCGCAAGCCTGTCACTTAACCTGAAATGTTTTAATCTTTCTAAATACAATGTATTCAGAAAGTATTCAGACCCCCTTTACTTTTGTCAATTTTGTTATGCTGAAGCTTGATTCTACAGTTGTTGAACTTCATTTTCCCCCTCCTTAATCTACACAGAGTACCCCATAATGACAAAGTGAAAACAGAAGTTTAAAAATGTCTGTAAATTTAGTAAAAGGAAAAAAACTGAACTATCACATTGGAATAAGTATTCAGACCCTTGGCAACAGCACCTGAAATTTAGCTCAGGTGCCTCCCATTTCCCTTGATTGTTGCTGACATGTTTCTACACCTTGATTGGAGTCTACCTGTGCTGAATTAAATTGATTGGACATGATTTGGAAAGGTACAAACCTCTTCATAGAAGGCCTCATAGCTGACAAAGCATACTGTAGGAGAACCATGAGGAGAAAAGAAATGCCTGCAGAGTTCAGAGACAGGATTATTGCAAGGCACAGATCTGGGGAAGGCTACAGTAAAAATTTCTGCTGCACCAAAGGTTCTTAAGGACGCAGTGGCCTCCATAATTCTCAAATGGAAAAAGTTTTGCACAACCAGGACTCTTCCAAGAGCTGGTCGTCCGGTCAAACTGAGCAATTGGGGTAGAAAGGCCTTCGTAAGAGAGGTGACCAAAACCCGATGGTCACTCTGACTGATCTTCAGAGATCCTGTGTGGAGATTGGACAGAGTTCCAGAAGGACAACCATCACTGCAGCCCTCCACCGATCTGGGCTTTATGGCAGAGTGACTAGACAGAAGCTTCTCCTCAGTGCACAACACATGAAAGCCCACTTGGAGTTTGCAAAAAAGAATCTGAAGAACTCTGTGAGGAACAAGATTCTCTGGTCTGATGAAACCAAGATTGAACTGTCAATTCTAAATGTTACGTCTGGAGAAACTCAGGCACTGCTCATCACCTGTGTTAAGGAGTTATTGTGCTGTTAAGCACATACACAGCGAAATGTGTTGTAGTAATGGTGTTGCAGTTTGATATGAATGCTATTCAGTCAATAAACAGAATATCTTTAGTATGTACAAAATAGTTTTTACTTGAATAGTAGCAAAGTTAAATAGGAAGTCCAAGTCATACACAGTTATTCAGTCAATGCGAAGTTTCTTCTTCTTGCCTATCTTTGTTCTAACTCACAAAGATTACAGCTATCACTTAATTCTATACTATCACAGATAGTTACTCTTCTTTTCACAGCAATTCTACAGTCATAAAGTAACTACTCATCAGTAAAGCAGCAGAGAGTCTTCAATCCGGAACACACTGTCAAACATCATTCACCACACCAAACCACACCCATCCACCATCAACCATCAACCACACTGAGCATGCTCTCTTGCTTACTTATATAGTAATCATTCACAATGCATTTAAAGCAATATACACATAACATTGATTTGTGGCTTAATCATATATTAACACACCCAATTGTTTGAACAGGGTTCTAACAACGTGCCCAATGTCATCCCAACAGCAAAGCATGGTGGTGGCAGCATCAAGGTGTGGGGGTGTTTTTCAGCAGCAGGGACTGGGAGACTGGTCAGGGTTGAGGGAAAGCTGAATGGAGCAAAGTACAGGGATATCCTCAATGAAAACCTATTCCACAGCGGTCAGGACCTCACACTGGGCCGAAGGTTCACTTCTCAACATGACAAGGGACACAGCCAAGACAACATAGGAGTGGCTTAGGGACAACTCTGTGAATGTCCTAGAGGGGCCCAGCCAGAGTTCTGACTTGAATCCTATTGAATATCTCTGGAGGCACCTAAAAATGTCTCTCCATCAATTGTTGCCAGCCAACCTGAGTGAGCTTGAGAGGACTTGCAAGGACAAAAAGACTTTGTTGTGGTGCTTCAACAAAGTACTGAGTGAAGGATCTGAATACTTATGCAAATGTGATATTTCAGATCTTTTTGTTTTTAATAAATTGACAAGACATTTCTAGAATTCTGTTTTCACTTTGTCATTATGAATGCACATAAATGAGAAAAAATGAATTTCAACGGGTGTAAAATCAGGCTGCAAAATTGATAGAAGGGAAAGGGGTCTGAATACACTGAATATGTGTTCCTATTGACACAGAAATACCCTCCTAAGAATTTATTTATGTAAAAATTATGTGTATTTCAGTCTGCAAAATGACTCAGAAGTGCATTCACTCAAATTTTTTAATCTTTTTTTTTTAAGGTGGGGTCACTAACAGATGAAATGGTGAACAAATCCCATGCAAGCATCCCTTTTGCCCATGAAACTCCTGGCTTGCCAGGGAAACAACATGTCAAGAAAACCACAAGGATTGAAGTGTTACGTGAAGGGTGAGGGAGGTGGGTGGTTAAGAAATATGCAAAATATATCAAGATTTCTTTAAATCTCCCAAATCTGCCAGCAGAAAATCACAGGCAGCATCTTGAAATCATGTAGCAAAAGGATAAAAACATTTGGGGAGAGAAAGAATATGCAGCAGCCGCATGTTTCATTCTTGTCCCTTCGCTGCTTCCAGGCCGTGGAGGAAACCAAAAGGCCCGACTTGCTCCCGGCTTCTCCTCCCACCTGCCCTCCACTCACCTCCCAGGAGCCGCTTCGACCCTTCAAGCCGCACAAGAGGCTCCGCCGACGCCATCATCCTCCCGTGGGTGAACCGGAAGAGGAACTTCCTTTGTAGTCCTCCTCCTCCTCCTCTCTAGCAATCTAGTACTCTATCATTTCAGTTTGTTGCAGCTCGGCTTCTCTACCTCCGGTGCAATGTCAATACTAGCGATGCCGCTGCTGTACTCTTATTCTCTGCTTTCTAGGCGCCGAGTGTTGCTTCTTTGTAGAGCGCCATCTAGTGACCTAAGGTTGAAAATCACTCTCGTCCTACCTCTGCCCTGAAGCGTTTGCAAGAGTCTTTCATTGATTCCGTCCTTCCTTCGGTGCCATTAAGTCATATTCGACTCCCACCGAGCACAGGAAAAGCTTTGGTCCATGACTATGCTATACTAAAGTGACCAGATTTATTTATTTTTAAGCGGGGGGGGGGGGGCGCCTGGGCGCCGCCATTTGTTTTGCCCTCTGCACATGCACAGAATGCTGCGCATGCGCAGAGGGCAAAACAGCAAATGTTGGCGTCCAGGTGGGGGGGGAGGTGGGAGGGCGCCTGGAGCTCGCGACAGGTAAGCTGCCGGCTGCCTCCTTTCCCCGTCTCCCGTTCGTTGCTTGCCAGCCCGGCCGAAGGGGAGGCGGGAGGCGAGGAAAGGCCTCCCTTCGGGAGGCCTTTCCTCGCCTCCCGCCTCCCCTTCGGCCGGGCTGGCAAGCAACGAACGGGAGGCGGGAGACAGGGAAAGGAGGCAGCCGGCAGCTTACCTGCTCCAGGCATCCAAGCGCCGCGGTCTCCTGGTCGCCCGCCCGGCCCCAGGGCAATGGCGGCAGCGAGGCGACGGGGGGAAGAAAGGGGAGGGGGACGAGGAAGGGCTGTTTGCGCCGCCGGAGGGGCCGCTCATGAGCTCAAAGCGGCGATGGCTCCTCGTCCCTCACCCCTCCCAACAGCAGCGGCGTCTCCAAGGGCGGGGCTAGGGATGGGGCGAGGGAAGGAGAGGAGGAGCAGCCTCCCTTCCCCCTCCCCCCAGCAGGCAGCCGCCTTGCTGGAATTCCGCCCGACTTGCTTCCACTACCTCTCTTTTGCTTCCCTTCTAAGGTGACCAGACGTCCCGCTGTTTCCGCATTCTTTTCAAAAAAAGCGGGACTTTTTGAAAAGAATGCAGGACGCGGGACACACGCTTGAAAAGCGTGTCTGTCCCGCCAAAAGCGGGACATCTGGTCACCTTATCCTATACCTTTTCTTTCAAGTCTCCCAAGGGGGCACACTCATTTTTCCTCTTGCTCGAACGTAACCAAAGGAAAACGTCCTAGGAGGGGAATGTTTCCTTTTATTCATATTCATTTTATGTATTCAAATCATGTTTATACTTATATATATTACAGTGATACCTCGAGATACGAGTTTAATTTGTTCCGTAACCTTGCTCGTATGTCAATTTGCTCGTATCTCAAAGCAATTTTCCCCATTGAAATTAATTGAAATGCCATTAATCCATTCCAGCCCCCAAAATTCCAGCCCAGTTGTTCTTGTTACGTGTTTTTGAATAAGAAAAATGTATTTATAAATGACAAATATTGTATAAAAACATAATAAAAGAGAATGTAAAGAAATAAACTGGTTTTATAAAGTGTATTTGTATTTTGGTCACTTAAATGCAACTTACACACAACTTAAATGCTACTGTATGCTTAATTTTAGTCACTGCTTTTCTCTTCACTGGTCTTTGCCTTTTTCGCCGGATTCAAAAAAAACCTGTCCAAGGAGGTTTTTTTCTTCCTCCCTTTCAGAATGTTGCGGAAATGAGTTAGGCAAGTGTCATTAAATAGCTCCGATGCACGACCAGTTGCAACTTTTTCGGGGTGTTTCTTTTCCACGAACTGTGAAACTCTCTCCCACATTCCCAAGATCTCCTTCATCTCACTTGTAGAGATAACCTCCTCCACCTCTGGCTCCTCCTCGAAATCAATTTCTTGCAGAACCTCCGTATGCTGCTGCGACTGTAACTCTTGTAACTCCTCGGTCGTCAGTTCCTGAGAGTGCTCCTCGACGAGCTCGTTCACGTCTCTCTCATCCACCACCAGCCCCATGGATTTTCCCAGAGACACAATCTCCTCCTCCACTGGCACTTCGGGTTCGAATCCTTCAAAGATCCTTTCGGCTACAGCCTCAGGCCACAGCTTCTTCCATGCAGATGTCAAGATCCTCGTTGTAACACCCAGCCAGGCCTGATCAATAATTCTGAGGCATATCACGATGTTAAAGTGGTCCTTCCAGTACTCTCGAAGGGTGAGGTTTGTGTTCTCTGTCACCTCAAAGCAGTGCCGGAACAGGTGCTTAGTGTACAGCTTTTTAAAATTAGAAATCACCTGCTGATCCATGGGCTGCAGGATAGGAGCGGTGTTGGGTGGTAGGTAGAGAACCTTTATAAACTTGAACTCTTCGAGGATGTCATCTTCAAGGTTCGGTGGGTGAGCAGGAGCATTGTCGAGGACGAGAAGAGCTTGCATAGGTAGATTGTTTTCCTGTAGATATTTCTTAACAGAAAGGCCAAAAACCAGGTTTACCCACTGCACAAAGAACTGCCTAGTGACCCATGCCTTCGGGTTTGCCCTCCACATAACTTGCAGTTTTTCTTTTAATATCTTATGTGAATTAAAGGCTCTGGGGTTTTCCGAATGGTATACGAGCAGAGGCTTGATCTTGCAGTCGCCACTCGCATTGGCGCACAGTGTGAGAGTTAGTCTATCCTTCATGGGTTTGTGGCCTGGCATCATCTTCTCCTCTGCCGTTATGTAAGTCCTATTCGGCATCTTCTTCCAGAAAAGCCCTGTCTCGTCACAGTTGAAGACTTGCTGGGGGATGTATCCTTTGGCTTCTATCAGTTCGGAAAAAGTTTTGAGATAATCCACAGCTGCCTTCACATCCGAACTGGCTGCCTCGCCATGCCTGACAACGGAGTGAATGCCGGTCCTTTTCCTAAAGTTGTCAAACCAGCCTCGACTGGCTTTAAACGAGTCTTCCGATGCCTCGTCCGTGGAAGTGCGCGGGGTCTGATTTAGCAAATCACCGTAAATCGCTCGTGCCTTCTCGCATATGATGCCCTGTGTTAAGGTATCGCCTTTAAGCTGCTTCTCCGTCACCCAAACCATCAGCAGTTTCTCCATCTTTTCATGGAGAGAGCTCCGGAGCTTAGAAATTATTGTAACGCCCTTAGCTGGTGTTATACCCTTTATCGACTCCTTCTGTTTAAGCACAGTACATATCGTTGAAGTACTACGCCCGTACTGCCTCGCCAAGTCAACTACTCGCACACCTTGCTCATTTTTTTCTATGATTTCACGCTTTAATTCAATAGACATCATCTTCTTCTGAGCACTGACCTTTCCACTCACTTTCTTCGGACCCATGGTTATAAAAAGAAATGTGATAAATTATGTAAATGCACAAAAAGCACAAAGCCCTAGAAAAACTTATCAAAGATGCTTCGACAGCGAGGTAAACAAGCACACTGGGGGGATGCGTGGGATAATGCGAGACGCACGAGACGCATGAGGCGCAGTGAACTGGTGGGTCGTGTGCAGCCGGCCGTTCCTCGTATCTCAAATGTTGCTCGCATTTCAAAGCAAAACTTCGCTCGCTCGACGGCTCATATCTCAAATATCTCGTATGTTAGGGCACTCGTATCTCTGTATGTAATAGGTGCTTGAGAAAATAAAATTAATAAAATTAATAAAATGATGAATAACAGCCAGGGAGAAAGTGAACCTCCCTTGGGGGCTGGTGAAGATTGTTCCAGCCAGTTTTACACCTGGGGGCATGCAGGATAAGCCTTTGAAACCTGCCTTGGCAAATGGTTAAATGTAACAGTGAAGCTGTTGAATGGAAGGCTCTAGCCCAGGAGTCTGAAACCTTAAATGCTCAAAGAGTCATTTGGACCAGTTTCCCACAGAAAAGAAAACACCGGGAGCCACAAAACCTGGGTGGGTGTGGCCAACTCGATGTCACTCACTCCCGGTCACATAACCCCCCTCCCTTGTTATAAAACACCACAAAACCATTTGACATCTCTCTACCCACTCTCACCCCCCCCCCCAGTTCTTAGAGCTCCCAGGCCTGTCTCTTGACCTGAGAATCTTTTATCTTTCTAATTATTTCACAGAAGCCTCTTGATCTCATTGCAAAGCTGTTTGTAAAAAAGAGCAGAGAGCTTCTTTTTCAGAATAGATATACAATCCATAAAAGAACTAAAATTTAAATTGAAAACGTCCGCAGACAGGCCTGTTCACTTACATGGGTAGAGAGAAAGGGGTATGCAACAGTCACCAGAAAGGGAATCTGGGCAGGTAAGAGAGGCAGATTCAGGTGCTGCATCTCAAACCAAGCCCACCTGGACAGGGCTGCCCATTGGCCAAGTCCACTTGGGCGCTTCTCAGTCTCCGCCTCTCGCCTTAGATGCCACTGGGCTTCTCCTAGCAGGGTTCTCGCCCTTGGAAGGAGCCCTCCAGCTCAATCCCTCTGACCCCAGATCCCCTCCCTCCCCTCCAGACCCTCCCCAGGTGGATCCTCCCCAGCAGCAACAGGGGAACTTGGGAACGGCACCGCCGGAAAACACCAGCCAGCCTCACCCTGGGAGCCGGTCGGCACCAAATGTTGGGCTGCGGGGAAGGAGGCGGGGGGGGGGGGCTCGGAGGGAGGATTTTAAGGGGATCGGAGAGCCGTTTGCAAAAGCAGCAACGGAAGAGGAGAAGCGGCAGTGCAGCAGTTCCCACGGAGCAGAAAACCTTGCAAGAAAAGGCGGAGATTCAGAAGGGGAGGTGCGCAAGAGGGAAACTCCACCTTGCTCTCCTTCCCTCCCCCAAGGAATCCCTCCTCCCTTCCCCCACCTGGGGATTCCCCCTCATCCTCCTTCTCCCCCCCTCCCCTCCCCCCCTCACAGTATCCTCGCCCACCTGGTGCCTCTTGAGCGCCCCTCCCCGAGAGGGGATCTCCGCAGCCCTGCCTTAAAAGACGTCGGGAGACCAGGAAGGGGGACAAGGAGCAGTCGTAGATTGGCTCCCATCCCACTTTCCTACCTCCCCTCTAGGCGCATTAGCTCTCTGCGTTTAACCCCTTCGCTGAAGCCAGTAAGGAGAAGGGGCGACTGGAGCGCTGCTGAGCAATGCCAAAGTCCTCCAGCCGGCTTTGTTACTTATTCTCATCTCTGTAATTGTTGGCTTCCCTATTTGGTTCCTAATTGACTCTGCCTTGAAGCTCCCTTCT
The DNA here is from genome assembly GCA_023053685.1 of Diadophis punctatus similis. Lineage (NCBI taxonomy): Eukaryota > Metazoa > Chordata > Lepidosauria > Squamata > Dipsadidae > Diadophis > Diadophis punctatus. Next base: position 248,943,232 of record JALIGW010000002.1, read on the forward strand.
GTTTAGAGTTTGGAGTATCACAGAGACAAGCATTGGGAAAAGCTCTCTGCCCTCAGGGTTTCTGTTGACAACTTGCTGGTAATTTTGGAAATCTACTGCTGGAAAACATATCATAGAAGTTGTGGGCGATCCATCAGTGGAGATTTAAGAAGAGATTGGTCAGCCAATTGTCTGAAACTGTATAGGGTCTCCTGCTTGGAGACTTGGTCCTTCCCATCTCTTATTCTGTAATTCTGTGAGAACTTCATGAACTTTTTAGGGCTCAGTATGCAGCTAATCTTAACAGCTAAGTATTTCACTATTTCACTTGATGCAGTTGCAAAGATAGGTTGCTAGGAGTCTGAGAATGATTTGATAGTGTAGGAAGTTAGCACCCACCCCTTTCCCAGAAGAACGAAATATTCTAGGAAATATTAAAAAGGCAGATTATTATACCTCTCTGGATGAGAAAAGGAGAAACATGCTCTTGGAAAGCAGCCCCCACCTTTGTTAACAGCCCCAGAAAGACTGGGCCACCTTATCTACAACACAAAAGACCTTCAGCTCCAGGGTGATAGGATTAGCCCTCACTCAAGATCCAAACCAGGACAAAGCCATTAAGCCAAAATAGGAATTGCCCAAAGCCCCTTCATTATCATCACCCAGCAAGAGTCAACCAAGCCTGGGACTCAAGATAACCTGCAGAGTTACCCCTGCATGGCCCCATGGGAGTCTAACAACCCATCAGGATACATTTCTTGCCACAGGAACAGGAAGCAAGTTCAAAGCCCAACAGGGGGTATAACTCTCTCTCCCTCTCTCACCCATGTGCTCTTTTTTGCCCAGGACCTCAAACCATGCGATCCTGTCCACCATTAAACCATCTTTCAAAGCAGTCTCCATGTTTCCAGTGTCTTTCTTCCTACTTGGAACTGAACCTAGATGGACATTTCTTCCAACAATAGCATGTAATCAGTGAAAACATCTGGCCAATGCATAGTTTGAGATGAGACAAGCCTATTTTTTGGCCGCCTATGCCGAAAATGGCTGTCAGATAGGCAGTATCTGGGATTGAAAAGCCAGCAATACAATAGCGGCCTCTCTGGTTGAGCTAAAGCAAGGGTCGGAAATTGCGACTCATGGCTCTTTGGGCCCTCTGCCACGGCTCCCTGTCCCATCACTGATTGCCGCGCCCCTCGCCCTCCCTTCCCTTGCCTAGCCCGGGGGCTCTTCCTAGTTTCCAAGAGGACTACGAGGCAGGATGTCAAATGTTGTGTGTGCATTCCTTTCTCCCATCTGTCCTTCTGTTCCTGGCTTCCATTGAAGGAAGACCTACTTTTATATCAGGCATGTAGATAATGAGGATTTATTGTTTTTGTACCGAAATAAATATTTTTACTTAGACTTTTAAACTGCGGTTTCTTTTCTAATGTCTGATGTCCGGGAAAAGATCAAACTTCTCCTTTGTGAGATTAATTATCACCTCTGTCATGTCGCGTCCTCCGGCATCCGGAACGCTCCACGCCGCTCTGAAACCCACCCATCCCGCCTGCCCACCTCTAGCCGTTGAAGGGGAGAAGGAGGGCACCCGCTGGGGGGTGGGGACTGTAGGACAAGCTACGGGGCTCATCTCCCCATCTCACAAGGATTGGATGGTTCGCTCGCCGGCTCTAGCTGGGGAGGCGGGGATTAAGCTAAGCGTCTGAACGCCTCCCCCGCAAGAAAGGAATAATCTCCCCATCCAGAGCAGCCTCGCACACCAAAAGCATTGGGGAGGGGCAGCAGCGGCTGCCGTTGGCAGAGCCCCCTGCCTCCGCCTGCCCTTGCGCGCCAGGATTTTCCTTGTGGAACGGAGATTCCGCCTCCCCCCAGCCTAAATCGTGCGTGTGCCTCACATCCCCACCCCAGCTGCACCTGAGGAGAGGGGGGAAAGCCAAGCAGAGCCCCCCCTTTCCCATGCAAAGCCTCTCCCATATTCTGCTAGCTGCAGTGCTGAACTGAAGCAGTTGTGGAGAAGAAACAACAGCGGGGGGTGGGGGGAGGAAAAAAAAGAGCCCTCATCCGAGTAGGGGGAGCGATTGCACAATTCTGCCCAGATTGTCTGTCTCCCCTTTCTTTCTCGACCTATTGCTCTCTCTCCCCACCCCCATGCTGAAGACTGTGGTGGTCTCCCATGAGAAATGAGACACACAGACAGGTATCTCAGGATAGGAGCACAGAATTTTCTCTGTAACCCCCTTTTATTACAATTCAGTTCATATCCAGTTACATTCTTATGACAAAGTTAGTAAGGGGTGGGTAAATACAGCTGTTGCTACCATATATGGTCATATTGTTAATCTACTCCTGAGTATACATCCTTTAGGTATCTTGTGCATAATGTCACGTAGGCACTGGGGTCAGGAGATTTCAGATGAGGTGAGTCACATCCTGCTTTCCTGTCCTGCTTAGTGCCATAGTCCTAATAGTTAACCATTACAGGCTGAAGTAAAGCACTTTGTTCCCAAATTAATCCCACAGAAGACCTTGCAGTCTTCAATACCCAAGGGAAAAAGGGCGAGTAGCGATAACGATCTGGACAAAGCGAAAGACCAGCTCCAAGTGTAGCTAGGAAGGTTTATTGCTCTTGTAAATCCTTGTCCCAAACCTTTTCCCCCACTCTAATCCTTGCAAAAACAGCCGAAACGCACTTTCTTTCTTCACCACTGTCTGCAAAAGAGGTCCCAGCAGCCCGTCTCGCACAAAGTGCATTTTCTGCATCAAAGCCAAGGTGCCTTTTGTTTTCAAGCTGGCAGAGGAATTCCAGACTAAAAAGACCTTTTACAGGAAGTAGTTTAAATCGGGAGGAGCAGAAAGCGGGGCGGGGGTTCCTACCGTTTGTCTTTATTTTGCCCTCTTGTTGTTGCGTTTTGCAAATACAGCGTGAGGGAGGATTCAGTAGGTCTGCCTTTTCTAAAGGTTTCCCAGATGATCTTTCTGGTTTGTTTGTTTTTAAAAGTCTGCATGCTCCAATATTTGCATTCCAGCCCCTCCCGCCCAAATTTCTAATTAGCAGCTAGTGATTTCAAAGTCAGTCTATCCTAGGTTACCTTATTTTCTAATTCTAGGTAAACTGGTTTATGTTCATAATTTGGGTGGCTAATCTGACATGACTACACATGATGGACTTCGGTGAGATGTGTGCTTTTGAGGAACTTTTATTCCTAGTTTATTCCTAGTTTCCTAGTTTTACATAAAAACTGGTTTGCGTGAGATAGTAGGCTAAATGTGGTTCCCTAATTTGGAGGCCTGTTTAGCAAAAGAGCCAGCCAAGTCTTCCTGTTTTTTTGTTAGTGCTCGGCATGCTTTTCTCTCCAGGGATTACAAAGATGGCTGGCGGCGGGAAATTTGAATTGCCACTGGTGCCGACTAGAGCAAGCTCCCTTTTTCTAGGCCAGGGGTCCTCAAACTTTTTAAACAGGGGACCGATTCACAGTCCCTCAGACTGTTGGAGGGCCGGACCGGCTTGGTGGGCGTGGCTAGGTGGTCATGTGACTGAGTGGATGTGGCTAGGTGGTCATGTGACTGGTGGGCGTGGCCAATTTAACAGTCCATTTTTTTGCCTTTCTCCTTCCTAAGCTGTACTTGCTTAACCCAAGGAATCTATTTACTTAATAAGACCCCCACCCAAAAGGGAAAAAGAGCACAAACTTTCTTGCCACTTATCTAACTTCATTACAATAGCAGCTTCAGGCTCCTTAAAATAGGCCATTACAAAAAGAATAAAACAAACAGGATTTTCTTCAAAATAACTCCTGATCATATGTTTTAGATGACCACACAATAAACCAGACTGAGAACCGGAAGTACCTTGGAAGTACTTTCGAAGTACTTTGGAAACCCAGAGCTGCTTTTCAAGGTAGCAGCAGCCACTCCCCTACTCAAACACCAGCCCTGGATCACGTGGCTGCACCAGCAAGATCACCCCTCAGCTGGCCCTCCCCTGCACCCTTCGGCTTGGCCTTACCTTCGGCAGCAGCTGTGAAGAAAGAAGTGCGGCTGGAGTGGATGCTCACTGGAGGCCAATGGTGAGAGGCAGGGCAAGGGGCGGGGCTTAATCCCACCACTCCGCAGGCCGGATACTTTGCATTGGCGGGCTGTATCCGGCCTGTAGGCCGTAGTTTGAGGATCCCTAGTCTAGGCCCCCAGGTGGTTTGAAATGACTGCGGGTGAGCTCAGGAATGCCTCAGCGCAAAGGGATAACTGGCTGCACTATCGGTAAGGAGGCTGCTCCTTCTTTAAACAGCGTATCTTAGATGATCTTGGCTGTCCCGGGGCAATCCCGCCCCCCCCCCTTTTTTTTCACTGTTTATAGGCTTTTTGCATCAGCCGCCATGAGGCTGCCCCTGGTCTCTCCGCTCTTCCACTCTTTAATTAGTTAAATTGTATTTGTATTTGTATTTGTTTATTTGTCAAGCATATATGATTATAAACAAAGTATAAACAGTAAAAACATGATTGAATATGTATGTAATAGTACAAGCATGAATAAGAGTAAAAGAGGTAAGAATATATGTGTACATTAGGACAGGAACGGTAGGCACGATTGTGCGCTTATGCACGCCCCTTACCGACCTCTTAGGAATGGGGTGAGGTCGATGGTAGATAATCTGAGGTTGAAGTTTTGGGGGTTTGGGGAAGAAACTACTGAGTCAGGTAAAGTGTTCCAGGCGTTAACAACTCTGTTGTTGAAGTCAAATTTTTTGCAATCAAGTCTGGAGCGGTTTACATTAAGTTTGTATCTATTGTGAGCTCTTGTATTATTGCGGTTGAAGCTGAAGTAGTCATTAACAGGTAGGACATTGAGGCAGATAATTTTGTGAGCTACACTTAGGTCAGATCGAAGGCGGCGGAGTTCTAAATTTTGAAGTCCCAAAATTTCAAGTCTGGTTTCATAAGGAATTCTGTTGTGAACAGAATTTAGCGTTCTTTTGCTGGCAGCCTGCAGCAAGCCCTGAGTAGGCCTATGCCAGTCTCTTTTTCTCTGTTCACTTCAATCAGGCAGATCTGAGCAAGCTCTTGTGATCAATGCCTGAAGTATTAAGCTCCGCGATCCCGCAGGGGGCAGGAGCCGGGGCTCAACTGCTGAGAACTTTCCTAAAGGCTTGCCTAATTCCAGGGGCAGAAATCAAGGAAAAAATACACTCACATATATTCTAGAGATCCTACTGGGAGAAGCCACATTCAGGAAGGGATATGGGTAGCCATGATTGTCCTAGTCCGAGGACCGAGTGAAACTGGGATCCCGGTGGGAGGATCCAGCCTTTTATACAAAAATAGACTAGGTCCTTACCTCTGAATGGACGAGGACATCCCAACCTGAATGATGGCTCCTCCCAAGATGGAGAACACATGGATTTTCCACACATATATATTTGTAGGTGTGTGTATTTGTAATTCTCTTTGTATGTATATATCTGCAAATTCATAATCTATCTCCAGCACTTCCAGATATATTTCATAATAACCACTTGCAGTGTTAAGAATTTGTGTTTTTTCACCAATAGTTTATTAATTCATCAAAATATAAAATGCAGAAGTCGAAGAAAATAGAAAATAATGGTAAAATAAGGGAAGAAGAGGAGGAGAGAGAAAAGTGTAGGGTAAAGGAGAAAAGGGGAAAAAACCATTGTCTTCAAACTCCCTTTGGTGCAGTAGAATAGTAACATAAAACTTCAACATTTGACTTTTATATAATAATATATACTAGTCATTTGTATATAAACAAACTTATCTAATGAAAAGAACCCAAAATCAAAGTTTCATTTTTCCTACCTCACGCACAAAGTCCAAAAGCAGTTTCCATATAGAAACAAAATTAATTGTGTTCTTTTCTTTAATCAAAGCAGTCAATTTAGCCATCTCTGCTAACTCCATCAGGTTTTGCAACCCTGTGGTAATGAAAATATTCTTCCATTTTTTTGCATAAAATATTCTTGCCACCAACATATATAACGTCAAAGTTCCAATTTTTTTCAAGTTCTTTAAACATAAAGGAAAACTACCGTATTTTTCGGAGTATAAGAAGCACCGCAGTATAAGATGCACCTTAGTTTTGGGGGAGGAAAACAAGGAAAAAAGGCCTCTGCCTCCCAGCAATTTGCCAAACAGCAAAAAGCAAACAGCACAGATGATATACACTGTTTGCTGTGTATTTCTATGCATGTGTTCCTGACACATAGAAATAGCAAAGAAATGGAGAAATGTACATTATGGCTGTATATTAATCCCAGAAAGTTTTCTTAAATGTAATCACACTAACTCCTCCCAATGATTTAAATAGATTTACTCCAAACATGACTAAGTCAGGTTTTAACTCAGCTGCCTTATTTTAATACTAATACTTATTATTAATACTTAATATTAAAACAGGACATTTCAGATTATACTTTTACAGATCTTTAAAATTGATGTGACTTTCTGGAAGTATTCTCTGCTATTTAAAAGAAGATACAATAGCACTGGGCCTCTTCAGAGCAAGAATTTATTTTAAAAAGCTTCTTCATTTTGTTAAGTTGTCTAGAACAATAATAAAGCAGTCTTAAAAAATAAGTCTAATAATTTGAACACTCTACAAACATTTAACAAAATAACATATTAATGGAATCTGCCTCTACCTAGGATAGAACTCACAACCTCCTGATTGTGAGGCAAGAGCTCTACCTCTAGGCCACAGCAGCTATAGCTTACCTCATTGCAATTTCAGCAGTCTAACATTGCCAGCAGTTTATCTCCCAGCAATTTATCTCATTACAGCCACCGTATTTAGTTTCATTTTACTACATGGCTTACAAGCCAGTCAGCTGTAGGTCGGGAGGCAGATAATCTCTTATTGTGCAAATCAGGCTTTGCCCTGTTTGCTGCAAAGTGGTAAATTGCTGGCAGGCAGAGGCTAAAGGGTGGGGGTGGCTGGGTGGGGCTACATTCGGTGTATAAGACGCACCCAAATTTTCACCCTCTTTTTGAGGGTAAAAAGGTGCGTCTTATACTCCGAAAAATACGGTATCTGTTTTTATCTTTATATTCACTTTAAGAGTACTCTGTAGTAAGATGTGTATCTTACTCTGATGTTTCTTTGCTTTGTCACATGTCCACCATAAATGGGTATGTAAAGCTCTTCTTTACATTTTCAAGATTCATTTTAGGTGCCTTTATGCATTCTGGACAATTTTTCCAGTGTTAGATACCAATAGTACATGATCTTATAAAAGTTTTCTTTTAAACTATATTTTAATGTAAATTTTAGAACTCTTCTCTATGTATTCTCCCATTGTTCAAGCATTATATTACATCCAAACTTCTTTGTCCACTGAATCATACAATGCTTTACATACTGATTCTCCAAGTTCAATTTCAATTAGAGTTATAAATCTTAGCAATAATATGTTGAACACTACCACACACTTTGGGATGAACATCCTCGAATGGTGGAGTATGGGTGGATTTCCAGAAAAAGGTCCTTCAACCCATCATCATATAATTTTATTATTAAACTTATTGACTGCAATTCTTAGAGTTTAGAGCAACTCTGAGCATCTTGCCATGCCCTAATTTTCATAGCAACAAAATACCCATTTTTTCCTTGTCCAAAGCTATGGAGAGTTCATACACAATACATTTTTTAAAATGAAACATTTTCCAGTGTAGAGTTTTTTCTCAAATCACCACCACCAAGGGGGGATGCAACAAATACATCGACATTATGGTGCTGCTGTCACACAGCAACCATCAAAGGGAAACAAGCAGGCACCTCCCAAAAAATGACTTCCCAGCAGGAGTTGCTAATAAACCTGGAGATGCTGTGATCAAAACCACAATCCCTTTTCGCCTCAATATTCCTACAGCTCTTCTCCATCGGGTTCATCTGTAGGACAGAACAGCCTCTACATGTGAAATTTTACACTGGGTTGTTTTCACAGGGCTTTGAGCCCATTCCCAGCACACCCGTCACACATAGCACTTACGATTTTGAAGATCTAGAAGCAGATCATTTTCAGTGTACCCACAATCCCTTAAGACAGTCTGCACAGTGCTAAGATAACAAAACACAGTAGTTTCTCCCTTTCCTGAAGGTCAAAGACCCAGAAACAACCCTTATTTTGGCCCACACGCAGGTGGCAAAATGGCAGCTGCTTCCACAAATCCAAAGCATGGCCCAGTGTTGAGTTCCAGGCACAATGAAGATGATGGCTGCTTCCACAACAGTCATGCGGCCCAGAGATGCATGTCCTCCCCTCTTTCCCCAAAATGAGGTTCAGTGATCTTCAAAAGGTAAGGAAGAGGAGGCTGTAAGGCCTGCTGGGGTGGGAGTCAGGTCTAAGGACTGCAATGACCAAGCGGGAGTGGGGGGAAAACTTGTGGGGACCCTGTAGAATAGGGAAAGGACTGGGACGATCAAAGGGTTGACACAGAGGCGGCCTTTGGAATGAAAGCCTGGGCCACGGCTATGCCTCCAGCCCTGAGGTAGCCAGTGTTCCGCTTAATAACTCTCACATTAATTGAACAGCTTTATCAGGGTGAGAAGGGGGTGGGAGTAATTACAGTAAGCAAAGCAGTCTTGTTTAATAGTGATTGCAGCATAAAACCATAATTGATAGGCCCCATAACACTTATAACTCAAGGACTACTTGTATGGTGGCTGGGAAATTCTGGCACTCAAAATCTGGAGGACACCAAGGAAGAAGATGGAAACTCCAATTGTGGGAATTACATAATCAATATTTTTTTAAAAAAAACATCCCAAAAGCCATATTGAAGAATTCCACACTTTGGCAAAAGGAAATATCATGAAAATTCTGCTGATGACCAGAAACAGGTAGTTAGCCTTTATCAAGGCTGTGAGTCCTCTGGTGTTTCATCAGGCTGGAATTCTGACTGAAACTTTTCCCACACTCTGGACATTCATACGGTTTGTCTCCTGTTTGAGTCTGGTGTGTTATCAGAATGTAAATATAACTGGTGTGTTATCAGACTGTAAATATAACTGAAACATTTCTCACATTCTGGACATTTATATGGTTTTTCTCCTGTGTGAGTCCTCTGGTGTGTCACAAGGCTGGAATTCTGACTGAAACTTTTCCCACATTCTGGACACTCATACGGTTTCTCTCCTGTGTGAGTCCTCTGGTGTCTCACAAGGTAGGAATTATGACTGAAACATTTCCCACAATGTGGACACTCATATGGTTTGTCTCCTGTATGAGTCCTCTGGTGTGTCACAAGGTTGGAATTCTGACTGAAACATTTCCCACATTCTGGACATTCATACAGGTTTCCTCCTGTGTGAATCCTCTGGTGTGTCACCAGCTGGGAATTCTTACTGAACGTTTTCCCACACTCTGGACACTCATACGGTTTTTCTCCTGAGTGAGTCCACTGGTGTGTCACAAGGTGGAAATTCTGACTGAAGCATTTCCCACAATCTGGACACTCATACGGTTTGTCTCCTGTGTGAATCCTCTGGTGTGACACCAGATGGGAATTATGACTGAAACTTTTCCCACACTCTGGACACTCATACGGTTTCTCTCCTGTGTGAGTCCTCTGGTGTGTCACAAGGTTGGAATTCTGACTGAAACCTTTCCCACAATCTGGACACTCATATGGCTTTTCTCCTGTGTGAGTCCTCTGGTGTGACACCAGATGAGAATTATGACTGAAACATTTCCCACATTCTGGGCACTCATGCAGTTTTTCTCCTGTGTGAGTACTCTGGTGTGACACCAGCTGGGAATTATGACTGAAACATTTCCCACATTCTGGACATTCATATGGTTTTTCTCCTGTGTGTGTCCTCTGGTGTTTCACGAGGCTGGAATTCTCACTGAAACATTTCCCACAATCTGGACACTCATACGGTTTGTCTCCTGTGTGAATCCTCTGGTGTGACACCAGATGGGAATTCTGACTGAAACTTTTCCCACACTCTGGACACTCATAAGGTTTCTCTCCTGTGTGAGTCCTCTGGTGTCTCACAAGGTGGGAATTATGACTGAAACATTTCCCACAATGTGGACACTCATATGGTTTGTCTCCTGTATGAGTCCTCTGGTGTTTCACAAGGTTGGAATTCTGACTGAAACATTTCCCACATTCTGGACATTCATACAGGTTTCCTCCTGTGTGAATCCTCTGGTGTGTAACCAGCTGGGAATTCTTACTGAATGTTTTCCCACACTCTGGACATTCATATGATTTTTCTCCTCTGTGAGTCCTCTGGTGTTTCACGAGGCTGGAATTCTGATTGAAACTTTTCCCACATTCTGGACATTCATACGGTTTGATTCCTGTGTGAGTCCTCTGGTGTTTCACAAGACTGGCATTATTACTGAACTTTTCCCAACACTCTGAACATTCATACGGTTTCTCTCCTGTGTGAATCCTCTGGTGTCTTATCAGACTGGAAATATGACTGAAACTTTTCCCACACTCAGGACATTCATACGGTTTTTCTCCTGTGTGAGTCCTCTGGTGTGTCACCAGGTTGGAATTCTTACTGAAACGTTTCCCACATTCTGGACATTCATACAGTTTCTCTCCAGTGTGATTCCTCTGATGTTTCACAAGACTGGAATTATGACTGAAACTTTTCTTATACTCTGGACATTCATACAATTTGTCCTGTGAATGAGTCCTCTGGTGTGTCATTAGTCCGGAATTCTGACTGAAACGTTTACCACACTCTGGACACTACTATGGTTTCTCTCCTGTGTGAGTCCTCTGGTGTACCACCAGGTGGGAATTCTGACTGAAACTTTCTCCACACTCAGGACGTGCAAAGGGTTTCTCTCCCATGTGAGTCTTCTGGTGTATTACCAGGGTGGAATTGTGACTGAAAATTTATCCAGTCAGGACATTCAAAGGGTTTCTCCCCGGGGTGAGTCTTTAGGTGTCTCATGAGGTGGAAATTTTTCCCTCAAACTGGGCATTTACAGTTTCTCCCTGGTGTGAGTCATTGATGTTGCTATACTTGCAGACCATCTGTCCTATATATGTCCTTCGATGAACCGCAAGAGAGCAGTTCAGACTAAACCATTTGTCACATTTATAGCATTTCTATGCCTTTTCTACACTGTGGATCCTCTCGTGCATAATCAGTTGTGATTTACAATCTGCACTTTTCCCACAATAGGAGCTTCTCCAACACTGATATTCTTGAGGTCAAATAGATGTGTGATTATTTGTTTACTGGTGCTTTAATTCCAGATGTTTTCCTCCTCACAGGGCCAGGCCTGCATCACTGTCAGGCCTATGTGGGTATCCAATAGACCTTTTTCTCCCCGCTGACTTCCAGAGATGCTCCTCTTTTTCTGAATAAAATATAATCTCCCTTGATCTTTCATGTAACGTATTCTTGAGTTTCTCAGACTCTACTTTTCTCTCCTTTGTCTCTCAACTGCTGGGAAAGGAGAAGAATTTTGTGGTTTTCTGAAGGAAATGGAAAATACTTTGATTTCCGGCTGGCTTTACTTCCTTTTCCAATGTTGCTTGTTATTCTCAATTTTCCAGAGTGCTCTTATTGACATCCTCTTTGTCTATAAGATTCAAAGAAAAATGTCACTTTAATTGTTTATAAAATAGTTGCAGATGTGAAAAAAAAGTATATATTACAATAAATAAGCAAACATGCCACAATAAAGAATAACCTCTTACATTAGTTATGATTCATTTGACACATTTGTGTCCAAGTTCAAATATCCATTCAGTCATGAAATCCTTTTTTTCACTTTTGTAATTCATAAATTCTTAGCAATGCAAAGGCTTACCATCAAATATATCTGGAAATGCTGGGGATAGATTGTAGAATTGTTAATAGATGCATACAGAGAGAAATACAAATACACATAAATATATACCCTCCCCTGAAAATAAGCCCTAGTGAAGGGGTGGGCATGGCCAGGACAGGAGGCAGCTTTTCCCTTCCCCGGTCAGCTAATGGCAGCTGGGCCCCTTAATCAGGACCTGCGGTTCAGCTGAGCTTATCGGGAGCTGCCTCTCCGTTCTATCTCTCCCCAGTGTTCTTGGTGCTCGCTCGCCTCCCATTCATCCATCCCCCTTGCCTGCAAACTCCCACCCCATTTGCAAGAGAATAGCCGCCCGGCACCTCTTGCCACGCAGTACCCACCCAGCGGACAACTCCCCGGCCGGACGGCCAGAGCACCACTCACCAACCGAGCGGTAAGAGGCCGGTTGGGCCAGCCGCCTGCTGCCAAGTCTTCCGCGAGCGACCGGTCTGGGAGTGCGCTTCCTGCTCTATGGTTCCAGCTCCATGAAGGGCTCCGGCTCCCTTTGCCCTTCGCTGCCTCTCTGTCCCAGCTGCCAGAAGACACGGCAGCAGGTGACTGATCCGACCAGGCTCTTCTCCGCTTCCAGCAGCTTCCAGCCGGTTTTTACGTCTTGCGACTCACCCCACCCTATCCCCCCCACTTGACACCCCAAAATTGCACCCCACTGCATGGCGCACATCTTACCGGAGTCTGGCAGCTCCATCGCGTCTCTCGGCCAGTCTGTGTAGAGAAACATCTTGCACGGTAAGTTTTTCATCTCGCGAGAAGTTTTTGTTTACCATGCAAAATGTTTCACTGCACAGACTGGCCGAGGCAACGGAGCTGCCAGACTCTGGTAAGATATGCATCTCGCGGACATCCTCCCCATCCCCTGCTCCCCACTCCCCTCGGGTAGAACTGTATGTATGTGGAAAATCCATGTGTTTTTAGCCTGAAAATTATTCCAAAATGGTTACAGTCGAATCTTCTGAGCTAACTTTAGAGATGTGGGGTTTTACCTGGTGAAATGATACCTAAACCCTCTGCAAGTTTTCATGTACTAGTTTTGCCCATGGAAGTTCTCAGCTCCAAATAAGGACAGGAAATATTTTCCACAACCACTTTGGTGACATCCTAATTCAAGTAGTGCTCACTTACTGACTGCAATCGGGATTGGCACCTATGTCAGTAAGCAGCCCAATCATTAAGCATGATGTCATATGACAATGCCAATTTACATACCATGCTTGTTGGCTTTACAGAAAGGGAATGCTATGAAAGCAAAGGTGGAAAGACACAGAGAAATCTGTGCCTTAAATAGACAGAATTTGGAGAAAAACTGAAAATTAGAAAAAGGTGATGGTAATGGATAAACGAGAGGAAGCAGAACTTGGTCAATAAGAATATAAATGAAAACTCTCCACAGGGCATTTTATTCCAACAACAAAAGCCTCTTTGGAGCTCAACCAACCTGCCTCTTGTGCACACCAGTCTCGCTTCCTCAAAATGCTCTGCAGGCGTTTTGAGCAAGACATCGCAGGCCCGCCACTTAACCTGAAATTTTTTAATCTTTCTAAATACAGTGTATTCAGAAAGTATTCAGACCCCCTTTACTTTTGTCAATTTTGTTATGCTGAAGCTTGATTTTACAGTTGTTGAACTTCACTTTTTCCCTCCTTAATCTACACAGAATACGCCATAGTGAGAAAGTGAAAACAGAAGTTTAAAAATGTCTGTAAATTTAGTAAAAGGAAAAAACTGAACTGGCATAAGTATTCAGACCCTTTGTAACAGCACCTGAAATTTAGTTCAGGTGCCATCTTCACAATGAAAATGATGGCTGCTCAGTGAACACATGAAAGCCCACTTGGAGTTTGCAAAAAAGAACCTGAAGAACTCTGTGAGGAACAAGATTCTCTGGTCTGATAAAACCAAGATTGAACTGTCAATTCTAAATGTTATGTCTGGAGAAACCCAGGCACTGCTCATCACCTGCCCAATGTCATCCCAACAGCGAAGCATGGTGGTGGCAGCATCACGATGTGGGGGTGTTTTTCAGCAGCAGAGACTGGGAGACTGGTCAGGGTTGAGGGAAAGCTGAATGGAGCAAAGTACAGGGATATCCTCAATGAAAACCTATTCCACAGTGGTCAGGACCTCACACTGGGCCGAAGGTTCACTTCTCAACATGAGAAGGGACACAGCCAAGACAACATAGGGGTGGCTTAGGGACAACTCTGTGAATGTCCTAGAGGGGCCCAGCCAGAGCTCTTGACTTGAACTCTATTGAATATCTCTGGAGGCACCTAAAAATGTCTCTCCATCCATGGTCAACATCCAAGCTGACTGACCTTGAGCATACTTGCAAGGAAGAATGGCAGAAAATCCCCCAATGCTGGTGTGCAAAGCTTAGCGCCTCATACCCAAAAAGACTTGAGGTTGTAATCGCTGTCAAAGGTGCTTCAATAAAGTATTGAGTGAAGGATCTGAATATTTATGCCAAAGTGATATTTCAGGTCTTTTCTTTTTAATAAATTTACAGCATTTCTAAAATTCTGTTTTCACTTTGTCATTATGAATGTACATGGATGAGAAAAAATGAATTTCAACGAGTGTAAAATCAGGCTGCAGTATAACAAAATTGACAAAAGGGAAAGGGGTTTGAATACTTTCTGAATGCACTGAATATGTGTTCCTATTGACCCAGAAATACCCTCCTAAGAATTAATTTATGTAAAGAATTATGTATGTTTCAATCTGCAAAATGACTCAGAAGTGCATTCGTTCAAATGTTTTATTCTATTTTTAAAAGGTGGGGTCACTAAAAGATGAAATGGTGAACAAATGCGGTGCAAACATCCCTTTTGCCCATGAAACTCCTGGCTTGCCAGGAAAACAACATGTCAAGAAAACCACAAGGATTCAAGTGTTAGGTGAAGGGTGAGGGAGGTGGGTGGTTAAGAAATATGAAAAATATATCAAGATTTCTTTAAATCTTCCAAATCTGCCAGCAGAAAATCACAGGCAGCAACTTTAAATCATGTAGCAAAAGGATAAAAACATTTGGGGAGAGAAAGAATATGCAGCAGCCGCATGTTTCATTCTTGTCCCTTCGCCGCTTCCAGGCCGTGGAGGAAACCAAAAAGCCCGACTTGCTCCCGGCTTCTCCTCCCACCTGCCCTCCACTCACCTCCCAGGAGCCGCTTCGACCCTTCAAGCAGCACAAGAGGCTCCGCTGACGCCATGCTCCTCCCGTGGGTGAACCGGAAGAGGAATTTCTTCCTCCTCCTCCTCCTCCTCCTCCTCCTCTCTAGCAATCAAGTACTCTATCGTTTCAGTTTGTTGCAGCTCGGCCTCTCTACCTCCGGTGCAATGTCAATACTAGCGATGCCGCTGCTGTACTCTTATTCTCTGCTTTCTAGGCCCGAGTGTTGCTTCTTTGTAGAGCGCCATCTAGTGACATAAGGTTGAAAATCACCCTCGTCCTACCTCTACCCTGAAGCATTTGCAAGAGGCTTTCATGGATTCCGTCCTTCCTTCGGTGCCATCAAGTGCTATTAGACTCCTACCAAGCACAGGAATAGCTTTGGTCCATGACTATCTATCCTATACCTTTTCTTTCAAGTCTCCCAAGAGGGCACACTCATTTTCCCTCTTGCTCGAACAAAACCAAAGAAAGCTTCCTAGGAGGGGAATGATCTATAAGGTGACCAGATTTTAACATTGGTAAAGAGGGACACCATTGACCGGGGTGGGTGGGTTCCTGATTAAAAATTTGGTCTATATGGAGCAACAAAAATTTTCATAGAAAATAATGTCCCCCCTAGTCCTTCTTTTCTCTAGACTAGTCAAACCCAAATCCTGCCACTGTTCTTCATGTGTTTTAGTCTCTAGGCCTTTAATCATCTCATTTGCTCTTTGCACTTCCAAATATCAACAACGTTTTTATAATGTGGTGACGCAAACTGGATGCAATATTCCAGGTGTGGCCTTACTAAGGATTTATAAAGCAGTACTAATACTTCATGTGAGTTTGATTCTTTGTCTCTGTTTATGCAACCAAATATTGTATTAGCTTTTTTGGCTGCTGCTGCACACTGCTGGCTCATGTTTAAGTGGTCATCCACTAGGACTCAAAGGTCCCTCTCACAGTTAGTTTTTGAATCAGGTTTTGCCTAATCTGCACTTGTACCTTTGGTGTTTCCTGACCAGGTGTAAAACTTTGCTTTTCTCCACAATAAATTTCATTTTGTTGGATAGAGCCCATTGTTCAAGTCTGTCACGATCTTTTTAGATCCTGAGCTTGTCTTCTGGGGTGTTGGCTATTCCTGCTCTGGGCAGTGTACAATAAAACATCCAAATATATAAGACAGTATATTAAAAAAATTAAAATATGAAAAACATTTTCTTAACCCCCTCTTTCTCATGCTAAATGACTCTGCCTTCAGAGTCATTTATTTTTTTAAAACAACAACAACAACAATGTAGTAAATCAGTGATCCAAAATTATCATAACATCTTAATCCTCTTTCTCATTTTACTTGTGGAATGGATTGGAATAGTGCTTTGGAATTTTCAAGCTTCTCCAAGACTTAAATGCACCTCCTGCCTCTGCTCTAATTAGTAGCAATCAGGAAGGCTAGTTGGGGACACCTGGAGTCACAGCATTGTGAAGTGTTGCCTGATGGCTACAGACGTTGCCATATGTTTCCCCAAGAAAGATTGCGATCATCTCTATCAACAGGAATCCCTGATAGGAGATGAAAGATGGTCTCTTCATTTTTTTTTGTCCTGCATCATTTTTAACACGCGCAAGGAACTTGTTGATCAACTTAATACTCTTTCTGTTGAGAAGGAACTTAGATGATACCAAAGCACTATGACCCCCACAATGCAAGCCATTTGGAACTCAGTGAGACATCTGATGGAAGGTCTTTGCAAAGGAATGACAGTTCTTCATGGACCAACGTGATGGGCTGGAAGTTAAGAGCTGGAATTTTTCCTACTTTATCATCAAAGCATTCTCCGTGCCTGTCTGTATGTGTAATTGTGCATGTCTCTCTACAAATATATGTACACATACAGGCACACACTTAGGGCAATTTTGAGATCTTCAGGTTAAAATTAAAATTAGTTAAAATTCCAGGGATCAACTAAATTTGCCCCCACTGGAGAAGGGACTCTCTCTCTCTCTCTCTCTCTCTCCCTCCCTCCCTCCCTCTCTCCCCCTCCCTCCCACCCACCCTCCCTCCCTCCCGCTTGCCCGCTCCCCAGGCTCCGAATACCCCCTCCCCTCTTCGAAATCAAACTTGTCCCACCACCCAGTTGGAAGACGGTGCTGCTTCATCTTAATTCATTTGCAGCAACCAATCCGCCTGAGCGCGACCCCCCTCCCCCCCGCCAGCCCGAGTTTGTTTTTGCTTCGTTTTCTCCCCAGAAAGCAAGTTTTTTCCCCTCTATTAACCTGTTACTTGAAATCGTGCCTTTCCCCTGCCCGGGTTTTCTGTCTGGCAGGCGCCTGCTTTCCATGTCGGTGTGGGAGGGGGGTGGAGGAGGGGGGGACCTCGGGCACTCTCCTCCTCCTCCCCCCACCTCCGTCTTCCTAGTTTTGCTAGAAAGCTTTTCAACCGCTCTGAAAGACAAGTGCAAAGCGCCCCCCCAGTGTTCACTCTGCCCCGCCCCGCACCATCCTGTGAATGCAGGGCGCTGAATCGGAAGCCTGTCGCTCGGGCGCATGTCTGGCTGGAGGAAGAAGCGGGGGCTCATTAGACAGAGCCCGACCCGACATGGCTGGCTTAAAACTCCTGGAGTTTGAACTCCCCCCCCAAATCTCGCACGCCCCCCCTTCAGGCTGATTTTTGGAAAGAATGCCCTAGCTTGTCGTGCATTCTTTCCAAAAATCGGGACCTTTTAGAAACACTGCAGGACGCAGGACAAATGTTTCAAAAGCGGTACTGTCCCGCCAAAAGCGGGATGTCTGGTCACACTATACTAAGATGACCAGACATCCCGCTTTTGGCGGGACAGACCCAATTTTAAACAAATTGTCCTGCGTCCCGCGGCGTTTCAAAAAAGTCCCGCTTTTTGAATTTGCACAACAGGCTCTTCTGCACGAAAGAGCCTGGGCCCTTCTGTCCGGTTGTCTCTCACACAGAAATCTGCGGAATGTGCACAGGCCGGTGTAAAAAAAAATCAGAGCCGGGATGTTTCTTCACATCTTCACATCAACGCCGCTTCTGAGCGAAAGGAAAGGAAGCGCCTCATCCACATGCCCACCCGCACCTTTTTTTTCTCTCTTCCTCTCCCCAGGGTGATTCCCGGAGGCATCCAGGGACTCTTTCAGCAGCCGAGCCAGGCCCCGCCTGGCTTCCTCTCCGCCTCCAGCGTGTCATTCACTCTTTGCATCTCGGGCCCTCCCCCCCGGCAGGCCCATATACTCTCTGCGTCGCACTCGCCAAAGTGGATCTTGAGGGAAACAGCTCCAGGCCGGGCAGGGAAAACCCCCCACCGCACACCGACGTGCCCGAGGGCCCAGTTCAGCGCCTTGCACGCTCAGCCCCACTTGACAGCAACAGCCAGAAATGGGCTTCCGGAGGCGTAGAGGGAGCAGCGGCTTTGGCGGGTCTGGCCATGTCCTTTCCCGGGTCTGCCACACGGGGGGAAGGAGCGGAGGCGTGGGGCACCCGCCGGATGCCGCCCCGGAGAGAAGACCAGGCCCGGCTGGCAAGGGCCAGGAAGGATTTTCCCCGCGCCGCCAGCCAGCTTGTCCTCCGGGCCAGACGCAGCAGAGGCTGCAGTTTTGTGCACCACCACCCCTTCATCGCAGGCCTTACCGCTGCCATGGCTGGGGCTCGCCTCTGCTGCGTCTGGCCCGGAGGACAAGTTGGCTGGCGGCGCGGGAAAAATCCTTCCTGGCCCTTGCCAGCCGGGCCTGGTCTTCTCTCCAGGGCGGCGTCCGGCGGCTGCCCCATGCCTCCGCAACTTCCCCCCGTGTGGCACACCTGGGAAAGGACACAGCCAGACCCGCCAAAGCCGCTGCTCCCTCTACGCCTCTGGAAGCCCATTTCTGGCTGTTGCCGTCAAGTGGGGCTGAGCGTGCGAGGCCATGGCAGCGGTAAGGGTCTTTAAGTGTGGAGCGGGGCGGTGGGGCTGCTAAGTGAAGGAAGGGAGAAGAGCTTGAGGTTTCGGAGCGAAATCTGGGAAGTATTTTGTCCTGGCGTGGAAAGGGGAGGCGTGGATCATCCCCCCCTCAATGGTGTCCCGCTTTACCAAAGTGAAAATCTGGTCACCTTAGACTAATTGAGTTAATGAGTAACAAAATGGCGATTGAAGCTTCAAAGGGCATGAAAGTGAAAGCTAAAAGGAAAGTTTCGTTTCGCTAGCAGCCCTCTGTTTGAAAATGCCTGACTTTGATGAACTTTATCTTCTCTTTCTGATTTTGGATTAAAATAAAAAGTCTAATTTTAAATTTTAAATGGCTTTAAAATCTGGAAAAACTGTTTTTAACGAAGAATTAGGACGAGGGTGATTTTCAACCTTATGTCACTAGATGGCGCTCTAGAATGAAGCAACACTCGGCGCCTAGAAAGCAGAGAATAAGAGTACAGCAGCGGCATCGCTAGTATTGACGTTACACCGGAAGAAGAGAGGCCGAGCTGCAACAAATTGAAACGATAGAGTATTAGATTGCTAGAGAGGAGGAGGAAAGAGGAAGTTCCTCTTCCGGTTCACCCCCAGGAGGAGGATGGGGTCGGTGGAGCCTCTTGTGCTGCTTGAAGGGTCGAAGCGGCTCCTGGGAGGTGAGTGGAGGGCAGGTGGGAGGAGAAGCCGGGAGCAAGTCGGGCCTTTTGGTTTCCTCCACGGCCTGGAAGCAGCGAAGGGACAAGAATGAAACATGCGGCTGCTGCATATTCTTTCTCTCCCCAAATGTTTTTATCCTTTTGCTACATGATTTCAAGATGCTGCCTGTGATTTTCTGCTGGCAGATTTGGGAGATTTAAAGAAATCTTGATATATTTTTCATATTTCTTAACCACCCACTTCCCTCACCCTTCACGTAACACTTGAATCCTTGTGGTTTCCTTGACATTTTGTTTTCCTGGCAAGCCAGGAGTTTCATGGGCAAAAGGGATGTTTGCATGGGATTTGTTCACCATTTCATCTGTTAGTGACCCCAACTTTTAAAAAGTAGATTAAAACATTTGAGCGAATGCACTTCTGAGTCATTTTGCAGACTGAAATACACATAATTTTTTACATAAATAAATTTTTAGGAGGGTATTTCTGTGTCAATAGGAACACATATTCAGTGCATTCAATAAGTATTCAAACCCCTTTCCCTTCTGTCAATTTTTTTTCAATTTTTTTATTTTTATTTCCATATAGACAATTCACAAATTTTATCATCTCATTTCTCATTTCATTTTGTATACAATCATTACACATTTTATACAAATATCTTATACTTATTACTTTATTCAATTCAGAGTTACTTTTTTATCATCCCTTTTCCCATCTTATAGTCCTTCCTTCCCTTTCTTTCCCTTCTTCTCCACCTTTCCTACTTTCTTTCCTCTTCTCTCCTTTCCTCTGCTCTACTCCCTCACCTCACTTTCCCCCTCTCTCCCATCCTCATCTTTCTTCCTTTTTCTCACTCCTCACCTTCCCCACTTTGCTGTGCTTTCTCCATTTCTTTGGGATGGCATTCCAGCAACCCTGGCTTCTTTACCCATTCTTACATTTTACACTTTATTTCATATATATTCTTAAATTTTATTTCTTTTATTTTTATGTGTTTGTCAATCAAAAGTTTTCATACTTATGGTTTTTCCTTTCCCCCTCCCTCCCCACCCTTTCCCCATCCCTACCCTACTCCTAACTCCTTGTATCATTGTCATCTAGGTATCACTCTTTCTCCTCCCCCCCCAAATCTTGTTTCTAATCTGTATGTATTTTATATTATTAATCTTTTCCGCTTTATTTTATTCTTTTGGCCTTTCTCTTCACTTCCTTTAATTTATTTAACCCTCTCAGAATGCCCTAATAATATATATATATATATATATTTATATTTAAAAAATACATACAACTCAATTAAACAAAACCTTTAGCTCTTAATTATATCAATTATAATAATCCATTTTTCCACCCCTGATTTATCATTACTATTTTTGTAAGTAGGATCTTCTGTCAACCATGATCATATATTTCAATATTTATACAGCCATTGCTATGACTTATTATCCTGATTCCATCATCCAAAAAGAACATTTTTTTGAGTTACAATCTTATACAAAAACACGCTTAAATCATCCTTAATCTTACAATTGGTGTCTAAATCTTTAAAGTTATCTAATAATTATAATAATTATAATATTTCATTATTTTCACCCACAAGCTTTCTAGTTTCCTCATGCCATTCATGACCACCTCCGCTATGGCATAAAGCCCAGATCGGTGGAGGGCTGCAGTGATGTTTATCCTTCTGGAACTCTTTCCCATCTCCACACAGGATCTCTGAAGCTCAGTCAGAGTGATCATCGTGTTCTTGGTCAACTCTGTTACTAAGACCCTTCTACCCCAATTGTTTGACCAGACGACCATCTCTTGGAAGAGTCCCGGTTGTGCCAAACTTTTCCCATTTGAGAATTATGGAGGCCACTGTGCCCTTAGGAACCTTTGGTGCAGCAGAAATTTTGCTGTAGCCTTCTCCAGATCTGTGCCTTGCGAGAGCCATATCCTGTCTCTGAACGCTGCAGGCAGTTCCTTTGAACTCATGGCAATTGTTCTGCTACAGTATGCATTGTCAGCTATGAGTGTGTGCTTTCCAAATTATGTCCAATCAATTTAATTTACCACAGGTAGACTCCAATCAAGGTGTAGAAACATGTTGGCAACAATCAAGGGAAATGGGAGGCACCTGGGCTAAATTTCAAGTGCTGTTGCAAAGGGTCTGAATACTTATGCCAATGTGATATTTCTGTTTTTTCCTTTTACTAACTTTACAGACATTTCTACTTTGTCATTATGGACTACTCTGTGTAGACTAAGGAGGGGGAAAATGAAACAAAACTTTGGTTATTCAATTAACTTAAACGAATGGGAAAAAATTTGGTCTATAAATTATAAACTAACACTGGCGATACCATACAAAGAAAACATATACAAAATGTTTTACCGGTGGCACCTTCCTCCAGCACGATTGGCAAAAATGTTCCCGAAACTTTCCCCAAAGTGCTGGAAGTGTAAAGAAGGTATAGGAACATACTACCATCTATGGTGGACCTGCCCCAAAGCGAAAAACTTTTGGATTAAGATGAAAAACTGCCTTGAACAAATAACCTCAAAAACGATCCCCCTAAAGCCGGAGCTTTTCTTATTAGGTATCTTCAGGGAAAAAATGACGAACGAAGACAGATATATAATTCTATGTATTACAACAGCCGCAAGAATTATATATGCGCAGATTTGGAAAACCGAAAAAATCCCAACTACGTTAAATCTCATTAATAAAGTATTTGAATGCGCAGAACTTAGTAGGATGTCACTGGAAATGCAAGACAAAGATGACTTTGAATTCTATAAAACTTGGGACAGGTGGTATAACTGGCTTAACCAAAATAAATATCAAAAATTGCTATAATTATGTGTCATGATCTTAGACACATTATGAGTCATGATCTTAGACAGTATAATAACAAATGTCTACTTTTTTGCAAAGACCGGAACAAAATATCGGAATGTATACAATTTTACAAGGTTATAAAATATTAATCAAGCTGAACAAAAGAACCATTGTTGAAAAAGGGAAATTTGTTTAATTGTAATGATAATAGACTGAACACAATATAACAAGAGAAAAGAATAAGGAAAATATCGGAAGATATAAGAAAGATAATGATGTAAATAATAACTATAAAGATTAAATATGTTTTTGTATCACTAGGCTGTAAAAGGATAGCGTCGACGAGATGGTTGACATGTATGTTCAATGTTCAATGTTTTCTATACTCAAAGATATTTCTTACTCTATTTATATATACATATGTTTATACATGTTTTTATGTTTGTTTGGATGTTTGTTTGTCTTTTTTACATAATTAATGAAGATTATTTTATAAAACAAGGTGTAGGAACATGTTGGCAACAATCACGGGAAATGGGAGGCACCTGGGCTAAATTTCAAGTGCTGTTGCAAAGGGTCTGAATACTTATGCCAATGTGATATTTCTGTTTTTTCCTTTTACTAACTTTAGAGACATTTCTACTTTGTCATTATGGACTACTCTGTGTAGATTAAGGAGGGGGAAAATGAAGTTCAACAACTGTAGAATCAAGCTTCAGCATAACAAAATTGACAAAAGTAAAGGGGGTCTGAATACTTTCTGACCCCCTTTATTTAGAAAGATTAAAACATTTCAGGTTAATTGACAGGCCTGCGATGTCTTGCCCAAAACGCCTGCAGAGCATTTTGAGGAAGCGAGACTGGTGTGCACAAGAGGCAGGTTGGTTGAGCTCCAAAGAGGCTTCTGTTGTTGGAATAAAATGCCCTGTGGAGAGTTTTCGTTTGTATTCTTATCGACCAAGTTCTGCTTCCTCTAGTTTGTCCATTACCATCTCCCTTTTCTAATTTTCAGTTTTTCTCCAAATTCTGTCTGTTTAAGGCACAGAATTTCTCTGTGTGTTTCTCTGTGTGTTGCTTTCATAGCATTCCCTTTCTGTAAAGCCAACAAGCATGGTATGTAAATTGTCATTGTCATATAACATCATGCTTAACGATTGGGCTGCTTACTGACACAGATGCAGTTCCAATTGCAGTCAGTAAGTGAGCACTACTTGAATTAGGATGTCACCAGAGTGGTTGTGGAAAATATTTCCTGCCCTTACAGTTATGCCGTGTTTCCCCGAAAATAAGACAGTGTCTTATTTTCTTTTGACCCCAGAAATATGTCCGTGGCCTAATTATGGGGGGGGAGCAGGGGATGGGGGGGGGCAGGCCGCGAGACGCACATTTTACCAGAGTGGCAGCTCCGTCGCGTCCCTTGGCTCATCTGTGCAGGGAAACATCTTGCACAGTAAAGAAAAACTTCTTGCGAGTGCGAAAAATAGTTAATTGCTCGCATTCGCGAGAAGTTTTTCTTTACCATGCAAGATGTTTCTTTTCAGACCAGCCGAAAGACGCGACGGAGCTGCCAGTCTCTGGTAAGATGGATGTCTTGCAGCCAGCACCGCACCATCCCCCGTCACACCTATCAACTCCAATTTGTGCCCCGCCGCGAGACGAGCATCTCCCGGAGTTTGGCAGCTCCGTCGCATCTCTCGGCCAGTCTGTTCAGTAAAGAAAAACTTCTCGCAACTGCGAGCAATTAACAACTTCTTGCACTGACGAAAAGTTTTTCTTTACTGTGCAAGATATTTCCCTGCACAGACCGGCCGAGAGACACGACGGAGCGGCCAGACTCCAATAAGGTGCGTGTCTCTCTGTGGGGCGCAATTTGGGGGTGGCTGCTGGGGCGGGGGATGGGGCGGGGCGGGCTGCAAGACATAAACCCTGTCTGGAAGCTGCTGGTAGTGGAGAAGAGGTCGGTCGGGCCAGCCGCCTGCTGCCATGTCTTCTGGCAGCCGGGACAGAGCGGTAGCGAAGGGCAAACGGAGCCGCAGCCCTGCATGGAGCTGGAACCATAGAGCAGGAAGCGCACTCCCAGAGCGGCCGCTCCCAGAAGACTCGGCAGCAGGCGACTGGCCTGACCGGCCTCTTACCGCTCGGTCGGTGAGTGGGGCTCTGGCCGGCCGGAGGGGAAGTTGTCCGCTGGGTGGGCACTATGTGGCAAAAGGTGTCGGGCGGTTGCTCTCTTGCGAATCGGGTGGGAGTTTGCAGGCAAGGGGGATGGATGGATGGGTGGCGGGCAAGCACCAAGAACACTGGGGAGTGAAAGAATGGAGAGGTAGTTCCCGATCAGCTCAGCTGATACGCAGGTCCTGATTAAGGGGCCCAGCTGCCATTAGCTGACCGGGGAAGGGAAAGGCAGCCTTGTGTGCTGGCCACGCCCACTCCTTCACTAAGGCTTATTTTGGGGGGAGGGCGTATATTTACACCCACCCCAAAAATCAAGCTTGGTATTTTCAGGAGATGTCATATTTTCAGGGAAAGACGGTAGGTATGTGTATTTGTATTTGTCTCTGTATGCATATACGAGGGTGAGTCAAAACGTAATGCCATTTTCTTTAGGACAGGTATAATTACCAGCACAGGAACATGTAGCATACATCAAAATGAAGCTGGTCCTCTGTGGATCACATCCCAACTTCTCAACATAGTATCTTTTGACTGGGATAATAATCCTCCATACTCACCAGATTTAGCGCCTTCAGACTATCATCTCTTCGGCCCCATGAAAGAGGGTTTGAGAGGCAGACATTATTCCAGTGATGAGGAAGTGAAAACTGCAGTGAAGAAGTGGCTCAAAGAACAGTCAACAAAATTTTACGAGACCGGGATACATGCTCTCATTCGAAGGTGGAACATTGCTATTGAGAGAAACGGTGACTATGTTAAGAAGTTGGGATGTGATCCACAGAGGACCAGCTTCATTTTGATGTATGCTACATGTTCCTGTGTTGGTAATTATACCTGTCCTAAAGAAAATGGCATTACATTTTGACTCGCCCTCGTATTTAAAACTCTAAAATCTATCCCCAGCATTTCCAGATATATTTGATGGTAAGTCTTTGCATTGCTAAGAATTTGTGAATCAGAACAGTGAAAAAGAGGACTTCATGACTGAATGGATATTTGAACTTGGACACAAATGTGTCAAATGAATCATAACTAATGTAAGAGGTTATTCTTTATTGTGTTTTGTTTGCTTATTTATTGTAATGTATACTTTTTTCACATCTGCAACTATTTTATAAACAATTAAAGTTACATTTTTCTTTGAATCTTATAGACAAAGAGGATGTCAATAAGAGCACTCTGGAAAACTGAGAATAACAAGCAACATTGGAAAAGAAAGTAAAGCGAGCCGTAAATCAAAATATTTTCCATTTCCTTCAGAAAAGCACAAAATTCTTCTCCTTTCCCAGCAGTTGAGAGACAAAGGAGAAAAAATGTGAGTCTGAGACACTCAAGAATACGTTACATGAAAGATCAGGGGAGATTATATTTTATTCAGAAAAAGAGGAGCATCTCTGGAAGTCAGCGGGGAGAAAAAGCTCTATTGGATACCCACATAGGCCTGACAGTGATGCAGGCCTGGCTCTGTGAATAGGAAAACGGCTGGAATTAAAGTACCAGTAAACAAATAATCACACATCTATTTGACCTCAAGAATATCAGTGTTGGAGAAGCTCCTATTGTGCCTATTGTGGGAAAAGTGCAGATTGTAAATCACAACTGATTATGCACGAGAGGATCCACAGTGTAGAAAAGGCATAGAAATGCTATAAATGTGACAAATGGTTTAGTCTGAAGAGGTCTCTTGTGGTTCATCAAAGGACATAAGCATAGCAACATCAGAGGACTCACACCAGGGAGAAATTGTAACTGCCCAGTTTGAGAGAAAACTTTCACCGGAAATGTCCAGTTCATTAGCCACCAGAGGACTCACCCAGGAGAGAAACCCTTTGCATGTCCTGACTGAGAAAAGTTTCGGTAAGAATTCTAGCCTGGTGGCACACCAGAGGACACACACAGGAGACAAACCGTATGAGTGTTCAGATTGTGGGAAAAGTTTCAGTCAGAATTCCAAGCTGGTGACACACCAACGGATTCACACAGGAGAGAAACCGTATGAGTGTCCAGATTGTGGGAAAAGTTTCAGTCAGAATTCCCACCTTGTGAGACACCAGAGGACTCACACAGGAGACAAACCGTATGAGTGTCTAGAGTGTGGGAAAAGTTTCACTCGGAATTATAACCTTATGCAACACCAGAGGACTCACACAGGAGAAAAACTGTATGAGTGTCCAGATTGTGGGAAAACGTTCAGTAAGAATTCCCACCTGGTGACACACCAGAGGATTCACACAGGAGGAAACCTGTATGAATGTCCAGAATGTGGGAAATGTTTTAGTCATAATTCCAACCTTGTGACACACCAGAGGATTCACACAGGAGGAAAACTGTATGAATGTCCAGAATGTGGGAAATGTTTCAGTTATAATTCCCAGCTGGTGTCACACCAGAGGACTCACACAGGAAACAAACCGTATGAGTGTCCTGATTGTGGGAAAGGTTTCAGTCAGAATTCCAACCTTGTGATACACCAGAGGACTCACACAGGAGAGAAACCGTATGAGTGTCCAGAGTGTGGGAAAAGTTTCAGTCAGAATTCCAGCCTGGTGACACACCAGCGGATTCACACAGGAGAAAAACCATATGAATGTCCAGAATGTGGGAAATGTTTCAGTCATAATTCCCAGCTGGTGTCACACCAGAGGACTCACACAGGAGACAAACCATATGAGTGTCCAGAGTGTGGGAAATGCTTCAGTCAGAATTTCCACCTTGTGACACACCAGAGGACTCACACAGGAGAGAAACCGTATGAGTGTCCAGAGTGTGGGAAATGTTTCGGTGAGAATTCCAGTCTCGTGAAACACCAGAGGACACACACAGAAGAAAAACCATATGAATGTCCAGAATGTGGGAAATGTTTCAGTCATAATTCCCAGCTGGTGTCACACCAGAGGATTCACACAGGAGAGAAACAGTATGAGTGTCCAGAGTGTAGGAAATGTTTCCGTGAGAATGCCTATCTGGTGTCACACATGCGGATTCACACAGGAGAAAAACCGTATGAGTGTCCAGATTGTGGGAAAAGTTTCAGTCAGAATTGCAGCCTGGTGACACACCAGCGGATTCACACAGGAGAGAAACCGTATCAGTGTGCAGATTGTGGGAAAGGTTTCAGTCAGAATTCCCACCTTATGACACACCAGAGGACTCACACAGGAGACAAACCGTATGAGTGTCCAGAATGTGGGAAATGTTTCAGTCAGAATACCCACCTTGTGGGACACCAGAGGACTCACACAGGAGAGAAACCGTATGAGTGTCCAGAGTGTGGGAAAAGTTTTAGTCATAATTCCCACCTTGTGAGACACCAGGGGATTCACACAGAAAAACCGTATGAGTGTCCAGAGTGTGGGAAATGCTTCAGTCAGAATTTCCACCTTGTGACACATCAGAGGACTCACACAGGAGACACACCGTATGAGTGTCCAGATTGTGGGAAATGTTTCAGTGAGAATTCCAGTCTCGTGAAACACCAGAGGACACACACAGAAGAAAAACCATATGAATGTCCAGAATGTGGGAAATGTTTCAGTAAGAATTCCCAGCTGGTGTCACACCAGAGGACTCACACAGGAGAGAAACCGTATGAGTGTCCAGAGTGTAGGAAATGTTACAGTGAGAAGTCCTATCTGGTGTCACACAAGCGGATTCACACAGGAGAAAAACCGTATGAGTGTCCAGATTGTGGGAAAAGTTTCAGTCAGAATTCCAGCCTGGTGACACACCAGCGGATTCACACAGGAGAGAAACCGTATGAGTGTGCAGATTGTGGGAAAGGTTTCAGTCAGAATTCCCACCTTATGACACACCAGAGGACTCACACAGGAGACAAACCGTATGAGTGTCCAGAGTGTGGGAAAAGTTTTAGTCAGATTTCCAATCTTTTGAAGCATCAGAGGATTCACACAGGAGAGAAACTCTATGAGTGTCCAGAGTGTGGGGAAAAATTCAGTCAGAATTCCAGCCTGGTGACACACCAGAGGACTCACAGTCTTGATAAAGGCTAACTACCTGTTTCTGGTGATCAGCAGAATTTTCATGATATTTCCTTTTGCAGAAGTGTGGAATTCTTCAAAACGGCTTTCGGGATGTTTTTTAAAAAAATATTGATTATGTAATTCCCACAATTGGAGTTTCCATCTTCTACCTTGGTGTCCTCCAGATTTTGAGTGCCAGAATTTCCCAGCCACCATACAAGTAGTCCTTGAGTTATACCGTATTTTTC
The DNA here is from genome assembly GCA_023053685.1 of Diadophis punctatus similis. NCBI lineage: Eukaryota > Metazoa > Chordata > Lepidosauria > Squamata > Dipsadidae > Diadophis > Diadophis punctatus. The sequence goes on from JALIGW010000002.1 coordinate 248,972,039, forward strand.
GGAGTATAAGACGCACCTTTTTACTCCCAAAAAGAGGGTGAAAACATGGGTGCGTCTTATACACCGAATGCAGCCACCCCCACCCTTTGGCCTCTGTCTTCCAGCAATTTACCTGCTTGCAGGAAAGAGGGAAGAGCCTGTAAAGCCAAGCAAGTCAGTAGCAGTTTCCCGATCTACAGCTGATTAGGTTTGCCACGTGGGAAAATGAAAGTGAAACTATCTACAAAGATAGCTGGCAGAGACACGCAGATTTTTATTTTTTGTTGAACTGGATGGAAAGGGGTAAGTGAATAACTATAAATGTATGTAGAATGTTCAAATTATTAGACTTATTTTTTAAAGAGTGCTTTATTATTGTTCTAGAGCCAGGGGCAATTTTAATACTTGTGGACTTCAACTCCCAGAATTCCACAGCCAGCTTTGTTAGCTTTGCTGGCTGTGGAATTCTGGGAGTTGAAGTCCACAAATCTTAAAGTTGCCAATGTTGGAGATGCCTGTAAATCTAGACAACTTAATCATATAAAGAAGCTTTTTAAAATAAATGCTTGCTCTGAAGAGGCCCAGTGCTATTGTATCTTCTTTTAAATATTAGAGAATAATGTATACTTCCAAAAATTTTAATTAATTTTAACAGCTCTGTACAAGTATAGTCTGAAATGTAACAGTGTCCTGTTTAGTATTAGAGTTTAGTTACCTTGGAGTAGATGTATTTAAATAATTGGGAGCAGTTAGTGTGACTACATTTAAGAAAACTTTCTGGCATAATGTACATTTCTCCAATTCTTTGCTATTTCTATGGGTCAGGCACACATGCACAGAAATACACAGCAAACCAGCTGTTTGCTGGTTGCTGGTTGCCAAATTGCTTGGAGGCAGAGGCCTTTTTCCCTTGTTTTCCTCCCCCAAAACTAAGGTGCGTCTTATACTTCGGTGCGTCTTATACTCCGAAAAATACGGTAGGTGTTATGGGGCCTATCAATTATGGTTTTATGTTGCAATCACCATTAAACAAGACTGCTTTGCTTACCGTAATTACTCCCATCCCCTTCTCTCCCCGATAAAGCTGTTCAATGAATGTGTGAGTTATTAAGCGGAACACTGGCTACCTCAGGGCTGGAGGCATAGCCGTGGCCCAGGATTGCATTCCAAAGGCCTCCTCTGCCTCAACCTTTTGATCGCCCCAGTCCTTTCCCTATTCTACAGGGTCTCCTCAAGTTTTTCCCCCACTCCCATTTGGTCATTGCAGTCCTTAGACCTGACTCCCACCCCAGCAGGCCTGACAGTCTCCTCTTCCTTACCTTTTGAAGATCACTGAACAACCCAGTGTAAAATTTCACATGTAGAGGCTGTTCTGTCCTGCAGATGAACCCGATGGAAAAGAGCTGTAGGAATATTCAGGCGAAAAGGGATTGTGGTTTTGATCACAGCATCTCCAGGTTTATTAGCAACTCCTGCTGGGAAGTCATTTTTTTGGAGGTGCCTGCTTGTTTCCCTTTGATGGTTGCTGTGTGACAGCAGCATCATAATGTTGATGTATTTGTTGCATCCCCCCTTGGTGGTGGTGATTTGAGAAAAAACTCTACATTGGAAAATGTTTCATTTTAAAAAATGTCTGAGAATTGCAGCCAATAAATTTAATAATAAAATTATATGATGATGGGTTGAAGGACCTTTTTCTGGAAATCCATCTGTTGGTATCTAACACTGGAAAAATTGTCCAGAATGCATAAAGGCACCTAAAATGAATCTTGGAAATGTAAGGAAGAGCTTTAGTCATTTATGGTGGACATGCACCACATTTATGGTGGACAAAGCAAAGAAACGTTGGAGTAAGATACACATCTTACTACAAAAGACTGTTAAAGTGATTATAAAGATAAAACCAGATAGTTTTCCTTTATGTTTCAAGAACTTGGAAAAAAAATGGAACTTTGACGTTATATATGATGGCGGCAAGAATATTTTATGCAAAAAAAATGGAAGAATATTTTCATTAGCACAGGGTTGCAAAACCTGATTGAGTTAGCAGAGATGGCTAAATTGACTGCTTTGATGAAAGAAAAGAACATGATTAATTTTGTTTCTATATGGAAACTGCTTTTGGACTTTGTGCGTGAGGTAGGAAAAATGAAACTTTGATTTTGGGTTCTTTTCATTAGATAAGTTTGTTTATATACAAATGACTAGTATATATTATTATATAAAAGTCAAATGTTGAGGTTTTATGTTACTATTCTACTGCACCAAAGGGAGTTTGAAGACAATGGTTTTTTCCCCTTTTCTCCTTTACCCTACACTTTTCTCTCTCCTCCTCTTCTTCCCTTATTTTACCATTATTTTCAATTTTCTTCGACTTCTGCATTTTATATTTTGATGAATTAATAAAATATTTGTGAAAAAACACAAATTCTTAACACTGCAAGTGGTTATTATGAAATACGGTATATCTGGAAGTGCTGTTGATAGATTATGCAGTTGCAGATATATGTATACAAAGAGAATTACAAATACAGACACCTACAACTATATACGTGTGGAAAATCCATGTGTTTTCAGCCTGAAAAATGTCCTATAATGGTTACAGTCATTGTAATTTTAGAGATGTGAGGGCTTTAACTGATGAAACGATGCCTAAAGCCTCTGCAAGATTTCTAGTACCAGTTTTGCCCATGGAAGTCCTGAGCTCCAAGTAAGGGCAACAAATACTGTTCACAATCCCCCTGGTGACATTTCAATTGAAGTAGTCCTCACTTACTGACTGCGTTTGGGACTAGCATCTGTCACTAAGCAGATCATTAAGGTTGTCACATGACTGCCAACTTACATCTGTTCCGCTGCCATCGTTAAGCAAATCACTGTGGTATCTTATAGGCAATTTCACATGAGCCTGACTTGCAACTTCCTGCCAGCAGCTCCATTGATTTTGCTTGTCAGAAACCAGCTGGGAAGGTCCCAAATGGGGATCCTGAGTGTGGGATGCTGCAACTATCATAAATGGAAGTTGGAAGTACCCAAATTGGTGCAACTCCTTTTCCAGCACCTTCATAACCATAGGAACTGCTGAAGTGCGATCAATGAACAAGTGCTAAAGTAAAAAAACAAAAATCTCTGAAGAGACAGTGGAAGTTCAGTATGATATTGTTGTCAAGGAAACTGATGATCAATACCAGAACAAGAGTTGAAAGGGATCTTAGAGATCTACTCCAACCCCCCATGCGTGCAGATGATCTTTTATCATTCTGGAAAAAATGTTTTTTCTTCCTAAGTTTCCTTTTAAAGGTGCTTGATTAATCTGACAACTTTGCCATCCAAAAGGTAGAGGATGAAATTAGAGGGTCCGGTATACTGGACTTAATATTTACTAACAGAGATGAAATGAAAGAGCACTGACAGTGACATGATCGCAGTGTTCCAAGATTTGAGGGGCTGCCAGATAGAAGGGGGGGTTTTTTGTCAAATTATTTTCCAAAGTACCAGAAGGCAAGACAAGAAACAATGGATGGAAACTAATCAAGGAGAGAAGCAATCTGGAATTAAGGAGAAACTTCTGAACAGTGAGAACAATTAACCAGTGGAACGGCTTCTGTCCAGAAGTTGTGGGTGCTCCAACAATGGGGGTTCTTAAGAAGAGATTGGGCAGTCATTTGGCAGTGATGGCGAACCTATGGCATGAGAGCCAGAGGTGGCATGTGGAGCCATATCTGCTGGCATGCAAGCCATTGCCCTAGCTGAGCTCCGGCGCGCATGTGCGTGCCGGCCAGCTGTTTTTTTCGCTTTTGCGGAGGCTCTGGGAGGGCGTTTTTAGCCTCTGGAGGGCCTCCGAGAAGTGGGGGAGGGTGCTTTTGCCCTCCCCAGGCTCCAAGAAAGCCTCTGGAGCCTGGGGAGGGCGAAAGGTGGGCCTACCGGGCCCACTGGAAGTCGGGAAATGTGCCATCCTAGGACGCTTTCCTTTGGTTTTGTTCCAGCAAGAGGGAAAATGAGTGTGCCCTCTTGGGTAAGGTGACCAGACGTCCTGCTTTTGGCGGGACAGACACGCTTTTCAAGCGTGTGTCCCGCGTCCCGCATTCTTTTCAAAAAGTCCCGCTTTTTTGAAAAGAATGCCAAAACAGCGGGACGTCTGGTCACCTTAAAAGGGGAAGCAAAAGAGAGGTACCGGAAGCAAGTCGGGTGGAATTTCAGCGAGGCGGCTGCCTGCTGGGGAGAGGGGGAAGGGGGGCTGCTCCTCCTCTCCTTCCCCCGCCCCATCCCTAGCCCCGCCCTCGGAGGCGCTGCTGCTGTTGGGATGCTGCCGTTGGGAGGGGTGAGGGATGAGGAGCCGTCGCCGCTTTGAGCTCACGAGCGGCCCCTCCAGCGGCGCAAACAGCCCTTCCTCGTCCCCCTCCCCTTCCTTCCCCCCCGTCGCCTCGCTGCCGCCTTTGCCCTGGGGCCGGGTGGGAGACCGCGGCGCTTGGATGCCTGGAGCAGGTAAGCTGCCGGCTGCCTCCTTTCCCCGTCTCCCGCTTCCTGTTCGTTGCTTGCCAGCCCGGCCCCAGGGCAGCTCCCGAAGGGGAGGCGGGAGGCGAGGAAAGGCCTCCCAAAGGGGAGGTGGGCTCCCGAAGGGGAGGCGGGAGGCGAGGAAAGGCCTCCCGCCTCTCCCCCCACCTGGACGCCGACATTTGCTGTGTTTTTCCTTCTGCGTATGCGCAGCGTTCTGCGCATGCGCAGAGGGCAAAACAAATGGAGGCGCCCAGGTGAGCCCGCCCCTCCCCCATCCCGCTTTAAAAAAAAATCTGGTCACTTTACTCTTGGGAGACTTGAAAGAAAAGGTATAGGATAGATAGTCATGGACCAAAGCTATTCGTGGAATTGTAGCGTGGAAAGGGGAGGCGTGGATCATCCCCCCTCCCCCCCTCAATGGTGTCCCACTTTACCAAAGTGAAAATCTGGTCACCATAGACTAAATGAGTTAATTAGTAACAAAATGGCGATTGAAGCTTCAAAGGGCATGAAAGTGAAAGCTAAAAGGAAAGTTTCGTTTCGCTAGCAGCCCTCTGTTTGAAAATGCTTGACTTTGATGAACTTTATCTTCTCTTTCTGATTTTGGATTAAAATAAAAAGTCTAATTTTAAATTTTAAATGGCTTTAAAATCTGGAAAAACTGTTTTTAACAAAGGATTAGGACGAGGGTGATTTTCAACCTTTTGTCACTAGATGGCGCTCTACAAAGAAGCAACACTCGGCGCCTAGAAAGCAGAGAATAAGAGTACAGCAGTGGCGTCGCTAGTATTGACGTTACACCGGAGGTAGAGAGGCCGAGCTGCAACAAACTGAAACGATAGAGTATTAGATTGTTAGAGAGGAGGAGGAGGAAGTTCCTCTTCCGGTTCACCCCCAGGAGGAGGATGGCGTCGGAGGAGCCTCTTGTGCTGCTTGAAGGGTCGAAGCGGCTCCTGGGAGGTGAGTGGAGGGCAGGTGGGAGGAGAAGCCGGGAGCAAGTCGGGCCTTTTGGTTTCCTCCACGGCCTGGAAGCCGCGAAGGGACAAGAATGAAACATGCGGCTGCTGCATATTCTTTCTCTCCCCAAATGTTTTTATCCTTTTGCTACATGATTTCAAGATGCTGCCTGTGATTTTCTGCTGGCAGATTTGGGAGATTTAAAGAAATCTTGATATATTTTGCATATTTCTTAACCACCCACCTCCCTCACCCTTCACGTAACACTTGAATCCTTGTGGTTTCCTTGATATGTTGTTTCCCTGGCAAGCCAGGAGTTTTATGGGCAAAAGGGATGCTTACATCGGATTTGTTCACCATTTCATCTGTTAGTGACCCCACCTTTTAAAAAAAAAATAGATTAAATGCACTTCTGAGTCATTTTGCAGACTGAAACACACATAATTGTGTACATAAATAAATTCTTAGGAGGGTATTTCTGTGTCAATAGGAACAGTGCATTCAGACAGTATTCAAACCCCTTTCCCTTCTGTCAATTTTTTTCAAGTTTTTATTTTTATTTCCATATAGACAATTCACATTTTTATCCTCTCATTTCTCATTTCATTTTGTATACAATCATTACACATTTTATACAAATACCTTATACTTCTCTTATTACTTTATTCAATTCAGAGTTACTTTTTTACCATCCCTTTTCCCATCTTATAGTCCTTCCTTCCCTTTCTTTCCCTTCTTCTCCACCTTTCCTACTTTCTTTCCTCTTCTCTCCTCTCCTCTGCTCTACTCCCTCACCTCACTTTCCCCCTCTCTCCCATCCTCATCTTTCTTCCTTCTTCTCACTCCTCACCTTCCCCCCTTTGCTGTGCTTTCTCCATTTCTTTGGGATGGCATTCCAGCAACCCTGGCTTCTTTACCCATTCTTACATTTTACACTTTATTTCATATATATTCTTAAACTTTATTTCTTTTATTTTTATGTGTTTGTCAATCAAAAGTTTTCATACTTATGGTTTTTCCTTTCCCCCTCCCTCCCCACCCTTTCCCCATCCCTACCCTACTCCTTGTATCATTGTCATCTAGGTATCACTCTTTCTCCTCCCCCACCCAAATCTTGTTTCTAATCTGTATGTATTTTATATTATTAATCTTTTCCGCTTTATTTTATTCTTTTGGCCTTTCTCTTCACTTCCTTTAATTTATTTAACCCTCTCAGAATGCCCTAATAATATATATATATATATTTATATTTAAAGAAATACATACAACTCAATTAAACAAAACCTTTAGCTCTTAATTATATCAATTATAATAATCCATTTTTTCACCCCTGATTTATCATTACTATTTTTGTAAGTAGGATCTTCTGTCACCCTTGATCATATATTTCAACATTTATACAGCCATTGCTATGACTTATTATCCTGATTCCATCATCCAAAAAGAACATTTTTTTGAGTTACAATCTTATACAAAACACGCTTAAATCATCCTTAATCTTACAATTGGTGTCTAAATCTTTAAAGTTATCTAATCATTATAATCATAACATTTCATTTATTTTCACCCACAAATTTTATCCATATTATCACAATCCCATATTTTCCCTAAAAATTATATTTCAATCTTACAAACAGATCTATATATCTTAATCAGTTATACAATTAATATCTAAACATCTACAACAACCTTACTAAGTCGTCTTATTTTTTCTTTCTATTCAACTCTTCATCCATTTTCATTTTCTCTTTCCACCATTTCTCCCCTTAAATCAATTCTCTTTCTCCCTACTCCTATCTTTCCCTTTTTCTTTTTTTCTTTCTATACAGGTATCTCCCCCCCCCCTTTGTCTCTTAATTCTCTTTGCTCTAATCTAAAATAAGTTTCTTCTTTATTCTTCTCCTTATTTCTCTTTCTTTTTTGGTTGATCTTTTTGTAACCAATGCTTCCCTTTTAATCTTTTTTTTTTTTACTGTTAAACCCAGTATAATAGTCATTCTGTATTTTCATTTCATTTTTTTAATTACTAAGTTCCAAAAAACAGTCTTTTGAATCTTCCTGTCTTTTTAAATTGTTAATCTGTATTTTCTTTTCAACATGATCTTCTTGTTCTTCTTGTTCACTTTCTTTCGTAATGAATTTTGTCTGTTCCTTGAGTCCTTTCTTTGTTTCAGTGTTCTTGTCTTTTCTGAGTATTAAAAGACAGTCTTTTAGATCTTCTTGTATATTCTTTAAAATCCCAAACATTTCTTCATAGAAACTCCTCCTCTTCATCTTTCAAGTTTCAATGTTATATCGCTTTACACTTCTGTCCAAACCTGTTCCAAATCCTTTTTTCCCCTCACCACAACAATGAGATGATAAGGACTCCTTTAAGCTGCTTTTGATTCCGCAGCAAAATCAAGTCACAAGCTCCAGCTGTACAAAACAATTTTAATTTTCACAGCTCTTTAAACCAGCAGGTGACCCCGTTAATTCCCAGAAGCGATAACAAATCTATTTAGGACAAATATCCAAAGTTGACTCCGTTTCTAAAGTATTTTTTTTCCAACTCAATTATTCTCTTTCAAGTTTCTTATATTTTACCCAGTCCGATTATAGTAAAAATCAATAATCTCCTTGGGCTTTTACTCTTCACTTATTTCAGCTTCTCTATGATTTTTTAGGATGCTAGCTAGCCGCCATCTCCCTTTTAAAAAGTCCTCAGCAATTTTTTTTAAAGTGTTTGTAGCTTAATCGGTTCATCACTCACCAAACTCGTGCACTTTCCTTCTTCTTTTTGTCTACTCCAGCTCCAATTCTTAGATGTTTTGACCCGGACGGTTCACAACCTTTCTAGTTTCCTCATGCCGTTCGAGACCACCTCCGCTATGGCATAAAGCCCAGATCGGTGGAGGGCTGCAGTGATGGTTATCCTTCTGGAACTCTCCACACAGGATCTCTGAAGCTCAGTCAGAGTGATCATCGTGTTCTTCGTCAACTCTCTTACTAAGACCCTTCTACCCAATTGTTTGACCAGACGACCAGCTCTTGGAAGAGTCCCGGTTGTGCCAAACTTTTCCCATTTGAGAATTATGGAGGCCCCTGTGCCCTTAGGAACCTTTTGTGCAGCAGGAATTTTATTGTAGCCTTCTCCAGATCTGTGCCTTGCCAGAGCCATATCCTGTCTCTGAACGCTGCAGGCAGTTCCTTTGACCTCATGGCAATTGTTCTGCTACAGTATGCATTGTCAGCTATGAGTGTGTGCCTTTCCAAATTATGTCCAATCAATTTAATTTACCACAGGTAGACTCCAATCAAGGTGTAGAAACATGTTGGCAACAATCAAGGGAAATGGGAGGCACCTGGGCTAAATTTCAAGTGCTGTTGCAAGGGGTCTGAATACTTATGCCAATGTGATATTTCTGTTTTTTCCTTTTACTAAATTTACAGACATTTCTACTTTGTCATTATGGACTACTCTGTGTAGATTAAGGAGGGGGAAATGAAGTTCAACAATTGTAGAATCAAGCTTCAGCATAACAAAATTGACAAAAGTAAAGGGGGTCTGAATACTTTCTGAATGCACTGTATTTAGAAAGATTAAAACATTTCAGGTTAATTGACAGGCCTGCGATGTCTTGCCCAAAACGCCTGCAGAGCATTTTGAGGAAGCGAGACTGGGGTGCACAAGAGGCAGGTTGGTTGAGCTCCAAAGAGGCTTCTGTTGTTGGAATAAAATGCCCTGTGGAGAGTTTTCGTTTATATTCCTATCGACCAAGTTCTGCTTCCTCTACTTTATCCATTACCATCTCCTTTTTCTAATTTTCAGTTTTTCTCCAAATTCTGTCTATTTAAGGCACAGAATTTCTCTCTGTGTTTCTCTGTGTGTTGCTTTCATAGCATTCCCTTTCTGTAAAGCCAACAAGCATGGTATGTAAATTGGCATTGTCATATGACATCATGCTTAACGATTGGGCTGCTTACTGACACAGATACCATTCCCAATTGCAGTCAGTAAGTGAGCACTACTTGAATTAGGATGTCACCAGAGTGGTTGTGGAAAATATTTCCTGCCCTTACGTGGAGCTGAGAACTTCCATGGGAAAAACTAGTATATGAAATCTTGCAGAGGCTTTAGGTATCGTTTCATCAGGTAAAACCCCACATCTCTAAAGTTAAATCAGAAGGATCGACTGTAACCATTTTGGGATAATTTTCAGGCTAAAAACACATGGATTTTCCACATACATACAGTTTTGTCGTGTTTCCACGAAAATAAGACAGTGTCTTATTTTCTTTTGACCCCAGAAATACGTCCGTGGCCTAATTTTGGGGGGGAGCAGGGGATGGGGGGGGGCGGGCCGCCAGACGCACATCTTACCAGAGTGGCAGCTCCGTCTGTGCAGGGAAACATCTTGCACAGTAAAGAAAAACTCGCGAGTGCGAAAAATTGTTAATTGCTCACACTCGCGATAAGTTTTTCTTTACCATGCAAGATGTTTCTTTTCACAGACCAGCCAAAAGACGCGATGGAGCTGCCAGTCTCCGGTAAGATGGATGACTTGCGGCCCGCACCGCCCCATCCCCCGCCACACCTATCAACTCCAATTTGTGCCGCGAGACGAGCATCTTACCGGAGTTTGGCAGCTTCGTCGCATCTCTCGGCCAGTCAGTTCAGGGAAACATCTGGTACAGTAAAGAAAAACTTCTCGCAACTGCGAGCAATTAACAATTCTTGCACTGACGAAAAGTTTTTCTTTACTGTGCAAGATATTTCCCTGCACAGACCGGCCGAGAGACACGACGGAGCTGCCAGACTCCGGTAAGATGCGTGTCTCTCTGTGGGGCGCAATTTGGGGGTGGCTGCTAGGGCAGGGGATGGGGCGGGGCGGGCCGCAAGACGTAAACCCTGGCTGGAAGCTGCTGGTAGTGGAGAAGAGGCCGGTCGGGCCAGCCGCCTCCTGCCATGTCTTCTGGCAGCCGGGACAGAGCGGTAGCGAAGGGCAAAGGGAGCCGCAGCCCTGCATGGAGCTGGAACCATAGAGCAGGAAGCGCACTCCCAGAGCGGCCGCTCCCAGAAGACTCGGCAGCAGGCGGCTGGCCCGACCGGCATCTTACCGCTCGGTCGGTGAGTAGGGCTCTGGCCGACCGGAGGGGGAGTTGTCCGCTGGGTGGGCACTATGTGGCAAGAGGTGTCGGGCGGCTGCTCTCTTGCGAATGGGGTGGGAGTTTGCAGGCAAGGGGGATGGATGGATGGGAGGCGGGGAAGCACCAAGAACACTGGGGAGAGATAGAATGGAGAGGTAGCTGCCGATCAGCTCAGCTGATACGCAGGTCCTGATTAAGGGGCCCAGCTGCCATTAGCTGAGCGGGGAAGGGAAAGGCTGCCTCCTGTGCTGGCCACGCCCACCCCTTTACTAGGGGTTATTTTCGGGAGAGGGCGTATATTTATGCCCACCCCAAAAATCAGACCTGGCATTTTCAGGAGATGTCATATTTTGGGGGGTACATGGTTGGTGTGTGTATTTGTATTTGTCTCTGTATGCATATACGAGGGTGAGTCAAAAAGTAGTGCCATTTTCTTCAGGACAGGTATAATTACCAACACAGGAACATGTAGAATACATCAAAATTAAGCTGGTCCTCTGTGGATCACATCCCTACTTTTCAACATAGTCACCGTTTCTCTCAATAGCAATTTTCCACCTTCGAATGAGAGCATGTATCCCTCTCTCGTAAAATTTTGTTGACTGTTCTTTGAGCCACTTCTTCACTGCAGTTTTCACTTCCTCATCACTGGAATAATGTCTGCCTCTCAAACCCTCTTTCATGGGGCCGAAGAGATGATAGTCTGAAGGCGCTAAATCTGGTGAGTGTGGAGGATTATTATTCCAGTGACGAGGAAGTGAAAACTGCAGTGAAGAAGTGGCTCAAAGAACAGTCAACAAAATTTTACGCGACAGGGATACATGCTCTCATTCGAAGGTGGAACATTGCTAATGAGAGAAACGGTGACTATGTTGAGAAGTAGGGATGTGATCCACAGAGGACCAGCTTCATTTTGATGTATGCTACATGTTCCTGTGTTGGTAATTATACCTGTCCTAAAGAAAATGGCATTACGTTTTGACTCACCCTCATATTTAAAACAATACAATCTATCCCCAGCATTTCCAGATATATTTGATGGTAAGCCATTGCATTGCTAAGAATTTGTGAATCAGAAAAGTGAAAAAGAGGATTTCATGACTGAATGGATATTTGAACTTGGACACAAATGTGTCAAATGAATCATAACTAATGTAAGAGGTTATTCTTTATTGTGTTTTGTTTGCTTATTTATTGTAATGTATACTTTTTTCACATCTGCAACTATTTTATAAACAATTAAAGTGACATTTTTCTTTGAATCTTATAGACAAACAAGATTTCAATAAGAGCACTCTGGAAAACTGAGAATAACAAGCAACATTGGAAAAGAAAGTAAAGCCAGCCGGAAATCAAAATATTTTCCGTTTCCTTCAGAAAACCACAAAATTCTTCTCCTTTCCCAGCAGTTGAGAGACAAAGGAGAAAAAATAGAGTCTGAGAAACTCAAGAATACGTTACATGAAAGATCAAGGGAGATTATATTTCATTCAGAAAAAGAGGAGCATCTCTGGAAGTCAGCGGGGAGAAAAAAGTCTATTGGATATCCACATAGGCCTGACAGTGATGCAGGACTGGCTCTGTGAGGAGGAAAACATCTGGAATTAAAGCACCAGTAAACAAATAATCACACATCTATTTGACCTCAAGAATATCAGTGTTGGAGAAGCTCCTATTGTGCCTATTGTGGGAAAAGTGCAGATTGTAAATCACAACTGATTATGCACGAGAGGATCCACAGTGTAGAAAAGGCATAGAAATGCTATAAATGTGACAAATGGTTTAGTCTGAAGAGGTCTCTTGTGGTTCATCAAAGGACATAAGCATAGCAACATCAGAGGACTCACACCAGGGAGAAATTGTAACTGCCCAGTTTGAGATAAAACTTTCACCGGAAATGTCCAGTTCATTAGCCACCAGAGGACTCACCCAGGAGAGAAACCCTTTGCATGTCCTGACTGAGAAAAGTTTTGGTAAGAATTCCAGTCTGGTGGCACACCAGAGGATACACACAGGAGACAAACCGTATGAGTGTTCAGATAGTGGGAAAAGTTTCATTGGGAATTCCAGCCTCGTGACACACCAGAGGACTCACACAGGAGAAATACTGTATGAGTATCTAGAGTGTGAGAAAAGTTTCAGTCGGAATTCTTACCTTGTGCAACACCAGAGGACTCACACAGGAGAAAAACCGTATGAGTGTCCAGATTGTGGGAAAAGGTTCAGTAATAATTCTGGCCTTGTGATACACCAGAGGACACACACAGGAGAAAAACCATATGAATGTCCAGAATGTGGGAAATGTTTTAGTCATAATTCCAACCTTGTGACACACCAGAGGACTCACACAGGAGACAAACCATATGAGTGTCCAGAGTGTGGGAAATGTTTCAGTCATAATTCCAACCTTGTGACACACCAGAGGACTCACACAGGAGAAAAACCATATGAGTGTCCTGATTGTGGGAGAGGTTTCAGTTATAATTCCCAGCTGGTGTCACACCAGAGGACTCACACAGGAGAGAAACCGTATGAGTGTCCAGATTGTGGGAAACGTTTTAGTCATAATTCCCAGCTGGTGTCACACCAGAGGACTCACACAGGAAACAAACCGTATGAGTGTCCTGATTGTGGGAAAGGTTTCAGTTATAATTCCCAGCTGGTGTCACACCAGAGGACTCACACAGGAGAGAAACCGTATGAGTGTCCAGATTGTGGGAAAAGTTTCAGTCAGAATTCCCATCTGGTGTCACACCAGAGGACTCACACAGGAGAAAAACCGTATGAGTGTCCAGAGTGTGGGAAAAGTTTTAGTTATAATTCCCAGCTGGTGTCACACCAGAGGACTCACACAGGAGAGAAACCGTATGAGTGTCCAGATTGTGGGAAAAGTTTCAGTCAGAATTCCCATCTGGTGTCACACCAGAGGACTCACACAGGAGACAAACCGTATGAGTGTCCAGAGTGTGGGAAAAGTTTCAGTCAGAATTCCCATCTGGTGTCACACCAGAGGACTCACACAGGAGAGAAACCTTATGAGTGTCCAGAGTGTGGGAAAAGTTTCAGTCATAATTCCCAGCTGGTGTCACACCAGAGGATTTACACAGGAGACAAACCATATGAGTGTCCAGATTGTGGGAAATGTTTCAGTGAGAATTCCAGCCTCGTGAAACACCAGAGGACTCACACAGGAGAAAAACCGTATGAATGTCCAGAATGTGGGAAATGTTTCAGTCGTAATTACCAGCTGGTGTTACACCAGAGGACTCACACAGGAGAAAAACCGTATGAGTGTCCAGAATGTGGGAAAGGTTTCAGTCAGAATTCCAACCTTGTGAGACACCAGAGGACTCACACAGGAGAGAAACCGTATGAGTGTCCAGATTGTGAGAAATGTTTCAGTCATGATTCCCAGTTGGTGACACACCAGAGGACTCACACGGGAGAGAAACTGTATGAGTGTGCAGATTGTGGGAAAGGTTTCAGTCAGAATTCCCACCTTGTGACACACCAGAGGACTCACACAGGAGACAAACCGTATGAGTGTCCAGAGTGTGGGAAAAGTTTTAGTCAGAATTCCAACCTTTTGAAGCATCAGAGGATTCACACAGGAGAGAAACTCTATGAGTGTCCAGAGTGTGGGGAAAAATTCAGTCAGAATTCCAGCCTGGTGACACACCAGAGGACTCACAGCCTTGATAAAGGCTAACTACCGGTTTCTGGTGATCAGCAGAATTTTCATGATATTTCCTTTTGCAGAAGTGTGGAATTCTTCAAAATGGCTTTTGGGATTTTTTAAAAAAAATATTGATAATGTAATTCCCACAATTGGCGTTTCCATCTTCTACCTTGGTGTCCTCCAGATTTTGAGTGCCAGAATTTCCCAGCCACCATACAAGTAGTCCTTGAGTTATAAGTGTTATGGGGCCTATCAATTATGGTTTTATGTTGCAATCACTATTAAACAAGACTGCTTTGCTTACCGTAATTACTCCCACCCCCTTCTCTCCCTGATAAAGCTGTTGAATGAATGTGAGAGTTATTAAACGGAACAGTGGCTACCTCAGGGCTGGAGGCATAGCCAAGGGTCATGCTTGCATTTCATAGGCCCCCTCTGCCTCAACCCTTTGATTGCCCCAGTCCTTTCCCTATTCCACTGGGTCCCCACAGGCTTTTCTCCACTCACACTGGGCCACTGCAGTCCTTAGACCTGGCTCCCACTTCAGCAGGCCTCACAGCCTCCTCTTCCTTGTTTTTTGAAGATCACTGAATCTCATTTTGGGGAAAGAGGGATGGACATGCATCTCTGGACCGCATGACTGTTGTGGAAGCAGCCATCATCTTTATTGTGCCTGGATTGTTATCTTAGCACTGTGCAGACTGTCTTAAGGGATTGTGTGTACACTGAAAATTATGGCTGCTTCTAGGAGATCTTCAAAATCGTAAGTGCTATGTGTGACGGGCGTGCTGGGAATGGGCTCAAAGCCTAAAGTGACCAGATTTTTTTTCTTCTAAGCGGGACACCATTGACGGGGGGGCGGGCCCGCCTGGACGCCAGTATTTGAGTTTTGCCCTCTGCGCATGCGCAGAACGCTGCGCATGCGCAGAGGGCAAAAGAAAAATGTCGGCGTCCAGGTGGGTGGGTGGGGCAGGCGGGAGGCCTTTCCTCACCTCCCGCCTCCCCTTCAGGAGCCGGCAGTCGCTTGGGCTGGCTGGCTCGTAATTCTCCGCCTGTCTTTCGCGATCCCCGAGGATACCTAAGCCCCATTACCTGCCACGGATAGAAGCCGCTCAGCACATGTTCTTCTGGGGGGGGGGACCCACCGGCTGGTCCCCCCCACTCTTTATCCACCCCTTGCGGTCCTTTAAGGAGGCAGGTGGGCGGGGAGGGAGCGGAGGTCCAGTGATTTCCTCTGGGAAAGAAGGGGCGGAGGCGCAGCCACGCTAAAGGAGGGGGGGGCGCGCATCAGGTTTCCATGGCGGCGCCCCTTAGCCGTGGACGAGCAGCTCAGTCTCCTAGGGCTGCGCTGCTGCCAGCCGTTCCCTCCCTCCAAGCCCGCCTCCCCTCCCAGCCTGGGAAGAAGCCTCTCCGCTCAATCGCTCGCTCGCCCACCCCGCCCCCTCCTCCTGCTCGCTTGCTCGCTCGCTTTCTGCTGTTCAAGAATGCAGCGCTTCGCCCAGCCCCCTCCCCAGACTCATTCATAGTGTCACATGGATCCGAGGGTGGTTGGGGGCCGTGCTTGGAAGGACGCTGTGAAATAAAGTTGAGGTGGGTTGCCAGGAAAAGGGCACAAAGCAAGTCGGCCATACTGTAAGATGACCAGACGTCCGGGCATTCTGTCCCGCGTCCCGCATTCTGGAAAGAATGCGGGAGGCGGGACACACGCTTGAAAAGCGTGTCTGTCCCGCCAAAAGCGGGACGTCTGGTCACCTTACCAAAGCCCTGTGAAAACAACCCAGTGTAAAATTTCACATGTAGAGGCTGTTCTGCCCTGCAGATGAACCCGATGGAGAAGAGCTGTAGGATTATTGAGGCGAAAAGGGATTGTGGTTTTGATCACAGCATCTCCAGGTTTATTAGCAACTCCTGCTGGGAAGTCATTTTTTTGGAGGTGCCTGCTTGTTTCCCTTTGATGGCTGCTGTGTGACAGCAGCATCATAATTTCAATGTATTTGTTGCATCCCCCCTTGGTGGTGGTGGTTTGAGAAAAAAAACTACACTAGAAAATGTTTCATTTTAAAAAATGTCTTGTGTATGAACTCTCCATAGCTTTGGACAAGGAAAAAATGGTTATTTTGTTTCTATGAAAATTGGGGCATGGCAATATGCTCAGAGTTGCTCCAAGCTCTGAGAATTGCAGTCAATAAGTTTAATAATAAAATTATATGATGATGGGTTGAAGGACCTTTTTCTGGTTTTATGGTGGACAGGATCACATGGTTTGAAAACCTGGGCAAAAAAAGGGCACATGGGTGAGGGAGAGAGAGTTATATCTCCTGTTGGGCTTTGAACTTGCTTCCTGTTCCTGTGGCAAGAAATGTATCCTGATTGGTTGTTAGACTCCCATGGGGCCATGCAGGGGTAACTCTGCAGGTTATCTTGAGTCCCAGGCTTGGTTGACTCTTGCTGGGTGATGGTAATGAAGGGGCTTTGGGCAATTCCTATTATGGCATAATGGCTTTGTCCTGATTTGGATCTTTAGTGAGAGCTAATCCTATCACCCTGGAGCTGAAGGTCTTTTGTGTTGTAGATAAGGTGGCCCAGTCTTTCTGGGGCTGTTAACAAAGGTGGGGGCTGCTTTCCAAGAGCATGTTTCTCCTTTTCTCATCCAGAGAGGTATAATATTCTGCCTTTTTAATATTTCCTAGAATATTTCATTCTTCTGGGAAAGGGGTGGGTGCTAACTTCCTACACTATCAAATCAATCTCAGACTCCTAGCAACCTATCTTTGCAACTGCAACAAGTGAAATAGTTAAATACTTAGCTGTGAAGATTAGCTGCATACTGAGCCCTAAAAGTTCACGAAGTTCTCACAGGATTACAGAATAAGAGATGGGAGGGACCAAGTCTCCAAGCAGGAGACCCTATATAGTTCCAGGCAATTGGCTGTCCATTCTCCATGCTCTGATCAATTGGGGAATCCAGGATCCTTCCCCCGAGCCCCCCTTCTTCCCCGCAGCCCAACATTTGGTGCATACCGGCTCCCAGGGTGAGGCTTCCTGGTGTTTTCCGGCAGTGCCATTCCCATGTTCCCCTGTTGCTGCTGGGGAGGATCCTCCTCCCCGGGTCTGGAGTGAAGGAGAGGATCTGGGGTTAGAGGGATTGTGGCTGGAGAGCTCCCTCCGAGGGCGAGAACCCTGCTAGGAGAAGCCTAGTGGCATCTAAAGGCGGGTGGTGGAGACTCGAGAAGCATCCAAGTGGACTTGGCCAATGGGTAGCCCTGTCCAGGTGGGCTTGGTTTGAGATGCAGCACCTGAATCTGCCTCTCTTACCTGCCCAGATTCCCTTTCTGGTGACTGCTGCATCCCCGGTTCTCTCTACCCATGTAACTGAACAGCCCTGTCTGCGGACGTTTTCAATTTAAATTTTAGTTCTTTTATGGATTCTGAAAAAGAAGCTCTCTGCTCTTTTTTACAAACATATTTGCAATGAGATCAAGAGGCTTCTTTGAAATAATTAGAAAGATTAAAGATTATCAGGTCAAGAGACAGGCCTGGGAGCGCTAAGAACTGGGGGGAGAGAGAGAGAGAAGAGAGAGAGGGGGGGAGAGAGATGTCAAAAGGGGTTTTTTTATTTATTCAAAAAGTTTTATTAGTACAAAGTACAAACATTTTTCTCTTTTTCTCCCCCCCCTTTCCCCCTCCCCCTCCCTTTCCCCTCCCCCCTCTCACCCCCCCCCCCCCGACTTCCCAGAGAAAGCACAGGGCATTATATTCAATAAAATAAATTTCAATTAAACTAACAAATTCTTAATTTCCACATCACTCTAAATCTTTAACTCCTTGTTGCACAAAACCTTTTAAGCATAATCTAAAAATCAAGCATCTTGTTAATCAAACATCATTACAATATCTCAGGCTGATAATTTGCTCCACTAATTATCTTTCCTTTATATAGAATTTATATAATCTTTAAAGTATAATAATAAAAGAAAAAGGAAAAAAGGAAAAAAAAAAGAAGAAATCCATTTGATTCAGTTACCACCATCAACATCATTTCCTCAGTGTTAAGTAAAAACTTCCTTCTTCCAGCAATACCTCTTCAGTATACATAATAATAATAAATATTCTGGCAAATTGTTAATTCCGGTATTTCTATATTTCTTTAACCCCTTATAACTCAGAAATTTTTAAACATAATCTAAGAATCAAACACATTATTAATAACCTAACATTACAATATATCAAATTACTAATTTTACAGTAATTCTAAATCTTTACTTGCTTTAAGATATAATAATAAAAAGTAGAAGGAAAAACAAAAAAGAAAAAGAAACACAACCATCAAGATCATTTCCTCAGTAGTCAACGAGTCTTCATACTGCAAAATATCAATTTTCATTCATCTCTCCATCTGTCCTATAACTTCCCAAATTCTAATCATCCCTTCTTCTCAGTCGGATTTTAGATCTGGTTCTTGCAGCCTTTTGTATCTTAGCAGTTTTTTGATTTGTCAGCTCTGCTATTGTCTGACTCTGATCTTCTGTCTCCTCTTCCACATTATGAACATCTCTCTGAGCATTTTAGGAGGAATTTCTTTCAGTGTCATTACTTCCTGTCCATTTACCTGAAGCTTATTCTTGAAGGTCGCCTGTAGAATTTTATTACGTAATGCCCTTGTAGTAAAATATATTACAATGTCCCTTGGCAGATGTTTTTGTTTAGCAATCCAGGAGTTGACACGGTATATCTTATCAATTTGCATGACCAGTTCTTCTTCAGTCATTCCTAACACATGCACCAGAGCCTCCACCACCCTCCCTTTCAAATCTTCATATTTTTTCTCTTTTAAACCTCTTAGTCTTATAGCAAATTCCATGCTTCTGAATTGAGTCATTAACACCTCTGTTTCAAAATTTTCAATATTGTTTTGGGTTTTTTCTATATTTTCCCCCAAGGTTTTCACAGACTGTTTAATTACTTCCACGTCTTTCTCCAAGATTTCCATATTTCCTGCTAATCCTTCAACTGCAAATATCATATCCTTCCTCAGTTGTTTGTTTCTAGTGTCCATCTCCTCTAGGACAGCCTTCATTTTTTCATTAATTTCATTAATTTTTGAATTAAATTCCAAAACCAGTTCATTCTTCATAACTTTTAAAGTATCAAATAAGTTTTCAGGTGTTAAAGCCTGTGGGGATGTTGAATAAGAAGTAAATTGCATTCTTGAGGTATAAACAGAGGGATGCGCAAGTCTTTTATTAAGAACAGTCTTTCCAGGTTTAGAAGCCATTTAAAATTTTAGATTAGACTTTTAGTTTTAGTCCAAAATCAGAGAGAGAAAAGAGTTCATCAAAATCCAACATTTTCAAAAGTATACAAAGAAAAAACCAAATCCATAATTAAAAAGGTTCTTTCCAGATGCTGAAACCATATATTGAATTGTTATTTTAATCAAAAATCAAAAAGAAGAAGAAAGAATTTTCCAGAGTCAGAGAAATCCCTGAAGAGGGCTGCTAGCGAAACGAAATTTATAACTTTATTTATTTATTTATTTATTTAGACACTCTTATAGGCCGCCCAATCCCGTGGAACTTTCACTTCCACACCCTGAAAATTCTTCAATCGCCATTTTGTTGCTTGTTAACTCAGCTACTTTGTAACTTCCCAAAGTGAAAGTGCAATGGAGTTGAAAATTAGGATACTTGCCATTCTGGTCTCCTGCCTTTCTCTGTCTGCTGTCTGCAATGCATCATATTATTGTGAATCCCATCTTGTAAGCAGCGGAGGTCGCAGCATCTTGCTCCGCATAAGCGGAGGCATCCAAGGTCCTGGAGCGAGTGACAGGCTACCTGGGGAGCCCTCACCCTTCGCGCCCCAGATTGTCTCCTGGGGCACTAGGAGGGCTCTACCCCACCTGTCGAGCTCTCATCTCTCCCCTAATCCCGGGGAGATTTTCAAGCCACCAGACAGTTGATCTGGCGGCTTTTACGGGACTTCGGAAGAGGCGCTCGGCGAGGAGCGTCCTCGATGCCTGCGGAGCCAAACCGGAAGTCGAAATGTCCCAAACCGGAAGTCAAAATGTCCCAAACCGGAAGTCAAAATGTCCCGGAAGTCGAAATGTCAAAAGGGTTTTTTTTTAAACAACCAGGTGGGGTCATGTCACTGGGAGTGAGGGACATCAAGTTGGCCACACCCACCCAGGTTTTGTGGCTCCTGATGTTTTCTTTTCTGTGGGAAACGGGTCCAATTGACTCTTTGAGTGTTTAAGGTTGCAGACTCCTGGGCTAGAGCCTTCCATTCAACAGCTTCACTGTTACATTCAATGTCGGAATATTCATGAGCTGGAAGAGTCATGTGGTAACTCAGTCAGCCAATGAGAGAAAAGTTCTACTGAGCATGTGCAAAAGAATTAAGCTAGGAGCTGGATGTGTTCTCCAATCTCGGTCTGTCTCTGTAGCTCTCTGTGTAAAGTCTTCATTGTGCTATGATGTCTGTAAGAAGCATGCTTTCAACTTGCTGTAAAGAAGAATGTATGGTACTGTAAATATTTTGATATGATTATAAAGAAGTTATTTGAATCAGCTAAATGCAGTCGACTGTAAGAGCTTCTGATTTGTTTTCTTCAACAGAGATAAAATTCTCTGATATTCAATCATTTGCCAAGGCAGGTTTCAAAGGCTTATCCTGCATGCCCCCAGGTGTAAAACTGGCTGGAACAATCTTCACCAGCCCCCAAGGGAGGTTCACTTTCTGCTTGGCTGTTATCATTTTTTTTATTTATTTATTTTATTTTGTCAAGCACGTATTAGATAATATTAAAGTTTGTTTCAAAAATCAAAACCAGAAGCACACACAGATGACTGATTCAGCTGGATTCATAAACTTCTTTATAAACATAGTAATATATCAATTTACCATACCACAAGTAGAATTCTTCTCCAATCAGTTACAGGCAGCAGATAACAGTTAATTTCATTTCAGCAGAGTTCAGAGAGGAAAAGTACAGAGTGGAGACAGGAATGTAGAGTACACTGAACCACACCCAGCCTTAAGCTTAAACTTTCCAGTTTTGATTCTCTGCACAGACTCAGAAGTGCTTAGCTCCCATTGGCTGACTCAGTTGCTATGCCTATGCATAGGCTAACCTTGTTAACATGGCTCTCCCAGTCATGAATATTCTAACAGATAATATATATAAGTATAAACATGATTTGAATACATGAAATAAATACGAATAAAAGGGAACAGTCCCCTCCTAGGAAGCTTTCTTTGGTTTCGTTGGAGCAAGAGGAAAAATGAGTGTGCCCTCTTGGGAGACTTGAAAGAAAAGGTATAGGATAGTCACGGACCAAAGCTATTCCTGTGCTCGGTGGGAGTCGAATATGATTTAATGGCACCGAAGGAAGGACGGAATCCATGAAAGCCTCTTGCAAACGCTTCAGGGTAGAAATAGGACGAGGTTGATTTTCAACCTTATGTCACTAGATGGCGCTCTAGAATGAAGCAACACTCGGCGCCTAGAAAGCAGAGAATAAGAGTACAGCAGTGGCGTCGCTAGTATTGACATTACACCGGAGGTAGAGAGGCCGAGCTGCAACAAACTGAAACGATAGAGTATTAGATTGTTAGAGAGGAGGAGGAGGAAGTTCCTCTTCCGGTTCACCCCCAGGAGGAGGATGGCGTCGGAGGAGCCTCTTGTGCTGCTTGAAGGGTCGAAGCGGCTCCTGGGAGGTGAGTGGAGGGCAGGTGGGAGGAGAAGCCGGGAGCAAGTCGGGCCTTTTGGTTTCCTCCACGGCCTGGAAGCAGCGAAGGGACAAGAATGAAACATACGCCTGCTGCATATTCTTTCTCTCCCCAAATGTTTTTATCCTTTTGCTGCATGATTTAAAGTTGCTGCCTGTGATTTTCTGCTGGGAGATTTAAAGAAAACTTGATATATTTTTCATATTTCTTAACCACCCACCTCCCTCACCCTTCACGTAACACTTCAATCCTTGTGGTTTCCTTGACATGTTGTTTCCCTGGCAAGCCAGGAGTTTTATGGGCAAAAGAGATGTTTGCATCGGATTTGTTCACCATTTCATCTGTTAGTGACCCCACCTTTTTAAAAATAGATTAAAAAATTTGAACGAATGCACTTCTGAGTCATTTTGCAGACTGAAACACACATAATTGTGTACACAAATAAATTCTTAGGAGGGTATTTCTGTGTCAATAGGAACACATATTCAGTGCATTCAGACAGTATTCAGACCCCTTTCCCTTCTGTCAATTTTGCAGCCTGATTTTACACTCATTGAAATTCATTTTTTCTCATTCATGTGCATTCATAATGACAAAGTGAAAACAGAATTCTAGAAATGTCTGCCAATTTATTAAAAACAAAAGATCAGAAATATCACATTGGCATAAGAATTCAGATCCTTCACTCAGTACTTTGTTGAAGCACCTCAACAAAATCTTTTTGGGTATGAAGTGATAAGCTTTGCACACCTGGATTGGGGGATTTTCTTATGCTTTGTCAGCTATGAGGTCTTCTATGAAGAGGTGTGTATCTTTCCAAATCATGTGCAATTGATTGGTAGACTCCAATCAAGGTGTAGAAACATGTCAGCAAAAATCAAGGGAAATGGGAGGCACCTGAGCTAAATTTCAGGTGCTGTTGCAAAGGGTCTGAATACTTATGCCAATGTGATAGTTCAGTTTTTTCCTTTTACTAAATTTACAGACATTTTTAAACTTCTGTTTTCACTTTGTCATTATGGGGTACTCTGTGTAGATTAGGGAGGGGGAAAATGAAGTTCAACAACTGTAGAATCAAGCTTCAGCATAACAAAATTGACAAAAGTAAAGGGGGTCTGAATACTTTCTGAATACATTGTATTTAGAAAGATAAAAACATTTCAGGTTAAGTGACAGGCCTGCGATGTCTTGCCCAAAACGCCTGCAGAGCATTTTGAGGAAGCGAGACTGGTGTGCACAAGAGGCAGGTTGGTTGAGCTCCAAAGAGGCTTCTGTTGTTGGAATAAAATGCCCTGTGGAGAGTTTTCGTTTGTATTCTATCAACCAAGTCCTGCTTCCTCTAGTTATTCCATTACCATTTCCCTTTTCTAATTTTCAGTTTTTCTCCAAATTCTGTCTATTTAAGGCACAGAATTTCTCTGTGTATTCCACCTTTGCTTTCATAGCATTCCCTTTCTGTAAAGCCAACAAGCATGGTATGTAAATTGACATTGTCATATGACATCATGCTTAATGATTGGGCTGCTTACTGACACAGGTGCCAGTCCCAATTGCAGTCAGTAAGTGAGCACTACTTGAATTAGGATGTCATCAGAGTGGTTGTGGAAAATATTTCCTGCCCTTATTTGGAGCTGAGAACTTCCATGGGCAAAACTAGTACATGAAAACTTGCAGAGGGTTTCGGTATAATTTCACCAGGTAAAACCCCACATCTCTAAAGTTAGCTCAGAAGGTTCGACTGTAACCATTTTGGGATAATTTTCAGGATAAAAACACATGGATTTTCCACATACATACCGTTATACCCGAGGGGGGGGAGCAGGGGATGGGGAGGATGGCCGCGAAATGCATATCTTACCGGAGTCTGGCAGCTCCGTTGCCTCGGCCAGTCTGTGCAGGGAAACATCTTGCACGGTAAAGAAAAACTTATTGTGAGATATAAAACTTACCGTGCAAGATGTTTCCCTGCACAGACTGGCCGAGAGATGCGACGGAGCTGCCAGACTCCGGTAAGATGTGCGTCTCGCGGTGGGGTGCAATTGGTGTCAAATGGGGTGTGGGATGGGGTGGGATGAGCCGCAAGACATAAATGAGGACCCAGATTGTTGGAGGCAATATGCTGAACTCTGTAAACCGCTTAGAGAGGGCTGTAAAGCACTATGAAGCGGTATATAAGTAAAGTGCTATAAGTGCTATATAAACCCCGGCTGCAAGCTGCTGGAAGCGGAGAAGAGCTCGGTCGGGTCAGTCACCTGCTGACTTGTCTTCTGGCAGCCGGGACAGAGAGGCAGCGAAGGGCAAAGGGAGCCGGAGCCCTCCATGGAGCAGGAACCATAGAGCAGGAAGCGCAATCCCAGAGCGGTCGCTCCCGGAAGACTTGGCAACAGGCGGCTGGCCCAACCGGCCTCTTACCGCTCGGTTGGTGAGTGGTCCTCTGGCCGGACAGCCGGGGAGTTGTCCGCTGGGTGGGCACTGCGTGGCAAGAGGTGCCGGGCGGCTGCTCTCTTGCGAATGGGGTGGGAGTTTGCAGGCAAGGGAGATGAATGAATGGGAGGCGAGCGAGCGCCAAGAACACTGGGGAGAGATAGAATGGAGAGGCAGCTCCCGATCAGCTCAGCTGAACCGCAGGTCCTGATTAAGGGGCCCAGCTGCCACTAGCTGACCGGGGAAGGGAAAGGCTGCCTCCTGTGCTGGCCACGCCCACCCCTTCACTAGGGCTTATTTTCAGGGGAGGGGTGTATATTTATGTGTATTTGTATTTCTCTCTGTATGCATATATTAACAAGTCTACAATCTATCCCCAGCATTTCCAGATATATTTGATGATAAGCCTTTGCATTGCTAAGAATTTGTGAATTACAAAAGTGAAAAAGAGAATTTCATGACTGAATGGATATTTGAACTTGGACACAAATGTATCAAATGAATCATAATTAATGTAAGAGGTTATTCTTTATTGTGTTTTGTTTGGTTATTTATTGTAATGTATACTTTTTTCACATCTGCAACCATTTTATAAGCAATTAAAGTGACATTTTTCTTTGAATCTTATAGACAAACAAGATTTCAATAAGAGCACTCTGGAAAATTGAGAATAACAAGCAACATTGGAAAAGGAAGCAAAGCCAGCCGGAAATCAAAATATTTTCCATTTCCTTCAGAAAACCACAAAATTCTTCTCCTTTCCCAGCAGTTGAGAGACAAAGGAGAGAAAAGTAGAGCCTGAGAAACTCAAGAATACGTTACATGAAAGATCAAAGGATATTTTATTCAGAAAAAGAGGAGTATCTCTGGAAGTCAGCGGGGAGAAAAAGGTCTATTGGATACCCACATAGGGCTGAAAGTGATGCAGGACTGGCTCTGTGAGGAGGAAAACATCTGGAATTAAAGCACCAGTAAACAAATAATCACACATCTATTTGACCTCAAGAATATCAGTGTTGGAGAAGCTCCTATTGTGGGAAAAGTGCAGATTGTAAATCACAACTGATTATGCACGAGAGGACCACAGTGTAGAAAAGGCATTGAAATGCTATAAATGTGACAAAAGGTTTAGTCTGAACTGCTCTCTTGCGATTCATCGAAGGACATATATAGGACAGAGGGTCTGCAAGTGCTTTTCATATGGTAAATACTGTACTTTAGCAAATATAGCAACATCACGGACTCACACCAGGGAGAAACTGTAAGTGCCCAGTTTGAGGGAAAAGTTTCATTAAAAATTTCCACCTCATGAGACAAATAAAGACTCACCTTGGGGAGAAACCCTTTGAATGTCCTGACTGTGGATAAATTTTCAGTCACAATTCCACCCTGGTAATACACCAGAAGACTCACATGGGAGAGAAACCCTTTGCACGTCCTGAGTGTGGAGAAAGTTTCAGTCAGAATTCCCACCTGGTGGTACACCAGAGGACTCACACAGGAGAGAAACCTTATGAGTGTCCAGAGTGTGGGAAAAGTTTCAGCAATGATTCCACCCTGGTGACACACACCAGAGAAGTCACACACTTTAGAAACCTTATGAGTGTCCAGAGTGTGGGGAAATTTTCAGTCATATTTCCAGTCTGATAAGACAGAA
This sequence comes from Diadophis punctatus similis, assembly GCA_023053685.1. Classification (NCBI taxonomy): domain Eukaryota; kingdom Metazoa; phylum Chordata; class Lepidosauria; order Squamata; family Dipsadidae; genus Diadophis; species Diadophis punctatus. The sequence continues at coordinate 248,998,090 of JALIGW010000002.1, forward strand.
GAAGATTCACACAGGAGACAAACCGTATGAATATTCAGAATGTGGGAAATGTTTCAATAATAATTCCAACCTTGTGACACACCAGAGGACTCACACAGAGGAGAAACCGTAAGAGTGTCCAGATTGTGGCAAAAGTTTCAGTCAGAATTCCGGACTAATGACACACCAGAGGACTCATTCCCAGGACAAATTGTATGAATGTCCAGAGTATAAGAAAAGTTTCAGTCATAATTCCAGCCTTGTGAAACATCAGAGGAGTCACACTGGAGAGAAACCGTATGAATGTCCTGAGTGTGGGAAAAGTTTCAGTCATATTTCCAGTCTGATAAGACACCAGAGGATTCACACAGGGGAAAAACCGTATGAGTGTCCAGAGTGTTGGAAAAAGTTCAGTAATAATGCCAGTCTTGTGAAACACCAGAGGACTCACACAGGAGAAAAACCATATGAGTGTCCAGAATGTGGGAAAAGTTTCAATCAGAATTCCAGCCTCGTGAAACACCAGAGGACTCACAGAGGAGACAACTCGTATGAGTGTCCAGAGTGTGGGAAAACATTCAGTAAGAATTCCCAGCTGGTGACACACCAGAGGATTCACACAGGAGGAAACCTGTATGAATGTCCAGAATGTGGGAAATGTTTCAGTCAGAATTCCAACCTCGTGAAACACCAGAGGACTCATACAGGAGACAAACCACATGAGTGTCCACATTGTGGAAAATGTTTCAGTCATAATTCCCGCCTTCTGAGACACCAGAGGACTCACACAGGAGAGAAACCTTATGAGTGTCCAGAGTGTGGGAAAAGTTTCAGTCAGAATTCCCATCTGGTGTCACACCAGAGGATTCACACAGGAGACAAACCGTATGAGTGTCCAGATTGTGGGAAATGTTTCAGTGAGAATTCCAGCCTCGTGAAACACCAGAGGACACACACAGGAGAAAAACCGTATGAGTGTCCAGAGTGTGGGAAAAGTTTCCGTCAGAATTCCAGCCTGGTGACACACCAGCGGACTCACAGAGGAGACAACTCGTATGAGTGTCCAGAGTGTGGGAAAACATTCAGTAACAATTTCCAGCTGGTGACACACCAGAGGATTCACACAGGAGGAAACCTGTATGAATGTCCAGAATGTGGGAAATGTTTCAGTCAGAATTCCAACCTTGTGAAACACCAGAGGACTCATACAGGAGACAAACCATATGAGTGTCCACATTGTGGAAAATGTTTCAGTCATAATTCCCTCCTTGTGAGACACCAGAGGACTCACACAGGAGAGAAACATTATGAGTGTCCAGAGTGTGGGAAAAGTTTCAGTCAGAATTCCCATCTGGTGTCACACCAGAGGATTCACACAGGAGATAAACCATATGAGTGTCCAGATTGTGGGAAATGTTTCAATGAGAATTCCAGCCTCGTGAAACACCAGAGGACACACACAGGAGATAAACCGTATGAATGTTCAGAATGTGGGAAATGTTTCAGTCATAATTCTCAGCTGGTGTCACACCAGAGGACTCACACAGGAGAAAAACTGCATGAGTGTCCAGAATGTGGGAAATATTTCAGTAAGAATTCCCATCTGGTGTCACACCAGAGGACTCACACAGGAGAGAAACCTTATGAGTGTCCAGAGTGTGGGAAATGCTTCAGTCAGAATTTCCATCTCGTGTCACACCAGACGATTCACACAGGAGACAAACCGTATGAGTGTCCAGATTGTGGGAAATGCTTCAGTCAGAATTCCCACCTTGTGACACACCAGTGGACTCACTCAGGAGAAAAACCGTATGAGTGTCCAGAGTGTGGGAAAACGTTCAGTAAGAATTCCCAGCTGGTGATACACCAGAGGATTCACACAGGAGGAAACCTGTATGAATGTCCAGAGTGTGGGAAAAGTTTCAGTCAGAATTCCAAACTTGTGACACACCAGAGGACTCATACAGGAGACAAACCATATGAGTGTCCACATTGTGGGAAATGTTTCAGTCATAATTCCTACCTTGTGAGACACCAGAGGACTCACACAGGAGAGAAACCGTATGAGTGTCCAGAGTGTGGGAAATGTTTCAGTCAGAATTCCTGCCTTGTGACACACCAGAGGACTCACACAGGAGAAAAACCGTATAAATGTCCAGAATGTGAGAAATGTTTCAGTTATATTTACAGTCTGATAACACACAAGTTAAATTTACATTCTGATAACACACCAGACTCAAACAAGAGACAAACCGTATGAATGTTCAGAGTGTGGGAAAAGTTTTAGTCAGAATTCCAACCTTTTGAAGCACCAGAGGACTCACAGCCTTGATAAAGGCTAACTACCTGTTTCTGGTGATCAGCAGAATTTTCATGATATTTCCTTTTGCAGAAGTGTGGAATTCTTCAAAAAGGCTTTTGGGATGTGTTTTTTTAAATATTGATTTTGTAATTCCCATAATTGGAGTTTCCATCTTCTACCTTGGTGTCCTCCAGATTTTGAGTGCCAGAATTTCCCACCATACAAGTAGTCCTTGAGTTATAAGTGTTATGGGGCCTATCAATTATGGTTTTATGTTGCAATCACCATTAAACAAGACTGCTTTGCTTACCGTAATTCCTCCCACCCCCTTCTCTCCCTGATAAAGCTGTTGAATGAATGTGTGAGTTATTAAGGGGAACACTGGCTACCTCAGGGCTGGAGGCATAGCCGTGGCCCAGGCTTGCATTCCAAGGAAAAATGAAACTTTGATTTTGGGTTCTTTTCGTTAGATAAGTTTGTTTATATACAAATGACTAGTATATATTATTATATAAAAGTAAAATGTTGCGGTTTTATGTTACTATTCTACTGTACCAAAGGGAGTTTGAAGACAATGGTTTTTTTTCCTTTTCTCCTTTACCCTACACTTTTCTCTCTCCTCCTCTTCTTCCCTTATTTTACCATTATTTCCAATTTTCTTCGACTTCTGCATTTTATATTTTGATGAATTAATAAAATATTTGTGAAAAAACACAAATTCTTAACACTGCAAGTGGTTATTATGAAATATATCTGGAAGTGCTGTTGATAGATTATGCAGTTGCAGATATATGCAACTGAAAAGAGAATTACAAATACACACACCTACAAATATATACGTGTGGAAAATCCATGTGTTTTCAGCCTGAAAAATGTCCTATAATGGTTACAGTCATTGTAATTTTAGAGATGTGAGGGCTTTAACTGATTAAACGATGCCTAAAGCCTATGCAAGATTTCTAGTACCAGTTTTGCCCATGGAAGTCCTGAGCTCCAAGTAAGGGCAACAAATACTGTTCACAATCCCCCTGGTGACATTCCAATTTAAATAGTCCTCACTTACTGACTGGGTTTGGGACTAGCATCTGTCGCTAAGCAGATCATTAAGGATGTCACATGACTGCCAACTTTGGCTGCCATCATTAAGCAAATCACTGTGGTATGTTATAGGCAATTTCACATGAGCCTGACTTGCAACTTCCTGCCAGCAGCTCCACTGATTTTGCTTGTCAGAAACCAGCTGGGAAGGTCCCAAATGGGGATCCTGAGTGTGGGATGCTGCAACTATCATAAATGGAAGTTGGAAGTACCCAAATTGGTGCAACTCCTTCTCCAGCACCTTCATAACCATAGGAACTGCTGAAGTGCGATCAATGAAGAAGTGCTAAAGTAAAAAAACAAAAATCTCTGAAGAGACAGTGGAAGTTCAGTTTGATATTGTTGTCAAGGAAACAGATGATCAATACCAGAACAAGAGTTGAAAGGGATCTTAGAGATCTACTCCAACCCCCCCCCCCCCCCCCCCCGCGTGCAGATGATCTTTTACCATTCTGGAAAAAATGTTTTTTCCTTCTTAAGTTTCTTTTTAAAGGTGCTTGATTAATCTGACAATTTTGCCATCCAAAAGGTAGAGGATGGAATTAGAGGGTCCGGTATACTGGACTTAATATTTACTAACAGAGATGAAATGAAAGAGCAACGAACATATTTGTGGACTGGAGTCTAAAACACAAAGATGATTACAGGAACTGGATATGTCTACTCTAGTGAAAAGAAAAACTATGGAAGTGACATGATCGCAGTGTTCCAAGATTTGAGAGGCTGCCAGAAAGAAGGGGGGGGGGGTTTGTCAAATTATTTTCCAAAGTACCAGAAGGCAAGACAAGAAACAATAGATGGAAACTAATCAAGGAGAGAAGCAACCTGGAATTAAGGAGAAACTTCAGAACAGTGAGAACAATTAACCAGTGGAATGGCTTCTCTCCTGAAGTTGTGGGTGCTCCAACAATGGGGGTTCTTAAGAAGAGATTGGACAGTCAATTGGCAGTGATGGCGAACCTATGTCATGAGAGCCACAGGTGGCATGTGGAGCCATATCTGCTGGCATACAAGCCATTGCTCTAGCTCAGCTCCAGTGCGCATGTGCGTGCCGGCCAGCTGTTTTTTGGCTTTTACGGAGGCTCTGGGAGGCGTTTTTAGCCTTTGGAGGACCTCCGAGAGGTGGGGGAGGGTGTTTTTGCCCTCCCCCGGCTCCAAGAAAGCCTCTGGAGCCTGGGGAGGGTGAAAGGTGGGCCTACTGGGCCCACTGGAAGTCGGGAAATGTGCCATCCTAGGGACACTTTCCTTTGGTTTCGTTCGAGCAAGAGGGAAAATGAGTGTGCCCTCTTGGGAGACTTGAAAGAAAAGGTATAGGATAGATAGTCATGGACCAAAGCTATTCCTGTGCTCGGTGGGAGTCGAATATGACTTAATGGCACCGAAGGAAGGACGGAATCCATGAAAGCCTTTTGCAAACGCTTCAGGGTAAAAGTAGGACCAGGGTGATTTTCAACCTTATGTCACTAGATGGCGTTCTACAAATATGCAACACTCGGCGCCTAGAAAGCAGAGAATAAGAGTACAGCAGCGGCAACACTAATATTGACATTATACCGGAGGGAGAGAGGCCGAGCTACAACAAACTGAAACGATAGAGTATTAGATTGCTAGAGAGGAGCAGGACAGAGGAAGTTCCTCTTCCGGTTCACCCACGGGAGGAGGATGGCGTCGTCGGAGCCTCTTGTGCTGCTTGAAGGGTCGAAGCGACTCCTGGGAGGTGAGTGGAGGGCAGGTGGGAGGAGAAGCCGGGAGCAAGTCGGGCCTTTTGGTTTCCTCCACGGCCTGGAAGCAGCGAAGGGACAAGAATGAAACATGTTTGCATCGGATTTGTTCACCATTTCATCTGTTAGTGACCCCACCTTTTTAAAAATAGATTAAAAAATTTGAACGAATGCACTTCTGAGTCATTTTGCAGACTGAAACACACATAATTGTTTACATAAATAAATTCTTAGGAGGGTATTTCTGTGTTAATAGGAACACATATTCAGTGCATTCAAACTCCTTTCCCTTCTATCAATTTTGCAGCCTGATTTTACACTCGTTGAAATTCATTTTTTCTCATTCATGTGCATTCATAATGACAAAGTGAAAACAGAATTCTAGAAATGTCTGCCAATTTATTAAAAACAAAAGATCAGAAATATCACATTGGCATAAGTATTCAGATCCTTCACTCAGTACTTTGTTGAAGCACCTTTGGCAGCGATTAAAGCCTCAAGTCTTTTTGGGTTTGAGGCGATAAGCTTTGCACACCTGGATTGGGGGATTTTCTTATGCTTTGTCAGCTATGAGGTCTTCTATGAAGAGGTGTGTATCTTTCCAAATCATGTGCAATTGATTGGTAGACTCCAATCAAGGTGTAGAAACATGTCAGCAAAAATCAAGGGAAATGGGAGGCACCTGAGCTAAATTTCAGGTGATGTTGCAAAGGGTCTGAATACTTATGCCAATGTGTTAGTTCAGTTTTTTCCTTTTATTAAATTTACAGACATTTTTAAACTTCTGCTTTCACTTTGTCATTATGGCGTACTCTGTGTAGATTAAGGAGGGGGAAAATGAAGTTCAACAACTGTAGAATCAAGCTTCAGCATAACAAAATTGATAAAAGTAAAAGGGGTCTGAATATTTTCTGAATACACTGTATTTAGAAAGATAAAAACATTTCAGGTTAATTGACAGGCCTGTGATGTCTTCCCCAAAACGCCTGCAGAGCATTTTGAGGAAGCGAGACTGGTGTGCACAAGAGGCAGGTTGGTTGAGCTCCAAAGAGGCTTCTGTTGTTGGAATAAAATGCCCTGTGGAGAGTTTTCGTTTATATTCTATCAACCAAGTCCTGCTTCCTCTAGTTATTCCATTACCATTTCCCTTTTCTAATTTTCAGTTTTTCTCCAAATTCTGTCTATTTAAGGCACAAAATTTCTCTGTGTGTTTCCACCTTTGCTTTCATAGCATTCCCTTTCTGTAAAGCCAACAAGCATGGTATGTAAATTGGCATTGTCATATAACATCATGCTTAACGATTGGGCTGCTTACTGACACAGGTGCCAGTCCCAATTGCAGTCAGTAAGTGAGCACTACTTGAATTAGGATGTCACCAGAGTGGTTGTGGAAAATATTTCCTGCCCTTACTTGGAGCTGAGAACTTCCCTGGGCAAAATTAGTATATGAAATCTTGCAGAGGCTTTAGGTATCATTTCATCAGGTAAAACCCCACATCTCTAAAGTTAGCTCAGAAGATTCGACTGTAACCATTTTGGGATAATTTTCAGGCTAAAAACACATGGATTTTCCACATACATACAGTTTTACCGTGTTTCCACAAAATAAGACAGTGTCTTATTTTCTTTTGACCCCAGAAAAATGTCCGTGACCTAATTATGGGGGGGGAGCAGGGGATGGTGGGGCAGGCCGCGAGACGCACATCTTACCAGAGTGGCAGCTCCGTCCCGTCCCTTGGCCCATCTGTGCAGGAAAACATCTTGCACAGTAAAGAAAAACTTCTTGCGAGTGCGAAAATTGTTAATTGCTCACACTCGTGATAAGTTTTTCTTTACCATGCAAGATGTTTCTTTTCACAGACCAGCCGAAAGACGCGACAGAGCTGCCAGTCTCTGGTAAGATGGACGTCTTGCAGCCCGCACCGCCCCATCCCCCACCACACCTATCAACTCCAATTTGCGCCCCGCCGCGAGACAAGCATCTTACCGGAGTTTGGCAGCATGTATGAGAGCATGTATCCCTGTCTTGTAAAATTTTGTTGACTGTTCTTTGAGCCACTTCTTCATTGCAGTTTTCACTTCCTCATCACTGGAATAATAATCCTCCATACTCACCAGATTTAGCGCCTTCAGACTATCATCTCTTCGCCCCCATGAAAGAGGGTTTGAGAGGCAGACATTATTCCAGTGATGAGGAAGTGAAAACTGCAGTGAAGAAGTGGCTCAAAGAACAGTCAACAAAATTTTACGAGACAGGGATACATGCTCTCATTCGAAGGTGGAACATTGCTATTGAGAGAAACGGTGACTATGTTGAGAAGTAGGGATGTGATCCACAGAGGACCAGCTTCATTTTGATGTATGCTACATGTTCCTGTGTTGGTAATTATACCTGTCCTAATGAAAATGGCATTACGTTTTGACTCACCCTCATATTTAAAACAATACAATCTATCCCCAGCATTTCCAGATATATTTGATGATAAGCCTTTGCATTGCTAAGAATTTGTGAATCAGAAAAGTGAAAAAGAGGATTTCATGACTGAATGGATATTTGAACTTGGACACAGATGTGTCAAATGAATCATAACTAATGTAAGAGGTTATTCTTTATTGTGTTTTGTTTGCTTATTTATTGTAATGTATACTTTTTTCACATCTGCAATGTGCAGTGGTTAAATGCAGCCATTGCAGGCTGACTGCTAGTTCAACAGTTCAGCTGTTCAAATCTCACTAGGCTCAAGGTTGACTCAGCCTTCCATCCTTCCGAGGTCGGTAAAATGAGGACCCAGATTGTTGGGGGCAATATGCTGAACTCTGTAAACCGCTTAGAGAGGGCTGTAAAGCACTATGAAGCGGTATATAAGAAAAGTGCTATTGCTATTGCTATATTTTATAAACAATTAAAGTTACATTTTTCTTTGAATCTTATAGACAAAGAGGATGTCAATAAAAGCACTCTGGAAAGCTGAGAATAACAAGCAACATTGGAAAAGAGAGCAAAGCCAGCCGTAAATCAAAATATTTTCCGTTTCCTTCAGAAAACCACAAAATTCTTCTCCTTTCCCAGCAGTTGAGAGACAAAGGAGAAAAAAGTACAGTCTGAGAAACTCAAGAATACGTTACATGAAAGATCAAGGGAGATTATATTTTATTCAGAAAAAGAAGAGCATCTCTGGAAGTCAGCGGGGAGAAAAAGCTCTATTGGGTACCCACATAGGCCTGACAGTGATGCAGGCCTGGCTCTGTGAGGAGGAAAACATCTGGAATTAAAGCACCAGTAAACAAATAATCACACATCTATTTGACCTCAAGAATATCAGTGTTGGAGAAGCTCCTATTGTGGGAAAAGTGCAGATTGTAAATCACAACTGATTATGCACGAGAGGATCCACAGTGTAGAAAAGGCATAGAAATGCTATAAATGTGACAAATGTTTTAGTCTGAAGAGGTCTCTTGTGGTTCATCAAAGGACATAAGCATAGCAACATCAGAGGACTCACACCAGGGAGAAATTGTAACTGCCCAGTTTGAGGGAAAACTTTCACCGGAAATGTCCAGTTCATTAGCCACCAGAGGACTCACCCAGGAGAGAAACCCTTTGCATGTCCTGACTGAGAAAAGTTTCGGTAAGAATTCCAGCCTGGTGACACACACAGGAGACAAACCGTATGAGTGTTCAGATTGTGGGAAAAGTTTCAGTCAGAATTCCAGGCTGGTGACACACCAGAGGACTCACACAGGAGACAAACCGTATGAGTGTCCAGAGTGTGGGAAAGGTTTCAGTCAGAATTCCAACCTTGTGCAACACCAGAGGACTCACACAGGAGACAAACCGTATGAGTGTCGAGATTGTGGGAAATGTTTTAGTCATAATTCCAATCTGGTGGTACACCAGAGGACTCATACAGGAGACAAACCGTATGAGTGTCCAGAGTGCGGGAAAAGTTTCAGTCATAATTCCCACCTGGTGTCACACCAGAGGACTCACACAGGAGAAAAACTGTATGAGTGTCCAGATTGTGGGAAAGGTTTCAGTCAGAATTCCAACCTTGTGCAACACCAGACGACTCACACAGGAGACAAACCGTATGAATGTCTAGAATGTGGGAAATGTTTCAGTCAAAATTACAACCTTGTGAAACACCAGAGAACTCACACAGGAGAGAAACCGTATGAGTGTCCAATTTGTGGGAAATGTTTTAGTCATAATTCCAATCTGGTGGCACACCAGAGGACTCATACAGGAGAGAAACCGTATGAGTGTTCAGATTGTGGGAAAGGGTTCAGTAATAATTCTGGCCTTCTGAAACATCAGAGGGCTCACACAGGAGAGGAACTGTATGAGTGTCCAGTGTGTGGAAAATATTTCAGTCATAATTCCAGCCTTGTGATACACCAGAGGACTCACTCAGGGGACAAACCATATGAGTGTCCAGATTGTGGCAAAAGTTTCAGTCAGAATTCCAGCCTGGTGACACACCAGAGGACTCATTCCCAGGACAAACCATATGAATGTCCAGATTGTGGAAAAGGTTTCAGTCAGAATTCCCACCTGTTGTCACACCAGAGGACTCACACAGGAGAGAAACCGTATGAGTGTCAGGAGTGTGGAAAATGTTTCAGTCATAATTCCAGCCTTGTGATACATCAGAGGACTCACACTGGAGACAAACCGTATGAGTGTCCAGAGTGTGGGAAATGTTTCAGTCATAATTCCAGCCTTGTGACACACCAGAGGACTCACACAGGAGAAAAACCATATGAGTGTCCAGATTGTGGGAAATGTTTCAGTCAAAATTGCAACCTTGTGAAACACCAGAGGACTCATACAGGAGACACCGTATGAGTGTCCAGATTGTGAGAAATGTTTCAGTCATAATTCCCACCTTGTGACACCCCAGAGGACTCACACAGGAGACACCGTATGAGTGTCCAGATTGTGAGAAATGTTTCAGTCATAATTCCCACCTTGTGACACCCCAGAGGACTCACACAGGAGAGAAACCGTATGAGTGTCCAGAGTGTGGGAAAAGGTTCAGTAATAATTCTGGCCTTGTGAAACACCATAGGGCTCACACATGAGAGAAACTGTATGAGTGTCCAGAGTGTGGGAAAAGTTTCAGTTAGAATTCCAGCCTCGCGAACACCAGAGGACTCACACAGGAGACAAACCGTATGAATGTCCAGAATGTGGGAAATGTTTCTGTCATAATTCCCAGCTGGTGTCATACCAGAGGATTCACACAGGAGACAAGCCGTATGAGTGTCCAGAGTGTGGGAAAAGTTTCGGAATTCCTAGCTGGTGTTACACCAGAGGGCTCACACAGGAGACAAACCATATGAATGTGCAGAATGTCGGAAATGTTTCAGTGATAATTCCCAGCCTGGTGACACACCAGAGGACTCACAGCCTTGATAAAGGCTAACTACCTGTTTCTGGTGATCAGCAGATCTTTCATGATATTTCCTTTTGCAGAAGTGTGGAATTCTTCAAAAAGGCTTTTGGGATGTTTTTTTTTAAGTATTGATTTTGTAATTCCCATAATTGGAGTTTCCATCTTCTACCTTGGTGTCCTCCAGATTTTGAGTGCCAGAATTTCCCAGCTACCAAAGAAGTAATCCTTGAGATATAAGTGTTATGGGGCGTATCAATTACGGTTTTATGTTGCAATCACCATTAAATGAGACTGCTTGGCTTAACTACCCCCACCCCCTTCTCTTCCTGATAAAGCTGTTCAATTAATGTGTGAGTTATTAAGTGCAATACTGGCTACCTCAGGGTTGGAGGCATAGCCGGGGCCCAGGCTTGCATTCCAAAGGCCTCCTCTGCCTCAACCCTTTGATCGGCCCAGTCCTTTGCCTATTCCACTGGGTCCCCAAAGGCTTTTCCGCACTCACACTGGATCACCGCAGTCCTTAGACCTGACTCCCACCTCAGCAGGCCTCACAGCCTCCTCTTCAGAGGTTAAATCCTCCTGGTTCGGCCCAGTTCGGGGAGTAGGTAGCGGTTGTGGTGGCTGGTTAAAGAACTGGTAGAGATGGCAGCACGAAGCTCCGCCCACCCGCCCCAACATCATCACTTCCTGGGTTTAAAAAAAACTTTCTAAAGCCCTTTTTCCCTGCCAGTTCGCCTAAAAGAAAGAAAATGAGGGGGAGGGAGGGGGGAGAGAGAAAGAAAGGAAGGAAAAGTTAGAAGGAAAAAATCAGGACTCACTTTTCAGCCCAGAGATCGCTTTGCAAAGAAGAACAAATGCTGTCGCTTTAAATCAAGAAGTCTCCAAACTTAGCCGCATGGCTGGCTGAGGAATTCTGGGAGTTGAAGTCCACAAGTCTTAATTTTGCAAACTTTGGAGACTCCTGCTTGAAATTGAAAAGCCTTCGGAAGCTGCTCGGAAGAAGGTTTTTAATTGCAGAAGCGAAGTAACATTCTGGGTTAGCTGAACAACAAACTGAATAAAAGGAAGGATTCTTATATGGTTCTATGTTTTTGAAGTTTTGGGGTTTGTGCAATATGGGCTTTGTGTTTCTAAAGGGGTTTGGGTGATTCCCATTGTGGCTAAATGCCTTTTGTCCTGTGTCTTGAGTGTGGGGCTGCTTATTCTGATTCTACTACTGTGTTTTGTTAGCTGCCAAATCTTGCCAGGGGGAAATTTCAAAATATCCATCTTGAATGGGTTTTCTAGGGATCTGTTTGCCTGCTTGTGTGAATGGAGCCAAACGTCAGGCTTCCACTTTCTATACCCGTGATGGCGAACCTATGGCACGGGTGCCACAAGTGGCACGCGGAGCCATATCGGTGGGCACGCGAGCTCAGGTCCAGCGTGCATGTGTGCACCAGCCGGCTGATTTTCGGGCCTTCTGGGCCCACTGGGAGTTGGGAAGCAGGCTGTTTCCAGCCTCCAGAGGGGGTGGGGAAGGCCGTTTTCGCCCTCCCCAGGCTCCTAGAAAGGCTCTGGAGCCTGGGGAGAGCGAAAAATGGGCGTGCCATTGCATTCTGGGAGCAGGGGGGGTCATGTGCATGTGCGGGGGTGCATGGAATTATGAGTGTGGGCACGCACACACGTGATCCCCCGCATTCCCCCCCCCTTTTGGCACGCGAACCAAAAAAGGTTCGCCATTACTGTTCTATACGGTCATTATCATCTCTATCGGGCAGGAATGTGGAATGAGCTTCAGGCAGGTTCTTTGTTAGCAGCTTGATTTTTCCTTAGTTTTTTTGTGAGCCTTTTCTTATGAGGAATATTTTATTTGAGGGGGGGTTGCTTCCCACAGAAGAAAGGGAGGGAGGGAGGGCCACAAACCTGGCTGGCACTAGACACAGCTTCAGGGGATGCTTTGAAACAGCACAGCAAAGGCTGGAAGGGACCTCAGAGGTCATCTAGTCCAACCCACTGCTCCCTGGCAAAATGGACTGCTAAATTAGCCGCACCCACCCAGTCACATGACAACCTGCCCACGCCCACCCAGACACATGACCACATGGCCATGCCCACCTGAAGCCACACCCACCTGGCCTCCAAGCCACACCTACAAAATAAGCCATGCCCACAGAACCGTTAGGGAAAAATTTCACATTTCACCCTTGCACCTCTTCCTTATCTTTTGAAGATCACTGGACTTCGTTATGGGGAAAGAGGGAAGGCCATGCATCTCTGGGCCGTATGACTGTTGTGGAAGCAGCCATCATCTTCATTGTGCCCGGAACTCATCCCTTGGCCATGCAGTGGATTTGTGGAAATAGCTGCCATTTTGCCACCTGCGTGTGGGCCAAAATAAGGGCTGTTTCTGTTTCTGTTTCCCTTCAGGAAAGGGAGAAACTATTGTGTTTTGTTAACTTAACACTGTGGAGACTGTCTTATTGTGATTTGAGAAAAAACTATGATAGCGGCAAGAATATTGTATGCAAAAAAATGGAAGAATATTTTCATTACCACAGGGCTGCAAAACCTGATGGAGTTAGCAGAGATGGCTAGATAGACTGCTTTGATTAAAGAAAAGAACACGATTAATTTTGTTTCTATATGGAAACTGCTTTTGGACTTTGTGCGTGAGGTAGGAAAAATGAAACTGATTTTGGGTTCTTTTCGTTAGATAAGTTTGTTTATATACAAATGACTAGTATATATTATCATATAAAAGTAAAATGTTGAGGTTTTATGTTACTATTCTACTGCACCAAAGGGAGTTTGAAGACAATGGGGTTTTTTTTTCCTTTTCTCCTTTACCCTACACTTTTCTCTCTTCTCCTTTTCTTCCCTTATTTTATCATTATTTTCAATTTTCTTTGACTTCTGCATTTTATATTTTGATGAATTAATAAAATATTGGTGAAAAAACAAATTCTTAACACTGCAAGTGGTTATTATGAAATATATCTGGAAGTGCTGGAGATAGATTATGCAGTTGCAGATATATGCATACAAAGAGAATTACAAATACACACACCTACAGCTATATACGTGCGGAAAATCCATGTGTTTTCAGCCTGAAAAATGTCCTATAACGGTTACAGTCTTGTAATTTTAGAGATGTGGGGGCTTTAACTGATTAAACGATGCCTAAAGCCTCTGCAAGATTTCAAGTACCAGTTTTGCCCATGGAAGTCCTGAGCTCCAAGTAAGGAAGGGCAAAAAAAAAATACTGTTCACAATCCCCCTGGTGACATTCCAATTGAAGTAGTCCTCACTTACTAACTCCGTTTGAGACTGACTGGCACAGAAGCCGTTGCCCTAGCTCAGCTCTAGCCCGCATGTGTGCAGAGGCCACCTGATTTTCAGCTGTGATGGTGTTTTTGGCCTCCGGAGGGCCTCTGGGGGGATTGTGGCTGGCATTTTCACCCTCCCCAGGATCCAAGAAAGCTCTGGAGCATGGGGAGGGCGAAAGGTGGGCCTACCGTGCCCACTGGAAGTTGAGAAATGGGCCGTTTCCAGCCTCCAGAGGGCCTCGGGGGGGAGCGCGTGGGAGGCCGTTTTTGCCCTCCCCAGGCTCCAGGGTAGCCTCTGGACCCTGGGGAGGGCGATAAACGTGCTTCTGCGCTGTGGAGGAAACCAAACAGCCTGACTTGCTCCCAGCCTCTCCTCTGACCTATTCTTAACTCACCTTTCAGCTCCCCTTTGACCCTGGGAAGAGCAGGAGAGCCTCTCTGCACACCACCCTCCTCCCATGATTTACCCAGAAGTTCCTCTGTGCTTCTCTCTTTCCATCCTTTAGTAATACAGTACTCGATGGTTTTAACTCTTTTAAGCTCAACCAAGGAGGCCGCTATTGTATTGCTGGCTTTCCAGTCCCAGATACTGCCTATCTGACAGCCATCTCCCGATAGGAGTTCAAAAAATGGGCTTGTCCCATCTCAAACTATGCATTGGCCAAATGTTTTTACTGATTACATGCTATTGTTGGAAGATATGTCCATCTAGGTTCAGTTCCAAGTAGGAAGAAAGACACTGGAAACATGGAGACTGCTTGGAAAGATGGTTTAATGGTGGACAGGATCGCATGGTTTGAGGTCCTGGGCAAAAAAGAGCACATGGGTGAGAGAGGGAGAGAGAGTTATACCCCCTGTTGGGCTTTGAACTTGCTTCCTGTTCCTGTGGCAAGAAATGTATCCTGATGGGTTGTTAGACTCCCATGGGGCCATGCAGGGGTAACTCTGCAGGTTATCTTGAGTCCCAGGCTTGGTTGACTCTTGCTGGGTGATGGTAATGAAAGGGCTTTGGGCAATTCCTATTATGGCTTAATGGCTTTGTCCTGGTTTGGATCTTGAGTGAGGGCTAATCCTATCACCCTGGAGCTGAAGGTCTTTTGTGTTGTAGATAAGGTGGCCCAGTCTTTCTGGGGCTGTTAACAAAGGTGGGGGCTGCTTTCCAAGAGCATGTTTCTCCTTTTCTCATCCAGAGAGGTATAATATTCTGCCTTTTTAATATTTCCTAGAATATTTCATTCTTCTGGGAAAGGGGTGGGTGCTAACTTCCTACACTATCAAATCATTCTCAGACTCCTAGCAACCTATCTTTACAACTGCATCAAGTGAAATACTTAGCTGTGAAGATTAGCTGCATACTGAGCCCTAAAAGTTCGTGAAGTTCTTACAGAATTACAGAATAAAGAGTTGGAGACCCTATACCCATGATGGCAAACCTATGGCACGCATGCCACAAGTGGAACGCGGAGCCATATCAGTGGGTACGCGAGCTGAGGTCCGGTGCGCTAGCTGATTTTCGGGCCTTCAGGGCCCACTGTGAGTCGGGAAACAGCCTGTTTTCAGCCTCCGGAGGGGGTGGGGAAGGCCCATTTTGTTGAGATATTCATAGACTGAAAGAGCCAAGAGTTACTATGCAGATTCAAGATCAGCCAATGAATCTGCATAGTAACTCAGTCAGCCAATGAGAGTAAAGTGCTACTGAGCATGTGCAAAATAATTACACTTAAGGCTGGGTGTGGTTTCCAGTCTCCATTATGTCTCCATTATGTATGCTTATCTCCATGAGGTCTCTGTAAGAAGTATGCTTTCAACTTGCTGTAAAGAAGAATGTATGGTACTGTAAATATGTTTATTTTGACTATAAAGAAGTTATTTAATTCAACTAAAAGCAGTTGTGTGTGAGCTTCTGATTTATTTTTCAATGGAGTAAAATCTCCAATACGTTTTTTGCTCTCCCCAAGCTTCAGAGCCTTTCTAGGAGCCTGGGGAGGGCGAAAATGGCCTCCTCCCCCCGGAGGTACTCCAGAGGCTGGAAATGTTCCATTTGCCGACTTCCGATTGAACCAGACATTCTGTTTTTTATTCTTCCCAAGCTTTAGAGCCTTTCTAGGAGCCTGGGGAGGGTGAAAACGGCCTTCCTCAACCCCCATGGAGGTCCTCCGGAGGCCACAAATGGCTTGAAGAAGTTGGGAAATGGGCAATTTCTCCCGAGGGCCTCCGGGAGGGTGGGAAAGGCCATTTTCGCCCTCCCCAGGCTCCTAGAAAGGCTCTGGAGCTTGGGAAGAGTAAAAAAATGGGACTTCCGGTTCAACCAGAACTTGGTAAATGGGTCATTTTCTACTTCTGGAGGGCCTGGGGGGGGAGAGGCCGTTTTCGCCCTCCCCGAGTTCCTAGAAAGGCTCTGAAGCCTGGGGAGAGCGAAAAATGGGCGTGCCATCGCGTGCCGGGAAAGGGAGCACGCGCACATGCATGGGGGGGCCCGCATGGAATTATGGGTGTGGGCACCCGCATGCCTCCCCGAGTCCCTCCTTTTGGCACGTGAACTGAAAAAAGGTTCGCCATCACTGTCCTATACAGTTCCAGACAATTGGCTGTCCAATCTTCTCTTACAAACCTCCACTGATGGATCACCCACAACTTCTAAGGCATGTTTTCCAGCAGTAGAGTTCCAAAATTACGAGCAAGCTGTCAACAGAAACCCTGAGTGCAGGGAGCTTTTCCCAAAGCTTGTCTCTGTGACACTTCAAGCTCTGTGACACTTCAAGCTATTATCAGCTCTGCTGTCAAGCAAAGCCAAACATTTAATAGTGAGTGCCATACCATGTGCACTAATCAAACAGGTGGCAAGAAAGTAGGGGCAGTCAGGCACAACACAGGTTATGTAGACAATAAACACAGGGTCAATCAAAATGGATTTAAATGTCTATACACCAATGCACAAAGTATGAGGAATAAGCAAGGAGAATTAGAAATTCAAGTAAATGAGGGAAGATATGATATAGTTGCCATTACGGAAACTTGGTGGGATGAAACTGACAAATGGAATATACAGCTAGAGTGATTTAAATTATTTAAAAGAAACAGACCAAATAAAAGAGGAGGTGGAGTTGCACTATATATAAGAAATAACTACATCTCTACAGAAATAGAGCACAACAATAATGAAAATCATCTCGAATGCATTTGGGTCAATATTAAAGGGGGCGAAATGACATTGCATTGCCATAGGTCTATACCACAGGCCACCCAGCCAAACGGAGGAAGTAGATGAACTTTTTGCTAGTCAGCTAACTAAGGTATGTAGGAAGCACATCACAATAGTAATGGGGGATTTTACCTACCCTGACATCAACTGGGAGACAAACTCTGCACCAAGTGGAAGAGCCAACAGGTTCCTAACAAACCTAGCAGACAACTTTGTTACCCTAAAAGTAGAGAAGGGAACAAGGGGATCAGCCATATTGGACTTAATTCTCACTAACAGGTGTTGAAGCTACCGGAACCTTGGGGGCAAGTGATCATGCAATATTGGAATTCAACATTATGCAAACACAAGCAGTAGAACAAAGTCAAACTAGAGTCTTGGACTTTAAGAGAGCTAATTTCAATAAACTTAGAGAGAACTTGGGAAAGATTCCATGGATGGGAATCCTCAAGGGGAAAACCACTCAAGAAGCTTGGGAAATTTTGAAAAGTGATATTATAAAAGCCCACACTAGCACAATACCAATGAAGAAGAAAAATAATAGGTCTCAAAAGAAACCAGCATGGCTGCATAAAGAACTCTGACAAATTGAAAGACAAAAAGGACAAGTATAAAAAGTGGAAAGAAGGGGAAATAACTAAGGCAGAATACCAGCAAATAGCCGGAGCCTGTAAAGATAAAGTGAGGAAAGCTAAGGTTCACAATGAACAAAGGCTTACGATAAAAGTAAAAAGTAACAAAAAAAGCTTCTTCCAACATATTAAAAACAAGAAAAAAGTCAAGGAAACAATTGGTTCACTGCAGGGAGAAAGTGGCAAAAAGATGACAAGCAACAGGGAGAAAGCAGAACTACTTAACAGGTTTTTTGCATCTGTCTTTACACAAAAGGAAAAAACAGCCGAACCTATCAAAAACAGCATCACAAAAAACATTAGGAACACAAGTTAAAATAGGGAAGAAAATGGTAAGTGAACACCTGTCTACCCTAGATGAATTCAAATCACCAGGACCAGATGGATTACACCCCAAGGCACCGGGGAACTGCCAGAGGACTGGAAAAGAGCTGATGTAGTTTCCTTCTTCAAAAAAAAAAAGGGGGGGGAGATCCAGGAAACTACAGACCTATCTGCCTGACCTCAATACCAGGGAAGATTTTGGAAAAGATAAGCAACAAATCAATGAACACCTAGAAGCAAACAAAGTAATAACCAAAAGCCAACATGGGTTTGTCAAAAACAGATCATGCCACATTAATCTTATTGCATTCTTTCACAAAGTGACAAAATTAGTGGACCAGAGGAATGCTGTCGATGTGGTTTACTTGGACTTCAGTAAGGCATTTGATAAAGTAGACCATAACCTACTGTTATAAGGAAATATCCTTTTAGGTTCAGTTCCAAGTGGGGAAAAAGACACTGGATTCATGAAGGTTGCTTGGAAGGAAGGTTTAATGGTGGACAGGAGCACATGGCTTGAGCCCCTGTACAGAAAAGGTAGCTTACATGGTTCCAGGTGTGGTGAAGAGAAAAGAGAAAGAGGAATGCTGAGTTCCTGGTTTTTATAGTCTAAGTTGGGTCCCACCTCTTAGATTTCCTTTTCCTGTATAGAAATGTATCCCATTGGCTCTCAGACTCCCCAGGGGCATGCTGGGGCAACTTTTGGCTTTTGTCTAATCCAGCTTTTGCTGAATGAAAGGGCCTTGGGCAAATCCTATTGTGGTTTTATCATGCAGAAGACTTCCAGTCCAGGTGAGAGGAATATGTGAGCTGGGGTGGGGGTTTCCAAGAGGAGTCTTTTGTTTGTTTAAAAGCATGTTTCCAGATGTGTTCCACAGAATATCTTCTACCTTTTAATATCTCCTAGGATATCTCATTTCCTAGGAGAGGGATGGGTGCTAACTTCCTACAATCCCTCATTTTTTTTTCAAAACATGTGAGTGCAACACATGTTTTGACACAAACTTCAAATTGATCAGGTCAAGGAGATTTTATGGGTGCTTTCAATTTTCTCTGATGCAGAGGGGAAGACGTTGAAAGAGGCAGTTGAAAGAGGCAGCAGCAGGATTCCTTCAGTGGCTCCCAAAAGGAGAGCTTTCAATCATGATGGTCAATGGCCAGGGCAAAAGTTCTGGAAATAAATTTACAGTATCCAATTTTCCATGCCAATTATGTTCAGATGTTTGATAACACTTTCGATGAGCTCCCAGACAGGTTTCAAGCAAGCACAGGCCCCACAATATTCCCACAGCCATGGTTTACCTTGAAATCACAGGCTGCCCATTTCCAAGGGATGGTTCTTGAATTTGCCCTAGCTCTTACTTTAGTGCATCTAGGATTTGTGAGTCCAAATTGAAGTTAGCCAGTGTGCAATCTAGGCTTTTCCTTTTTTTTTTTTTAGAATGAGCCCTGGGACTCTTACTCCTGAGACCACCAGTGCAAAATACCCTGCTTTACTGGGCAGCAGTCAGGCCTTGGGTTTTCGAAGATCCTTTCTGCTAGCTCTTCAAGTGGGGAAATTGCCTGAGGGGACCTGTCCCCTCCCCCATGGAATTTGCAGGGAGATATGACTTCCTGGGCTTTAATGCCACAAAGCAGGAGTCAAAACAACAACAACAAAACCAGCAAGCTAAAAGCAGCTTTGGGTGGAGGTAGGTGGAAAAAGGATAACCTCAGTCTAATTCTGAATGGCGTGTCTCCGTGTGTTTGTGTATGCAGCTACAAATTTACCTCCCACTAGACAGAAATCTAAAGTGTACAGAACTCACTGTGGCAACCACTCCCAATACAATTCTTACATGAGTACATTAAACTGATTACAATATAGATGAGACAAGAAAGAGAAACGTTACATTGAATTTCAGTGAATGAAGCAAGGAAAGAAAGAAAACAAAGAAAAAACTTTACAATGAATTTCTGTGACTGAAGCAAAGAAAGAAAGAAAAACTTTACAATGAAGTTCCGTGACTGAAGCAAAGAAAGAAAACTTTACAATGAAGTTCCCCCCTCCCCCCCTAGTCTTTTCAGCTATCTTCTGGGGATTGAAAATAGATGTTTGGTCTTTATTTGTCCATCTCAGGGTCCTTTCATTCATGTCCGCTGGGTGGCTTTAGGTGTTGGTGGTAAGGCTGGTCAGCCAGGCTTGGAAAGATCTGCTCCACTCTGGTTGCTGTGATGACTAGAGGACTAGATTCAAACCCAATTCTGGCTCAAATGGATGGAATGTCTTTACTGGAGGCAGTTTCTGAGCCCATTTGGTCTGCTTCCATAGGCTTCAGGATCATGTGTGCAGGGCTGAAAGACATAAGAACAGGGTCCCTTCCCCCTTTTGCTAGTAATTCTACAACGAGAGGCATTGTAAAAGGATTAGAGATTTGGGGGGGGGGAGTAGATAGCTTGCAGGCAGGGTTTGAGGAAAACAAACAACACATCAGTATCGCAGTTAAATCAATTATAACAAAATGGAGACATCACCGGGAAAAAAAATGAACAGACATTTCCATCTTAGCAGAGAATTGGCATCCATTAAACATCACAGAAGAGCAATATTAAAACTGTTTGCATGTACATACAGTAAATGTGAGAATGGAATTTTCCTGTAAATTAACTTAAAACATTGTCCCTTAAATTTTGGCTTTTCTTAAAAACACAGAGAGGAATAGGAAAATTGAACTCTGTTCCTTGTCCCAGACCAGGTTGGCCAGTCCTAACTGGGCAAAGACATTTTCCTTTCTTTTCAGTGCTTTTAATTTTTCTAACAATTTGAAATTCATATCTCTAGGAAACAGAGATATTTTACAGTTGCAATTACCTCGAGTGCGCACAAGACAAGACAAAGACGTACACATACACAAAAACATGGACAAAGAGGATGACAGGACACACACACAAGTCCTTCCTGCCATAAATTTCAGTTAAATTAGGGAAGGCACAAATCTTAACAAACAAACCACGTGGTTACATATAAGAGAGAGAGAAGAAAAGAGAGAGAGACAAACAAACAAACACCTCAACATTTTTCCTTTTCTGTTTTCTTAAGTACCTTTATTTAGCCAAATTGGCTGTTTTGTTTTGTTTTGTTTTTTCTGTGTCATCCCTCAGCAAAGTCCATTTCCTACTTTTGCACATTCCTGTATTCCTGGCGTTCCAGGTTCCAAGCCCTCACAAGGGTACCCGCCACCCTCGAACTAGAGCTTCCCATGATCCTTTAAATGTAAGGTTCACTTTGGCTTAGCTAGTGACGCGCTCACTGTTTTCAGAGGCTAAAAAACTCTGGGAAGGACTTCCGATTCCCTCATGGAAGTAAGGGCCCCTTCCTTGGGGAGTCGTCCGCAGTTTTCAGAGGCTAAAAAACTCTGGGAAGGACTTCCGCTACCCCACAGAAGTATGGGCCCCTTCCTTGGGGAATCTCCTTTAGGTTTATCAGATCCAAAAAGGGGATCTGCGAGGACGTAGTCGCCCCTGTACGACTAGTACTAAGACCTCCACTTTCTATTCACGAGCTTCACATTTTAGAACCAAAAAAATTATGGGGTTTGCTTTTGGGATGTGCACATAAAAACAACAACAACAACAAAATTTGCTTTCCCACCCTTCAATCACACACACACACACACACACACACACACACACACTCTTCCTCCTTCCCTAACAGAAGCTCCTGTGCTCTGTAAACGCTAAACAGAACTTACACAAATCAAAACAGAGAAAGAGAAGACATTGACACATAGGCTGGTAGATGAGAAAGAAACTCTATACTACCAAATGAGGATAAACAAAAATAATTCAATATTATGAAAAGCTGTATGAGCAAGAAGTTTCAGAAAATAAAATTAAAGAATATTTGAAAAAAATGGAATTGCCTAAAGTACCAGAAAAGGACAAAACTATTAAATGAATGAATATCAATGATGGAATTATCAGAAGCAGATCAAGAGACAAAAGAACAACCAAACACCAGGACCAGGTGGGCCAGTGGCAGAATTTTACAAAGATTTTACATAATGAGGTATTGATTGATGTAAAGGTACCACATTCCTGAATGGGAGCAAATATTACTTTGATTCCAAAATAAAATTCAGATTTAATGCAGATAAAACTATAGGCCCATCTCTTCACTGAATGCTGACTATAAAATATATACTTCAATAATGGCAGCAAACTAAAAGGTTCCTAAATTAATTTATACATTCCGCTCTCTTAAGCTTTTCCTAAGAGACAGATTAAAAACAAAATGAGAATGATTTTAAATACATAAAAAAGGCACAAGAAAAGGATGCTATTCATTTCGATACTGGAAGTGCTAAATATAAATATTATGGCAGACACAGAAATTAAAGGCATGGAAACTTTGAAAACTAATTTTGCACCAAGTGAGAAATAAAATATGTTAATAACCAACCAAGATGAAGTTGTAGAAGGATTTGAAACTGCATCATTAACATAATACCAATCAGAAAAAAAAAACCAGAAATCCAAGAAACCAGCATGGCTGCACAAAGACCTCACTGACAAATTTAATGAATGAAGGACAGTTACAAAAATGGAAAGAGGGCACATAACTAAGGCAGAATATCAGCAGATAGCAAGAATCTGTAAAGAAAAATCAGGAAACAAAAGCCTTGAATGAACAATGACTTGCAACAAAGGTGAAAGATAATATAAAAGATTCTTCCAATACATAAAAAACAAGAAAAAAATCAAGGAAACAGTTGGACCACTAAGGAGAGACGGCAACACAGAGAAAACCATGAGTTGCTTAACTCATTCTTTGCATGTCTTCTTGCAAAAAGAAATGCAACCCAACTAACCAGAAATATAACTGGAAAGGAAAAATAAAACAGACTGCAAGCTAAAGTTAAAATAAGCAGAAACAGTAAGAGAACACCAGGTCCCAGAGTCCTAAAGAAGCTGGTAAATGAAATCTCAGAACCACTGCACATCTTAAAAAAAAAATCTTGGGACACGGGGACTACCTGAGAAACTGGGAAAAAGCTAATGTGGTTCCCATCTTCAAAAAGAAAGAAAAAAAAACAACAAAATTCTGAGCCCTATCTAATGCAAAGAAAAGTAAAATCCTACCCCTAGGTAAGGAAAACCAAAAATATAGATAACTATTATAAATTGGTGCAACAAATTAAAACAGATTTGGAGAAGTGGAAAAGAACCACCATAAAATGAGTATCCTGCAATGGCTAGCAGACAAAACAGGGCTGGGGGGGGGAGAAGGGGGGGAAAAGAGGGGGGGGGAGGAAATATCAAAGGATTTAGGAAGATACATTAACTTGGTTAAACAAAAAGCATGATTATTTTTTCCTAAAATGATTTGTACCCAGACAACACACTATTCAATTGAAATTGGAATTTACATATGCCATAAAGTAAAATTAAAAAGCAAAAATTACCCCCCACACACATACACACATGCAAACACACATTTCCCAGTTTTCTATGGTTTAAAGTAAAATTTAGAGGTAGGTACTCACCTTCTTTCCAAGCAGCCCTTGAATTGAAACTCCAAAACCCCTTTAAAACCTAATTTCCAATGGCCCAGGTCAAATAAATTTATTTAGGCCCGGATCACTGGAGAGGTTAGCTTGGAAACCATCTGGCTCGCCAATTGTTATAAGGAAATATCCTTTTAGGTTCAGTTCCAAGTGGGGAAAAAGACACTGGATTCATGAAGGTTGCTTGGAAGGAAGGTTTAATGGTGGACAGGGGCACATGGCTTGAGCCCCTGTACAGAAAAGGTAGCTTACATGGTTCCAGGTGTGGGTGGAGAGAAAAAGAGGAAGAGGAATGCTGAGTTCCTGGTTTTTATAGTCTAAGTTGGGTCCCACCTCTTAGATTTCCTTTTCCTGTATAGAAATGTATCCCATTGGCTCTCAGACCCCCCCAGGGGCATGCTGGGGCAACTTTTGGCTTTTGTCTAATCCAGCTTTTGCTGAATGAAAGGGCCTTGGGCAAATCCTATTGTGGTTTTATCATGCAAAAGACTTCCAGTCCAGGTGAGAGGAATATGTGAGCTGGGGTGGGGGTTTCCAAGAGGAGTCTTTTGTTTGTTTAAAAGCATGTTTCCAGATGTGTTCCACAGAATATCTTCTACCTTTTAATATCTCCTAGGATATCTCATTTCCTAGGAGAGGGGTGGGTGCTAACTTCCTACACTACTACTAGATAAAGTAGAAAAATGTGGGATGGACAGCAACACCACCAGATGGATTCAAAACTGGCTAACCAACCGCACTCAACGTGTAGTGCTCAATGGAACTGCATCTACATGGAGGGAAGTATGCAGTGGAGTACCCCAAGGCTCTGTTTTAGGCCCAGTACTCTTCAACATCTTCATCAATGACTTGGACAAGGGGATAGATGAATGGGAAGCAATGGGTGGAAACTAAACAAGGAGAGAAGTAACTTAGAACTAAGGAGAAATTTCCTGACAGTTAGAACAATTAATCCATGGAACAGCCTGCCTCCAGAAGTTGTGAATGCTCCAACACTGGAAGTTTTTAAGAAGATGTTGGATAACCATTTGTCTGAAGTAGTGTAGGGTTTCCTGCCTAAGCAGGGGGTTGGACTAGAAGACCTCCAAGGTCCCTTCCAACTCTGTTATTATTATTTTATAAACAGAAGGGAGCTTCAAGGTAGAGTCAATTGGGAACCAAATAGGGAAGCCAACAATTAGAGAGATGAGAATAAGTAACAAATCCCGGCTGGAGGACTTTGGCCTTGCTCAGCGCTCCATTCGCCCCTTCTTACCGGTTTCAGCGAAGGGGTAAAACACAGAGAGCTAATGCGCCTAGACTAGAGAGGAGGCAGCAAAGTGGGGAAACTGGGATGGGAGCCAATGAACGACCCCTCCTTGTCCCCCTTCCTGGTCTCCTGGCGTCTTTTAAGCCAGGGCTGCGGAGATCCCCTCTCGGGGAGGGACGCTCAAGAGGCACCAGGTGGGCGAGGATGCTGTGAGTGGGGGAGGGGGAGGGGGAGGGGGGAGAAGGAGGATGAGGGGGAATCCCCAGGTGGGGGAAGGGAGGAGGGATTCCTTGGGGGAGGGAAGGAGAGCAAGGTGGAGTTTCCCTCTTGCGCACCTCCCCTTCTGAATCTCCGCCTTTTCTTGCAAGGTTTTCTGCTCCGTGGGAACTGCTGCACCGCCGCTTCTCCTCTTCCGTTGCTGCTTTTGCAAACGGCTCTCCGATCCCCTTAAAATCCTCCCTCCGAGCCCCCCCCCGCCTCCTTCCCCGAAGCCCAAGATTTGTGCAGACTGGCTCCCAGGGTGAGGCTGGCTGGTGTTTTCCGGCCGTACCATCCCCAAGTTCCCCTGTTGCTGCTGGGGAGGATCCACCTCCCAGGGTCTGGACTGGAGGGGTGGGAGGGGATCTGGGGTCAGAGGGATTGTGGCTGGAGGGCTCCCTCCAAGGGCGAGAACCCTGCTAGGAGAAGCCCAGTGGCATCTAAAGGCGAGAGGCGGAGACTGAGAAGCGCCCAAGTGGACTTGGCCAATGGGCAGCCCTGTCCAGGTGGGCTTGCTTGGAGATACAGCACCTGAATCTGCCTCTCTTGCCTGCCCAGATTCCCTTTCTGGTGACTGTTGCATCCCCGGTTCTCTCTACCCATGTAAGTGAACAGGACTGTCTGCGGACGTTTTCAATTTAAATTTTAGTTCTTTTATGGATTGTATATCTATTCTGAAAAAGAAGCTCTCCGCTCTTTTTTACATACAGCTTTGGAACCAGATCAAGAGGCTTCTGTGAAATAATTGGAAAGATAAAAGATTCTCAGGTCAAGAGACAGGCATCTGAACTGGGGGGGGGGAGACAGACAGACAGGGAGCAGAAGGGAGAGAGAAATGTCAAATTGTTTTGTGGTGTTTTTTAACAAGGGGGGGTCATGTGACTGGGAGTGAGTGACATCGAGTTGGCCACACCCACCCAGGATTTGTGGCTCCCGGTGTTTTCTTTTCTGTGGGAAACTGGTCCAAATGACTCTTTGAGCATTTAAGGTTGCAGACTCCTGGGCTAGAGCCTTTCATTCAACAGCTTCACTGTTACATTTAACCATTTGCCAAGGCAGGTTTCAAAGGCTTATCCTGCATGCCCCCAGGTGTAAAACTGGCTGGAACAATCTTCACCAGCCCCCAAGGGAGGTTCACTTTCTCCTTGGCTGTCATTCATCATTTTATTAATTATTTTATTAATTTTATTAATTTTATTTTGTCAAGCACCTATTTAATAATATATATTACCACATGATTTGAATACATAAAATGAATACCAATAAAAGGGAACATTCCCCTGCTAGTACACTTTCGTTTGGTATTGTTCGAGCAAGAGGAAAAATGAGTGTGCCCTCTTGGGAGACTTGAAAGAAAAGGTATAGGATAGATAGTCACGGACCAAAGCTATTCCTGTGCTCGGTGGGAGTCGAATATGACTTAATGGCACCTAAGGAAAGACGGAATCCATGAAAGCCTCTTGCAAACGCTTCAGGGTAGAAATGGGACGAGGGTGATTTTCAACCTTATGTCACTAGATGGCGCTCTAGAAAGAAGCAACACTCGGCGCCTAGAAAGCAGAGAATAAGAGTACAGCAGCGGCATCGCTAGTATTGACATTACACCGGAGGGAGAGAGGCCGAGCTGCAACAAACTGAAACGATAGAGTACTAGATTGCTAGAGAGGAGGAGGAGCAGGACAGAGGAAGTTCCTCTTCCGGCTCACCCCCAGGAGGAGGATGGGGTCGGCGGAGCGTCTTGTGCTGCTTGAAGGGTCGAAGCGGCTCCTGGGAGGTGAGTGGAGGGCAGGTGGGAGGAGAAGCCGGGAGCAAGTCGGGCCTTTTGGTTTCCTCCACGGCCTGGAAGCGGCGAAGGGACAAGAATGAAACATGCGGGCTGCGGCGGCGGCTGCATATTCTTTCTCTCCCCAAATGTTTTTATCCTTTTGCTACATGATTTCAAGATGCTGCCTGTGATTTTCTGCTGGGAGATTTAAAGAAATCTTGATATATTTTTCATATTTCTTAACCACCCACCTCCTTCACCCTTCACGTAACACTTGAATCCTTGTGGTTTCCTTGACATGTTGTTTCCCTGGCAAGCCAGGAGTTTCATGGGCAAAAGGGATGCTTGCATCGGATTTGTTCACCATTTCATCTGTTAGTGACCCCAACTTTTAAAAAGTAGATTAAAAAATTTGAGCGATTGCACTTCTCAGTCATTTTGCAGACAAATACACATAATTTTTTACATAAATAAAATTTTAGGAGGGTATTTCTGTGTCAATAGGAACACATATTCACTGCATTCAGAAAGTATTCAAACCCCTTTCCCTTCTGTCAATTTTGTTACGCTGCAGCCTGATTTTTCACCTGTTGAAATTCATTTTTTCTCATTCATGAACATTCATAATGACAAAGTGAAAACAGAATTCTATAAATGTCGGCCAATTTATTAAAAACAAAAAGATCTGAAATATCACATTGGCATAAGTATTCAGATCCTTCACCCAGTACTTTGTTGAAGCAGCTCATCAAAGTCTTTTTGGGTATGAAGTGATAAGCTTTGCACACCTGGATTGGGGGATTTTCTGCCATTCTTCCTTGCAACTCTCTCAAGATCAGTCAGGTTGGCTGGCGACAATCGATGGAGAGCCATTTTTAGGTGCCTCCAGAGATATTTAATAGGATTCAAGTCAGAGCTCTTGCTGGGCCCCTCTAGGACATTCACAGAGTTGTCCCTAAGCCACTCCTATGTTGTCTTGGCTATGTCCCTTGTCATGTTGAGAAATGAACCTTCGGCCCAGTGTAAGGTCCTGACTGCTGCAGAATAGGTTTTCATTGAGGATATCCCTGTACTTTCCTCCATTCAGCTTTCCCTCAACCCTGACCAGTCTCCCAGTCCCTGCTGCTGAAAAACACCCCCACACCTTGATGCTGCCACCACCATGCTTTGCTGTTGGGATGACATTGGGCAGGTGATGAGCAGTGCCTGGGTTTCTCCAGACATAACATTTAGAGTTGACAGTTCAGTCTTGGTTTCATCAGACCAGAGAATCTTGTTCCTCACAGAGTTCTTCAGGTGCTTTTTTGCAAACGCCAAGTGGGCTTTCATGTGTTGTGCACTGAGAACAAGCTTCTGTCTAGTCACTCTGCCATAAAGCCCAGAATAGTGGAGGACTGCAGTGATGGTTGTCCTTCTGGAACTCTATCCCATCTCCACACAAGATCTCTGAAGCTCAGTCAAAGTGACCATCGGGTTTTGGTCACCTTTCTTACTGAGGCCTTTCTACCTCAATTGTTCAGTTTGACCGGACGACCAGCTCTTGGAAGAGTCCTGGTTGTGCAAAACTTTTTCCATTTTGAGAATTATGGAGGACACTGTGTCCTTAGGAACTTTCGGTTCAGCAGAACTTTTTACTGTAGCCTTCCCCAGATCTGTGCCTTGCAATAATCCTGTCTCTGAACTCTGTAGGCATTTCTTTTCTCCTCATGGTTCTCCTACAGCAGGGGTCGGGAACCTTTTTGACTAAGAGAGCCATGAAAGCAAAAAATTTGGAAATTTATTTCAGTGAGAGCCATATAATATATTTTAAAAGTGAATTCAACTAAATGTCAGTATAATAAGCCTCTGAAGGGGGAAAGAAAGGCAGCCTGCGGGGCTTGGCGCGGCTGGGAGTTGCGAGGCGGCGTAGCAACTGGGCTGTTCCTCCGGGTGTGCTAAAGTGCTCGAGTTTTTTCTCTCTCACACACACATGCACAACCTTCCAACGACTGGGAAGTCGTGCTGGGAGATCCAGTCCGACCCGGTCGTTAGTCAACAGTAAACAACTAAACTCGAAGGAATAGCCAACCATTTAGAAATATGATCCAGAAGGATCTTGACAGACTTCAACACGGCCTTATCCAGCAAAATGCAAACTCATGGATGCAGCTTTGTGGTTGCCTTCTCAGTCAAGATCAATCTAAACTTGCAGCTCTTTAATAAGTTAAATCACACAGAGACAAATATTATAAGCATAATGTAATGTTCTTTATGTAAACTTTTTTTAGTCATATTAAGTTCAAATGTATTTGATAAACACACTTTTCAGGATTGCACCAAATCTTTGATTTAGAAAGCTGAATTTATGAACTTCAATTCAGTCATTATTTCTGCCAATTCACCTCATGGGAATCACTATGAATGTTGAAATCTACCAATGAACTTCTTTAAACAAGGCACGGTATAAAAATAATGACAATTGCAATTCAAATATAAATAGATGTATACTGAAAAACATTATTTTAAAAATCTCTTCATCGGTCTTCATCAAATAGTTTCGAAAGCAGTCTATAAATTCGGCAAGTTATAGAATTCCTGTCCAAAATTAAATAGCAAAAAGTATCTAAATGAAGCGTCCTGCCTAAGTCCATCCACCATACACAGAGCAGGGCCAGCAACTGCTACTCAGAGGAACCTGCTGAGCTCACTGCAGGTTTTGACTCAGGTACTGAAGAAACATGCCGCCCAGCTGGGGCAGATTTTGTTCGCCTTCTCCCGGGTGCATCTTGGCATAACTGAGGAACTGCCTTCGCAGGCGGCTCAGCTCAGCCAGGCTGACCGGCCTGTTAAGCAGCAAGCCTGGAGGCTCTCAGCCGCCTCCTGCTAGCTAGCCCATCCACCGCCACCGGAATGAACTGTCTGGCTTGGGCGCCGTCCCTCTGAGCAGCCATGACGGCGGCCAGCACCTCTTGGGTCAGGCGGTCGAGTTGGTGAAGGAAGCCGGCGGCTTGGAGCGGCTGGGAGCGCGTGGACTGGTTGGGAGGAGGCGGGCGCCGCTCCAAGAGAGCAGCGCGGATCTCGGGCAGCGGCAGGGGCTCGGCGGGGTCCTCGGGCGCCAGAAAGAGAGGCCAGTCCCAGCGGTTTTGCGAGTCCGGCGGCTCCAAAGGAGGGCGGTTGGGGAGCGCACCACCTCCCGGGCAGAGCACCAGGCAGTGCGGGGTCCCCGCGTGCTTACTGAGGCAATATAGCTCGTAACGAAAGCTCTTCAGCTTGCTGCCCGCGTCGACGATTACTACGTCCCGCTGGTTCAGCAGCCGCTCGGCCGCAGCCCGCAAGGCAGCCCGGCCTCCGGCCACGTCCGCCTCGGACACAACAAAGGCGCGCCGTTCGCCTTCAGAGACCAAAGCGGCGCGCAGCTCTTCGGCGCGCAGGCTCTTGCCGCTGCCCGGCAGCCCGCAGAGCAACACCAACGGCATCGCGCCTTCTCTCAATCTCCCGAGGAAACCTCTCGGTCTATCATTTCTGCTTCCGCCCAACGCTGAGATGGCGGCAGCGACGTTTCCGTTAGAAACCCCAAGAGGGTTTTTTTCGAGCGCGCTTTCCTCTTCCGCTTTCCCCCCTCCAATCACTTCTTCGAGATTTGGACATCGGAAAGACCAAAGAGAAAATAAGGAAGAGCAGTTTCCAGTTCGAACTTCCTGGCTCGCAGCAAACCCTTAGAATCTGGGACGTCTGGTCACCTTAAAAAAACAAGTGAGAATATTTTGTTTTATCTGCGAGCCATATGCAATCATCAAAAGAGCCACATCTGGCTCGCGAGCCATAGGTTCCCGACCCCTGTCCTACAGTATGCATTGTCAGCTATGAGGCCTTCTATGAAGAGGTGTGTATCTTTCCAAATCATGTGCAACCAATTTAATTCACCACAGGTAGACACCAATCAAGGTGTAGAAACATGTCAGCAACAATCAAGGGAAATGGGAGGCACCTGAGCTAAATTTCAGGTGCTGTTGCCAAGGGTCTGAATACTTATGCCAATGTGATAGTTCAGTTTTTTTCCTTTTACTAAATTTACAGACATTTTTAAACTTCTGTTTTCACTTTGTCATTATGGGTAAGAGATGTCCCTCTTTTGGCGGAACAGTCCCGCTTTTTAATAATTTGTCCCGCGTCCCACGGCATTTAAAAAAAGTCCCGCTTTTTAATTTGAATTTGCGCAAAGCGCCTCGCTTTCCTTGAGCGGATCTTGAGGGAAACAGCCGCGCCCGCACGCTAAGATCTCGCCAGCTCCGGGCCGGGCAGGGAAAAACCCCCACCGTTCTCCGACGTGCCCGAGGGCCCAGTTCAACACCTCGCACGCTCCGCCCCGCTTGACGGCAACAGCCAGGAAATGCGCTTCCAGAGGCGTAGAGGGAGCAGCGGCTTTGGCGGGTCTGGCCGTGTCCTTTCCTGGATCTGCCACACGGGGGGAAGGAGCGGAGGCGTGAGGCATGAGAGAAGACCAGGCCCGGCTGGCAAGGGCCAGGAAGGATTTTTCCCGCGCCGCCAGCCAGCTTGCTCTTCCTCCACTGGCCTGGCATGCCAAACTTTGCGTGGCAGCGGGAAGCAGCCCGAGACCTGGTGCGGGCGCCCCACATGCTCAGCGGCCGAGCCGAGCCCTGGACACCCCTCTGCCTCCTGCCTCGCCTGCCGCCTCCTGCCAGGCAGGCAGGGAGGGCAGTGAGCGGGGCAGTGGCCCCTGCTAAGCGCAGCACACGGAGGCGGCGGGCAAGGCGTCCCCAGCAAACCTGTTAATCCGGCCGGCCACACGACTACAAGTGCGGCACGGAAGCCGCTGGTGGCCAGGTGGGCGGCAGCCCCCAGGGCAGGTATAGGGCCAGGCCTGCGCTTGGAAGGGGCCGCCGCTCTCGCTGCTCTTCCTCCCTGCCTGGCTGCAGACATCCGCCTGCCCTCCCGAAGCAGCAATGCCGCAGTTCACTTTTGTTTCGCGGCGGGAGAAGGAAGAAAGTGGGCAGCGAGAGCGGCAGCCTCTTCCAAGCGCAGGCCTGGCCGTCTCCCCACACGGAGGGCTGCTGCCTGCCTGGCTGGCGGTGGCTTCTGCAACGGAGGCAGCACGCGGCTGTGAAGAACCCTCACCACGCGCCCTCCCGGAGCACCACAGCCGCGGTTTGCTTTCTTCCTTCTCCTGCCGCTGTCCCTCTCTGGGCCAGACGCAGCAGAGGCGAGCCCCAGCCATGGCAGCTGTAAGGGCTGTGATGAAGGGGGGGGGTGTTTGGGGGGGTGCACAAAGCTGCAGGATAAGAGAGACGGACCCCTCCCGTCTTGCTCCCCTAGAACCCCCCCCCCCGGTCAATGGTGTCCCGTTTTAGAAATATTAAAATCTGGTCACCTTAATTATGGGGTACTCTGTATAGATTAAGGAGGGGGAAAATGAAGTTCAACAACTGTACAATCAAGCT
The DNA here is from genome assembly GCA_023053685.1 of Diadophis punctatus similis. Classification (NCBI taxonomy): domain Eukaryota; kingdom Metazoa; phylum Chordata; class Lepidosauria; order Squamata; family Dipsadidae; genus Diadophis; species Diadophis punctatus. The sequence continues at coordinate 249,030,311 of JALIGW010000002.1, forward strand.
TCAGCATAACAAAATTGACAAAAGTAAAGGGGGTCTGAATACTTTCTGAATACATTGTATTTAGAAAGATTAAAACATTTCAGGTTAAGTGACAGGCCTGCGATGTCTTGCCCAAAACGCCTGCAGAGCATTTTGAGGAAGCGAGACTGGTGTGCACAAGAGGCAGGTTGGTTGAGCTCCAAAGAGGCTTCTGTTGTTGGAATAAAATGCCCCGTGGAGAGTTTTCGTTTATATTCTTATTGACCAAGTTCTGCTTCCTCTAGTTATTCCATTACCATCTCCCTTTTCTAATTTTCAGTTTTTCTCCAAATTCTGTCTATTTAAGGCACAGAATTTCTCTCTGTGTTTCCACCTTTGCTTTCATAGCATTCCCTTTCTGTAAAGCCAACAAGCATGGTATGTAAATTGTCATTGTCATATGACATCATGCTTAACGATTGGGCTGCTTACTGACACAGGTGCCAATCCCAATTGCAGTCAGTAAGTGAGCACTACTTGAATTGGGATGTCACCAGAGTGGTTGTGGAAAATATTTCCTGCCCTTATTTGGAGCTGAGAAGTTCCATGGGCAAAACTAGTACATGAAATCTTGCAAAGGCTTTAGGTATCATTTCATCAGGTAAAACCCCACATCTCTAAAGTTAGCTCAGAAGATTCGACTGTAACCATTTTGGGATAATTTTCAGGCTAAAAACACATGGATTTTCCACATACATATAGTTTTGCCGTGTTTCCCCGAAAATAAGACAGTGTCTTATTTTCTTTTGACCCCTGAAATATGTCTGTGGCCTTATTATGGGGGGGGGAGCAGGGGATGGGGCGGGCGGGCCACGAGACGCACATCTTACCAGAGTCTGGCAGCTCCATCACGTCCCTCGGCCAGTGCAGGGAAACATCTTGCACAGTAAAGAAAAACTTCTCGCGAGTGCGAGAAGTTGTTAATTGCTCGCACTTGCAAGAAGTTTTTCTTTACCATGTAAGGTGTTTCCCTGCATAGACCAGCCGAAAGACGCAACGGAGCTGCCAGTCTCCGGTAAGATCCGCGTCTTGCAGCCCGCACTGCCCCATCACCTGCCCCACCTGCCACCTCCAAATTGCACCCCGCATCTTACCGTAGTCTGCCAGCTCCGTCGCATCTCTCGGCCGGTCTGTGCAGGGAAACATCTTTACCGTGCAAGATGTTTCCCTGCACAGACTGGCCGAGAGTCTCGATGGAGTTGCCAGACTCCGGTAAGATGCGTGTCTCTCGGTGGGGTACAATTTTGGGGTGTCCGGTGGGGTGGGGGATGGGGTGGGGTGAGCCGCAAGACGTAAACCCCGGCTGGAAGCTGCTGGAGGTGGAGAAGAGCCCAGTCGGGTCAGTTACCTTCTGCCGTGTCTTCTGGCAGCCGGGACAGAGAGGCAACGAAGGGCAAAGGGAGCTGAAGCCCTGCATGAGCTGGAACCATAGAGCAGGAAGCGCACTCCCAGAGCGGCCGCTCCCACAAGACTCGGCAGCAGGCAGCTGGCCCAACCGGCCTCTTACCGCTTGGTTGGTGAGTGGTACTCTGGCTGGCCGGCCGAGGAGTTGTCCACTGGGTGGGCACTGCGTGGCAAGAGGTGCCGGGCGGCTGCTCTCTTGCGAATGGGGTGGGATTTTGCAGGCAAGAGGGATGGATGAATAGGAGGCGAGCGAGCGCCAAGAACACTGGGGAGAGATAGAACGGAGAGGCAGCTCCCGATCATCTCAGCTGAACCGCAGGTCCTGATTAAGGGGCCCAGCTGCCATTAGCTGACCTGGGAAGGGAAAGGCTGCCTCCTGTGCTTGCCATGCCCACCCAAAGGGCTTATTTTCAGGGGAAGGTGTATATTTATGTGTATTTGTATTTCTCTCTGTGTGCATCTATTAACAATTCTACAATCTATCCCCAGCATTTCCAGATATATTTGATGATAAGCCTTTGCATTGCTAAGAATTTGTGAATTACAAAAGTGAAAAAGAGAATTTCATGACTGAATGGATATTTGAACTTGGACACAAATGTGTCAAATGAATCATAACTAATGTAAGAGGTTATTCTTTATTGTGGCATGTTTGCTTATTTATTGAAATATATACTTTTTTTTCACATCTTCTGCAACCATTTTATAAACAATTAAAGTGACATTTTTCTTTGAATCTTATAGACAAAGAGGATGTCAATAAAAGCACTCTGGAAAATTGAGAATAACAAGCAACATTGGAAAAGAAAGCAAAGCCAGCCGGGAATCAAAATATTTTCCATTTCCTTCAGAAAACCACAAAATTCTTCTCCTTTCCCAGCAGTTGAGAGACAAAGGAGAGAAAAGTAGAGTCTGAGAAACTCAAGAATACGTTACATGAAAGATCAAGGGAGATTATATTTTATTCAGAAAAAGAGGAGCATCTCTGGAAGTCAATGGGGAGAAAAAGGTCTATTGGATACCCACATAGGCCTGACAGTGATGCAGGCCTGGCCCTGTGAGGAGGAAAACATCTGGAATTAAAGCACCAGTAAACAAATAGTCACACATCTATTTGACCTCAAGAATATCAGTGTTGGAGAAGCTCCTATTGTGCCTATTGTGGGAAAAGTGCAGATTGTAAATCACAACTGATTATGCACGAGAGGATCCACAGTGTAAAAAGGCATAGAAATGCTATAAGTGTGACAAATGGTTTAGTCTGAACAGCTCTCTTGTGGTTCATCGAAGGACACAAGCATAACAACATCAGAGGACTCACACCAGGGAGAAATTGTAACTGCCCAGTTTGAGAGTAAAGTTTCACCGGAAATGTCCAGTTCATTAGCCATCAGAGGACTCACACCGAAGAGAAAGCCTTTGTATGTCCTGACTGAGAAAAGTTTCAGTGAGAATTCCAGCCTGGTGGCACACTAGAGAACACAGATAGGAGACAGACCGTATGAGAGTGCAGATTGTGGGAAAATGTTCAGTAATAATTTTGGCCTTGTGAAACACCAGAGAATAAACGCAGGAGACAAACTGTATGAATGTCCAGATTGTGGGAAAAGTTTCAGTCGGAATTCCACCCTCGTGACACACCAGAGGACTCACACAGGAAAAAAAACGTATGAGTGTCCAGAGTGTGGCAAACGTTTCAGTCATAATTTCCAGTTGGTGTCACACCAGAGGATTCACACAGGAGACAAACCGTATGAATGTCTGGAGTGTGGGAAAAGTTTCAGTCAAAATTACAACCTTGTGAAACACCAGAGGACTCATACAGGAGACAAACTGTATGAGTGTCCAGATTGTGGGAAAGGTTTCAGTCAGAATTCCAACCTTGTGACACACCAGAGGACTCACACAGGAGAGAAACCATATGAATGTCCGGAGTGTGGGAAAAGTTTCAGTCAGAATTCCAGCCTCGTGAAACACCAGAAGAGTCACACAGGAGAAAAACCATATGAATGTCCAGAATGTGAGAAATGTTTCACTTATATTTATAGTCTGATAACACACCAGAGGACTCACACAGGATACAAACCGTATGAGTGTCCAGATTGTGGGAAAAGTTTCAGTCAGAATTCCAGCCTCGTGAGACACCAGAGGACTCACACAGGAGAAAAACCGTATGAATGTCCAGAATGTGGGAAATGTTTCAGTCAGAATTCCCAGCTGGTGTCACACCAGAGGACTCACACAGGAGACAAACCGTATGAGTGTCCAGAGTGTGGGAAAAGTTTCATTCAGAATTCCCAGCTGGTGGCACATCAGAGATTTCACACAGGAGACAAACCGTATGAGTGTCCAGATTGTGGGAAATGTTTCAGTCAGAATTCCCACCTTGTGACACATCAGAGGACTCACACAGGAGAAAAACCGTATGAGTGTACAGATTGTGGGAAATGTTTCCGTCAGAATTCCAACCTTGTGAAACACCAGAGGACTCACACAGGAGAGAAACTGTATGAGTGTTCAGAGTGTGGGAAAACGTTCAGTAAGAATTCCCAACTGGTGACACACCAGAGGATTCACTCAGGAGAAAACCCGTATGAATGTCCAGAATGTGGGAAATGTTTCAGTCATAATTCCCACCTTGTGACACACCAGAGGACTCACACAGGAGAGAAACTGTATGAGTGTCCAGAGTGTGCGAAAAGTTTCAGTCAGAATTCCCACCTTGTGACACACCGGAGGACTCACACAGGAGAGAAACCGTATGAATGTCCGGAGTGTGGGAAAAGTTTCAGTCAGAATTCCAGCCTTGTGAAACACCAGAAGACTCACACAGGAGAAAAACCATATGAATGTCCAGAATGTGAGAAATGTTTTAGTTATATTTACAGTCTGATAATACACCAGAGGACTCACACAGGATACAAACCGTATGAGTGTCCAATTTGTGGGAAAAGTTTCAGTCACAATTCCAGCCTCGTGAAACACCAGAGGATTCACACAGGAGAGAAACCGTATGAATGTTCGGAATGTGGGAAATGTTTCAGTCAGAATTCCCTGCTGGTGTCACACCAGAGGACTCACACAGGAGACAAACCGTATGAGTGTCCAGAGTGTGGGAGAAGTTTCAGTGAGAATTCCCATCTGGTGTCACACCAGAGATTTCACACAGGAGACAAACCATATGAATGTCCAGATTGTGGGAAATGTTTCAGTCAGAATTCCCACCTTGTGACACACCAGAGGACTCACACAGGAGAAAAACCGTATGAGTGTCCACATTGTGGGAAAGGTTTCAGTCAGAATTCCAACCTTGTGAAACACCAGATGACTCACACAGGAGACAAACCGTATGATTGTCCAGATTGTGGGAAAGGTTTCAGTCAGAATTTCCACCTTGTGAAACACCAAATGACTCACACAGGAGAAAAACAGTATTGAGTGTTCAGATTGTGGGAAAAGGTTCAGTAATAATTCTGGCCTTCAAAAACCCCAGAGATGTCACACAGGAGAGAAACCGTATTAGTGTCCAGAGTGTGGGAAAAGTTTCAGTCAGAATTCCCAGCTGGTGTTGCACCAGAGAACTCACAAAGGAGAGGAGCCATATGAATGTCCAGTTTCTGGGGGGAAATATTGTCAGAATTCCCACCTGGTGATAAACCAGAAGAATCATACAGGAGAGAAGCCGTATGAATGTCTAGATTGTGGGAAAATTTTCATTCAAAATTCCACCGTGGCAATATACCAGAGGATTCACACAGGAGAGAAAGCATATGAGTCAAATGTCTCATCATGAGACATCAAGGATGAGAGAGAGAATAATGGAAAATGTTAGTTCAGTAACGGTGAACAGTACATATCTGGCCATCAGCAGAATTTAATGTATATTTACCTTAGCAGAAATAGTGCAATTTACAAATTGAGCATTATAGAACATAGAAATGCAACATGCACATTTTCAACCTTCTCTCTGTGTGTCTTCCAGATTTTAAGGCTAGAATTTGTCAAATTTGTTGCAACTGCCTTGGTGTTGGAGCTGTGAGAAAGAAATTATATGGTGGAAAACGTTTCATGTCTAAAAAAAGCATTGTGTGGCTCTTTAAATAGCTTTTGAGAATGAAAAAAATGGATATTGTCAGCATTGCTGTGAATATGGGGGTAAGACAGTGGTGGGATTCAAATAATTTAACAACCGGTTCTCTGCCCTAATGACCGGCTGGGTGGTCATGTGACTGGGTGGGGGTCTTGCTTGGTCTCACCCTTAGGAAATTTCTCCTTAGTCCAGCTCATAATAAAATATCACTGTTCCAATATTTAGGATAGGATAGGATAACAGAGTTGGAAGGTACCTTGGAGGTCTTCTAGTCCTACCCCCCCCTTAGGCAGGAAACCCCATACCACTTCAGACAAAGGTTCTCCAATCTTTTCTTTAAAACTTCCAGTGTTGGAGCATTTACAACTTCTAGAGACAAGTTGTTCCATTGATTAATTGTTCTGTCAGGAAATTCTGTCCTACAAAAATAAGGGGGGTCAATCTATTTTCCAAAGCACCAAAAGGCATGACAAGAAACAATGGATGGAAACTAACCAAAGAGGGAAGCAACCTAGGAGTAAGAAGAAATTTCCTAAGGGTGAGACCAATCAACCAGTGGAATAGCTTGCCTTCAGAAGGTGTGGGGGCTCCATCACACACAAGCAACACAGTTACAAGATAATTTGAAATCTTTACAGTCTAATACTGTAAGCTAACTCTTAAATGCTGAATATGCAGGATCAAAATGCATAAACATAGAAACAGCATTGCAGCCCTATTCCAAATTAATAAAATCAATTCTGCTAATTAGAACATGTATTTAAAAAGACATAAGAACTCTGACAAGAAACTCCTGCTCTGTATTAACATTTTTAAAATTCCTCCCCTGACCTAATCCTGTCAAGAACAAGGACAGATTGAACCTAGAAATAAGGAGGAATTTTCAACCAATGGAACACCTTGCCTACGGAAGTTGTGGAAGCTTCATCACTGAAGGCTTTCAGGAAGAGACTGGGCTGCCATTTGTCAGAAATTGTGTAGGATCTCCTGCTTGGGCAGGGGGTTGGACTAGATGACCTACAAGGTCCCTTCCAACTCTGTTAATCTGTATGATCTGTAAGTTTCTATTGTTTCTGTGCTGATTGCATTCCTGCGGTTTTGTTATCGCAACTAAGTATTTGCCTGTTAAATGGTTCTTGGCTGGTCTACCTGGAGCTATTAACTAAAGGGAGAGAGAAGAAGAAAACACACCTCTCTTTCACTTTATTTCCCTCCTCCCCCCAGTTTTAAAGGGGCTAGAATTTTTCTGCTGAAGAAATGGCTATGTGGTTATTTCTTCTTCTTCTTTTCCCTTCCTTTCGTTAATTACAAACGAGCAGGAACATCTGAGGTGTGTGTGAGCTACTGGAATCGTTAGGCAAGCAGGCAGTCAGGCAGCCTTGACTATTCAGCCAGTTCGCAGAACTCCACAAAGAGTTAACAAACAGTTCTCCCAAACCGATGCGAGCCAGATGAATCCCACCACTGGCCTGGTAAGATAATGTAAAGCTGTCTTGCAAACACACAGAAGATGTTTCCATTTCTTTCATTCCTCTTGTCAGGGCTTATTTTTAATACTTTCCAAATAATCCCTGAAAGTAAAAAGAGGAACAATAATTGGAGCAGAGAACTGGAATTTTAGCTATGCAGATGAATGAGCTGATTTTGCGGAGTTTGGAAGACACCAAAGAATTGCAGGTGTCAGGCTTGGAAGCCATCTTTGGGGCTTGGAACATCAGGCCTGCCACAATTGATGCTGTGGGATATTGGGAGGGGGGATTGTGTGGCGCATGGGTGATATGTAGTCATAATAAAATTCCTTTCTCAGAAAGTCAAGGACAACTTGCCCTGCACTTGCCCTGCCCCTGGATGGGAGAGAAACATCTCCAGTTGGGATGGTGCCTGATTGGGTAAGGTGACCAGACGTCCCACTTTTGGCGGGACAGACACGCTTTTCAAGCGTGTGTCCCGTGTCCCGCATTCTTTCCAAAAAGTCACGCTTTTTTGGAAAGAATGCCGAAACAGCGGGAGGTCTGGTCACCTTAGAAGGGGAAGCACAAAAGAGAGGTACTACCTGCAAAGCGGAATTTCAGCGAGCCGGCTGCCTGCTGGGGAGAGGGGGAAAGGGGGCTGCTCCTCCTCTCATTCCCCCACCCCATCCCTAGCCCCGCCCTCGGAGGCGCCGCTGCTGTTGGGATGCGGGTGGAGGGGTGAGGGACGAGGAGCCGTCGCCACTGCCGTCGTCTCAGAAAAAGAGCGGCGGTTTGAGCTCACGAGCGGCCCCTTCGGCTGCGCAAACAGCCCTTCCACGTCCCCCTCCCCTTCCCCCCGTCGCCTCGCTGCTGCCGTTGCCCTGGGGCCGGGCGGGCGACCGGGAGACCGCGGCGCTTGGATGTTTGGAGCTCGCACAGAGACCTAGCCCCGAGCCCGCCATGGGCCGCTGCGGGAGCGCCGCCTCGCAGGTAAGCTGCCGGCTGCCTCCTTTCCCCGCCTCCCGCTCATCGCTTGCCAGCCCAAGCCACTGCCGGCTCCCGAAGGGGAGGTGGGAGGCGAGGAAAGGCCTCCCGCCTCCCCCCCACCTGGACGCTGACATTTGCATTGTTTTGCCCTCTGCGCATGCGCAGCGTTCTGCGCATGCACAGAGGGCAAAACTCAAATGGCGGCGCCCAGGCAGGCCCGCCCCTCGTCCCGCTTAAAAAAAAAATCTGGTCACTTTATGATTGGGCCATGTGATGGACATGTGGGTGCTGGGCACGGTCTTGAATTTTCAACTGGGTGGGGAAAACCTGGAAGTTTTCAGATTCAGGTTTTCCCAGATGTGCCAAAATGGCTTCTCTAATAAATTGGAATTTTGAGGAACTTCAAGCCTCGGACTCTTATTTGATTGAGGATGCTATTTGGAATGCTGACAGCAGGTTTGTTCATTTCACTAACACAATTCAGAGGACTGGTTATATATATATCTTTGTTCTAGTGGGTCACTTTGCATATGATCCCTCTGCAAAAGGACGCCCACAACCAGGACCAGGTCAGGGATGAGGAGGAACCAAGAGCCTCTTTTGGCCTGAGGCTCCAGCTCCAGGTAGCTTCAAATTTAAACATGTTTGAAAGTGTCTAAATTTTAAAACATTAAAATTATATTTAATGTTTCACTTTTTGATCTTTTTTTCTATTTTTTATTATTTTGCATAGCTGTCATGTCTCATTATGGTTAGGAGCTTAAAAAAACCCCTAAAAATAGCCAAAGCCTCTGATTCTTTGACACGGCTATACTGTAGTGCATAATCGTGCATTCTGAAGCAATGCTTGGAATCCACCCCAGTGAGGACAAATTTTATTTCGTGGTTATGGATTTCTGATTTCTTTGGGGAATAAAGCGGGACACTAAGACAGGGAGGAGAAGACCATGGAAGACTTTGTGGCTTTGCTCATTACCGCAAGAAATCATTGCAAAGAGTATAATTCTTTTTTTCTCTTGGAGAGAAAAGCCCCTGAAGGCAAGAAGCAGGAGCAACAGGTCTGAATCTGAGTATTAAAATAATAATAGTTTGTGTGCAGAGCAGAAATTGAATTATTTTCAATATACAAAGAAGAGACATTAAAACACGAAATAGAATATCCACCCAACCCTCCCCCTCTTTACAATAAAAAGATAAATTAGACCCCCAAAACTTGCTAACGCTATGTCTCTAACACAGTGGTTCCCAACCTGTGGTACGTGTACCACTAGTGGTACGCGAGGGCCTTCCAGGTGGTACGCGAACACTTTCGGGGTCATGAACGATTTTTAGTTAGTTATTTTTTATTTCACAAAAATGTTTACTGCCTAACACAAGATAATCTGGCAACGATTTGCAACTGTTGCCACACGCCACCCACCTGGTCCCAGCGGCGCGGGGCCAAAACAGGAACGTTACAATTATGGAAATAAAGTGATATCTGATCGAATTTAGTTTCTCTGGAACCAGGTGGTACGCGGCGACTGTACGGGACCTCCAAGTGGTACTCGATCACAAAAAGGTTGGGAACCACTGCTCTAACAAAACCAAGCAAATTAAAAGGCAGCCCAAACGCCAGAGGAGCTGGACACAGGGCCACCCCAAAAGCCACCAGTCCACAATCAAGAATACCACATTTCCTCAGAAGAAAAGTCTGAAGTTCAGATGAAAGACTATCTGGAGAGTAAGGGCGAGCTGATTGCAAAGATGTTGGACTGGCTCTTGAAAGCTGCAGCCTTGATTTTGCTGTTGAAGCAGCAGGAAGAAGCTCAATGGGTAGATTTTGTGGGGAAGAAGATGCAGGCTGGTGGTGTGGTGAAAGCACCAGGTTAGAGACTGGGAAATACTCAGTTCCTTCCAGTCCCGCCTTACAAGTGTGAAACCATCTGTGCAACCATCTGGACAGTCCTATCAGGCCTAGGCCCAAAAGCAGCAAAGGGAACGACTTGACTGACTTAAAAGGCACCAAAACCAAACATAAGAGCCGAGGTGGCGCAGCGGTTAGAGTGCAGTACTGCAGGCCACTTTAGCTGACTGTGACCCGCGGGTCAGCGGTTCAAATCTCACCGGCTCAAGGTTGACTCAGCCTTCCATCTTTCCAAGGTAGGTAAAATGAGGACCCAGATTGTTGGGGGCAATGTAAATATATACATCGCTTACTGGTGTAAACCGCTTAGAGAGTGCTTGCACTGTGAGGCAGTATATAAATATAAATAAATAAATTTAAATAAATAAATAAATAAATAAATAAATAAATAAATCTGGTGTAAGGCTCAAGGATGCTGGATGGAAAGCCACAAGTTATAATTCAGTGTTCGGTCAGACATAAAGACGCCTTCCATGAGCTATGGAATATTGAGAGGCAACGTCCTTCCTGTCAATGACTACTTCAGCTTCAACCACAACAATACACGAGCACATAACAGATACAAACTCAAAGTGAACCGCTCCAAACTTGACTGTAGAAAATATGACTTTAGCAACAGAGTGGTAAATGCCTGGAACTCACTACCTGACTCTGTGGTTTCTTCACCAAACACCCAAAACTTTACCCTTAGACTGTCCACTGTTGACCTCACCCGATTCCTAAGAGGTCAGTAAGGGGCGTGCATAAGTGCACCAGCATGCCTACCGTCCCTGTCCTAATGTTCCCGCTTATCAGTACCCATCTTATGTATACAAACAATGTTTTATCTATGTATATTACCAACATGTACTTGACAGAATAAACAAACAAACAAAAGTATATCACGGTATGGTAGGTAGGTAGGCTGTCTGGGGGACATTTACCCTGTAAATTACAGCATGCTACCCAGGAAGTGCTTTCTATGCCATCTTGAGTCCCTGAATAAAAAGGGAATGAATACAAATTTGCAGTTAGATTATTCCAGAATTCTTCACACAGTGAAGGAATATCATCAGAATAGAACAGAACTGGAAGGGACCTTAGAGGTCTTCTAGTCCAACCTCCTGTTCAAGCAGGGGACCTTATACCATTTCAGAGAACTGACTGTCCACTCTCCTCTTAAAAATCTCCAGGGATGAAGCACCCACAACTTCTGAAGGCAAGTGGTTCCACTGGTTAATTGTCCTCACTCTTAGGAAGTTTCTCCTTACTTCCTGGTTGCTTCTCTCCTTCATTAGTTTCCATCCATTGTTTCTTGTCTTGCCTTCTGGGGCTTTGATAAATAAATTGACCCCCTCCTCTTTGTGGAAGCCATTCAAATACTGGAATACTGCTATCATCATCATCATGATCATCATCATGATCATCATCATCATCATCATCATCATCATCATCCATACCTTATTAAATCTACATTAAAAATGGCATTGTAGGGTGTCCTTCTAAAAATATTAGCCTGGTGATCAGTGAGCCATGTGGTTTGATGGGCTATTCTATTTGGCTTTTGTTTTTTTACAAATCCTTTTGGAAACATTTCTTCTATCATATATAGGCTATCACCCCCTCTTTCCTAGACCTCATTTTCCAGGCCCTGATGCATATTTTTCTCTCTCTGTGTGACCAAATGGAGACTTCCTTGCAGGCCAATTTACAGAGGAACATGGCATTTAGCAGATATAAAAATTTCCTCCTTCGGGAGTGAAGAGACATGGTGGGTGCTCTTGGATGCAGCCCTGGCCAACAGGAGTGAAGTTGCCTCCCTTAAGAGTGTCTGGCCTGATGGTGCTCCCATGTAATCAATCCACACAAAATCAGTCATAAAGTTTTGGGATGTAGAGAGGTTTTGATTTCCACTGAGAGTCGCCCCTAAGAAAGCTGATTGTGTAATTCTGTAAAACCTTCATGAACTTTTAGGGCTCAGCACATAGCTAATCTTAGTAAGCTAAGTAGCCTCACATTTCACTATTTCACTTGGCTCAGTTGCTAGAAGTGAAAAACGATATGATAGCATTTAATAAGTGAAGACATCTTTGCAAAAGCCTTAGGTAGAGACAGGACAAACGTGTTTTTCTGCCTATCTGGAGGTGACGATAGGTAATCAAGGAGTTAAAACCATCGATACCGTATTGCTAGAAAGGATGGGAGAAGATGAGAAGCGTAGAGGAACTTCGGGATTCATGGGCGGAAGGTGCTGTGCAGAGTGGCTTTTGTGCTCTTCCCCGGGTCGAAACAGCAGCTGGAAAGTGAGTTGAGGGCAAGTTTTCCTCCACGGTTTCCTCCACGGCTTGGAAGCAGAGAAGCAACTGGGTTGAAACATGTCAGCTGCTGCTGTTGCTGCAGGTTCCTTCCCTCCCCAAATTTAAGTCCGCTGGTGCTGCACGCTGTGAAACTGGTGGCTGCAATTTTCTACTGGTGGGAAGATTTAAAAAGTCTCTTTCAAGTTAAGTTGGATTCTTTGGGAATGGCTTCCCTCCAGAGGTTGTGGGTGCTCCATCACTGGGGGTTTGTGACAGAGGAACATAGTTGGAAGGATCCTTGGAGTCTTCTATTTCTACGCCCTTCTCAAGCAGGAGACCCAATATCATTTCAGACAAATGGCTGCCCAGTCTCTGTTTAAAAGCCACCAGCGATGGAGCCCCCACAACTTCTGTGGGAGGCAAACCCTTCCACTGGATAACTGTTCTCAGTGTCAGGAAATTTCTCCTTAGTTCTAGGCTGCTTCTCTCCTTGATTAGTTTCTATCCAGTTCCTTGTCCTGCCTTCAGGGGCTTTGGAAGAATAAGTTGACCCCCTCTTCTTTGTAGCAACTCCTCAAGTATTGGAAGACGGCCATCATGTGACACTCTGGTCCTGCCTTTCAAAAGACAATTCATTTCCAATTCCTGCAACCTTTCTTTGTATGTTTTATCCTCCAGCCCCCTAATCATCCCTACTGTTCTTCCCTATGCTCTTTATAGAGCCGTGATGGCGAACCTATGGCACATGGAGCTATATCCGAGGGCACGCGAGGCGTTGCCCTATATCAGCCCCAGCGCGCATGCGCGCGCTTGCCAGCTGATTTTCTGCCTTCCGGAGGGGGGGGAGGCCATTTTTGCCCTCCCCAGGCTTCAGGAAAGCCTCCTCCAAAAGCTGTGCGCATGTACCAAAAAGCGGAGTGTCAGAGCCGGGCTGCCCTGCCAAAGGGATGAAGCAAGGCGATGTCAGCCGTTTCCTGGCGCCAGAGCTGAAAGGGTTTGGCGGAGCAGCTATGAAGGCATGCCAAAGGTAAGGGGCTAGGGTGCCAACAGGGCTGGAGTCGGTCTGTGAGGGAGTGACAGGCAAACTCCATTTTGGCTGAATCAATGGGTGTTTGTTGTGGTCTGGGTTTTTTTGCGGGGGGGAAGCTCAATAAAAATGGTGGAGGTGCAAAGAGCCAAGCCGGGAAGGAGCAGAGGGCGGGGCAAGCGGACGCCTGCCAGCAAATGCTGTCCCGTGTGCCTGAGTCAGCTCCCAGCATTCCTCGTGCGCAGCCCTGCCACCCCAGGAAGGAAGCATCAGTGGCAAACATCTTTGCGGCCACAGCGACGGGCGATGGGCCCAACCTCAGGCTGCATGGCACCCCTGCCCGACCCCCGCCATGCCTGCTGTCAGCTGGGGAAGGAGCAGAGGTGGTGAGGCCAGCCAGGGTGGTCTCACTTTAGTGGCCATGGTGGGCTTTGGCGGCGTATCTTCCCACCTTGGGAGGGAGCCTGACTAGTGACTCCCTCCTACTGGGCGGCGGCAGTATTTAGCAAGGAGGGAGCGAGTCACCCTTAATCTCCCTTAGTCCTTCTTTTCATTAAACTAGACATACCCAGTTCCTGCAACTGTTCTTCATATGTTTTAGCCTCCAGTCCCCTAATCATCTTTGTTGCTCTTCTCTGCACTCTTTCTAGAGTCTCAACATCCTTTTTACATTGTGGCGACCAAAACTGAATGCAGTATTCCAAGTGTGGCCTTACCAAGGCATTATAAAGTGGTATTAAGACTTCGCGTGATCTTGATTCTATCCCTCTGTTAATGCAGCCTAGAACTGTGTTGGCTTCTTTGGCAGCTGCTGCACATTGCTGGCTCATATTTAAATGGTTGTCCAAGATCCCTCTCACAGTTACTACTGTTGAGCAAGGTACCACATATTCTGTACCTGTGCATTTTCTTTTTCTTGCCTAAATGTGGAACCGTACTTTTTTTGCCATTGAATTTCATTTTGTTAGATAGAGCCCAATGTTCAAGTCTGTCAAGTCTGTATCTTGAGCCTGTCTTCTGGAGTGTTGGCTATTCCTGCCAGTTTGGTGTCATCTGCAAATTTGATGAGTTCCCCATCTATCGCCTCGTCCAAGTCATTGATGAAGATGTTGAAGAGTACTGGGCCTAAAACAGAGCCTTGGGGTACTCCACTGCATACTTCCCTCCATGTAGATGCAGTTCCATTGAGCACTACACGTTGAGTGCGGTTGGTTAGCCAGTTTTGAATCCATCTGGTGGTGTTGCTGTCTAACCCACATTTTTCTACTTTATCTAGTAGTAGGTTATGGTCTACTTTATCAAATGCCTTACTGAAGTCCAAGTAAATTATATCGACAGCATTCCTCTGGTCCACTAATTTTGTCACTTTGTCAAAGAATGCAATAAGATTAGTCTAGCATGATGTGTTTTTGACAAACCCATGTTGGCTTTTGATTATTACTTTGTTTGCTTCTAGTTGTTCGTTGATTCGTTGCTTGACTATCTGTCTGTCTTAGTGACTGTCTGTCACTAAGACAGAACAAGGAAGTAAGTTGTGAAAGGCATGCAGAAAAGTATAAAAAGTATGTATTGGGATGAGTTGAGTGCCTCTGGCCATAGCTAATCCTTGCTGGACTCAGCTATATCAGTGGACCTCATTGCAATGGGTTATTGATATAAGTTGTGTTATGATGTCTGTTCATGTTCCAAATGCTCATGAAAATAAACCTCTGAATCTTTTTTTTATTCAAAAAGTTTTATTAGTACAAAGTACAAACATTTTTCTCTTTTCTCCCCCCCTTCCCCCAACCCCCTCCCCTTCCCCCCATCCCCCCCCCCCGACTTCCCAGAAAAAGCACAGGGTATAGTATTCAATAAGCATAAAATTAGAATATACTAACAGATTATAAATTCAGAATTTCTCTAGTTCTTTAACTCCTTGTTATTTAAAATCTTTTAAACACATTCTAAAAATTTAACATATATCATTATTAAACTATATCTTCTTAATCTGATACTTTTTTTGAATATGATCAGTCCATCTACTCCATTCCAATATGTATCTCTCATTTGAATGATCTTTAAGATATGATGAGATTTTTGCCATTTCAGCCAGATGTACAACTTTTAATGTCCATTCCTCGATGGTAGGTATATCTTATTTCTTCCAATACTGTGCTACCAGCAACCTGGCAGCTGTTATCAAATTCAAAACCAATTTAGTCTCTATTACAGTACAATCCATAATTATTCCCAGCAAGAAGAACTGTGGTGTAAACTTAATCTTTTTGTTTAAGATATTTTGAATAATCCACCATATTTTAATCCAAAAAGCCTTAATTTTCTTACAAGTCCACCATATGTGAAAATAAGTAGCATCTTCACATTCACATCTCCAGCATTTAGGTTGTAAATTTGGGTACATACGAGCTAGTTTTTTTGGATCTAAGTGCCATCTATAAAGCATTTTGTAAAAGTTTTCTCTTAAATTTTGAGCTTGTGTAAATTTTACTTTTCTAACCCATATCTTTTCCCATGTTTCCATCATTATAGGTTCTCCAATATTTTGAGCCCATTTTATCATACAATCCTTGACTAGCTCTGTTTCCGAATCTAATTCCACTAACACATTATACAGTCTCTTTATGTGCATTGAACCTTTATTTTTTATTTGAATTATCAAATTATCATCTTGCTGCAAGATACCAGTTTTTAAATCTTCTTTCCATCTAGCCTGCAATTGCCCATATTGAAAACCTCTTGAGTCTTAAAGTAAGATTTATTGCTTGTGTTGCTGTTTCCTGTTTCTTTATCGGAATATTTTTCTGACAAGGCAAAGAGGGAAGTAATGATACCCACAAGTCCAGAGTTCCAACAACAAAAGCACAGTCCGAGAATCAAGTCCAAAGTTCACAAGGAAAGTCTGAGGTTCAGAGTCCAAAAACACAGTCCAAAGTTCAAAAGACAGGATCCAGCAAAGCTGGGAAAATGCACATCAAAACAAGCAGGTGTTCCCAACAAACATACTTTTACCCAGCATCTGATTAAATCACCCTTCCACAGCTGTTCCTTGTGTGGAGAGGTGGAGCTGCTTCCTCTCAAGCACCCTTGCTGACCTCTCTGCCTCCCTCCAGTCTGCTCTCCTCACCTGTGGATCGAGTGGAGGAGCGGCTCTTCATAATCAGAGGTGGTCTGGAGACTGTCACCTCTGCTGGCCCTCTGTAGCTGCTCTGCTTGTTTTTTAACTTCCATGTCTTGCCAGTAAGCACAGTGTTTCCTATTGGTGCTGCATCCATGTATTAACCAGGTTCGATTGTGCTTTTTAAAAAATAGCGATTGAGGACCTTTTGGGATGTTCAGTTGTATAGGTAGTACTTGCCTATTGGTTCCCTGAGCCTTCAAAGTTACTATGGCACTGTACACCTGGTCCACAAATTTATGGTCATTGTAGCACATGCTCAGTGACTGCACGTCAGCAGTGCTGTGGTTATGAAGGTGCAGGAAAGACAGATGGAACAATTTGGATTCTGCCAACCAGTGCACATACAGTATACGATTGTCGCTGTATCCCATACTCATGATCCCCATTTATGACCTCCCCAGCTAGCTTCTGACAAGCAAGTCAGTGGAGATACCAGCAAGAATTTGCAAGTCATCTGAAATTCCCTTTAATAATCTACAGTGATTTCCTTAACAACTGCAGAGGATCATATGCAAGTTGGCACTCTCATGTGACATCATGTTCATGATCAGGCTGCTTAGTGAGGCCTGCTTGCTTCGGCTGCCATAGAAACGGGGGGGAGGTGGGAGGTTAGGTATTTGGGTAGTGGGGGAAGTGTGCTGGAGGTTGCTCTACTTGTGCTGATTAGGTAGTTAGGGAGGAGATTTCTCATCACGGAATACCAGGCTCCACGGACATGTTTATAGCCTGCTCAAGGTCAACGGCTTCGTGGGACATGGGGATTGGATGAATTGCCCAGGGGGGTTATGAAGGGAGGGTTTTGGGATTCTTTGTATATGCATTTTACGCGCCTTTTGCCTCAGAACTTGCTTTCCTTTTGTTGCTATCACTTTTTGTCTAGTAAAAGTACTCATCTCTATCAACATGGAGTTGGGGGTTTTATTTCCTGGATTTTGAAGGGAAGCACACCTGACACCAGTCCAAATTGCTGTCAGTAAGTGAGGACTGCTTGAATTGGGATGTCACCAGAGTGGTTGTGGACAGTATTTTCTGCCATATTTGGAGCTGTGGATTTCCATGAGCAAAACGAGTTATGTATTTGGTGATAAGGCTTTGCGCTGTAAGAATTTGTGATTGACCCAAATCAACAAGAGAATTTCATGATTGAATGGATATTTGACCTTGGATCTTGGTTGTTTTCTTTGTGTCAAATGGATCATGATTAATGTAAGAGGTTATTCTAGCAATGTGGTATGTTCGCTTCTTCATTGTAACATATATATTTTTTCTTTTTTTTCACATCTTCTGCAATTTTATAAACAATTAACATTATACTTTTCTTTGAATCTTATAGGCAAAGAAGATGGCAATAAGAGCACACTGGACAACTGTAAATAACAAACAACTTTGAAAATGAAAGAAAATCAAGCCAGAAATCAAAATATTTTCCATTTCTTTCAGAAAACCACATAATTCTTCTTTTTTCCTGATCAGGTGAGACATAACAGACAGAAAATTAAGAAAGATTTCAAACTGGAATAAGTAAATTATGCAGAACTCAAGGATACATTACATGAAAAGTCAAGGGAGATTATTTTTTATTCAGAAAAAGAGGGAAATATCTGGAAGTCAGTGGGGAGGAAAAAGTCACTTGGAGAGCAACGTAGGGTAGACAGAGAAGCAGGCCTCACTCTGGGAGATTAAAAACCGGCTTTAATCAAAACACTATTAAACAATGGATAACACATGTTTTTGACCTCAAGAATATAAGTGTTGGAAAAGCTCCATAGTGTGAAAAGCACAGATTGCAAATCACAACTGATTATGCACAAGAAAATCCACACAGGAGAAAAGTCTTAAAAGTGCTCCCAACGTGGTAAATACTTTAGTGAGCATCGCAACTTGATGATACATCAGAGGACTCACATCACGTATGAGTGTCCAGATTGTGTGAAAGTTTCTTTGGAAATTCCCACCTCATGAGACAACAGAGGACACACACACAGGGGGAAAAAACCATTTGACGGAGAGAAACCCTTTGAATGCCCTATCTGTGGGGAAAGATTCAGTCACAATTACAGCCTGATGAACTACCAGAGGACTCAAACAGGAGAGAAACCATTTGAATTTCCTGATTCTGAAAAAGGTTTCAGTCAAAATTCCAACCTGGTGATACACCAGAGGACTCACACAGGAGAGAAGCCCTATCAATGTCCTGATTATGGGAAAAGTTTCAATCACAATTCCAGCCTGGTGACACACCACAAGACTCACAAAGGAGAGAAACCATTTGAATGTTCTGATTGTGGGAAAAGTTTCAGTAACAATTCCCACCTCATTAGACATCAGAGAAATCACACAGGAGAGAAACCCTTTGAATGTCCTGACTGTGGAAAAGGTTTCAGTCAAAATTCCAACCTGGTGATACACCAGAGGACTCACACAGGAGAGAAACACTTTGAATGTCCTGATTGTAGGAAATGTTTCATTAGAAATTCCCACCTCATTAGCCACCAGAGGATTCACACAGAAGGGATACCCTTTGAATGTCCTGATTGTGGAAAATGTTTCAGTGAGAATTTCAGCCTGGTGAAACACCAGAGAACCCACACAGTAAAAAAACCATTTGAATGTTCGGATTGTAGAAAAAGTTTCAATCATATTTCCCAGCTAGTGATACACAAGAGGACTCACACAGGAGAGAAACCCTTTGAATGTCCTGATTGTGGGAAAAGGTTCAATCATAATTCCAGCCTGGTGGCACACCAAAGGATTCATACAGGAGAGAAACCCTTTGAATGTCCTGATTGTGGGAAAAGGTTCTGTCGGAATTCCGACCTGGTGAAACACCAGAGGACTCACACAAGAGAGAAACTATTTGAATGTCCTGATTGTGGGAAAAGTTTCAGTAACAATTCCCGCCTGGTGACACACCAGAGGACTCACTCCAGGGAAAAACCATATATGTGTCCAGATTGTGGGAAAAGTTTCCTTTGGAATTCTCGACTGGTGAGTCACCAGAGGACTCACACAGGAGAGAAACCATATGAGTGTCCAGATTGTGGGAAAGATTTCAGTACTAAGGATAGCCTTCTAAATCATATGCTTATACACACAGGGGAGAAACCATTTAAGTGTCCTGAGTGTGAACGGTGCTTCAGGAAACCTTCCAACCTTATCGCACACAAGAAAATCCACCTGAGGCCCAAAGTGATGAGTGTAGAGAAGGCTTGAATTTCATTTTAAATGTCCCATTGTAATTTCAGCTGAGAAATTGACTCTCTAATTTGACTACAGAGAATTTGCCTGGTTCTTTTGTCATCAAATATGTCATGGTATTAGATGGGAAGGAGGAAAGAAAAAAAGTGGAACATGTTAATTTGGTAAGGACTGTTTGGCCATCAGCAGCAGAAGTTACTGGATATATTTTTTTTAAAGATTGTACAATTCTTCAAAAATCTTTTTAGGAGTGTCCATTTTTATCATAATAAATGATAGAAATGCTACATTCAGAATCCTAGCCTTCTTCTCCATGGGTATCCTTGAGATTTTCAGCCCCAGAATTTCCCAGGCAGCATCTCTTCGATATAAGAGCACTCAGGCTATAATTAGAGACTGTAGCTCCTCATATAATGAGAGAACGAGAGAAGAGAAATAGTTTATCTTTTCCTAACAATTCCAGAAATTCATTTTGTATTTGTATTTGTATTTGTTTATTTGTCAAGCATATATGATTATAAGCAAAGTATAAACAGTAAAACATGATTGAATATATATGTAATAGTACAAGCATGAATAAGAGTAAAAGAGGTATGAATATATGGGTACATTAGGACAGGAACAGTAGGCACGATTGTGCACTTATGCACGCCCCTTACCGACCTCTTAGGAATGGGGTGAGGTCCATGGTAGATAATCCGAGGTTGAAGTTTTTGGGGTTAGGGGAAGAAACTACTGAGTCAGGTAAAGTGTTCCCGGCATTAACCACTCTGTTGTTGAAGTCGAATTTTTTGCAATCAAGTTTGGAGCGGTTTACATTAAGTTTGTATCTATTGTGAGCTCATGTATTATTGCGGTTGAAGCTGAAGTAGTCTTTAACAGGTAGGACATTGTGGCAGATAATTTTGTGAGCTACACTTAGGTCAGATCGAAGGCGGCGTAGTTCTAAATTTTCAAGTCCCCAAATTTCAAGTCTGGTTTCGTAAGGTATTCTGTTGTGAACAGAGGAATGTAATACTCTTCTTGTGAAGTATCTCTGGACATTCTCAATTGTGTTAATGTCTGATATGTAGTGTGGGTTCCAGACAGATGAGCTGTAATGTGTCAAGAATGAGGCACGCACGTGGAAGAAACCATATGAATACCAAATATATTGGGAGAGTTTGGGACAGTGACAAAAGCAGTGTAAAAGCTGTTCTGCCCTACAGGTGACCTTCATGGAGAAGAGCTGTAGGAATATTGAGTTGAGAAAAGGGATTGTGTGTCAGGTCCCCCTAGATCCCTATCAGGATGCTGCCGTTCTGGTGGGGAGGGCCTAAATGCCATTTTATGACCTTTTCCTGTTTGTGCTCTTTTCTCAACTTTGATGTACTTTCCTGGGAATGGGAGTGGGGAGTAATTGCCTGTGGCCATCTGATTTATCTTCGCTCCAGTGGAACGAGCAAGTGGAGCCTGAGAACAACAACTTACCACCTTCTCATCTCAGAGTTCTCACAACAACTTCACACCTATGGATTGGCTCATCTTGGACTGGGCAGAAGGGAGGAGTTTGTACAACTTTTAATCTAACGCAGTGGTTCCCAAACTTTCTGTCCACCGCCCCCTTGGTGCTACAAACTCATCCTCACCGCCCCCCACCCCACCCCCTCCAGTGGGCGTGGCTTAGTGGTCAGGTGGCCAACTTGTAAAGTGTGGTGAAACTCAACAAGGCTATTGCTTAGCAACCAATATGTTAGGCTCAATTGTGGTCATAAGTCTTTCTTTCTTTCGTTCTTTCTTTCTTCTCTACCCTACTGCTTCTTTCTTTCTTTTTCTTTCTGTCTTTCTTCCTACCATCTTTCTTTTTCTTTTTTCTTTTCTTTCTTTGTCTGCCTTCCTTCCTTCCTACCATCTTTTCTTTCTGTCTGTCTGTCTGCCTTCCTACCTACCTACCATCTTTTTCTTTCTGTCTTCCTTCCTTCTTACCATCTTTCTTTCTTCCTTCCTCCCTCCCTCTTTCTTTCCTTTTTCTTTCCTTCTTCCCTTCCTTCCCTTCCCTCCCTCCTTTCTTTTTGTCTGTCTTCCTTCCTTCCTTCCTACCATCTTTCTTTCTTTCTGTCTTCCTCCCTCGCTTTCTTTCCTTTTTCTTTCCTTCTTCCTTCCCTTCCCTTCCCTTCCTCCTTTCTTTTTCTGTCTGTCTTCCTTCCTACCATCTTTCTTTCTCTTTCTTTCTGTCTTCCTCCCTCCCTCCCTCCCTCTTTTTCTTTTTTCTTTCCTTCTTCCCTCCCTTCCCTTCCCTCCCTCCTTTCTTTTTCTGTGTCTTCCTTTCTACCATCTTTCTTTCTTTTTCTTTCTTTCCTTCTTCCCTCCCTCCTTTCTTTTTCTATCTTCCTTCCTATCTACCATCGTTCCCTTCCTTCCTTCCTTTCCTTCCTTCCTTCCTTCCTTTCTTTCTTTCTTTCTTTTTTTCTTTCTTTCTTTCTTTTCTTCCTTACTTCCTCCCTCTCTCTTTCTTTCCTTTTTCTTTCCTTTTTCCCTCCCTTCCCTTCCCTCCCGCCAGCCGTGGCCAGGCCACCGCCGTTCACCCAGGCCGATGGCTTGGTAAGCGTTCTTTGGGTCGTGCATCAGGTCATAGAATGCCATCAAGGCCAGCTGCTGCATCAGCAGCTTGGAGTGCTGCAGCTCTTCATTGAGCTTGGGGAGCCCTCAGCAGCCGAAGGCCACAGGCACCTTGGTGGGGTCGATGTCGGGGGGCAGCTGTGCTGAGATCTGCAGGTGCGCCATGCCGGAGGGGAGCCCGCCAAATTGCATGCAACGGGTTGCTAGGCACCGGGGACGCTGGGCGGGAAAGTCCGCATATGCGCAGGTTCCACAGCAGGGTTTTCCCGCGGGTCTGCGAGCGCTTGCCCGAGCAGCTTCGGGAGCGGTCGGCTTCCCTCGTCACTGTGCCGTGCTCAGTACCTAGCACTTGTAACTCTGTTGCATTCCATGCTCTTGGGTGCAGGGCAGCCCATTCTGAAAGAAAACATCTCATGTTTTCTTTCAGAATGGGCTGCCCTGCACACAAGAGCGAGGAACGCGAGAGAGCTTCAAGTACTAGGTAGGACACCGGTCGCGTGGTGGGACGCAGTTTGGGGTGACCAGTCGTGCGCGGCGGGGTGGAGTGGAGTCTGGGCGGGGGCTGGGTGGGGGCTGGGCAGGCCGCGAGACAGGCATCATACCTAGCACCTGTAACTCCGTCGCATTCCACGCTCTTCTGTGCAGGGCAGCCCATTCTGAAAGAAAACATCTCGCGTTTGAGGACCCATGCTCTAATTCCATCCTCTATCTTTTGGGTGACAAAAGTTGTCAGGTTCTTCAGAGCTTCCTGCTCAAGGGATTGAACTAGAAGGTCTCCAAGTTTTCCTTCCAGCTCTGTTGTTCTGTTATGGACTTGCTGTTTTCTTGGCAACAATATCAGACTGATCTGCCACTGTCTTTTCTGTGATGATTGTTTTTCTTACTTTTATGTCTACCCAAAAAGCACAGTATTTCCTATTGGTGCCCATCCATGTATTAACCAGTTTCAACTAAAAATATCTATTGAGGACCTTTTGTGATGTTCAGTTTGTGTATGTAGTCCTGGCTTACCTTTTGTTTCCTCATCCTTCAAAGTTACAATGGCACTGTGAAAGCAGACGTTATTTTTATACTTTTCTAAAAAAAATTTTTTACTTAGAACTAAATCTTATCGGTTTTATTTCATGCCATTGGAAAACATGGTCCATTCACCTCTGAATTGCTTAATTGCAATCTCCCCACTGGGGAAGAAGGCTTTGCATTCCTTGTCAGTGGATGCCATTAGGAAGTTGCAAGTCAGGGTTGTGTGAAATTGCCTTTCACAACCCACAGTGATTTGCTTAACAATGGCAGGGGAACAATACTCCAATGTTTATTTTGTCACATGCCCATCATAAATGTGTTGGAAGAAATATCCATCTGGTTCATTTCCAAGCTGGGATAAAGACACTGGAAACATGGAGGCTGATTGGAAAGATGGTTTATTGATGAAGCAGAACCACACACAAAGACAGCATGCAATTCTGGGTCAGCTGACCCACTGGTTTAATGAATACATGGATTTTTATAAGTTTCAGAGATGCTGCTAGGGGGTTGTGCAATGTCTGAAATGCCTTTGATTGTGCAATGTAGTGAGCTCTGTGTCTTCTAAATGCTTTATTATCGGGTGGGTTCCACTTACCTTCGCTACCAGTTTGCATCGCGACGTTTCGCGCACACACACATCCCCTCATGCAATTCTGTAGCTATAATCAGCCTGAAACACAGCTGAGGAGCTGATCAGCTGTGCTTCAAGGAAGGAATAAAGATAAGTATAAACCCAGGGGTGGGCAGGAGGGCCCTTTTTCAAGCAGAGCAGAGGAAAAAACTTCCAAAGAGTAAACAATTCGGGGAAAAATCCCCCTCAAAAGATGGCAGCACCCACGGACCAGCACTGACCGAACCGGATCCTTGACGCCATTGTGACATCACCAGTGGGTCGCTACCAGTTCAGGTGATCCGGTCTGAACTGGGAGGAACCCACCCATTTATTATGTCCAAAAGGGCCTCAATCCCATCATCCTGGAGCTGAAGGTCTTTTGTTTTAGCAATAGCACTTTAGACTTATATACCACTTCACAGTGCTTTTACAGTAAAGTGACCAGATTTTTTTTTAAGCGGGACGGGGGGGCGGGCCCGCCTGGGCGCCACCATTTGTTTTGCCCTCTGCGCATGCGCAGAATGCGCAGAGGGCAAAACACAGCAAATGTCGGCGTCCAGGTGGGGGGGGGAGGCGGGAGGCCTTTCCTCGCCTCCCGCCTCCCCTTCGGGAGCCGGCAGCCCTTCGGGAGCCCGCCTCCCCTTCGGGAGGCCTTTCCTCGCCTCCCGCCTCCCCTTCGGGAGCTGCCCTGGGGCCGGGCTGGCAAGTGACGAACGGAAGGTGGGAGACGGGGAAAGGAGGCAGCCGGCAGCTTACCTGTCACGAGCTGCAGGCATCCAAGCGCCGCGGTCTCCCGGTCGCCCGCCCGGCCCCAGGGCAATGGCGGCAGCGAGGCGATGGGGGGAAGGAAGGGGAGGGGGATGAGAAAGGGCTGTTTGCGCCACCGGAGGGGCCGCTCGTGAGCTCAAACCCACGACGGCAGCGGCGACGGCTCCTCGTCCCTCACCCCTCCACCCGCATCCCAACAGCAGCGGCGCCTCCGAGGGCGGGGCTAGGGATGGGGCGGGGGAAGGAGAGGAGGAGCAGCCCCCCTTCCCCCTCCCCCCAGCAGGCAGCCGGCTTACTGAAATTCCGCCCGACTTGCTTCCGGTACCTCTCTTTTGCTTCCCCTCTAAGGTGACCAGACGTCCCGCTGTTTCCGCATCCTTTTCAAAAAAAGCGGGACTTTTTGAAAAGAATGCGGGACGCGGGACACACGCTTGAAAAGCGTGTCTGTCCCGCCAAAAGCGGGACGTCTGGTCACCTTATTTTACAGCCCTCTCTAAGTGGTTTTACAGAGTCAGCATATTGCCCCCAACAATCTGGCTCATTTTACCCACCTCAGAAGGATGGAAGGCTGAGTAAACCTTGAGCCTGGTGAGATTCAATCTGTCAAATTGCAGGCAGCCAGCAGTCAGCAGAAGTAGCTTGCAGTACTGGACTCTAACCACTGCGCCACCACGGTTCTTGTAGATAGGCTGGCCCAATCTTTCTTAATAGGCACAAAATGCCTGCTGGGGGCTATTAAGAAAGACTGAGTCTGCCTTCCTACCTTCAATAAAACATGTTTCTCCATTTCTCATTTAGGGAAATATAATATTCTGCCTTTTTAATATTTCCCAAAATATTTCATTCTTCTGGGGAGTAGGCCCTGACCTTCTACAAATGATAAAAAAACTCTTTATATTTCCAACATTCATTTGAGGTGCCTTTAAACATTCTGGACAATTTGTCCAGTGCTAGATACACACAGTACATCATCTTATAAAACTTTTCTCCCATTGTTCAAGCATAATATTACATCCAAAGTTCTTTGCTCACTGAATCATAAAATGCTTTACATACTCATCCTACAAGTTCAATTACAGTTTATAAACCTTAGCAATAGCCCCTGATGGGGCTGCCATCTCCTAAAACCTTGGGAGGCACAGAAAATCAGTTTTAAAGTTTTGGGATGTAGAGAGGCGTTGATCTCTAGAGTCACCACCTAAGAAAGCAGATTCTGTCAAAACCTCATGAACTTTTAGGGCTCAGCACATAGCTAATCTTTGTAAGCTAAGTAGTATCACATTTCACTATTTTGCTTGGGTCAGATGCCAGAAGTGAAAAACGACGATAGCATTTGATCAGTGAAAAAACCTTGCAAACGCCTTAGATACAGACGGGACAAGCGTGTTTTTCTCCCTATCTGGAGATGGCGCTCAAGCAGGCAACACCTGTGCCTAGAAAGCTGACAATACAGTAGGCGGCCTCGGCGATTGCATTTAAGGAGTTACAACCATCAAGTACTGCATTGCTAGAAAGAATGGGAGGAGAGGAGAAGAGAAACGCAGATAAACTTCCTCTTCCGGATCGCTCACGGGAGGAAGGTGGTGTGCAGGGAGGCTTTTGTGCTGTTCCCAGGATCGAAGCAGCAGCTGGAAGGTGAGTTGAGGGCAGGTGGGAGGAGAGTCCGGGAGCAAATCGGGCTGTTTGGTTTCCTCCACGGCCTGGAGGCAGAGAAGCAACTGGGCTGAAGCATGTCAGCTGCTGCTGTAGGTTCCTTCCCTCCCCAAATTTAAGCCCATTGGTGCTGCACGCTGTGAAACTGGTGGCTGCAGTTGAAAGATTTAAAAAGTCTCTTTTAAATTAAGGTTGATTCTTTAGGAATGGCTTCCCTCCAGAGGTTGTGGGTGCTCCATCACTGGAGGTTTATAACAGAGTAACAGAGCTGGAAAAAAAGTTTGGAGGTCTTAATATCATTTCAGACAAATGGCTGTCCAGTCTCTCTTTAAAAGCCACCAGCGATGGAGCACCCAAAACCTCTGGAGGGAAGCCATCCCCAAAGAATCAACCTTAACTCGAAAGAGACTTTTTAAATCTTCCAGGCAGCAGAAAATTGCAGCCATTCCGTTCCACTGGCCAATTGTTCTCACTGTTGGGATTTTTCCTTAATTCTAGATTGCTTCTCTCCTTGATTAGTTTCCATCCATTGCTTCTTATATTGCCATCCATTGCTTCTTGTATTGCTTTGGAAAATAAGCTGACCCTTCAAGTATCGGAACTCTGTTATCCATGTCACACCTAGTCCTTCCTTTATAGAGCCTCAACACCTTTTTATATTGTGGTGATGAAAACTGCAGTAATCCAAGTCTGATTTTAACCAAAGCATTATAAATTGGTACTAATCTATATACAGACAAAGCAGAGCTACTGAACACATTCTTCGCATCAGTCTTTACACAAAAGGAAACTGCAGCTCAACTACCCAGCAACACAAATATAAAAAACAGATTCGAAGCAAGACTCAACCTAAGCATAAATACAGTAAGAGATCACCTATCTGAACTTAACGAATACAAAGCACCAGGACCAGACGGATTACACCCCAGAGTCCTAAAAGAACTAGCAGAAGTCATTTCAGAACCACTGCACCACATCTTCCACAAATCCTGGAACACAGTGGAACTACCTGAGGACTGGAAAAGAGCTGACGTGGTCCCATCTATAAAAAAGGTAAAAAAACAGACCCAGGAAACTACAGACCAATCAGCCTAACATCAATACCTGGGAAAATACTGGAAAAAATAATTAAAAACCAGATCTCCCATCATCTAAAAACAAACCAAGTAATAACCAACAGCCAACACGGATTTGTTAAGAGCAAGTCATGCCAAACCAACCTCATTTCATTCTTCAACACTGTGACCAAATTAGTAGACCAGCGTAATGCAGTAGACATAATATACCTGGACTTTAGCAAAGCATTTGACAAAGTAGACCACAACGTACTCCTTCATAAGCTAGAAAAAAGCGGGATAGACAGCTACACAACCAGATGGATTAACAATTGGCTGACCAACCGTACCCAGCAAGTAGTCCTCAATGGCTCTAAGTCCACATGGAGAGAAGTAAGCAGTGGGGTACCACAAGGTTCCGTCCTAGGCCCAGTACTCTTCAATATCTTTATAAATGACCTAGATGAGGGAATAGCAGGAGAACTAACCAAATTCGCAGATGGCACCATGTTAGGGTTCCCAAATTTTTTACTATCACTCTGTGGGTGTGGCTTATTTTGTGGGTGTGGCTTGATGGTCATGTGACTGGGTGGGAGTGGCTTGACGATCATGTGATGGGTGGGGGGTGGCTTAAAAGTCATGTGACTGGGTGGGAGTTGCTTGCCGCCATGTGACCAGGTGGGAGTAGCTTGACAGTCATGTGACCAGGTAGGAGTGGCTTGACAGTCATGTGACCGTGTGGGTGTGGCCAACTCAATGTCACTCACATCAAGGGGTGCCTCGCCTGGCCCCTCCCCTCCCAGCAATTCCTTGTCACACCCAGCCTCAAGGTATCTATAGATCTGTAAAAATGTTGTTCACCTTTTAATAACTTTATTATCTACATACTATAGATGTACTTTCATGGACCACTGAAAGGAGGAAATGGCTCACACGCTTTGCCCAAGAGTATGATAGACCAGAGGTCTCCAACCTTTTGGACCTCAGGGACCACCAAATTCATAGCTTTAAATCCCGTGGGCCACTGGTCATGGGGAGCTCAGCCGCCTTTCAGGCCTACTTGTCTACTTCTGCGAGGCCTCCGGGTGGGAGGGCCGAGAGAAAGTGCTTGCTCCAGGCACACAGCCTTGAAACCTCTTTTGTGTTCCTTCTCTCAAGAAGCTTGGTCAATCTGAGTGAAGGAAAATGAAGATGGGCAGATTGACAGTGGCTTGCTGATGTTGGTGGGAAAGTCAGTCCCATATTCCAGAGCTGTAGCTGTAGTCCCTCCCCTCCCCCTTTCCTTCTTTTTTTTCCTTTCCTTTATTTTCCCCTGTTCCATTCCTTTTCTCCATCCCTCCCTCCTTCCCTTCCCTTCCCTTTCCTTTCCTTTCCCATTCCATTCCTCCTTCTTTCCTTTCCTCTCATCCCCTCCCCCTTTCCCTCTTTCCTCCTTTCCTTTCCTCCTCCTCCTTTCCCTTCCTTTCCTTCCCTTCCTCCCCTTCCTTCCTTTCTCTTTCTCTTTCTTTCTTTCTCTTTTTTCTTCTCTCTCTCTCTCTCTCCCTCCCTCTCTCCCTTTCCAAGAGGAACCATTCCATTCCATTCTCTCTATATATTCTATTCTATTCTATTCTATTCAACTGAAATTATCTTAGACCCTCGATTTTGAAGCTTCTTAATTCCTTCCATATTTGATTGGTTGGCTACATATAAAGAAACAAGCACAAATGTAATTTAAATGCAATTTCAGTGAATCAGCATCAGCAAAAGGAGAAAGAAGCTCTTTTCGGGAAACAAAAACTGAAATCAACTTTTGCCTTCCCTAGTCAAAATCATGGTCCCAAAACTTATTATTCTCCCTCAAAGCGAAGCCAAGCTCAAAGTGCCTGTGATATTTACTAGAGCGAGGTCAGTAGTGGAGCTGTCAGAGGGAAGAGTTCTAATCTACATCAGTCAAAGGACCCCGAATAGAATTGAAGAGGGGGTGTGAAAAGACAAAAAACAAAACTCGGGGGTGCATTAACCACAACAACACTCAATCAGAAAGTACGGTGGAAGAGCGATTGGTGGGCAGCTGGGGCTATAGGGGGAGTGTCTTCAATGACGGGGGAGCCTTTTGGCTTTCTAGACGGCCCCTATTCTTGCCCTGTCATCCTCCTCATGCTTGCCTAGCCGCACGAGCCCCACGGAGGGAGGGACACTTTTTTCCAAGTGGTTTCTTGTTTTTTCATCCTGTTGCATCCATGCATTGTTGATCCAGGGGCTGCTTTAAGAACGGGTGCTTCCCCCTTTCCCCCCCCCCAAAAAATCCCGGGACTGGGCTTTTGACGGCTACCCTCCACTCTGGTGCTTGGCGTCAGAAAGAAGCTCAGGGTACCACAGAAAACAGGGCCCCAGCGGCAACACAATTGGACTACAACTTCCAGCGTCCTCTTTCCCATGGAAGACAGCGCTTTTCGGACAAATGCGGAGACGAATAGGACTGGTGCCAGAGCCTTCTCTGATCATTTTGCAGAACGAGAGCCGAGTTAGTTTGTGCTGGCAAACCAAAGGGGAGCCTGGTAGCATTGCAAATTGCATTAAAAGGCATAAGCTTTCGTGCCACCAGGCTCCTATTTGTGTGTGTGTGTGTGTGTGTGTGTTTCCAGTTATTTTCAGTTCCCTGAACAAAACGCAGGACTGCAACATCGAGCAATCTCGGGGGCAATTAAATTTAGGATTTTTTTTTGTAGCGCCTTGAATTAAAGCACCCCACTAAAATACTTCTTTCTGCTTCAGCTTTATTGTTGTATGCTTTACAGAAGGAACAGCATGCTAAGATATCCTTCAACTTTGGAGTCCTAAGAAATGCGTGAAAAGGAGCGCGGGCGAAAGTTGGGTGGGGATTGCAACTGACGGGAGGCTCCCCATAGTTCCCCCCTCTCTCTCCCTCCCTCCCTCCCACCCACTCTCTCTCGCACCAGAGCAGCGGTAGAAGGAAGAAAGCAGGTTTTTCCTCCTTGCTTCGCCTGCCCTTTCGAGGCTGAGTCAGCGCAGCCCCCCTTCTCCCGGCGGGAGCC
Source organism: Diadophis punctatus similis (assembly GCA_023053685.1). NCBI lineage: Eukaryota > Metazoa > Chordata > Lepidosauria > Squamata > Dipsadidae > Diadophis > Diadophis punctatus. Next base: position 249,060,600 of record JALIGW010000002.1, read on the forward strand.
CCATCTGGTTGGCGGCCAACCTTCTCCCTCTCCCCCCTCCTGCCTTTCTCAAAGCCCGGCTCCTCTCTGCACTTCCGCGAGCAAGGAAGAGCGTAGCAGGTTAGCTATCCCTTCAGCCCGGGCAGCATCGCTAGTGCGAAGGAATGAGAAAGATAAGAAAGATTGGAATTTCAGCCTGGCCCTTCTTCTGCAGAAGGATCTTTGTGGGAAGCCCCCATCTTCCAACTGAAGGGCTTGCTGCGGAGCCTCAAATGGGAAAAGAGGGAGCGGAGTCAGGAAGGCTAGAAATGCTCCAAGGGAGCCTCCGCCTCCGTTAACAAATAGGGGTCCGCGCGGTACGCCGAGCAGATGAGAGGCTGCTGAGGCTCCTCTGGGCGGGAGCCCTGGAGGCAAGGATGCAAGCCTCGCTGCAGCAGGAGAGGGGAAACACCGTGATGCCAGCTGCTCTCTCCCAGAGCAACGCCAGGGCTCCCCCTTTTGCCACACGACCCCGTGCGCCTCCTCTCCCCTGCAGCTGCCGCTTTTGGAAACACAAAGCCTGTGAGGTCCGGCCTCCTGCGTCCCCGAGCACCCGCGTGGGGACCCCTTCCAAAGCCCACGTCGTCATCACGCAAAGCGACCTGGCTTGCCGGCTGCTCCTCCTGCTGCCGCTGCCAAGAAGGGTGGTGGCCGGGCCAGTCACCATGCTTTTTGCCCTCTTTTCAGGCCGAAAAGCTGCTGGACACTTTGGGGAGAGGAATCGCTGCCTAGCGCTCCCCCTCCTGGCGCAACTTGCTGAGTGGATTCTTCATGCCCCTTTCCGTCTCCACCAAGGGCTGCCCGCTTCTGAAGTCCCCCCCCCACCTCAGCAGTTGCGCTCTCCCCCTTTTCGCACCCGAGCTTCAAAATCATATTCGCGGCTTCCAAGCTTTGGGTGGCTCCCTCCACGGAGCCCCTGGGCAGCTAAATTTCAGGTTGGGGCATGGATGGATCGGAAAGGGGCGGGGAAGAATCCGCTCAGCAAGTTGTGCCAAGAGAGAGTGCGCTCGGCAGCGATCCTTCTCCCCAGTGATCCTCCCTGGGGGGGCACAGGAGGCCGGACCTCGCAGGCTCCCTGGCGGCTTTGCAATGCCGGCAGCTTCGGGGGCTCCTTCCCTCAGTAGTTCATTTTCTTACCTCTAGGTGGCTGCCTCCCGAAAACATTCCCTTCCCTTCTCCAAATAACCCAGGCAGAGGGCAGATGGCTTCTGCTCCTGACCCGGAAGAAGTTTTTGCGCAGTGCAAAAACCCATGAAAAAAATTAAAAAAAAACCCCACCCAAAACAAAATGGAGAAGCATGTGCAGTGCCAGAAACTCGGCTTCTGCGCATGCTCAGAAGAAGAAGAAAATAAAGGACTCCCCCCCCCCCCAAAATAGAAAAATATTCAAAAAAAATTCAGGGAAAAAAATGGCGGTGCCCAGGGCCCGGCACTGACAGCACCAGGCCTGTGATGTCACCAGCAGGCTGCTACCGGTGCGCCCGTACTGGACCGCACCGGGAGAAACCCACCCCTGGATGACACCAAGCTGGCGGGAGTAGCAAACACCCCAGAGGACAGACTCAAAATCCAGAGGGAACTCGACAAATTCGAACACTGGGCCCAAACCAATAAAATGAAATTTAACACAGAGAAAAGTAAAATTCTGCTTCCCGCTTATTGGTCTCGGGTGGCATGCTCCACAGTGCTCCAAAGTCTGCTGCCATTGCCTCCTCCCTCGCAGAGAGGCTTAGATACAGCGGGCTGAGGGTGACATTGTGCACGTTTCCCCCCCAGCACTATGGGTAGATCATGAAGTCGCTGAAGCCTGGGCTGGTAGGGATGGGTGATGGTCATTTTGTTCACTGTAGCTGCATACAGAGATAAGACTGATGGCGGGGGCGGGAGACCTGCTCTGGGCCTGCCGTCTTGGCCAAAAGGTGCAGGCTGCCTCGGGGAGGGTAAGACTCGACCACATTTTGGGCCTGGCTCTTGGCTTCCGCGGGGCCTCTGGGTAGCTGCCGCTCACTCCCCCTCCCCTCTGCCTCAGGTCTCACATCCAGCCCACAATGGGGATGTGCTACTTTCAGGCCAGCCCGGCCAGCGGGTAGGCAAGCAAGTGGGGAGAGCACTGTGCTGGGGCCGAGTCTGCTTCAGTGAGGTGAGGTACGTGTGTGCAGCCTGGGACACTCGCCTGCCTACCTGCCAGGAGCGCCACTGCCAGACACTGTTGGAATCTGAAGGGCAGGGTGCTCAGGCTGGCGGAGGCATGTGGAAACTCTGCAGCCCCTCAAGGCCTTCGGGACGGATCAGGTTGTCCAAGGCTTTGCTCCCCAGGAAGGGCTCCGTTGGGTGTGCCTGGACAAGGTGCTTTCTCCTGGAACATTTTGTGACATTTTGTCAGGTTTGAAAGACATGGATTTTCTCCATATATACATGTTCAGGTGGGTGTATCTGTACTCTCTGTATGCATATATCTGCAATTATATAATCTATACCCAGCACTTCAAGATATATTTGCTAAGAATTTGTTATTTTTTTATTCAAAAAGTTTTATTAGTACAAAGTACAAACATTTTTCTCTTTTTCTCCCCCCTTCCCCCCTCCCCTCCCCCCATCCTCCCCCCTCTCACCCACCCACCCACCCACCCCGACTTCCCAGAAAAAGCACAGGGTATAATATTCAATAAAGATAAAATTAAAATATACTAACAAATTATTGATTTCAAAATTTCTCTAGATCTTTAACTCCTTGTTACTCAAAACCTTTTAAGCGTAATCTAAAAATCAGGCATATTATTAATAAACTACCATTCCAATATATCAAATTATTAATTTCACAATTATTCTAAATCTTTAATTCCATATAATTCAAAACCTTTTAAAAATAGTCAAAAAAGTTTTTTTTAATCCATTCCACTATGTATCTTTCATTTATATAGTCTTTAAAATATTATAATAAAGAGAAGAAAAAGAAGAAATCTTTCTTTCGCCATTTCAACCAGATACACAACCATCAGCGTCATTTCCTCGATGATAAATGGATCTTCCTTCTTCCGACGCTATACCTCCTCAATAAACATAAAATTAAAATATACTAACAAATTATTAATTTCAAATTTTCTCTAATTATTTAACCCCTTATTACTCAAAACCTTTTAAGCATAATCTAAAAACCAGGCATATTATTAATAAACTAACATTCCAATATATCAAATTATTAATTTCACAATTATTCTAAATCTTTAATTCCATATAACTCAGAACCTTTTAAAAGTAGTCAAAAAGAAAAAAAAAACCACTGCCTAAAACCTTTTTTGAAATGATGGAGGAACTAAATCTCATTGATATTTGGAGAACCCACAATCCAAGGGAAAGACAATTTACCTTTTATTCACACCCACATAAAACATACACGAGAATAGATATGGCCCTGTTATCAAGTGAACTTAACAAATCAGTACAAAAAGTAGAGATAACACCTAATATCTGGGCTGACCATAGCCCCATTAATATAATATGGAAACACACAAGGCAAATCAATAGAAGATGGACTTTCGATACTCAATTAATACAAGATAGATATTTTACAAAAATGATAGGAAAGATATCAAGTACTTAGTCCTCCATATCACAACTGCAGCTAGGATAACCTTCACACAATTTTGGAAGAATACAGAAATACCTCCGGAAAATGTAATAGTTAAAAAAATCTATGAGTGTGCAGAAATGGAAAGATTAACAATGTACTTAAGGGGCCAAAGTGATTCGGATTACTACAATATCTGGGAAAAATGGTACAAATGGATTAAATTAAGGGAAGAAAAGAAACAGTGAAATTATAGACTGTAAAATGTAAATATGTAAATTAAATTATATGTGTAATTAAGATAAGTGATATAGAATCTAACTGTAATAAGGAATATGTGAAAATGAAAACACTGTATGATTGGAGAAATGCTTTAGGAAATATGGAAATTGTTATTTTAAAGAAAAATGTTGAAAATCAATAACATTTAATTTAAAAAAATAAAAGTAGTCAAAAAGAAATTTTTTAGTCCATTCCTCTAAGTGTCTTTCATTTATATAATCTTTAAAATATAATAATAAAAAGAAGAAGAAGAAGAAAAAGAAATCTTTCTTTCGCCATCTCGGCCAGATGCACAACCATCAGCGTCATTTCCTCGATAATAAATGAATCTTCCTTTTATTTATATTGTCAAATTAACATCTTACTGCAAAATACCAATTTTTAATCTTCTCTCGATCTGGCCTGTGACTACCCATACTGAAACCAAGTTCTAATCATTTCTTCTTCTCATTCGAGCTTTAGATCTAACTCTTGCACACACTTGTGGTTTGGTAATTTCTTGAGTTGTCAGCTTAGGTTGTTGTTGTCTTGATACTTCCTTACATATAGGCGCTGCTCTGGTCTGATTCTGATCCTTTGTCTCTTCTTCCACATTATAAACATCACTCTGGTTCTGTAAATCACCTTGACTCATCAAAACTCCTCCCATTTGGACAACTGTCAACGACTCTCCTCTCTCATCTTCCATTACTTCCTTCATTCTTCTTCCTTCTGGTATTTTGGATTAGTCGTCCTTTAACACTTTTACATAAAAATAACTTGCTTTCAATATCGTATTGAGCCGATATCTCTTTCCCAGATGTATCACCGCTATCCCAGTTGGAGCCTCCCATCTATACTGTATTTGCTGTTTTTTCAATTCATCCACCAGAAAGGCATAATCCTTTCTGGCTCTCAACATTTTAGGAGGAATTTCTTTCAATGTCATTACCTCCTGTCCATCTACCTGGAGTTTGTTCTTGAAAGTCGCCTGTAGGATTTCATTACGTAATGTTGTGGTAAAATATATTACGATATCTCTTGGCAGATGTTTCTGTTTAGCCACCCAAGAGTTAACACGATATATCTTATCAATTTGCATACCCAATTCCTCTTTTGTCACTCCTAAAGTGTGCACAAATGCCTCCAACATCCTTTCTTTTAGATCTTCTTGTTTTTTCTCTTTTACACCTCTTACTCTTAAAGCAAACTCCATATTTCTATATTGAATCATTAACACCTCAACTTCATAATTTTCAATTTTATTTTGAGTCTTTCCTATATCTTCACCCAAAGTTATCACAGACTGTTTAATTTCTTCCACCTCCTCTTCCAAAATTTCCATATTTCCTACCAGTCCTTTAAATGCAAATAACATATCTTCCCTTAATTGCTGGTGTCGAGTAGCAATCTCCTCTGAAACAGCCTGTATTTTTTCATTAATTTCATTAATTTTTAGATTAAATTCCGTAACAAGTTCATTCTTCATAACTTTTAAACCTTCAAATAACTTTTCAGGCGTTAAAGTCTGTGGAGGTGTTGAGTAGACAGTAGGTTGCATTCTTGAAATGTAAGCAGGAGGGTACTCAAATCCTTTGTTAAAAACAGTCTTTCCAGATTTTAAAGCCATTTAAAATTTAAAATTAGACTTTTTATTTTAATCCAAAAACAGAAAGAGAAGAGAAAGTTCATCAAAGTCAGGCATTTTCAAACAGAGGGCTGCTAGCAAAACAAAACTTTCCTTTTAGCTTTCACTTTCACGCCCTTTGAAGCTTTAATCGCCATTTTCTTACTCATTAACTCAATTAGTCATTTCCGAAATAAAGAATCAACATTGGAGTTAAGTTAAGGTACTTGCCATCCAAGTCTCCTGGCTTTTTCTGTCTGCTGTAGTCAAATTGTTAAAAATCCCATATTGAAGGCAGAATTGGTCGCTGCATCTTGCTCCGCAAACACGGAGGTGTCCCAGATCCCGGAGCAGATGACAGGCTACCTGGGGAGCCCTCACCCTTCACGCCCCAGATTTTCTCCTGGGGCACTAGGGAGGCTCTACCCTCGCCTGTCGACTCTCATCTCTCCCCTGCGCCCGGGGAGAAGATTTTCAAGCCGCCAGACAGCTGTTCTGGCGGCTTTACGGAGCCCGGGATTAGGCGCTCGACGAGGAGCATCCTCGATGCTCGCGGGGCCAACTGGAAGTCCAGCCCTAAGAATTTGTTATTGACCCCAATCAACAACTGAATTTGAATGGATATTTGAACGTGGATCTGGGTAGTCTCCCATGTATCAAATGAATCATGAATAATGTAAGAGATTATTCCAGCATTGGGGCATGTTTGCTTTTTCATTGTAATATATACTTTTTTCTTTTTTCACATCTCTAACCATTTTATAAACAATTAAAGTTACACTTTTCTTTGAATCTTACAGACAAAGAAGATGGCAAAAAGAGCACTCAGGACAACTGTAAATAATAAGCAACATTGAAAAGAGAAGAAAATCAAGCCAGAAATCAAAACATTTTCCATTTCCTTCAGAAAAGCACAAATATTCCTCCACCTCCAGGAGATGTTAGACAAAAGAGAGAAAATCAAGAAAGATTTCGAGATGGAATAAGCAGATTATGCAGAACTGAAGGATACATTACATGGAAAGTCAAGGGAGATTATTTTTCAATCAGCTAAAAAGGGAAATATCTGGAAGTCCTTGGGGAGGAAAAGGTCAATACGTAGAGCATACAGGAATGCAGGCCTCTCCCTGTCAGGAAGAAAACGGCTTGAATGAAAGCAACGCTAAACAAGGCATTGTCCATATTTTTGACCTCCTCAAGAATATCAGCTGTGGAAAAGCTCCATAGATTTGCCTATTGTGGGAAAAGCACAGGTTGCAAATGACCGCTGATTATGCACAAGAGGAGCCAGAAAGGAGAAAAGCCGTACAAATTACCTGAATATGGCAAAAACTTCAGTCAGAATAGCTCCCTTGTGGTTCATGGAAGCAACCACATAAGAGAGAAGCCATAAAAGTGCTCCCAATGCGGTAAATGTTTTAGTGAGCATGGCTTGTGGTTATACATCACAGGTCTCACAGCAGGGAGAAAATGTATGTGTGCAGATTGTGTGAAAGTTTCATTAGACATTCCCAGGTCCTGAGACACTAAAGGACGCACACACAGGAATAACACCATTTGAACATCCTTTCTGTGAGAAAAGTTTCTGTGAGAATTCCAGCCTGGTGAAGCACCTGAGGAATCACACAGGAGTGAAACCCTTTGAATGTCCTGACTCTGGAAAAAATTTATTTATTTATTATGGTGTTCTTATATGCCGCCCAACTCCCAAGGGACTCAGGGCGGCATTTCAGTCTCCATTCCTGTGTGGTGATGCATCAGTAGATTGACTCAAGGGAGAAACTGTATGGATGTTTAGATTGTGGGAAAAGCTGCATTATCCATCTCATGAAACACCAGAGAACTCGCATAAAACAGGAACCCTTTGAATGTCTGATTATGGGAAAACTTTCAGTCAGAATTCCAGCCTGATGATACACCAGAGGACTCACATAGGAAAAAAATCCTTTGAATGTTCTGATGGTGGGAAAACTTCCAGTTGTAATTCCAACTTGATGATACACTAGAGCAGTGGTTCCCAACCTGTGGTACGTGTACCACTAGTGGTACGCGAGGGCCTTCCAGGTGGTATGCGAACACTTTCGGGGTCATGAACGATTTTTAGTTAGTTATTTTTTACTTCACAAAAATGTTTACTGCCTAACACAAGATAATCTGGCAATGATTTGCAACTGTTGCCACACGCCACCCACCTGGTCCCAGCGGCCCGAGAATCCAGTTGCTGGATGCGCGGGGCCAAAAAAGGAACGGTACAATTATGGAAATAAAGTGATATCTGATCGAATTTAGTTTCTCTGGAACCAGGTGGTACGCGGCGACTGTACGGGACCTCCAAGTGTCACTGAATCACAAAAAGGTTGGGAACCACTGCACTAGAGGAATCACAAAGGAGAAAACCCATTTCAATGTCCTGACTGTGGAAGAAGTTATAGTCATAATTCCAGCCTGGTAAAACATCAGAGGATTCACTCCATGGAGAAACTTTATGAGTGTCGAGAATGTGGGAAAGGTTTCATTAGAAAATCCCACCTCGTGAGACACCAGAGGACTCACACAGGAGAGAAACCCTTTGAATGTCTTATCTGTGGGAAACGTTTTAGTGATAATTCCAGCCTGGGGAAACACCAGAGGACTCACACAGGAGAGAAACCCTTTGAATGTTTTATCTGTGGGAAATGTTTTAGTGATAATTCCACGCTGGTGAAACACCAGAGAACTCACACAGGTGAGAAACCTTTTCAATGTCCTGATTGTGGAAAACGTTTCATTAGAAATTCCCATTTCATGATACACCAGAGGATTCACACAGGAGAGAAACCATTTGAATGTCCTATCTGTGGGAAATGTTATAGTGATAATTCCAGCCTGCTGAAACACCAGAGGACTCATACAGGAGAAAAACCTTTTCAATGCCCTGATTGTGGGAAAAGATTCAGTCAGAATTCCTACCTGGTAATATACCAGAGGAGTCACACAGGGGAGAAACCCTTTGAATGTCCTGACTGTGGGAAAAGATTCAGTCAGAATTCCTCACTGGTAGTACATCAGAGGATTCACACGGGAGAGAAACCCTTTGAATGTCCTATCTGTGGGAAAAGTTTCAGTCACAATACCAGCCTTATGAATCACCAGAGTACTCACACAGGAGAGAAACCTTTTGAATGTCCTGACTGTGGAAAAGGTTTTAGTCAAAATTCCCACCTCATGAGACACCAGAGGACTCACCCAGAAGGGAAACCCTTTGAATGTTCTGATTGTGGGGAAAATTTCAGTGACGATTCCTATCTCGTAATACACCAGAGGACTCACACAGGAGAAAAACCCTTTGAGTGTTCAGATTGTGGGAAAAGTTTCAGTCAAAATTCCTACCTCATGAACCACCAGAGGACTCACACAGGAGAGAAATCCTTTGAATGTCCAGATTGTGGGGCAAGTTTCATTAGAAATTTCCACCTCATGAGACACCAGAGGACTCACACAGGAGAGAAATGTTTTAAATGTCCTGACTGTGGAAAAAACTTCAGTCAGAATTCCCACCTCATGAGACACCAGAGGACTCACACAGGAGATAAACCCTATGAATGTCCAGATTGTGGGAAAAGTTTCAGTCAGAATTCCCACCTCATCAGCCACCAGAGTACTCACACAGGAGAGAAACCTTTTGAATGTCCTGACTGTGGGAAAAGTTTCAGTCGAAATTCCCACCTCATGAATCACCAGAGGGCTCACACAAGAGAGAAACCTTTTGAATGTCCTGTCTGTGGGAAAAGTTACACTAGGAATTCCTACCTGGTAATACACCAGAGGACTCACACCATGGGGAAATCTTTCAACTGCCCAGTCTGTGGACTTTACTTCAAGCATAAATCATCCCTTATTGCACACAAGGAAATCCACATGAGCAAAAGTTGAAGAGTTTAGAGAAGTCTTGAATTTCATTTGTGATCTCCCATTCACAAAGTGTAGGTGAGAAATTGACTGAATTCTGGCCTGATTCTTTTTACTCAAACTTTTCTCTGGATTAAACTTGTAGGTGGAGAGAAAAGGAAAGTGGAAAATGGCTACTGCTATTTTCTGGTTATTGGCAGTATCTTCTGAATATTTCCTTTTGCAGAAGTAGTTGAATTCCTCAAAAAGGAATTTTGGATGGTGCTTTTGTATGTTGATTATGGACCAACATGTGGAGTTTCAGTCCTCTACTTTTTTTCGCCCAGATTTTAACCCCAGAAGTCTCCAGCCAGCATAAAAGTAGTCCTCTAGATAGAACTATTGTGGGCCTTGCAATTACGGTTGCATGTTGCAATGACTGTTAAGTGAGACTGCTTTCCTTAACTACCCGAATCCTCCTGCTCTCCCTGAGTCAGCTATTAATGAAATGTGCAAGTTGCTAAGCAGAATACTGGCTACCTCAGCACTGGGGAAAACTCTTGGAAGCTTAGCACAGGGCCAGGCTTTCCTGCTGTAGGCATCCCTAGGCCTCCCCCACCCTCCAAAGACACCCTGTGCTCTGTTTCCTAACCCTTGTTTCCACTCAGCCCTTCACTCCGCCCTGGGGTCTCTTTACACCTGACTCCCATTCCACCAGATCTCCCATCCTCCTCTCTGATCTCATGTTGGAGAGGGAGGGAAGGACATTCATCCTTGGGCCTCATGACTGTCTCCTGGAAGCCACCACCATTTTCAGTGAGCCCTGGATTTGTCCCTGGGTCATGTAGTAGACTTGTGGAAATGATTGCCATTTTGCCACACTGTCCACACTGTCATGCAGAAGAGGGGCAAACCTCTCTGTTTTGCTACCTTAACACGAGGAAAAAAATGTACAATAAAAAATGTCTCATTTTTAAAAATGCATTATGTTAGAATGATCAGAACATTTGACATGTAAAAAATGGGTATTGTCAGTGTTGCTATGAACATTAGGGCAAGGCAAGAAACTCAGAGTTGCCTCAAACTAATGAGATGAGTAGCAATTAAGTTTAATAATAAATGAATTTAATAATAAAAAGTAATGTAAAGCTCATTTCCCAACTCAGTGTTCAGTGATGAGGACTCCACCCATACAATGGATTTCTAATGCACTACAATTGTTAACTTGTAATCTGTCTCTTCTGCATTTTGCATCTCTATGACCAATCTGTCTTCCTCAGCTTCCCTTCCCTCCTCATTATAAATTTAGAATTTCAGTTTCAGTCATATATCGGTCCATGCACTCTGTGACTCTGATGATATGAGCTGCAATTAGGCTTCTGCCTCTTAATTTATTTGTTGCATTGCTATCTGCTCCAGTCCTAAATTCTATGAAAGAATGACATTTCATTAGGCACAGTTAAAAATATTAGAATTCCTAACTGAGGACTTCCGGTTGGCTCCAATGCATCGAGGATGCTCCTCGTCGGGCGCCTAATTCCGGGCTCCGTAAAGCCACCAGAACAGCTGTCTGGTGGCTTGAAAATCTTCTTGGGCATAGGGGAGAGATGAGAGCCGACAGGCAAGTATAGAGCCCCCCTACTGCCCCAGGAGAAAATCTGGGGCGCGAAGGGTGAGGGCTCCCCAGGCAGCCTGTCATCTGCTCCGAGACCTTGGACGCCTCCGCTTTTGTGGAGCAAGATGCAGCGACCAACTCTACCTTCAATATGGGATTTTTAACAATTTGATTACAGCAGACAGAAAAAGCCAGGAGGCTAGGATCATCATGCAAGTATCTTAACTCCAAAGTTGACTTTCTATTTCAGAAATGATTAATTGAGTAAAGAGTAACAAAATGGCGATTGAAGCTTCAAAGGGCGTGAAAGTGAAAGTTAAAAGGAAAGTTTCGTTTCGCTAGCAGCCCTTTGCCTGAAAATACTTGACTTTGATGAACTCTCCTCTTTCTGATTTTGGATTAAAACAAAAAGTTTAACTTTAAATCTTAAATGGCTTTAAAACCTGGAAAGACTGTTTTTAACAAAGGATTTGAGCACCCTCCTGTTTATACTTCAAGAATGCAACCCACTCTTTATTCAACACCCCTCAGACTTTAACACGTGAAAAGTTATTTGAAGCTTTAAAAGTTATGAAGAATGAACTTGTTATGGAATTTAACCTAAAATTAATGAAATTAATGAAAAATACAGGCTGTTTCAGAGGAGATTGCTACTCGACACCAGCAATTAAGGGATGATATGATATTTGCATTTAAAGGACTGGTAGGAAATATGGAAATTTTGGAGGAGGAGGTGAAAGAAATTAAACAGTCTGTGATAACTTTGGGTGAAGATATAGCAAAGACTCAAAATAATATTGAAAATTATGAAGCTGAGGTGTTAATGATTCAATATAGAAATATGGAGTTTGCTTTAAGAGTAAGAGGTGTAAAAAAGAAAAAACAAGAAGATCTAAGAGAAAGGATGTTGGACGCATTTGTGCACACGTTAGGAGTGACAAAAGAGGAATTGGGTATGCAAATTGATAAAATATATCGTGTTAATTCTTGGATTGCTAAACAGAAACATCTGCCAAGAGATATTGTAATATATTTTACTACAAGGACATTATGTAATTAAATTCTACAGGTGACTTTCAAGAACAAGCTTCAGGTAGATGGACAGGAAGTAATGACATTGAAAGAAATTCCTCCTAAAATGTTGAGAGCCAGAAAGGATTATGCCTTTCTGGTGGAAGAGTTGAAAAACAGCAAATACAGTATAGATGTGAGGCTCCAACTGGGATAGCGGTGATACATCTGGAAAAGAGATATCGGCTCAATACGATATTGAAAGCAAGTTATTTTTATGTAAAAGTGTTAAAGGCCGATATATCCAAAATACCGGAAGGAAGAAGAATGAAGGAAGCAATGGAAGGTGAGAGAGGAGAGTCGTCGACAGTTGTCCAAATGGGAGGAGTTTTGATGAGTCAAGGTGATTTACAGAATCAGAGTGATGTTCATAATGTGGAAGAAGAGACAGAGGATCAGAGTCAGACTAGAGCAGCGGCTACATGTATCGAAGTATCAAGACAACAACAACTTAAGCTGATAACTCAAAAAATTACCAAACCACAAGTGGGTTCAAGAGTCAGATCTAAAGTTCGAATGAGAAGAAGGAATGATTAGAACTTGGTCTTAATATGGGTAGTCATAGGCCAGATGGAGAGAAGAATAAAAATTGGTATTTTGCAGTAAGAAGATCCATTTATTATCGAGGAAATGATGCTGATGGTTGTGCATCTGGCCGAGATGGTGAAAGAAAGACTTTTTTTCTTCTTCCTCTTTTTTTCTTCTTTTCGTCTTTTTATTCTCTTTTTTTATTACTATATTTTAAAGATTATATAAATGAAAGACACATAGAGGACTGGTTTAAAAAAATTTCTTTTTGATTACTTTTAAAAGGTTTTGAGTTATATGGAATTAAAGATTTAGAATAATTGTGAAATTAATAATTTGATATATTGGAATGTTAGGTTATTAACAATGTGTTTGATTTTTAGATTATGCTTAAAAGGTTTTGAGTAATAAGGGGTTAATGAATTAGAGAAATATTGGAATTAATAACTTGTTAGTATATTTTAATTTTATGTTTATTAAGGAGGTATAGTATCGGAAGAAGGAAGATCTATTTATCATTGAGGAAATGACGTTGATGGTTGTGTATTTGGTTGAAATGGTGAAGGAAAGATTTCTTCTTTCTCTTCTTTTTATTATTATATCTTAAAGACTATATAAATGAAAGATACATAGTGGAATAAATTAACACTGATATATTGAAATGTTAGTTGATTAATAATATGCCTGATTTTTAGACTATGCTTAAAAGGTTTTGAGTAACAAGGAGTTAAAGATCTAGAGAAATTTTGAAATTAATAATTTTTTAGTATATTTTAACCTTATCTTTATTGAATATTATACCCTGTGCTTGAGGGGGGGAGGGTAAGGGGGTGGAGGGGGGGTTGGGGGGAAGGGGGGAGAAAAGAGAAAAATGTTTGTACTTTGTACTAATAAAACTTTTTGAATTTAAAAAAAAAGAATGCCTGACTGCATCTGTTTTTATTGGCCTTCTTCTCAGATTCAGGGATTCAAGGATGGTTTTCTCCATCACTGCCAGTCTGAGAGAAGGAAGTTAGGACGTTTCAAATTGGAGAACTAAGCTACAGTTCCCCTTGTAACTTTACAACCTCTAAAGCAGCCATTGGTTGTGCCAGTGGGTTTGTAGGCTTTTGAAAATCATACCCTTACAGAGGATCTATCTGGCTCCCCTGATGACTCTCTGCATTATGAATCAGATTCAACAGACATCATGAAAGTTGAGGTCTCCATGATGGAGTAGACACAAATGTTTCGAAAAGTCTGGGGATGAATTTCTTTAACATAAGAACTTGACTGATCAGTCTGAAAGCTGGTCCTGAATTTGGCACTTGGGGAATTTGGAGATGCCTGTGACCCCCCTCTTGGTTCTTCTGGGCTCAGTGCCCCTGATTTTATTCCTTTTAAAAGTTGGGGATTTCACAACTTATTTAACTAAAGCAAACTTCTGTTTTCACTAATGCTTCCTTGATGGTGCTCCCATGTAATCAATCCTTGGGAGCCACAGAAAATCAGTCTTGATGTTTTCGGATGTAGAGAGGTTTTGATCTCCACTGAGAGATACACCAAAGAAAGTTTATTCTGTAATTCTGTAAAAAAAATCATTAATTTTTAGGGCTCAGCACATAGCTAATCTTCGAATGGTTAAGTAGCATCACATTTCACTATTTCACTTGGCTCAGTTGCAAAGATCAATTGCTGGAAGTGAAAAACGACTTGATAGCATTTAATCAGTAAAATCATCTTCCACATGCCTTACTTAGAGATGGAACAAGCATTTCCTATCCGGGGATGGAGGTCAAGAGGACAACATCTGTGCCTAGAAAGCTGACAATACAGTAGGCAGGCTCTGTGGTTGAGTTTAAAGAGTTAAAACCATCAAGTACTTAATTGCTAGAAAGAATTGGTAGAAGAGGAGAAACACAGAGGAACTTCCTCTTATGGATCGCTCTTGGGAGGAAGGAGGTGTGCAGGGAGGCTTTTGTTCTTTTCCACAGCTGGAAGCAGCAGCTGGAAGGTGAATTGTGGGCAGATGGGAGGAGAATCCGGGAGCAAATCGGGCTGTTTGGTTTCCTCCCATGATCTGGACATAATGCATGGCTGCCTGGCTCACCGGGGGCTCACCGGAGGCTTGAGTGGCAGCACCGGCAGCAGGCAAAGTTATGGGGTAGGCAGGTTATCCAGACACCCTGTGCTGATGCTTGTTCGGCGCAGCCACATGCAAGCCGAGAGATGGACAGATTGGGCAGTGCATTGGGATCGCCTCTGCCTCGCCCATGCTTCTGCCTCCACCTGCTGCTAGTGCCTCCGCACAAACCTCCTGTGAGCCTCTCATGAGGAAAAAGAGGGAAAAAGCAAAGCAGCCCAACAAGCAGAAGCGCCACACCCAGAAAGAGGCAGGCCAAAGTCATGCTGCCAGCTGTGCATGGTTTGCTCTATCGCCCCTCAGCTGTGGAACCCAGCGAGAAAGGCAGAGGGCAGAGTTGTGTGTGGCGTCTGCAAAACATTTCCCACCTCTCGTTTGATTAACGCGTAGCTCCTCACCTTCGGTCTTGCTCCCCCCACTCACAGAGCTTGTGCCACACCCCCACCTGACCTTCTGCTACACACACACACACACACACACACACACACACACACACACACACACACACACACACACACACATTTACACTTGGTGAAAAGTGAAGAGACATCCACAGGAATCAAGAGGCTTTCTCTCTTCTCCCACCACCACTATGCTGCCACGCGGTGATCGGAACAGGCCTCCCCCCCCCTTCTACAAAGGAAGCACAACACATGCCTCCATGCTTGGAATTAGTAGTTGTTGCGCTGCCCCAGGGGGCCAGCAGTCTTCAGCTACAGTTGGACACTGTCGCCCCCCCTTCACCGTGCGCTCGCCGCCTCTCATGCTGGCCACGCCCTTACTCCCAGGTTTATTTTCGGGGTAGGTCTTATTTTCATTGGGCATGTTTGCTTTTTCATTGTAATATATACTTTTACCTTTTTTCACATCATCTCTAACCATTTTATAAACAATTAAAGTTCTACTTTTCTTTGAATCTTACAGACAAAGAGGATGGCAACAAGAGCACTCGGGACAATTGTAAATAACAAGCAACGTTTAAAAGAGAAGGAAATCGAGCCAGAAATCAAAACATTTTCCATTTCCTTCAGAAAACCACACAATTCTCCTCCTCCAGCAGCTGTTAGACAAAGGAGAGAAAATCAAGAAAGAATAAGAAGATTATGCAGAACTCAAGGAACATAAAAAGTCAAAGGAGATTATTTTTCATTTAGCAAAAGGGAGAAATATCTGGAAGTCAGTGGGGAGGAAACTGTCTATAGTAAAGCCACGTAGAGCAGACAGGAATGCAATCCTCTCCCTGTGAGGAAGAAAATGGCTTGAATGAAAGCACCACTAAACACAGCATTGTCCATATTTTTGACTTCCTCAAGAATATCAGCTGTGGAAAAGCTTCATAGGTTTGCCTATTGTGGGAAAAGCACAGATTGCAAATCACAGCTGATTATGCAACAAGGAGCTAGACAGGAGAAAAGCCATACACATTATCTCAATGTAGCAAAAACTGGTCAGAACACTCCCTTGTGGTTGTGTGTAGATTGTGGGAAAAGCTTCATTAAAAATGTCCATCTCAGACACCAGAGAATTCACACACAAAAACCATTCGAATGTCCTTTCAGTCAGAATTCTAGCCTCATGATACACCAGAGGACTCACATAGGAGAAAATTTCTTTGAATATCCTGATTGTGGTAAAATTTTCAGTTGTAATTCCAATTTGATGATACACCAGAGGAATCTCAAAGGAGAAAAACCCTTTCAATATCCTGATCGTGAGAGAAGTTCCATTCGTATTTCCAGCCTGGTAAACATCAGAGGATTCACTCCATGGAGAAACCCTATGAGTGTCGAGATTGTGGAAAAGGTTTCAGTCGGAATTCTAATCTGGTGACACACCAGAGGACTCACACAGGAGAGAAACCCTATAAGTGTCGAGATTGTGGAAAAGGTTTCAGTCGGAATTCTAATCTGGTGACACACCAGAGGACTCATACAGGAGAGAAACCCTTTGAATGTCCTATCTGTGGGAAAAGTTTCAGTGAGAATGCGAGCCTGATAATACACCAGAGGACTCATACAGGAGAGAAACCCTTTGAATGTCCTGATTGTGGGAAATGTTTCACTGGAAATTCCAACCTCATGAGACACCAGAGGACTCACACAGGAGAGAAACCCTATGAGTGTCGAGATTGTGGAAAAGGTTTCAGAGGGAATTCTAATCTGGTGACACACCAGAGGACTCACACAGGAGAGAAACCCTATAAGTGTCAAGATTGTGGAAAAGGTTTCAGTCGGAATTCTCATCTGGTGACACACCAGAGGACTCATACAGGAGAGAAACCCTTTGAATGTCCAGATTGTGGGAAAAGTTTCAGTCAAAATTTCCTTCTCATGACTCACCAGAGGACTCACACAGGAGAGAAACGCTTTGAATGTCCTGACTGTAGGAAACGTTTCAGTCAGAATTCCAGCCTGGTTAAACACCAGAGGACTCACACAGGAGAAAAACCCTTTGAATGTCCTATCTGTGGGAAATGTTTTAGTGATAATTCCCACCTCATCAGCCACCAGAGGACTCACACAGGAGAGAAACCCTTTGAATGTCCTATCTGTGGGAAAAGTTTTAGTGATAATTCCCACCTCATCAGCCACCAGAGGATTCACACAGGAGAGAAACCCTTTGAATGTCCTGACTGTGGAAAATGTTTTAGTCAGAATTCCAACCTCATAATGCACCAGAGGACTCACACAGGAGAAAAACCCTTTGAATGTCCTGACTGTGGGAAATGTTTCAGTCAGAATTCCAGCCTGGTTAAACACCAGAGGACTCACACAAGAGAGAAACTATTTGAATGTCCTGATTGTGGGAAAACTTTCAGTAACAATTCCCGCCTGGTGACACACCAGAGGACTCACTCTGGGGAAAAACCATACATGTGTCCAGATTGTGGGAAAAGTTTCCTTTGGAATTCTCGACTGGTGAGTCACCGGAGGACTCACACAGGAGAGAAACCATACGAGTGTCCAGACTGTGGGAAAGATTTCAGTACTAAGGATAGCCTTCTAAATCATATGCCTATACACACAGGGGAGAAACCATTTAAGTGTCCTGAGTGTGAACGGTGCTTCAGGAAACCTTCCAACCTTATCGCACACAAGAAAATCCACCTGAGGCCCAAAGTGATGAGTGTAGAAAAGGCTTCGGTGAACTGGTAACGGCGGCCACACGATGCTCCGCCCACCCACCTGGACATCACCATTTTTTTAACCCTCTGCACATGCACAAAACTGCCTGTGCATGCACAGAGGGTGAAAAAGCATGTATGACAGTGGCGAAACGCAAAGTGCGCAAGAAACGCAAAGCGTGCGCTTCCGAACCCGTAGGGAAGATAAGTAGATTTCACCGCTGATATGGATCCTATTCAGAAGAGACAGAAAACCCTCTCTAATTCAGAGGAGTATATGAAGGTTCAAGGAAAATACTTGTGCAGCCGGTGTCCAAATGGAGTCACAGACACTGACAAGAACATTTGGTTTTATATAAATAAATACATTTACAGTAAATAAGAGGGGCAATCAGGAACATAGTGAGGGGCAAACCCTGCAAAATGTACCCACACACTCACTCCCGCAGCAAGTTGTCCCTGCAGCAAGTTAGCCATGTCAGTGGCCCACACACTCACTCCCGCAGCACGTTGTCCTGCAAGTTATTGGCAGAGACGAGTTGCCCCATTCTGCCAGATAGGTTCAAATTTAAACATGTTAAAAGTTTCTAAATTTTAAAATATTAAAATCATATTTAATTTTTCCTTCTTCTCATTCTTTTCGGCAACATTTCCACTTTTCACAACTGTCATTATGTCTCATTCTGGTTAGAAGCTGAAAAGCTTGAAATGGACCAAAAGCTTCTGAATCTTTGACAGAGCTATACCATAGGGCCGTGATGGCGAACCTATGACCATATCTGAAGGCATGCGAGGCGTTGCCCTATGTCAGCTCCAGCATGCATGTGTGCGCTGGCCAGCTGATTTTCGGCCTTCCAGAGTGTGGGGGAGAGGTCGTTTTCACCTTCCTCGGGCTTCAGGAAACCCTCCAGAGCCTGTGGATGACGAAAAACGGACCCAATGGGCCTACCTGAAGTTCGAAAACGACCTCCCCCCGTCCTCTGGAAGGCCAAAAATCAGCTGGAATCCGTTTTTCGCCATCCACAGGCTCTGGAGGCTTCAGTGAGCCCTGCGTGCATGCGTGGAGAGAGGGCAGTGTGGGAGGGTTTGTGCGTGCATGTGCAGGGGGGAGGGCATTGCATTATGGGTGTGGGCACGCACACATTGTGTGTGCACCTGCGCCCTTTTGGCACCCTAGCAAAAAAAAGGTTTGCCATCACTGCCATAGGGCATAATCTTGCTTTCTAAAACAATGTTCAGAATTCACCACAACGAGGATAAATTATATTTAGTGGACACAGATTTCTGAATAAAATAAGACAAGGAACAGAACTGTTGAAATTGAAAGACTTTGTCATTGGCTGGCTACCACAAGAGTTCATTGCCAATTTTTATTCCAATTCTGCATCTTTTTCTTTTTTTTGAGGGGGAGGGGATTGGAGATGTCTGATGCATACAACAAAACCCCCAGAAGGCAAGAAAGGGGGACAAATTGGAGGTCATCTAGTCCAACCCCCTGCTGAAGCAGGAGACCTGCTTATACCATTTCAGATAAAAGCTTCCAGTGCTGGAGCACCCACAACTTCTCAAGTCAAACAGTTCCACTAGTTAATTGCTTTTACTGTCAGGACATTTCTCCTTGTTTCTAGGTGGCTTCTCTCCTTTATTCGTTTCCATTGATTATTTCTTGTTCTGTCTTCAGATGCTTTGGAGAATAGGTTGAGCCCCTCTTCTTTGTGGCAGCCCCTCAAATATTTGAAGACTGCTATCATGTCACTCTTCATCCTTCTCTTCTGTAGACTGGATATACCCAATTCCTGCAATCATATTTGTATTTTAAGCCTCGAGCCGCCAAATATGTTTGTTGTTCTTTCATTTCTGTTAGTATCAAGTCCAGCATAGCTGACCCTCTAATTCAGGGGTCCTCAAACTTTTTAAACGGGGCCAATTCACGGTCCCACAGACTGTTGGGGGGCTGGACCGGCTGGGTGGGCGTGGCTAGGTCATGTGACTAGGTGGATGTGGCCAATTTAACAGTCCATTAAACAGTGCACACAAATTAAACTTTAATTTGTTTTGCTCCTGGGGGTGTTTTATTTGCTTTTGTTTGCATGTTGCTCTTTTGGTTGACTTTTCTTTTTATGAGATCATTTTTTCAGTTGTTTAGGAGTCTAGTGGTCTACTTCAGGAAACTCAGTTTTGCAGCAATTCTTCTCAGCCTTGAGAAATCTCTCTGTCCCTGTCTCTCTGTTTGTCTGTCTATGTCTCTGTCTGTCTCTGTTTGTCTCTGTCTCTATGTGTCTCTGTCTCTGTCTCTCTCTCTCTCTCTCTCTATCTATCTTCTGGAGGCGGGAGAGATGAAAAACAGGCAGTTTTTGCACATTTTTTTGCCTCCTGGGGAATCTGTGCACCCCATTTTTCACCACCACCCCTGCCTCCAGCAGCATTCTGCAGGCCAAAAACAGGCAAAAACTCCCCATTTTTTGGTGAAAAACAGACCGGTTTCTCCCGTTTTTTGGCCTCTTGTGGCATCTGTGCGCCCCATTTTTCACCTCCCCCACCTCCAGCAGCATTCTGCAGGCCAATACAACCTGTTTTTGGCCACCTGGGGCATCTGTGTGCCCCATTTTTCACCTCCTTTCAGTTCCAGCCCGTGGGGCTTGCAAAGGAAAATCCTGTGCTTAGCCGAAGGGTGGGCGGGGCAGCCTCGTGGTCCTGCGCGGGTCAGATTAATGGCTTCGGTGGGCTATAGTTTGAGGACCCATGCTCTAGTTCCATCCTCTACCTTTTGGGTGACAAAAGTTGTCAGGTTCTTCAGGGCCTCCTGCTCAAAGGATTGAACTAGAAGATCTCCAAGATTTCCTTCCAGCTCTGTTGTTCTGTTATGGACTTGCTGTTTTCTTGGCAACAATATCAGACTGATCTGCCACTGTCTTTTCTGAGATGATTGTATTTCTTACTTTCATGTCTACCCAAAGAGCACGGTATTTATGATGGTTGCAGCATCCCACACTCCAGATCCCCATATGTGACCTTTCCAGCCACCTTCTGAGAAGCAAAGCCAGTGGGGATGTTATTTTTGGTTCGTCAGATGAGCTTCCATCCTGTGTATTTGTAACCTGAGAAGTTGTTATCTCTAAGTGTCTTGTGACTGATTTATTGCGCATGTGTATTTTCTGTTCTTTGTTCTTCCCTTGCTTACTTTCATGTTCGTCCGGACGGACGTGTTTTTTACTGGTAGGATGCAATCAATTATTTTTATACTTTTCTAAAAAATTTTTTTACTTAGAACTAAATCTTATCGGTTTTATTTCATGCCATGGGAAAACACGGTCCATTCACCTCTGAATTGCTTAATTGCAATCTCCCCACTGGGGAAGAAGGCTTTGCATGCCTTGTCAGTGGATGCCATTAGGAAGTTGCAAGTCAGGGTTGTGTGAAATTGCCTTTCACAACCCACAGTGATTTGCTTAACAATGGCAGGGGAACAATACTCCAATGTTTATTTTGTCACATGCCCATCATAAATGTGTTGGAAGAAATATCCATCTGGTTCATTTCCAAGCTGGGATAAAGACATGGAAACATGGAGGCTGATTGGAAAGATGGTTTATTGATGAAGCAGAACCACACACAAAGACAGCATGCAATTCTGGGTCAGCTGACCCACTGGTTTGATGAATACATGGATTTTTATAAGTTTCAGAGATGCTGCTAGTGGGTTGTGCAATGTCTGAAATGCCTTTGATTGTGCAACGTAATGAGCTCTGTGTCTTCTTCTAAATGCTTTATTATCGGGTGGGTTCCACTTACCTTTTGCGCGCACACACATCCCCTCATGCAATTCTGCTTCTGCGCATGCTCAGTAGCTATAATCAGCCTGAAACACAGCTGAGGAGCTGATCAGCTGTGCTTCCGGGAAGGAATAAAGGTAAGTATAAACCCAGGGGTCGGCGGGAGGGTCCTTTTTCAAGCAGAGCAGAGGAAAAAACTTCCAAAGAGTAAAAAATTAGGAAAAAATCCCCCCCCCCCAAAAAGATGGCAGCACCCACGGACCGGCACCGACTGAACCGGATCTGTGACGTCATTGTGACATCACCAGTGGGTCGCTACCAGTTCGAGCAATCCGGTCTGAACCGGGAGGAACCCACCCATTTATTATGTCCTAAAGGGCCCTCAATCCCATCATTCTGGAGCTGAAGGCCTTTTGTTTTGGCAATAGCAATAGCACTTACCGTATTTTTCGGAGTATAAGACGCACCGAAGTATAAGATGCACCTTAGTTTTGGGGGAGGAAAACAAGGAAAAAAGGCCTCTGCCTCCAAGCAATTTGCCAAACAGCAAACAGCAACTGTTTGCTGTGTATTTCTGTGCATGTGTGCTTGACCCATAGAAATAGCAAAGAATTGGAGAAATGTACATTATGCCAGAAAGTTTTCTTAAATGTAGTCACACTAACTCCTCCCAATTATTTAAATAGATCTACTCCAAGGTAACTAAACTCTAATACTAAACAGGACACTGTTACATTTCAGACTATACTTGTACAGAGCTGTTAAAATTAATTAAAATTTCTGGAAGTATACATTATTCTCTATTATTTAAAAGAAGATACAATAGCACTGGGCCTCTTCAGAGCAAGCATTTATTTTAAAAAGCTTCTTTATTTTGTTAAGTTGTCTAGATTTACAGGGATCTCCAGCCTTGGCAACTTTAAGACTTGTGGACTTCAACTCCCAGAATTCCACAGCCAGCAAAGCTAACAAAGCTGGCTGTGGAATTCTGGGAGTTGAAGTCCACAAGTCTTAAAATTGCCCCTGGCTCTAGAACAATAATAAAGCAGTCTTTAAAAAATAACTCTAATAATTTGAACATTCTACAGACATTTATAGTTATTCACTTACCCCCTTCCATTCAGTTCAGCAAAAAATAAAAATCTGCGAGTCTCTCCCAGCTATTTGCCTATTTGCAGTTTCACTTTCATTTTCCCACGTGGCAAGTCAGCTGTAGGTTGGGAAGTGCTAGTGTCTTGCTTTGCTTTACAGGCTCTTCCTTCTTTGCTACAAACAGGTAAATTGCTGGAAGGCAGAGGCCAAAAGGGTGGGTACATTCGGTGTACCGGTACATTCGGGTGGCTACATTCGGCTACATTCGGTGTATAAGTGTATAACCCAAGTTTTCACCTTCTTTTGGGGGGTAAAAAGGTGCGTCTTATACTCCAAAAAATACGGTATATACCACTTCACAGTGCTTTTACAGCCCTCTCTAAGTGGTTTTACAGAGTCAGCATATTGCCCCCAACAATCTGCCTCATTTTACCCCTCTCAGAAGGATGGAAGGCTGAGTCAACCTTGAGCCTGGTGAGATTCAATCTGCCAAATTGCAGGCAGCCAGCAGTCAGCAGAAGTAACTTGCAGTACTGGACTCTAACCACTGTGCCACCACGGTTCTTGTAGATAGGCTGGCCCAATCTTTTAATAGGCACAAAATGCTTGCTGGGGGTTATTAAGAAAGACTGAGTCTGCCTTCCTACCTCCAATAAAACATGTTTCTCCATTTCTCATTTAGGGAAATATAATATTCTGCCTTTTTAATATTTCCCAAAATATTTCATTATTCTGGGGAATAGGCCCTGACCTTCTACAAATGATAAAAAACTCTTTACATTTCCAACATTCATTTGAGGTGCCTTTAAACATTCTGGACAATTTGTCCACTGCTAGATACACCCAGTACATCATCTTATAAAACTTTTCTTTTATAGTTTAACGTGAATTTTAGACCTTTCATCCACATATTCTCCCATTGTTCAAGCATGATTTTACATCCAAAGTTCTTTGCTCACTGAATCATAAAATGCTTTACATACTCATCCTACAAGTTCAATTACAGTTTATAAACCTTAGCAATAGCACTCCCTTGGAGTGTCTTCACATGATGGGGCTGCCATCTCCTAAAACCTTGGGAGGCACAGAAAATCAGTTTTAAAGTTTTGGGATGTAGAGAGGCGTTGATCTCTAGAGTCACCACCTAAGAAAGCAGATTCTGTCAAAACGTCATGAACTTTTAGGGCTCAGCACATAGCTAATCTTTGTAAGCTAAGTAGTATCACATGTCACTATTTTGCTTGGGTCAGTTGCCAGAAGTCAAAAACGACGATAGCATTTAATCAGTGAAAACATCTTGCAAACGCCTTAGATACAGACGGGACAAGCGTGTTTTTCTCCCTATCTGGAGATGGCGCTCAAGCAGGCAACACCTGTGCCTAGAAAGCTGACAATACAGTAGGCGGGCTCGGTGATTGCGTTTAAGGAGTTACAACCATCAAGTACTACATTGGTAGAAAGGATGGGAGGAGAAGAGAAACGCAGAGGAACTTCCTCTTCCGGAAGACTCATGGGAGGAAGGTTTTGTGCAAAGTGGCTTTTCTGCTCTTCCGAGGATCGAAGCAGAAGCTAGAAGGTGAGTTGAGGGCAGGTGGGAGGAAAGTCCGGGACCAAGTCGGGCTGTTTGGTTTCCTCCACGGCCTGGAAGCAGAGAAGCAACTGGGCTGAAACATGTCAGCTGCTGCTGCTGCTGCTGCAGGTTCCTTCCTTTCCCAAATTTAAGCCCACTGGTGCTGCACACTGTGAAACTGGTGGCTATAATTTTGTGCTGGTGGAAAGATTTAAAAAGTCTCTTTTAAATTAAGGTTGATTCTTTAGGAATGGCTTCCCTCCAGAGGTTGTGGGTGCTCCATCACTGGAGGTTTATAACAGAGTAACAGAGCTGGAAAAAAGCTTGGAGGTCTTAATATCATTTCAGACAAATGGCTGTCCAGTCTCTCTTTAAAAGCCACCAGCGATGGAGCACCCAAAACCTCTGGAGGGAAGCCATCCCCAAAAAATCAACCTTAACTCGAAAGAGACTTTTTAAATCTTCCAGGCAGCAGAAAATTGCAGCCATTCCGTTCCACTGGCCAATTGTTCTCACTGTTGGGATTTTTCTTTAATTTTAGGTTGCTTCTCTCCTTGATTAGTTTCCATCCATTGCTTCTTGTATTGCCTTCTTGTGCTTTGGAAAATAAGTTGACCCTTCAAGTATCAGAACACTGCTATCCATGTCCCCCCTAGTCCTTCCTTTCACTAGACTAGACATACCCAATTCCTGCAACTGTTCTTTATATGTTTTAGCCTCCAGCCTGCTAATTATCCCTACTGCTCTTCTCTGTGCTCTTTATAGAGCCTCAACACCTTTTTAATATTGTGATGAAAACTGGTTGCAGTAATCCAAGTCTGATCTTAACCAAAGCATTATAAATTGGTACTAATCTATATATACATAAAAGCCAAATACCACTCACGCATCATCACAAAATCTCCAGAACCATAAAGCCTACACACTTGAAACTTGGCACGTATGTTCCTCTTGGCTTCTAGGTGCTCGCTAGGAAAGGATTTTTCGAAGTGTCCATCCGATCATTAGTATTTCTTATATTATTATTAACACGCTCTGATGCTAAGGAGTTAGATGTTCTACTCCCCCTCCCCATCTGAAAATAACTCTCTTCCAACTGCCAGTTGGGCATGGGCGTGGCCAGCATGTGACGCGTCTGGCCTGCGGGCTGGGAGTTTAGACATTCTACTCCCCCTCCCCACCTGCAAAAAAACTCTGTGCCAACTGCCAGTTGCCTTATATTAACACGCTCTGATGCTAAGGAGTTACACATTCTACATAAATTTTCAAGCTTTAACTGTCAATTTATCAAGCCTGATCACATAGTTTCATAGTGAAGCACGGGTATCCAGCTACTAGTACTTCATGTGATCTTGATGCTATCCCTCTGTTTAGGCAGCCAGAGTTTCTCAAGCTTCTTGGGTTGTTTTCCCCTTTAAGATTTTCATCCATGAATCCTTCCCAAGCTGTCTCTTGGTTTGTTAAAATAACTGTTTTAAAGTCTAAGACATTAGTTTGATTTTCCTCTATTGCTTGTGTCTGCATCATATTGAATTCTAGTATGACATGGTCAGTCTCTCCCAAATTACCTGCAACTTCAAACCCCCCCCCTCTGCTGGCAAGAATTTAGATCACTATAGGAGACCCCTAGTTCCCTCTTCTATCTTTTGGATGACAAGTTGTATTCAATATGCTGTGAGCCGCCCAGAGTCCCTTTGGGAGTTGGGCGGCATACAAATCTGTTAAATAAATAAATAAGTTGTCATCTAGATTCATTAGGAACCTTTAAGACAGGGGTATCAAACTGGTGGGCCGGATGCGTCATATGCAGGCCACGCCCACCCCAGCTCAGCGAAGGGGGAAACATCATGAAATGTCACGTGACGGCAACATGACATGGCAAGTTTGACACCCGTGCTTTAAGACAAGATTGTCCAGCCATTTGTCCTGAATGATATAGGGTCTCCTGCCTGAGAAGCAGATTGGATTAGAAGACCTCCAAGGTCCCTTCGAACTCATAACTTATTCTGTTATGGACTTGCTATTCTCTTGGCAACCAAATCGCACTGATTCTGCCACTAGTCTTTTTCTGGGATTTTTGTTTTTTTAACTTCCATGTCTTGCCAATAAGCACAGTATTTCCTATCGGTGCGGCATCTGTGTATTAACCAGGTTCAACTGTACTTAATCCAGCACTTAAAAAAAACAACCTATTGAGGACCTTTGGGATGTTCAAGTTTTATAGGTAGTCCTCGCTTACCATTTGTTCCCTGAGCCTTCAAAGTTACAATGACACTATAAAAGCAAGTGGACACCTGGTCCAAAAATCTGTGTTCATCGCAACACTTGTTCAGTGACCTGAACAAGTCAGCAGTTCCTGTGGTTATGAAGGTGTAGGAAAAGGAGAGACACCAATTTGGGTTCTGCCAACTGTTGCACAGGAGCCGAGGTGGCGCAGCAGTTAGAGTGCAGTAATGTAGGCTACTTTAGCTGACTGTGATCAGCAGTTCAGCGGTTCAAATCTCACCGGCTCAAGGTTGACTCGGCCTTCCATCCTTCCGAGGTAGGTAAAAGGAGGACCCAGATTGTTGGGGGCAATATAAATATACATTGCTTACTGGTGTAAACCGCTTAGAGAGTGCTTGCACTTTGAGGCGGTATATAAGTCTCACTAATAAATTTATGATGGCTGCAGCATCCCACACTCATGATCCCTGTTTGTGAGCTTCTCAGCTAGATTCTGACAAGCAAAATTAGTAGGGATGCCGGCAGGAAATTGCAAGTTGCAGTTTGTGAAATTGCCTTTAACCCACAGGGGTTTGCTTAACGGCACAGGGACAGATGTAAGTTGGCACTGTCATGTGACATCATGCTTCCTGATCAGGCTGCTTAGTGACACAGATGCCAGTCCCAAATGCAGTCAGTAAGTCAGGACTGCTTGAATTGGGATGTTACCAGAGGGGTTGTACACAGTACCATAGTTTCTTATTTGTAGCTGAGGACTTTCATGAGCAAAACTGGTGCCTCAAATCTTGCAGTGGCTTTTGACATCATTTCTTCAGTTAAAGCATCCACATCTCTAAATTAAGATCAGAAGGTTTGACTGTAACCATCTTGGGATATTTTTCAGGCTGAAAACTCATGGAGCTTCCACATATATTTATTTGTAGGTGTTTGTATCTGTATTTCTTTTTTTTAAAGTAAAAGTTTTTTATTTTTTTATTTTTACACATCTCATGTCGTGAATGGTTTGTTTTCTGGGTTTCATTCATATCAATACAAATAATCGTAACAATATGAATAATTACAATTCATTTTCATTTCTAATTTTAACACATAATGTCTATTATCCTCTTTCAATTCTAATCCTTCTCATAATTCTACCACATTTCTTATCATTTTAATATCCATGTTAAGGAGTTATTGTGCTGTTAAGCACATACACAGCGAAATGTGTTGTAGTAATGGTGTTGCAGTTTGATATGAATGCTATTCAGTCAATAAACAGAATATCTTTAATATGTACAAAATAGTAGCAAAGTTAAATAGGAAGTCCAAGTCATACACAGTTATTCAGTCAATGCGAAGTTTCTTCTTCTTGCCTATCTTTGTTTTTACTCACAAAGATTACAGCTATCACTCAATTCTATACTATCACAGATAGTTACTCTTCTCTTCACAGCAATTCCACACAGTCATAAAGTAATCTACTCATCAGTAAAACAGCAGAGAGTCTTCAATCCGGAACACACCGTCAAACACCACTCACCACACCACACTGAGCATGCTCTCTTGCTTACTTATATAGTACTCATCCACAATGCATTTAAAGCAATATACACATAATATTGATTTGTGGCTTAATCATATATTAACACACCCAATCGTCTGAACAGGGTTCTAACAATCCATTTTTACTCTTTTCCTCCTCATATTTGTCTCTATTTTAGCCCTCTTTTCCCCCCTTCTCCTATCATTCTAATAATCAAAGACATGATCTTTCCTTTTTTCATTATTCAATTTTTCCATATATCAATCATGCTAGCTTTTCCCTAGCTAATTCCCTAGCTTTTCATTATTGCTCACAATTTTTATGTATATAATATTCTCTCCAATTCTTCATTTCTTGTACTCTTACTATTAATACAAAGTCATTTTTCAACTTATACAATTCTAGTAATAATATAAATTCCTTTACTACATTTCTAACAAATATTCAAAAATAATTTTTATCTCTTACACCACATACAAACAATTGTTCAGCTTATATAATTCTAATATTCTAATATTCATGCACATGATTAAAAAGCTTTCATAAAATGTTTTATTAATTATCACCTCATGAGAATACACAGGACTCACACAGGAGAGAAACCTTTTGAATGAAGTGGAATTAACAGCCGGTGTTCAGAAAAGACTGCTTTAAACTGTATTTGTGTTTGACGACTACTAAGAAAGCTCATTAGTAGTCCTTAATTAGTAAACTAAGGTTTGTACAGACTTTGTGGTCTGTAGCTGGAGCAGAACATATAGTTAGAGATTGCGGCTCCTCATACAAGGAGTAAACAAGAGGAAAGAGAAATAGTTTGTCTTTTCCTAACAATTCATTGCACCAAGCATGTCTGCTCAGATTGTGAATGAGACCCACAAGTGGAAGAAATCATGTGAATACCAAATATATTGGGGGAGTTTGGGGCAGTGACACAAGCAGTGTAGAATTTCAGATGCAAAAGCTATTCTGCCTTGCAGGTGACCTTCATGGAGAAGAGCTGTAGGAATATTGAGTTGAGAAAAGGGATTGTGTTTTTGAGCACAAGATCTCCAGGTTCATTTGCAACTCCTGTTGTGATCTCCTTTGCTTGGAGGTTCCTCCTTGTTAGTCTTGGATGGTTGGGAGGTGTGAGCAGAACCAAGGGATTGATACTTTTGTGGTAGGGAAATGTGAGGAAAAAATTGTACAGTAGATAATGTTTCATTTCTAAAACAGCATTGCGTAAGAATCATGAATAGCTTTTGAGAAAGAAAAATAAAGGAAAGTGTCAGCATTTCTGTAAACATTGGGATAAGGTAATGCAATGCTCTCTTCCCAACACATGGGAAACGTTTCCTGTTCTTTCACTTCTCTCCCACGACTCCTTAATTTGTTTCAAAAATTCCTTCAATTAAAGAGGAACATTATTTGTAGCAGCGAAAGTGATATTTTAACTACCGTATTTTTCGGAGTATAAGACGCACCGGAGTATAAGATGCATCTTAGTTTTGGGGGAGGAAAACAAGGAAAAAGGCCTCTGCCTCCCAGCAATTTGCCAAACAGCAAACAGTACAGATGATATACACTTTGCTGTGTATTTCTGTGCATGTGTGCCTGACCCATAGAAATAGCAAAGAATTGGAGAAACGTACATAATGCCAGAAAGTTTTCTTAAATGTAATCACACTAACTCCTCCAATAATAACAGAGCTGGAAGGGACCTTGGAGGTCTTCTAGTCCAACCCCCTGCTTAGGCAGGAACCCTATACCACTTCAAGTTCTAACTTCAGTTCTAATTGTCCTAACTGTCAGGAGATTTACTGAACAGGACACTATTACATTTCAGATTATACTTTTGCAGATCTTTAAATTTTATGTGGCTTTCTGGAAGTATACATTCTCTGCTATTTAAAAGAAGATACAAAAGCACTGGGCCTCTTCAGAGCAAGCATTTATTTTAAAAAGCTTCTTCATTTTGTTAAGTTGTCTAGAACAATAATAAAGCAGTCTTTAAAAAATAAGTCTAATAATTTGAACACTCTACAAACATTTAACAAAGTAACAGAATCTGCCTCTACCTAGGATAGAACTCACAACCTCCTGATTGTGAGGCAAGAGTTCTTTCCTCTAGGCCACAGGAGCTTGCAGCTTACTTCCTTTCAATTTCAGCAGTCAAACATTGCCAACAGTCTATTTCAATTTGTCTCCTCACAGCCACCATAGTTAGCTTCATTTTACCACATGGCTTCTGAGTCAGCTGTGTGTCGGGAGGCAGATACTTTCTTCTTGTGCTAATCAGGCTTTGCCCTGTTTGCTGTAAGAGGTAAATTGCTGGCAGGCAGAGGCCAAAAGGTGGGGGTGGGTGGGTGGGTGGGGCTACATTCAGTGTATAAGACGCACCCAAGTTTTCACCCTCTTTTTGAGGGTAAAAAGGTGCGTCTTATACTCCGAAAAATACGGTATGCAGACGGATTTTTCTGATTTTGCTGGGATTGGAAGACACCAAAGAATTGCAAGATTGTTTATTTCACCAACAAGATTAAAAAAGACAGGTTACAATGTTTTTTAGTAGGTCACATTACATCTGATCCCTCTGAAGGATACTTGGTGACCAGGAGCAGATCAGGACTGGCGTGTGGAGAAACCAAGATGTACCGGTAACTCAGAGATCTGTCTGGATAATCACTGGGGACTTTCCATAACTGAGTGGAGAACACAAACTGTATCTCCCTGCTCCTAGTCCAGCACTGTCACCCACCCTATCAAATTTAAATATGTGCAAAATTTCTACAATTTAAAATAGTAAAATACTTAATATGCTTAATCAGTTTTCCTTTTTCTCTTTCCTTGGTGTCATATTTTAGTGCGCATTTTTATCATGTCTCATTTTATTATGGTTAGGGATTGGAAAATCTTCCAATGATCCCAAAGCCTCGGAATCTCTTACAGGGCTATATAAAATTATCAAGCAAAATTTTTAAAAAGCCAACCTAAGAGTCAGAGGGGATGGTATACATGTCAGGGTTCCAAGTAAGAAACCCAATGAAATCAAAACTCTGAGTCCTGAACTCTCCTCAAAGTAATTGTTTATTAGGAATGTCATATTGGCACAGCTGATGAAAACCCGATTCTGAAGGACCCGAGGCTTTCCCCACCCAAATCAAACCCAAAGTTCTTGCCCCCAGGTCACACATCCATCACATGGTCCAATCAGGTCACAATCCTCCTTCGGCTGTCTTTGGTCCACTCCTTCCCAACACATGGTGGGGACCTCCTTAGCTCCCATGGGAAAGAATGTTATTTTGGCTACAATTCCCCCAGTTATCACTACATCCCCCCTCACATTCCCCCAGGAGCAACCGGCCTTGCTGTGGCAGCCCTGAAGATTTTCAAAATGGTTTGAGGGCTGACAGTATGTTTTAGTTACCCTAGAGGAGAAAAGCGCATCCACCCAGAATTAAATGAGCTTCTGTGAAACGGAGGGAAGACCAGGGGAAAGAGAAGGGAGGAGGGTGAAGGCTGTGGGCAGGACGCGCACATGCATGTGCCACCTGCCTCTCCGGAGTGTCTTGCGTGCACCGGCCCTCGAGGCCGACATTTAAAGAAAAGGATGTTTTTGGCGCACGGAGGTGCAGCCCCATGAGACGCGAGGGGCAGTGGGTCCCCGGCCTCCAAATAAGGGTCCTTTTAAACTGAAGCCCTTTTTCCTCAACCGTTGCTTCCCACACTTGTCCTTCCTACAATCCGGGCTGCCTCTCGGGTTCACTCACACTCAAGTGCCCATTGCTCCCAGGACCGCTGTTGGAGCTTCCTGCTTATTGGTCTCTGGTGGCACGCTCCACAGTGCTCCAAAGTCTGCTGCCATTGCCTCCTCCCTCGCAGAGAGGCTGAGATACAGCGGGCTGAGGGTGACATTGTGCACGTTTTCCCCCCAGCGCTATGGGTAGATCATGAAGTCGCTGACGCCTGGGCTGGTAGGGATGGGTAATGGTCGTTCTGTTCACTGTAGCTGCATGCAGAGATAAGACTGACAGTGCGGGAGGGAGACCTGCTCTGGGCCCGCCGTCTTGCCTGCCTCGGGGAGGGCGAGGCTCGACCACATTTTGGGCCTGGCTCTTGGCTTCCACGGGGCCTCTGGGTGGCTGCTGCCCACTTCCCCTCCCCTCTGCCTCAAGTCTCACATCCAGCCTGCAATGGGGATGTGCTATTTTCAGGCCAGCCTGGCCAGCGGGTAGGCAACCAAGCGGGGAGAGCGCTGTGCTGGGGCCGAGTCTGCTGCACTGCAGTGAGGTACGTGTGTGCAGCCCTGGGACACTTGCCTGCCCGCCTGCCAGGAGCGCCACTGCCAGGCACTGTTGGAATCTGAAGGGCAGGGTGCTCAGGCTGGCGGAGGCATGTGGAAATTCTGCAGCCCCTCAAGGCCTTCGGGACGGATCAGGTCGTCCAAGGCTTTGCTCCCCAGAAAGGGCTCCGTCGTGTGTGCCTGGACAAGGTGCTTTCTCCTGGGACATTTTGTGACATTTTGTCAGGTTTGAAAGACATAGATTTTCTCCATATATACATGTTCAAGTCGGTGTATCTGTACTCTCTGTATGCATATATCTGCAATTATATAATCTATACCCAGCACTTCAAGATATATTTGCTAAGAATTTGTTATTGACCCCAATCAACAACTGAATTTGAATGGATATTTGAATGTGGATCTGGGTAGTCTTCCATGTATCAAATGAATCATGAATTATGTAAGAGATTATTCCAGCATTGGGGCATGTTTGCTTTTTCATTGTAATATATACTTTTTTCTTTTTTCACATCTCTAACCATTTTATAAACAATTAAAGTTACACTTTTCTTTGAATCTTACAGACAAAGAAGATGGCAATAAGAGCACTCGGGACAACTGTAAATATTAAGCAACATTGAAAAGAGAAGAAAATCGAGCCAGAAATCAAAACATTTTCCATTTCCTTCAGAAAAGCACACAATTCTCCTCCACCTCCAGGAGATGTTAGACAAAAGAGAGAAAATCAAGAAAGATTTTGAGATGGAATAAGCAGTTTATGCAGAACTGAAGGATACATTACATGAAAAGTCAAGGGAGATTATTTTTCAATCAGCTAAAAAGGGAAATATCTGGAAGTCCGTGGGGAGGAAAAGGTCAATACTAAAGTCACGTAGAGCATACAGGAATGCAGGCCTCTCCCTGTCAGGAAGAAAACGGCTTGAATGAAAGCAACACTAAACAAAGCATTGTCCATATTTTTGACCTCCTCAAGAATATCAGCTGTGGAAAAGCTCCATAGATTTGCCTATTGTGGGAAAAGCACAGGTTGCAAATGACCGCTGATTATGCACAAGAGGAGCCAGAAAGGAGAAAAGCCGTACAAATTACCTGAATGTGGCAAAAGCGTCAGTCAAAATAGCTCCCTTATGGTTCATGGAAGCAACCACACAAGAGAGAAGCCATAAAAGTGCTCCCAATGCGGTAAATGTTTTAGTGAGCATGGCTTGTGGTTATACATCACAGGTCTCACAGCAGGGAGAAAATGTATGTGTGCAGATTGTGTGAAAGTTTCATTAGACATTCCCAGGTCCCGAGACACACAGGAATAACACCATTTCAACATCCTTTCTGTGAGAAAAGTTTCGGTGAGAATTCCAGCCTGGTGAAGCACCTGAGGAATCACACAGGAGTGAAACCCTTTGAATGTCCTGACTCTGGAAAAAATTTCAGTCTCCATTCCTGTCTGGTGATGCATCAGTGGATTGACTCAAGGGAGAAACTGTATGGGTGTCTAGACTGTGGGAAAAGCTTCATTATCCATCTCATGAAACACCAGAGAACTCGCATAAAACAGAAACCCTTTGAATGTCTGATTATGGGAAAACTTCCAGTTGTAATTCCAACTTGATGATACACTAGAGGAATCACAAAGGAGAAAACCCATTTCAATGTCCTGACTGTGGAAGAAGTTATAGTCATAATTCCAGCCTGGTAAAACATCAGAGGATTCACTCCATGGAGAAACTTTATGAGTGTCGAGAATGTGGGAAAGGTTTCATTAGAAAATCCCACCTCGTGAGACACCAGAGGACTCACACAGGAGAGAAACCCTTTGAATGTCTTATCTGTGGGAAACGTTTTAGTGATAATTCCAGCCTGGGGAAACACCAGAGGACTCACACAGGAGAGAAACCCTTTGAATGTTTTATCTGTGGGAAATGTTTTAGTGATAATTCCACGCTGGTGAAACACCAGAGAACTCACACCGGAGAGAAACCTTTTCAATGTCCTGATTGTGGGAAACGTTTCATTAGAAATTCCCACTTCATGATACACCAGAGGATTCACACAGGAGAGAAACCATTTGAATGTCCTATCTGTGGGAAAAATTATAGTGATAATTCCAGCCTGCTGAAACACCAGAGGACTCATACAGGAGAAAAACCTTTTCAATGTCCTGATTGTGGGAAAAGATTCAGTCAGAATTCCTACCTGATAATACACCAGAGGAGTCATACAGGAGAGAAACCCTTTGAATGTCCTGACTGTGGGAAAAGATTCAGTCAGAATTCCTACCTCATAATGCACCAGAGGATTCACACGGGAGAGAAACCCTTTGAATGTCCTATCTGTGGGAAAAGTTTCAGTCACAATACCAGCCTTATGAATCACCAGAGTACTCACACAGGAGAGAAACCTTTTGAATGTCCTGACTGTGGAAAAGGTTTTAGTCAAAATTCCCACCTCATGAGACACCAGAGGACTCACCCTGGAGGGAAACCCTTTGAATGTTCTGATTGTGGGGAAAATTTCAGTGACGATTCCTATCTCATAATACACCAGAGGACTCACACAGGAGAAAAACCCTTTGAATGTTCAGATTGTGGGAAAAGTTTCAGTCAAAATTCCTACCTCATGAACCACCAGAGGACTCACACAGGAGAGAAATCCTTTGAATGTCCAGATTGTGGGGCAAGTTTCATTAGAAATTTCCACCTCATGAGACACCAGAGGACTCACACAGGAGATAAACCCTATGAATGCCCAGATTGTGGGAAAAGTTTCAGTCAGAATTCCCACCTCATCAGCCACCAGAGTACTCACACAGGAGAGAAACCATTTGAATGTCCTGACTGTGGGAAAAGTTTCAGTCGAAATTCCCACCTCATGAATCACCAGAGGGCTCACACAGGTGATAAACCTTTTGAATGTCCTGACTGTGGGAAAAATTACACTCGGAATTCCTACCTGGTAATACACCAGAGGACTCACACCATGGGGAAATCTTTCAACTGCCCAGTCTGTGGACTTTACTTCAAGCATAAATCATCCCTTATTGCACACAAGGAAATCCACATGAGCAAAAGTTGAAGAGTTTAGAGAAGTCTTGAATTTCATTTGTGATCTCCCATTCACAAAGTGTAGGTGAGAAATTGACTGAATCCTGGCCTGATTCTTTTTACTCAAACTTTTCTCTGGATTAAACTTGTAGGTGGAGAGAAAAGGAAAGTGGAAAATGGCTAACTGCCATTTTCTGGTTATTGGCAGTATCTTCTGGATATTTCCTTTTGCAGAAGTAGTGGAATTCCTCAAAAAGGAATTTTGGATGGTGCTTTTGTATGTTGATTATGGACCAACATGTGGAGTTTCAGTCCTCTACTTTTTTTCGCCCAGATTTTAACCTCAGAAGTCTCCAGCCAGCATAAAAGTAGTCCTCTAGATAGAACTATTATGGGCCTTGCAATTGCGGTTGCATGTTGCAATGACTGTTAAGTGAGACTGCTTTCCTTAACTACCCGAATCCTCCTGCTCTCCCTGAGTCAGCTATTACCGTATTTTTCGGAGTATAAGACGCACCTTTTTCCTCCCTAAAAGGGGCTGAAAATTTGGGTGCATCTTATACTTCGAATGTAGCTTTTTTTTTTCCAGCCCTAAGTCTTTGCAGGGTTTTTTTCATTGCTCTACTTGCTCCAAATAAGTTTTTTTTTAGCCCTAACCAGGTGCTAACAATCTTCCTAGCTCTTACTGGCTTGCAGGCTCTTTCATTGTTACTCTCTCCAAAGAATGTTTTTCCAGCCCTAAGTCTTTGCAGGGTTTTTTTCATTGCTCTACTTGCTCCAAATAAGAAGGTTTAAATCCTAACCAGGGGATAAAATAATGTGCTGAAGCTGACCAGACTAAGGACGCTAGCCAGATGAATACCTGGTAGGCAGATTTTTTCCCCCTATTTTCCTCCCCAAAAACTAAGGTGCTTCTTATACTCCCGTGTGTCTTATACTCAGAAAAATACGGTAATCAAATGTGCAAGTTGCTAAGCAGAATACTGGCTACCTCAGCACTGGGGAAAACTCTTGGAAGCTTAGCACAGGGCCAGGCTTTCCTGCTGTAGGCATCCCTAGGCCTCCCCCACCCTCCAAGACACCCTGTGCTCTGTTTCCTAACCCTTGTTTCCACTCAGCCCTTCACTCCGCCCTGGGGTCTCTTTACACCTGACTCCCATCCCACCAGATCTCCCATCCTCTCTGATCTCATGTTGGGGAGGGAGGGAAGGACATTCATCCTTGGGCCTCATGACTGTCTCCTGGAAGCCACCACCATTTTCAGTGAGCCCTGGATTCGTCCCTGGGTCATGTAGTAGACTTATGGAAATGGTTGCCATTTTGCTACACTGTCCACACTGTCATGCAGAAGAGGGGCAAACCTCTCTGTTTTGCTACCTTAACACGAGGAAAAAAATGTACAATAGAAAATGTCTCATTTTTAAAAATGCATTATGTTAGAATGATCTGAAGCATTTGACATGTAAAAAATAGGTATTGTCAGTATTGCTATGAACATTAGGGCAAGGCAAGACACTCAGAATTGCCTCAAACTAATGAGATGAGTAGCGATTAAGTTTAATAATAAATGAATTTAATAATAAAAAGGTAATGTAAAGCTCATTTCCCAACTGTTGCTCAGTGATGAGGACTCCGCACATACATTGGATTTCTAACGCACTACAATTGTTAACTTGTAATCTGTCTCTTCTGCATTTTGCATCTCTATGACCAATCTGTCTTCCTCAGCTTCCCTTCCCTCCTCATTATAAATTTAGAATTTCAGTTTCAGTCATATATCGGTCCATGCACTCTGTGACTCTGATGATAAGAGCTGCAATTAGGCTTCTGCCTCTTAATTTATTTGTTGCATTGCTATCTGCTCCAGTCCTAAATTCTATGAAAGAATGACATTTCATTAGGCACAGTTAAAAATATTAGAATGCCTGACTGTATCTGTTTTTATTGGCCTTCTTCTCAGATTCAGGGATTCAAGGATGGTTTTCTCCATCACTGCCAGTCTGAGAGAAGGAAGTTAGGACGTTTCAAACTGGACAACTAAGCTACAGTTCCCCTTGTAACTTTACAACCTCTAAAGCAGCCATTGGTTGTGCCAGTGGGTTTGTAGGCTTTTGAAAATCATTCCATTACAGAGGATCTATCTGGCTTCCCTGATGACTCTCTGCATTATGAATCAGATTCAACAGACATCATGAAAGTTGAGGTCTCCATGATGGAGTAGACACAAATGTTTCGAAAAGCCTGGGGATGAATTTCTTTAACATAAGAAAAACTTGGCTGATCAGTCTGAAAGCTGGTCCTGAATTTGGCACTTGGGGAATTTGGAGATGCCTGTGACCCCTCTCTTGGTTCTTCTGGGCTCAGTGCCCCTGATTTTATTCCTTTTAAAAGTTTGGGGATTTCACAACTTATTTAACTAAAGCAAACGTCTGTTTCCACTAATGCTTCTGGAGAAATAGAAATGATAGGCAACTGTAACTGAAGCCAGAATGGATTTAGTAAAAACATACGATGCCAGACAAACATTGTCATTTTTGATAAAGTAAGTAAATTAGTGGATCTGTGAGATGTTGTGGAGATAATATACTTGGACTTTAGCAAGACATTTGACAAGGTTAACCACAACTTCTAGGTAAGATACAACAACATGGGATAGACAGAACCAGCACCAGGTGGATTCTCAGTTGACTGACAAACTGTACTCATTCAATAGTTCTCAATGAAGTAGATCTACATGGAGAGAAGCATGCAGTGGGGTACCTCAAGGTTCAGTCTTGGGCCCAGTACTCTTCAACATCTTCATCAATCATCTAGATGAGGGGATGGAAGGGGAACTCATGAAATTTGCAGATGCCAGCAAGTTGGGTGGAAGACAGAGGTGGGTTCCTGCCAGTTCGGACCGGTTCTATAGAACTGGTAGCGGAATTTCTCCCTGCTCGCCGAACTGGCAGTAATGGCCGGCTGCACATGCCCCCGAACCGGCTCTCTCAGTGCCATAGGTGCTGCCGTCTTGTTTTTCGCTTCTGCACATGCGCAGAAGCTATGTTTTGCTTCTGCGCATGTGAAGAAGCTGGGTTTTCAGCACTGTATGCGGGTGTGTGCCTGCGAAGCACCCACATGGCGCGCATCTCTTGCATGCCCACGTGGCGCGGGACGAAGCAAACCGGCAGCGAGGTAAGTCAGAACCCACCCCTGGTGGAAGAACCAATATTTTAGTAGACTCAAGAACCAGAACTGGGGAGATATGAGCATTGGGCCAACAAAATGCAGTTCAGTGGTGAGAAAAATAAGGTCCTACCTTTAGGGAGGAAAAACCAAATGCACAGGTAGAGAATAGGTAGTACCTGGCTCAACAGTATTAAGTGTCAGAGGACTCTAGGTGTCCTACTGGATAAGTATGAGCCAGTAGTGTGCTGTAGCTGCTTAAAAAAAAGCCAGTGTAGTCCCAGGCTGCATCAACAAAGGGATTGTGTCAGGACAAGAAGTACTAATACTGCTTCACACTATGCTAGTGAGACCACACTTACAATATTGCATCCAGTTCTGGTCACCACAATAGAAAAAAGATGTTGAGATTATGGAAAAGGTGCAAAGAAGAGCAACTAAGATGATAAAGGGTCTGGACACTAAATCGTATGACTATCAGTTGAGAGAGCTAGGATAAAGGCTATTGAAGATAAGGATTAGAAGGAACCATGGTAAGGGGGCTTTTAAGAAGTGGCTGTGCTCCCCGTGGCACCTTCTTGGGAACAGCTCAGGCTCTTCCATTTGGGAGAGAGCCATCCATTTGTGAATGCTCATAATCCCAAATGCCTCCATGAGTCTCAGAGGAAGGGGAGCTCCCAGAAATATCTCCACCACGATCCTTCACATCCTTCTGGGTAATCCACAAGCTGGATAGGATAACAATAATTTCCTCCCCACGATGCTTCCAGCAAATGACATCCAGTGCAAATTGCTTTTTTTCTGGGTGTAATACAGATAGTCCTCACTTACCATTTGCCTCATTTAGCAACATTCAGGATTATGATGATGCATAAAAAACAGTTTGGCCAACACTCTTCGCATTTACAACCATCACATTGTCCCCTGATCCTGTGATAGCCATTAGCATGCTTCCCAACAAGCTTAAGACAAAATTCATGTAGAAGGCAGAAATAAAATCAGATTTAGCAGTCATTTGATGTCTCAATGTCCATGTTGATTCACTTAATGGCCAGAAGGGAAGTGAGATCAAAAGCCTATTCCAATAAAGTGGTTTGCCAGAATTGCCTGTCACAGGTAGGATCATTAAGGGAGGACTACCCACATTCATTCATCTCCACCCTCCGTGCTTCTCCTTCCTGATGGGGAGGGGACCAATGTGCAGTAGGGAGTCTCTCTGGATGGCTTTCCTATTGGAGAGCTGGGGTGCTGCAGGGGGAAAGGTGCTGTTGCTGGACTAGGAGTGGGGACACCCAAGTTCCAGCCCCCCCCCCCCCCCCCCAGCCATGAAAGGTCCCTCCCCTTGATGTAGTTCTCGCTTTCTGCATGGGAATCTTCTTGCTCTGTTTCTGTGGTGATGAGTGAATCCTTGGAAGTCCCGAACAAACAAGTTGGGGATAATCATCATGGAGAAAGTCTATCGATGTGATCACTGAAGTCAAAAACTACTCGAACGCACAGAATCAATTTTAAAAAAAAAATCTAACTGCCTTTGGCAGAGATGAAACAACATGGTTTTCAGCTTTATGTCACTCAATGGCGCACTATACATGAGCGGCGCCCACGCTAAACAACTGCAGAGCATCGGTAACTGAGGCATAAGGAGATTAAACATTCGAACAGTAAATTCCTAGAGAGGATTTGGAGGAGAGGAGGAGGAGAACAGCAGGAGAGCTTCCTCTTCCGGTTCTCCGCTGAGAGGTTGGAGGCGGGGAGGGCGACCCTCCTGGTCATCCCAGGGTGGAAGCGGCAGCTGAAAGGTGAGCTGAGCACAAGTGGAGGAGAGGTCGGAAGCAAGTACGGCTGTTTGGGTTTCTCTTGGCCAGGGTGTAAAAAGAGAGACGCAAAGAGGCTGAAACACATCAGCTGTTACATATTCCTTCCTTCCCCGGATTTTATTCCACTGGTGGCACATGCTTTAAACTGGTGCCTGCATTTTTCTATATGTTGGGAGGTTGTTGTTTTTTTACTCTCCTCTGTGTTAGGGTTGACTCCTTGTAATTTGATGGGCGTATTCTTTTCTTGGCAACAATTTGGAACTGATCTGCCACTGCTGTCTTCAGGAATGTTGTTTTTACTTCCATATCTAGCAAACGAACACAGGATTTCCTGGTGGTGTGCCGTCCATGGATTAGTGTGGCAGAACTGTGCTTAACGCACAACTTTTTTAAAAAAAAGTCCCTATTGAGCCCATATCATCATCACTATCACCATCCATATCTTATTAAATATGCATTAAAAATGGCATTGTAGGGTGTCTTTCTAAAACGGTTAGCCTGGTGATCAGTTAGCTATGTGGTTTGATTGGCTATTCTATTTTGTCTTTTGTTTTTTTACTAATCTTTTTTGGAAACATTTCTACCAAATATAGACTATCACTCCCTCTTTCTTAGATCCCATTTTCTAAACCCTGCTGCATATTTTCTCTCTCTCTGTGACCTAATGGAGACTTCCATGCAAGCCAATTTACAGAGGAACATGGCATTTAGCAGATATAAAATTTCCTCCTTCAGGAGTGAAGAGTGAAGAGACATGGTGGGTGCTCTTGGATGCAGACCTGGCCAACAGGAGTGAAGTTGCCTCCCTTAAGAGTGTCTGGCCTGATGGTCCTCCCGTGTAATCAATCCATGGGAGCCACAAAAAATCAGTCTTGATGTTTTGGGATGTAGAGAGGTTTTGATCTCCACTGAGTGATACACCGAAGAAAGTTTATTCTGTAATTCTGTAAAAAAAAGTCATTAATTTTTAGTGCTCAGCACATAGCTAATCTTCGTATGGTTAAGTAGCATCACATTTATTTTATTTTGTCAAGTACGTGTTAGTAATATACATAGTTGTAACATTGTTTATGTACGTAAGATTGGTACTGATAGGGGGGAAAATTAGAACAGGGACGGTAGGCATGCTGGTGCACTTATTCACTATTTATTCACTATTCACTTATTCACTACTTATTCACTATTTCACTTGGCTCAGTTGCAAAGATCAATTGCTAGAAGTGAAAAATGACTTGATAGCATTTACTCAGTAAATAAATGTTCCACACGCCTTACTTAGAGACGGAACAAGCATTTCCTATCCGGAGATGGAGGTCAAGGGGACATCTGTGCCTAGAAAGCTGACAATACAGTAGGCAGGCTCTGTTGTTGAGTTAAAAGAGTTAAAACCATCAAGTACTTAATTGCTAGAATGTATTGAAACCGAGAAGCACAGAGGAACTTCCTCTTTTGGATCGCTCAATCCAAATGGGAGGAAGGTTAGATTTAGATTTATTATTAGAGTTGGAAGGGACCTTGTAGGTCATCTAGTCCAACCCCCTGCTCAAGCAGGAGTTCCTGCACCATTTGAGACAGATGGCAGTCCAGTCTCTCCTTGAAGGTCGCAAGTGTTGGTGCTCTCACAACCTCTGCTGGCAAGCTGTTCCACTGGTTGATCGCTCTAGTGTGGTCTGACCAAGGCTTTATAGAGTGGTACTAGTACCTCTCTGGTCCTTGATTGTATCCCTCTATTTATGCAGCTCAGGACTGCGTTGGCCTTTTTGGCTGCTGCTGCACACTGCTGGCTCATATTTAGTTGGCTGTCTACCAGGACTCCGAGATCCCTCTTGCAATCGCTGCTATTGAGTGTGGGGTGTGCAGGGAGGCTTTTGTTCTCTTCCACGGCTGGAAGGTGAATTGTGGGCAGGTGGGAGGAGAGTCCGGGAGCAAGTCGGGCTGTTTGGTTTCCTCCCATGAATGTGGAAGCGGAGAAGCAACTGGGCTGAAGCATGTCAGCTGCTGCTGCAGGTTCCTTCCCTCCCCAGCAGATGGCTGCAATTTTCTGCTGATGGAAAGCTTTAAAAAGTCTCTTTCTAGTTAAGGCTGATTCTTTGGGAATGGCTTCCCTCCAGATGTTTGTGTTTGTATTTGTTTATTTGTCAAGCAT
Source organism: Diadophis punctatus similis (assembly GCA_023053685.1). Classification (NCBI taxonomy): domain Eukaryota; kingdom Metazoa; phylum Chordata; class Lepidosauria; order Squamata; family Dipsadidae; genus Diadophis; species Diadophis punctatus. The sequence goes on from JALIGW010000002.1 coordinate 249,103,041, forward strand.
ATATGATTATAAGCAAAGTATAAACAGTAAAACATGATTGAATATATATGTAATAGTACAAGCATGAATAAGAGTAAAAGAGGTATGAATATATGGGTACATTAGGACAGGAACGGTAGGCACGATGTTGTGGGTGCTCCCATCACTGGAATGAGTTGAAACTTCTATCCCAACCCCCTGCTCATTTTTGAGAAATGGCTGTGCAGTCTCTTCTAAAAGCCACCAGTGATGGAGCACCTACAACTTCTGAAAGTAAGCTGTTCCACTGGTTAAGTGTTCTCACTGTTAGGAAGTTTCTCCTAACAGGAAGTTCTAGAATCTAGGTTGCTTCTCTCCTTGATTAGTTCCATCCAATAGTTGCACATTTATGATGACTGCAGCATCCCACACTAATGATCCCCATTTGTGACCTTCTCAGCTAGCTTCTGACAAGCAAAACCAATGGTATAGTGGCAGGAAATTGCAAGTCACAGTCATATGAAATTGCCTTTAACAACCCACAGTAATTTGCTTAACTCCAGAGGAACAGATGTAAGTTGGCACTGTCATGTGACATCATGCTTCATGATTGAGCTGCTTAGTGATGCAGATATCCGTTCCAATTGTGGTAAGTTAAGTGAGGACAATTTGGGGATGTCACCAGAGGGGTTGTAGACAGTATTTTCTGCTCTTATTTGCAGCTGAGGACTTCCATGAACAAAAGTGGTGCTTTAAATCTTGCATAGGCTTTTGGCATCATTTCATCAGTTAAAGCCCTAACAGCTCTAAATTTAGCTCAGAAGGTTTGACTGTAACCATTTTGGGACATTTTGTCAGGCTTGAAAGATATAGATTTTCTCCAGGTATACATGTGTAGGTGGGTGTATCTGTATTTCTCTCTGTAGGGATATGTCTGCAATTATATAAGCCAGTGATGGCGAACCTTTTTTGGTTTGCTAGTGCGCGCACACGTGCCCGCACCCATTCCCTCCCCTCCACGCATGCGCACAACCCCCCACACTGCCTCCTGCGCATGCGCACCCTCCCACCCCCGCGGAAAGGCCTCACTGAAGCGTGGGACGGTGAAAAACGGCAAAGCGGGCAAACCGGAAGTTCGGAAAAACGCACTTCCGGTTTACCTGTTTTGCCGTTTTTTGCATTCCAGGGCTTCAGGAACCTTCCTAAACCCTTCGGAGTGTGAAAAACAGCCCAATGGCAAACCGGAAGTGTGTTTTTCCGAACTTCCGGTTTGCCCGTTTTACTGTTTTTCACATTCCGAGGCTTCAGGAAGCTTCCCTAAACCCTCCAGAGTGCGAAAAACAGCCCAACGGCAAACCGTGTGTTTTTTCGAACTTCCGGTTTGCCCATGGAGCTGAAATAGGGCAACGCCACACGTGCCATAGGTTCGCCATCACTGATATAACCTATCCCCAGAATTTCAATATATACTTGATGATAGTCCTTTGCATTGCTAAGAATTTGTGATTGACCCAACTAAACAACTGACTTTGATTGAATGTTGAACATGGATCTCATTCGTCTTCCATGTCTCAAATGAATCATAAATAAGATAAGAGACTATTCTATCGTGTTTCCCTGAAAATAAGACCTGATCTTATTTTTGGGGCTTGAAAATAAGCACTCGGGCTTATTTTGGGGGAGGTCTTACTTTTTTTTAAGCACTACTGCTGGCCCTGCCCTCTCTGTCGCACTGTCTGCTTGCCCACGACTGCAATGGGCCAAGCTCTCAGCATGCCTTGGCCTTCTTGGCACAGCGCAAATATCATTAATTCCGAGCGTGGAGTGACAGGCGGTGGGGAGAAGACAGGTGATCTGGACATACTGCACGGCTGCCTGGCTCGTGGGAGGCTCACCAGAGGCTTAAGCGGCACCACTGGCAGCAGGCAAAGTTATGGGGTAGGCAGGTGATCCAGACACCCTGTGCTGATGCTTGTTCGGCGCAGCCACAGGCAAGCCGAGAGACGGAGGGACGGAGTGGGCAGTGCATTGGGATCGCCTCTGCCTCTCCCATGCTTCTGCCTCCACCTGTTCCTGGTGCCACCACGCAAACCTCCTGTGAGCCTCCCATGAGGAAAAAAAGGGAAAAAGAAAAGCAGCCGGCTGCGAAGCTGCCAGCTTCCGGAAGCAGCCCAAGAAGCAGAAGCGCCACACCCAGAAAGAGACAGGTGAAAGTCATGCTGCCAGCTGTGCATGGTTTGCCCTATCGCCCCTCAGCTGTGGAACCCAGCGAGAAAGGCGGAGGGCAGAGATGTGTGTGGTGTCCGCAAAACATTTCCCACCTCTCGTCGGATTAACACGTAGCTCCTCACCTTCGCTCTCGCTCCCCCCACTCACAGAGCCCACGCCATGCCCCCACCTGACCTTCTGCTACACACACACACACACACACACACATTTACACTTGGTGAAAAGTGAAGAGACATCCACAGGAATCAAGAGGCTTTCTCTCTTCTCCCACCACCACTATGCTGCCACGCGGTGATCGGAACAGGCCTTTCCCCCCGCCCCACCTTCTACAAAGGAAGCACAACACATGCCTCCATGCTTGGAATTAGTAGTTGTTGCTCTGCCCCAGGGGGCCAGCAGCCTTCAGCTGCAGCCGGACACTGTCGCCCCCCCCCCCCGTGTGCTCGCCGCCTCTCATGCTGGCCACGCCCTTACTCCCGGGTTCATTTTCGGGGTAGGGCTTATATTAGGACTATTCCAAAAAAAATCAGGCTCGGGCTTATTTTCGCGGTAGGTCTTATTTTCAGGAAAACACGGTAGTATTGGGGCATGTTTGCTTTTTCATTGTAATATATACTTTTTACTTTTTTCACATCATCTCTAACCATTTTATAAACAATTAAAGTTCTACTTTTCTTTGAATCTTACAGACAAAGAGAATGGCAATAAGAGCACTCGGGACAATTGTAAATAACAAGCAACGTTGAAAAGAGAAGAAAATAGAGCCAGAAATCAAAACATTTTCCATTTCCTTCAGAAAACCACACAATTCTCCTCCGCCTACAAGAGATGTTAGATAAAAGAGAGAAAATCAAGAAAGAATAAGCAGATTATGCAGAACTCAAGGAACATAAAAAGTCAAAGGAGATTATTTTTCATTTAGCAAAAGGGAGAAATATCTGGAAGTCAGTGGGGGGGAAACTGTCTATAGTAAAGCCACGTAGAGCAGACAGGAATGCAGGCCTCTCCCTGTGAGGAAGAAAATGGCTTGAATGAAAGCACCACTAAACAAAGCATTGTCCATATTTTTGACTTCCTCAAGAATATCAGCTGTGGAAAAGCTTCATAGATTTGCCTATTGTGGGAAAAGCACAGATTGCAAATCACAGCTGATTATGCAACAAGGAGATAGACAGGAGAAAAGCCATACACATTATCTCAATGTAGCAAAAACTGGTCAGAACAGCTCCCTTGTGGTTGTGTGTAGATTGTGGGAAAAGCTTCATTAAAAATGTCCATCTCAAGACACCATCTCATACACACACAAAAACCATTCGAATGTCCTTTCTGTGGGAAAAGTTTCAGTCAGAATTCTAGTTTCGTGATACACTAGAGGACTCACATAGGAGAAAAATTCTTTGAATGTCCTGACTGTGGGAGAAGTTCAAGTCGTAATTCCAGCCTGGTAATACATCAGAGGATTCACTCCATGGAGAAACCCTATGAGTGTCGAGATTGTGGGAAAGCTTTCATTAGAAATTGCCATCTCATGAGACACCAGAGGACTCACACAGGAGAGAAAGCCTTTGATTGTCCTATCTGTGGAAAATGTTTCAGTGAGAATGGCAGCCTGGTAATACACCAGAGGACTCATACAGGAGAGAAACCCTTTGAATGTCCTAATTGTGGGAAACGTTTTAGTCAGAATTCCCACCTCATGAGACACCAGAGGACTCACACAGGAGAGAAACCCTTTGAATGTCCAGATTGTGGAAAACGTTTTAGTCAGAATCCCCACCTCATAATGCACCAGAGGACTCACACAGGAGAGAAACCCTTTGAATGTCCTGATTGTGGGAAATGTTTCACTGAAAATTCCAATCTCATGAGACACCAGAGGACTCACACAGGAGAGAAACCCTTTGAATGTCCTGATTGTGGAAAACATTTTAGTCAGAATTCCCACCTCATAATGCACCAGAGGACTCACACAGGAGAGAAACCCTTTGAATGTCCTGATTGTGGGAAATGTTTCACTGAAAATGCCAATCTCATGACACACCAGAGGACTCACACAGGAGAGAAACCTTTTGAATGTCCTGATTGTGGAAAACGTTTTAGTCAGAATTCCCACCTCATAATGCACCAGAGGACTCACACAGGAGAGAAACCCTTTGAATGTCCTGATTGTGGGAAAGGTTTTAATCATAATTCCCACCTCATAATGCACCAGAGGACTCACACAGGAGGGAAACCCTTTGAATGTCCAGATTGTGGGAAAAGTTTCAGTCGAAATTTCCTTCTCATGACTCACCAGAGGACTCACACAGGAGAGAAACCCTTTGAATGTCCTGACTGTGGAAAACGTTTTAGTCAGAATTCCTACCTCATAATGCACCAGAGGACTCACACAGGAGAGAAACCCTTTGAATGTCCAGATTGTGGAAAATGTTTTAGTCAGAATTCCCACCTCATAATGCACCAGAGGACTCACACAGGAGGGAAACCCTTTGAATGTCCAGATTGTGGGAAAAGTTTCAGTCGAAATTTCCTTCTCATGACTCACCAGAGGACTCACACAGGAGAGAAACCCTTTGAATGTCCTGACTGTGGAAAACGTTTTAGTCAGAATTCCTACCTCATAATGCACCAGAGGACTCACACAGGAGAGAAACCCTTTGAATGTCCAGATTGTGGAAAACGTTTTAGTCAGAATTCCCACCTCATAATGCACCAGAGGACTCACACAGGAGAGAAACCCTTTGAATGTCCTGATTGTGGGAAATGTTTCACTGAAAATTCCAGTCTCATGAGACACCAGAGGACTCACACAGGAGAGAAACCCTTTGAATGTCCTGATTGTGGAAAACGTTTTAGTCAGAATTCCCACCTCATAATGCACCAGAGGACTCACACAGGAGAGAAACCCTTTGAATGTCCTGATTGTGGGAAAGGTTTTAATCATAATTCCGACCTCATAAGGCACCAGAGGACTCACACAGGAGAGAAACCCTTTGAATGTCCAGATTGTGGGAAAAGTTTCAGTCGAAATTTCCTTCTCATGACTCACCAGAGGACTCACACAGGAGAGAAACCCTTTGAATGTCCTGACTGTGGGAAACATTTTCGTCAGAATTCCCACCTCATAATGCACCAGAGGACTCATACAGGAGAGAAACCCTTTGAATGTCCTATCTGTGGGAAAAGTTTCAGTCAGAATTCCAGTCTGCTTCAACACCAGAGGATTCACACAGGAGAGAAACACTTTGAATGTCCTATCTGTGGGAAGAGTTTCAGTGAGAATGCCAGCCTGATAATACACCAGAGGACTCATACAGGAGAGAAACCCTTTGAATGTCCTGATTGTGGGAAATGTTTCATTGGAAATTCCAACCTCATGAGACACCAGAGGACTCACACAGGAGATAAACCCTATGAATGTCCAGATTGTGGGAAAAGTTTCAGTCAGAAGTCCCACCTCATCAGCCACCAGAGTACTCACACAGGAGAGAAACCCTTTGAATGTCCTATCTGTGGGAAAGGTTTCAGTGAGAATGCCAGCCTGGTAATACACCAGAGGACTCATACAGGAGAGAAACCCTTTGAATGTCCTGATTGTGGGAAATGTTTCATTGGAAATTCCAACCTCATGAGACACCAGAGGACTCACACAGGAGAGAAACCCTTTGAATGTCCTCTCTGTGGGAAAGGTTTTGGTGAGAATGCCAGCCTGGTAATACACCAGAGGACTCATACAGGAGAGAAACCCTTTGAATGTCCTGATTGTGGGAAATGTTTCATTGGAAATTCCAACCTCATGAGACACCAGAGGACTCACACAGGAGATAAACCCTATGAATGTCCAGATTGTGGGAAAAGTTTCAGTCAGAATTCCCACCTCATCAGCCACCAGAGTACTCACACAGGAGAGAAACCCTTTGAATGTCCTATCTGTGGGAAGAGTTTCAGTGAGAATGCCAGCCTGGTAATACACCAGAGGACTCATACAGGAGAGAAACCCTTTGAATGTCCTGATTGTGGGAAATGTTTCATTGGAAATTCCAACCTCATGAGACACCAGAGGACTCACACAGGAGAGAAACCCTTTGAATGTCCTGACTGTGGAAAACGTTTTAGTCAGAATTCCTACCTCATAATGCACCAGAGGACTCACACAGGAGAAAAACCCTTTGAATGTCCTATCTGTAGGGAAAGTTTTAGTTATAATTCTAATCTGGTGACACACCAGAGGAGTCACACAGGAGAGAAACCCTTTGAATGTCCTATCTGTGGGAAATGTTTCAGTAAATATTCCATTCTCAGAATACACCAGAGGACTCACACAGGAGAGAAACCCTTTGAATGTCCTGACTGTAGGAAACGTTTTAGTCAAATTCCCAGCTCATAATGCACCAGAGGACTCACACAGGAGAAAAACCCTTTGAATGTCCTATCTGTGGGGAAAGTTTTAGTTATAATTCTAATCTGGTGACACACCAGAGGACTCACACAGGAGAAAAACCCTTTGAATGTCCTATCTGTGGGAAAAGTTTTAGTTATAATTCTAATCTGGTGACACACCAGAGGACTCATACAGGAGAGAAACCTTTTGAATGTCCTGATTGTGGGAAAAGTTTCAGTCAGAATTCCCACCTCATCAGCCACCAGAGGACTCACACAGGAGATAAACCCTATGAATGTCCAGATTGTGGGAAAAGTTTCAGTCAGAATTCCCACCTCATCAGCCACCAGAGTACTCACACAGGAGAGAAACCATTTGAATGTCCTGACTGTGGGAAAAATTTCAGTCGAAATTCCCACCTCATGAATCACCAGAGGGCTCACACAGGAGAGAAACCTTTTGAATGTCCTGACTGTGGGAAAAGTTACACTTGGAATTCCTACCTGGTAATACACCAGAGGACTCACACCATGGGGAAATCTTTCAATTGCCCAGTCTGTGGACTTTACTTCAAGGATAAATCATCCCTTATTGCATGCAAGGAAATCCACATGAGCAAAAGTTGAAGAGTTTAGAGAAGTCTTGAATTTCATTTGTGATCTCCCATTCACAAAGTGTAGGTGAGAAATTGACTGAATTCTGGCCTGATTCTTTTTACTCAAACTTTTCTCTGGATTAAACTTGTAGGTGGAGAGAAAAGGAAAGTGGAAAATGGCTACTGCTATTTTCTGGTTATTGGCAGTATCTTCTGGATATTTCCTTTTGCAGAAGTAGTGGAATTCCTCAAAAAGGAATTTTGGATGGTGCTTTTGTATGTTGATTATGGACCAACATGTGGAGTTTCAGCCCTCTACTTTTTTTCGCCCAGATTTTAACCCCAGAAGTCCTCAGCCAGCATAAAAGTAGTCCTCTAGATAGAAGCCACCACCATTTTCAGTGAGCCCTGGATTCGTCTCTTGGTCATGTAGTTGACTTGTGGAAATGGTTGCCATTTCGCCACACTGTCCACACTGTCATGCAGAAGAGGGGCAAACCTCTCTGTTTTGCTACCTTAACACGAGGGGGAAAATGTACAATAGAAAATGTCTCATTTTTAAAAATGCATTATGTTAGAATGATCAGAAGCATTTGACATGTAAAAAATAGGTATTGTCAGTATTGCTATGAACATTAGGGCAAGGCAAGACACTCAGAATTGCCTCAAACTAATGAGATGAGTAGCGATTAAGTTTAATAATAAATGAATTTAATAATAAAAAGGTAATGTAAAGCTCATTTCCCAACTCTTGCTCAGTGATGAGGACTCCGCACATACAGTGGATTTCTAACGCACTACAATCGTTAACTTGCAATCTGTCTCTTCTGCATTTTGCATCTCTATGACCAATCTGTCTTCCTCAGCTTCCCTTCCCTCCTCATTATAAATTTAGAATTTCAGTTTCAGTCATATATCGGTCCATGCACTCTGTGACTCTGATGATATGAGCTGCAATTAGGCTTCTGCCTCTTAATTTATTTGTTGCATTGCTACCTGCTCCAGTCCTAAATTCTATGAAAGAATGACATTTCATTAGGCACAGTTAAAAATATTAGAATGCCTGACTGTATCTCTTTTTATTGGCCTTCTTCTCAGATTCAGGGATTCAAGGATGGTTTTCTCCATCACTGCCAGTCTGAGAGAAGGAAGTTAGGACGTTTCAAACTGGACAACTAAGCTACAGTTCCCCTTGTAACTTTACAACCTCTAAAGCAGCAATTGGTTGTGCCAGTGGGTTTGTAGGCTTTTATTATTAGAGTTGGAAGGGACCTTGTAGGTCGTCTAGCCCAACCCCCTGCTCAAGCAGGAGTTCCTACACCATGTGAGACAGATGGCAATCCGGTCTCCCCTTGAAGGTCGCAAGTGTTGGGGCTCTCACTACCTCCGCTGGCAAGCTGTTCCACTGGTTGATCGCTCTCACCGTCAGAAAGTTTCTCCTCACTTCCAGGTTGAATCTCTCCTTGGTCAGCTTCCATCCATTATTCCTTGTTTGGCTTTCTAGTGCCATAGAGAACAGCCTGACCCCCTCCTCTCTGTGGCATCCCCTCAAGTATTGGAACACTGCTATCATGTCACCCCTGGTCCTTCTCTTCGCCAGACTGGCCAAGCTCAGTTCCTGCAACCGCTCTTTGTATGTTTTATTTTCCAGACCCTTTATCATCCTGGTTGCTCTCTTCTGCACTTTCTCTAGGGTTTCAATGTCTTTTTTGTAGTGTGGTGACCAAAAATCATTCCATTACAGAGGATCTATCTGGCTTCCCTGATGACTCTCTGCATTATGAATCTGATTCAACAGACATCATGAATGCTGAGGTCTCCATGATGGAGTAGACACAAATGTTTTGAAAAGCCTGGGGATGAATTTCTTTAACATAAGAACTTGACTGAAAGCTGGTCCTGAATTTGGCACCTGGGGAATTTGGAGATGCCTGTGACACCCCCCCCACCCTTGGTTCTTCTGGGCTCAGTGCCCCTGATTTTATTCCTTTTAAAAGTTTGGGGGTTTCACAACTTATTTAACTAAAGCAAACTTCTGTTTCTGTTTCCACTAATGCTTCTGGAGAAATTGAAATGATAGGCAACTGTAACTGAAGCCAGAATGGGTTTAGTAAAAACATACGATGCCAGACAAACATTGTCATTTTTGATAAAGTAAGTAAATTAGTGGATCTGTGAGATGTTGTGGAGATAATATACTTGGACTTTAGCAAGACATTTGGCAAGGTTAACCACAACTTCTAGGTAAGATACAACAACATGGGATAGACAGAACCAGCACCAGGTGGATTCTCAGTTGACTGACAAACTGTACTCATTCAATAGTTCTCATTGAAGTAGATCTACATGGAGAGAAGCATGCAGTGGGGTACCTCAAGGTTCAGTCTTGGGCCCAGTACTCTTCAACATCTTCATCAATCATCTAGATGAGGGGATGGAAGGGGAACTCATGAAATTTGCAGATGCCAGCAAGTTGGGTGGAAGACAGAGGTGGGTTCCTGCCAGTTCGGACCGGTTCTATAGAACTGGTAGCGGAATTTCTCCCTGCTCGCCGAACCGGCAGCAATGGCCGGCTGCACATGCCCCTGAACCGGCTCTCTCAGTGCCATAGGTGCCGCCGTCTTGTTTTTCGCTTCTGCACATGCGCAGAAGCTGTGTTTTGCTTCTGCGCATGTGCAGAAGCTGGGTTTTCAGCATTGTATCCACATGCGTGCCTGCCCACACGGCGCGTAACACTCACATGCCCACGTGGCGCGGGAGGAAGCAAACCGGCAGCGAGGTAAGTCAGAACCCACCCCTGGTGGAAGAACCAATATTTAGTAGACTCAAGATCCAGAACTGGGGAGATATGAGCATTGGGCCAACAAAATGTAGTTCAGTGGTGAGAAAAATAAGGTCCTGCCTTTAGGGAGGAAAAACCAAATTCACAGGGAGAGAATTGGTAGTACCTGGCTCAACAGTATTAAGTGTCAGAGGACTCTAGGTGTCCTACTGGATAAGTATGAGACAGTAGTGTGCTGTAGCTGCTTAAAAAAAAGCCAGTGTAGTCCCAGGCTGCATCAATGTGCGGAGACTGCAGCTAGTGCAGAATGCGGCGGCGCGTGTGGTGATGGGTGTCCCTAGATACACCCATGTGACACCCATCCTTCGCGAACTGCACTGGCTGCCCATAGGGCTCCGAGCGCAATTCAAGGTGTAGGTGATTACCTTTAAAGCCCTACATGGCTTAGGACCTGTTTACCTCCGAGACCGCCTTCTCCAACATACCGCCCTAAGACCGATTAGAGCCCACAGAGTTGGTCTGCTGGTGGTCCCGTCAGCCAAACAATGTCGGCTGGCGGGCCCACGAACGAGGGCCTTCTCTGTGGCAGCACCGACTCTCTGGAATACACTACCCCCCGAGATCCGCATAATTCCCACCCTGCCAGCCTTCAGAAAAGCATGAAAAGCATGGCTTTGTCGACAGGCCTGGGGCCAATGATTTTAATACAACACCGATTATTCTTGGCCCCATGAGTGAATTATTGTTTGGGTTTTTAAATTGTGGTTTTTTAAAATGTTTTAAAATGTTTTAATACTTATCGTTTTAATACTTTTTATATTTATTGTTGCTTGTGAATTTTTATTGTTGTGAGCCGCCCAGAGTCTCTGTGGAGTGGGTGGCATACAAATGCAAATAATAATAAAAAAATAACAACAACAACAACAAAGGGATTGTGTCAAGACAAGAAGTAATAATACTGCTTCACACTATGCTAGTGAGACCACACTTAGAATACTGCGTCCAGCTCTGGTCACCACAATAGAAAAAAGATGTTGAGATTATGGAAAAGGTGCAAAGAAGAGCAACTAAGATGATAAAGGGTCTGGATGCTAAATCGTGTGACGATCAGTTTAGAGAGCTAGGATAAAGGCTATTGAAGATAAGGATTAGAAGGAACCATGGTAAGGGGGCTTTTAAGAAGTGGCTGTGCTCCCCGTGGCACCTTCTTGGGAAGAGCTCAGGCTCTTCCATTTGGGAGACAGCCATCCATTTCTGTGTGCTCATAATCCGAAATGCCTCCATGAGTCCCTGAGGAAGGGGAGCTCCCAGAAATATCTCACCACGATCCTTCACATCCTTCTGGGTAACCCACCAGCTGGATAGGATAACAATAATTTCCTCCCCACGATGCTTACAGCAAATGACATCCACTGCAAATTGCTTTTTTTCTGGGTGTAATACAGATAGTCCTCACTTACCATCTGCCTCATTTAGCAACATTCAGGATTATGATGATGCATAAAAAACAGTTTGGCCAACACTCTTCGCATTTACAACCATCACATTGTCCCCTGATCCTGTGATAGCCATTAGCATGCTTCCCAACAAGCTTAAGACAAAATTCATGTAGAAGGCAGAAATAAAATCAGATTTAGCAGTCATTTGATGTCTCAATGTCCATGTTGATTCACTTAATGGCCAGAAGGGAAGTGAGATCAAAAGCCTATTCCAATAAAGTGGTTTGCCAGAATTGCCTGTCACAGGTAGGATCATTAAGGGAGGACTACCCACATTCATTCATCTCCACCCTCCGTGCTTCTCCTTCCTGATGGGGAGGGGACCAATGTGCAGTAGGGAGTCTCTCTGGATGGCTTTCCTATTGGAGAGCTGGGGTGCTGCAGGGGGAAAGGTGCTGTTGCTGGACTAGGAGTGGGGACACCCAAGTTCCAGCCCCCCCCCCAGCCATGAAAGGTCCCTCCCCTTGATGTAGTTCTCGCTTTTTGCATGGGAATCTTCTTGCTCTGTTTCTGTGGTGATGAGAGAATCCTTGGGAGTCCCGAACAAACAAGTTGGGGATAATCATCATGGAGAAAGTCTATCGATGTGATCACTGAAGTCAAAAACTACTCGAACGCACAGAATCAATTTTAAAAAAAAATCTAACTGCCTTTGGCAGAGATGAAACAACATGGTTTTCAGCTTTATGTCACTAAATGGCGCACTATAGATGAGCGGCGCCCACGCTAAACAACTGCAGAGCATTGGTAACTGAGGCATAAGGAGATTAAACATTCGAACAGTAAATTCCTAGAGAGGATTTGGAGGAGAGGAGGAGGAGGAGAACAGCAGGAGAGCTTCCTCTTCCGGTGAGAGGTTGGAGGCGGGGAGGGCGACCCTCCTGGTCATCCCAGGGTGGAAGCGGCAGCTGAAAGGTGAGCTGAGCACAAGTGGAGGAGAGGTCGGAAGCAAGTACGGCTGTTTGGGTTTCTCTTGGCCAGGGTGTAAAAAGAGAGACGCAAAGAGGCTGAAACACATCAGCTGTTACATATTCCTTCCTTCCCCGGATTTTATTCCACTGGTGGCACATGCTTTAAACTGGTGCCTGCATTTTTCTATATGTTGGGAGGTTGTTGTTTTTTTACTCTCCTCTGTGTTAGGGTTGACTCCTTGTAATTTGATGGGCGTATTCTTTTCTTGGCAACAATTTGGAACTGATCTGCCACTGCTGTCTTCAGGAATGTTGTTTTTACTTCCATATCTAGCAAACGAACACAGGATTTCCTGGTGGTGTGCCGTCCATGGATTAGTGTGGCAGAACTGTGCTTAACGCACAACTTTTTTTAAAAAAAGTCGCTATTGAGCCCATATCATCATCACTATCACCATCCATATCTTATTAAATATGCATTAAAAATGGCATTGTAGGGTGTCTTTCTAAAACGGTTAGCCTGGTGATCAGTTAGCTATGTGGTTTGATTGGCTATTCTATTTTGTCTTTTGTTTTTTTACTAATCTTTTTTGGAAACATTTCTACCAAATATAGACTATCACTCCCTCTTTCTTAGATCCCATTTTCTAAACCCTGCTGCATATTTTCTCTCTCTCTCTGTGACCTAATGGAGACTTCCATGCAGGCCAATTTACAGAGGAACATGGCATTTAGCAGATATAAAATTTCCTCCTTCAGGAGTGAAGAGTGAAGAGACATGGTGGGTGCTCTTGGATGCAGACCTGGCCAACAGGAGTGAAGTTGCCTCCCTTAAGAGTGTCTGGCCTGATGGTCCTCCCGTGTAATCAATCCATGGGAGCCACAAAAAATCAGTCTTGATGTTTTGGGATGTAGAGAGGTTTTGATCTCCACTGAGTGATACACCGAAGAAAGTTTATTCTGTAATTCTGTAAAAAAAAGTCATTAATTTTTAGTGCTCAGCACATAGCTAATCTTCGTATGGTTAAGTAGCATCACATTTATTTTATTTTGTCAAGTACGTGTTAGTAATATACATAGTTGTAACATTGTTTATGTACGTAAGATTGGTACTGATAGGGGGGAAAATTAGAACAGGGACGGTAGGCATGCTGGTGCACTTATTCACTATTTATTCACTATTCACTTATTCACTACTTATTCACTATTTCACTTGGCTCAGTTGCAAAGATCAATTGCTAGAAGTGAAAAATGACTTGATAGCATTTACTCAGTAAATAAATGTTCCACACGCCTTACTTAGAGACGGAACAAGCATTTCCTATCCGGAGATGGAGGTCAAGGGGACATCTGTGCCTAGAAAGCTGACAATACAGTAGGCAGGCTCTGTTGTTGAGTTAAAAGAGTTAAAACCATCAAGTACTTAATTGCTAGAATGGATTGAAAGGAGAAGCACAGAGGAACTTCCTCTTTTGGATCGCTCAATCCAAATGGGAGGAAGGTTAGATTTAGATTTATTATTAGAGTTGGAAGGGACCTTGTAGGTCATCTAGTCCAACCCCCTGCTCAAGCAGGAGTTCCTGCACCATTTGAGACAGATGGCAGTCCAGTCTCTCCTTGAAGGTCGCAAGTGTTGGTGCTCTCACAACCTCTGCTGGCAAGCTGTTCCACTGGTTGATCGCTCTAGTGTGGTCTGACCAAGGCTTTATAGAGTGGTACTAGTACCTCTCTGGTCCTTGATTGTATCCCTCTATTTATGCAGCTCAGGACTGCGTTGGCCTTTTTGGCTGCTGCTGCACACTGCTGGCTCATATTTAGTTGGCTGTCTACCAGGACTCCGAGATCCCTCTTGCAATCGCTGCTATTGAGTGTGGGGTGTGCAGGGAGGCTTTTGTTCTCTTCCACGGCTGGAAGGTGAATTGTGGGCAGGTGGGAGGAGAGTCCGGGAGCAAGTCGGGCTGTTTGGTTTCCTCCCATGAATGTGGAAGCGGAGAAGCAACTGGGCTGAAGCATGTCAGCTGCTGCTGCAGGTTCCTTCCCTCCCCAGCAGATGGCTGCAATTTTCTGCTGATGGAAAGCTTTAAAAAGTCTCTTTCTAGTTAAGGCTGATTCTTTGGGAATGGCTTCCCTCCAGATGTTTGTGTTTGTATTTGTTTATTTGTCAAGCATATATGATTATAAGCAAAGTATAAACAGTAAAACATGATTGAATATATATGTAATAGTACAAGCATGAATAAGAGTAAAAGAGGTATGAATATATGGGTACATTAGGACAGGAACGGTAGGCACGATGTTGTGGGTGCTCCCATCACTGGAATGAGTTGAAACTTCTATCCCAACCCCCTGCTCATTTTTGAGAAATGGCTGTGCAGTCTCTTCTAAAAGCCACCAGTGATGGAGCACCTACAACTTCTGAAAGTAAGCTGTTCCACTGGTTAAGTGTTCTCACTGTTAGGAAGTTTCTCCTAACAGGAAGTTCTAGAATCTAGGTTGCTTCTCTCCTTGATTAGTTCCATCCAATAGTTGCACATTTATGATGACTGCAGCATCCCACACTAATGATCCCCATTTGTGACCTTCTCAGCTAGCTTCTGACAAGCAAAACCAATGGTATAGTGGCAGGAAATTGCAAGTCACAGTCATATGAAATTGCCTTTAACAACCCACAGTAATTTGCTTAACTCCAGAGGAACAGATGTAAGTTGGCACTGTCATGTGACATCATGCTTCATGATTGAGCTGCTTAGTGATGCAGATATCCCTTCCAATTGTGGTAAGTTAAGTGAGGACAATTTGGGGATGTCACCAGAGGGGTTGTAGACAGTATTTTCTGCTCTTATTTGCAGCTGAGGACTTCCATGAACAAAAGTGGTGCTTTAAATCTTGCATAGGCTTTTGGCATCATTTCATCAGTTAAAGCCCTAACAGCTCTAAATTTAGCTCAGAAGGTTTGACTGTAACCATTTTGGGACATTTTGTCAGGCTTGAAAGATATAGATTTTCTCCAGGTATACATGTGTAGGTGGGTGTATCTGTATTTCTCTCTGTAGGGATATGTCTGCAATTATATAAGCCAGTGATGGCGAACCTTTTTTGGTTTGCTAGTGCGCGCACACGTGCCCGCACCCATTCCCTCCCCTCCACGCATGCGCACAACCCCCCACACTGCCTCCTGTGCATGCGCACCCTCCCACCCCCGCGGAAAGGCCTCACTGAAGCGTGGGACGGTGAAAAACGGCAAAGCGGGCAAACCGGAAGTTCGGAAAAACGCACTTCCGGTTTACCTGTTTTGCCGTTTTTTGCATTCCAGGGCTTCAGGAACCTTCCTAAACCCTTCGGAGTGTGAAAAACAGCCCAATGGCAAACCGGAAGTGTGTTTTTCCGAACTTCCGGTTTGCCCGTTTTACTGTTTTTCACATTCCGAGACTTCAGGAAGCTTCCCTAAACCCTCCAGAGTGCGAAAAACAGCCCAACGGCAAACCGTGTGTTTTTTCGAACTTCCGGTTTGCCCATGGAGCTGAAATAGGGCAACGCCACACGTGCCATAGGTTCGCCATCACTGATATAACCTATCCCCAGAATTTCAATATATACTTGATGATAGTCCTTTGCATTGCTAAGAATTTGTGATTGACCCAACTAAACAACTGACTTTGATTGAATGTTGAACATGGATCTCATTCGTCTTCCATGTCTCAAATGAATCATAAATAAGATAAGAGACTATTCTATCGTGTTTCCCTGAAAATAAGACCTGATCTTATTTTTGGGGCTTGAAAATAAGCACTCGGGCTTATTTTGGGGGAGGTCTTACTTTTTTTTAAGCACTACTGCTGGCCCTGCCCTCTCTGTCGCACTGTCTGCTTGCCCACGACTGCAATGGGCCAAGCTCTCAGCATGCCTTGGCCTTCTTGGCACAGCGCAAATATCATTAATTCCGAGCGTGGAGTGACAGGCGGTGGGGAGAAGACAGGTGATCTGGACATACTGCACGGCTGCCTGGCTCGTGGGAGGCTCACCAGAGGCTTAAGCGGCACCACTGGCAGCAGGCAAAGTTATGGGGTAGGCAGGTGATCCAGACACCCTGTGCTGATGCTTGTTCGGCGCAGCCACAGGCAAGCCGAGAGACGGAGGGACGGAGTGGGCAGTGCATTGGGATCGCCTCTGCCTCTCCCATGCTTCTGCCTCCACCTGTTGCTGGTGCCACCACGCAAACCTCCTGTGAGCCTCCCATGAGGAAAAAAAGGGAAAAAGAAAAGCAGCCGGCTGCGAAGCTGCCAGCTTCCGGAAGCAGCCCAAGAAGCAGAAGCGCCACACCCAGAAAGAGACAGGTGAAAGTCATGCTGCCAGCTGTGCATGGTTTGCTCTATCGCCCCTCAGCTGTGGAACCCAGCGAGAAAGGCGGAGGGCAGAGATGTGTGTGGTGTCCGCAAAACATTTCCCACCTCTCGTCGGATTAACACGTAGCTCCTCACCTTCGCTCTCGCTCCCCCCACTCACAGAGCCCACGCCATGCCCCCACCTGACCTTCTGCTACACACACACACACACACACACACATTTACACTTGGTGAAAAGTGAAGAGACATCCACAGGAATCAAGAGGCTTTCTCTCTTCTCCCACCACCACTATGCTGCCACGCGGTGATCGGAACAGGCCTTTCCCCCCGCCCCACCTTCTACAAAGGAAGCACAACACATGCCTCCATGCTTGGAATTAGTAGTTGTTGCTCTGCCCCAGGGGGCCAGCAGCCTTCAGCTGCAGCCGGACACTGTCGCCCCCCCCCCGTGTGCTCGCCGCCTCTCATGCTGGCCACGCCCTTACTCCCGGGTTCATTTTCGGGGTAGGGCTTATATTAGGACTATTCCAAAAAAAATCAGGCTCGGGCTTATTTTCGCGGTAGGTCTTATTTTCAGGAAAACACGGTAGTATTGGGGCATGTTTGCTTTTTCATTGTAATATATACTTTTTACTTTTTTCACATCATCTCTAACCATTTTATAAACAATTAAAGTTCTACTTTTCTTTGAATCTTACAGACAAAGAGAATGGCAATAAGAGCACTCGGGACAATTGTAAATAACAAGCAACATTGAAAAGAGAAGGAAATCGAGCCAGAAATCAAAACATTTTCCATTTCCTTCAGAAAACCACACAATTCTCCTCCGCCTACAAGAGATGTTAGATAAAAGAGAGAAAATCAAGAAAGAATAAGCAGATTATGCAGAACTCAAGGAACATAAAAAGTCAAAGGAGATTATTTTTCATTTAGCAAAAGGGAGAAATACCTGGAAGTCAGTGGGGGGGAAACTGTCTATAGTAAAGCCACGTAGAGCAGACAGGAATGCAGGCCTCTCCCTGTGAGGAAGAAAATGGCTTGAATGAAAGCACCACTAAACAAAGCATTGTCCATATTTTTGACTTCCTCAAGAATATCAGCTGTGGAAAAGCTTCATAGATTTGCCTATTGTGGGAAAAGCACAGATTGCAAATCACAGCTGATTATGCAACAAGGAGATAGACAGGAGAAAAGCCATACACATTATCTCAATGTAGCAAAAACTGGTCAGAACAGCTCCCTTGTGGTTGTGTGTAGATTGTGGGAAAAGCTTCATTAAAAATGTCCATCTCAAGACACCATCTCATACACACACAAAAACCATTCGAATGTCCTTTCTGTGGGAAAAGTTTCAGTCAGAATTCTAGTTTCGTGATACACTAGAGGACTCACATAGGAGAAAAATTCTTTGAATGTCCTGACTGTGGGAGAAGTTCAAGTCGTAATTCCAGCCTGGTAATACATCAGAGGATTCACTCCATGGAGAAACCCTATGAGTGTCGAGATTGTGGGAAAGCTTTCATTAGAAATTGCCATCTCATGAGACACCAGAGGACTCACACAGGAGAGAAAGCCTTTGATTGTCCTATCTGTGGAAAATGTTTCAGTGAGAATGGCAGCCTGGTAATACACCAGAGGACTCATACAGGAGAGAAACCCTTTGAATGTCCTAATTGTGGGAAACGTTTTAGTCAGAATTCCCACCTCATGAGACACCAGAGGACTCACACAGGAGAGAAACCCTTTGAATGTCCAGATTGTGGAAAACGTTTTAGTCAGAATTCCCACCTCATAATGCACCAGAGGACTCACACAGGAGAGAAACCCTTTGAATGTCCTGATTGTGGGAAATGTTTCACTGAAAATTCCAATCTCATGAGACACCAGAGGACTCACACAGGAGAGAAACCCTTTGAATGTCCTGATTGTGGAAAACATTTTAGTCAGAATTCCCACCTCATAATGCACCAGAGGACTCACACAGGAGAGAAACCCTTTGAATGTCCTGATTGTGGGAAATGTTTCACTGAAAATGCCAATCTCATGACACACCAGAGGACTCACACAGGAGAGAAACCTTTTGAATGTCCTGATTGTGGAAAACGTTTTAGTCAGAATTCCCACCTCATAATGCACCAGAGGACTCACACAGGAGAGAAACCCTTTGAATGTCCTGATTGTGGGAAAGGTTTTAATCATAATTCCCACCTCATAATGCACCAGAGGACTCACACAGGAGGGAAACCCTTTGAATGTCCAGATTGTGGGAAAAGTTTCAGTCGAAATTTCCTTCTCATGACTCACCAGAGGACTCACACAGGAGAGAAAC
Source organism: Diadophis punctatus similis (assembly GCA_023053685.1). Lineage (NCBI taxonomy): Eukaryota > Metazoa > Chordata > Lepidosauria > Squamata > Dipsadidae > Diadophis > Diadophis punctatus. The sequence continues at coordinate 249,122,068 of JALIGW010000002.1, forward strand.
CCTTTGAATGTCCTGACTGTGGAAAACGTTTTAGTCAGAATTCCTACCTCATAATGCACCAGAGGACTCACACAGGAGAGAAACCCTTTGAATGTCCAGATTGTGGAAAACGTTTTAGTCAGAATTCCCACCTCATAATGCACCAGAGGACTCACACAGGAGAGAAACCCTTTGAATGTCCTGATTGTGGGAAATGTTTCACTGAAAATTCCAGTCTCATGAGACACCAGAGGACTCACACAGGAGAGAAACCCTTTGAATGTCCTGATTGTGGAAAACGTTTTAGTCAGAATTCCCACCTCATAATGCACCAGAGGACTCACACAGGAGAGAAACCCTTTGAATGTCCTGATTGTGGGAAAGGTTTTAATCATAATTCCGACCTCATAAGGCACCAGAGGACTCACACAGGAGAGAAACCCTTTGAATGTCCAGATTGTGGGAAAAGTTTCAGTCGAAATTTCCTTCTCATGACTCACCAGAGGACTCACACAGGAGAGAAACCCTTTGAATGTCCTGACTGTGGGAAACATTTTCGTCAGAATTCCCACCTCATAATGCACCAGAGGACTCATACAGGAGAGAAACCCTTTGAATGTCCTATCTGTGGGAAAAGTTTCAGTCAGAATTCCAGTCTGCTTCAACACCAGAGGATTCACACAGGAGAGAAACACTTTGAATGTCCTATCTGTGGGAAGAGTTTCAGTGAGAATGCCAGCCTGATAATACACCAGAGGACTCATACAGGAGAGAAACCCTTTGAATGTCCTGATTGTGGGAAATGTTTCATTGGAAATTCCAACCTCATGAGACACCAGAGGACTCACACAGGAGATAAACCCTATGAATGTCCAGATTGTGGGAAAAGTTTCAGTCAGAAGTCCCACCTCATCAGCCACCAGAGTACTCACACAGGAGAGAAACCCTTTGAATGTCCTATCTGTGGGAAAGGTTTCAGTGAGAATGCCAGCCTGGTAATACACCAGAGGACTCATACAGGAGAGAAACCCTTTGAATGTCCTGATTGTGGGAAATGTTTCATTGGAAATTCCAACCTCATGAGACACCAGAGGACTCACACAGGAGAGAAACCCTTTGAATGTCCTCTCTGTGGGAAAGGTTTCGGTGAGAATGCCAGCCTGGTAATACACCAGAGGACTCATACAGGAGAGAAACCCTTTGAATGTCCTGATTGTGGGAAATGTTTCATTGGAAATTCCAACCTCATGAGACACCAGAGGACTCACACAGGAGAAAAACCCTATGAATGTCCAGATTGTGGGAAAAGTTTCAGTCAGAATTCCCACCTCATCAGCCACCAGAGTACTCACACAGGAGAGAAACCCTTTGAATGTCCTATCTGTGGGAAGAGTTTCAGTGAGAATGCCAGCCTGGTAATACACCAGAGGACTCATACAGGAGAGAAACCCTTTGAATGTCCTGATTGTGGGAAATGTTTCATTGGAAATTCCAACCTCATGAGACACCAGAGGACTCACACAGGAGAGAAACCCTTTGAATGTCCTCTCTGTGGGAAAGGTTTTAATCATAATTCCCACTTCATAATACACCAGAGGACTCACACAGGAGAGAATCCCTTTGAATGTCCAGATTGTGGGAAAAGTTTCAGTCGAAATTTCGTTCTCATGACTCACCAGAGGACTCACACAGGAGAGAAACCCTTTGAATGTCCTATCTGTGGGAAATGTTTCAGTAAATATTCCATTCTCATGATACACCAGAGGACTCACACAGGAGAGAAACCCTTTGAATGTCCTGACTGTAGGAAACGTTTTAGTCAAATTCCCAGCTCCTAATGCACCAGAGGATTCACACAGGAGAAAAACCCTTTGAATGTCCTATCTGTGGGGAAAGTTTTAGTTATAATTCTAATCTGATGACACACCAGAGGACTCACACAGGAGAGAAATGTTTTAAATGTCCTGACTGTGGAAAAAACTTCTGTCAGAATTCCCACCTCATGAGACACCAGAGGACTCACACAGGAGATAAACCCTATGAATGTCCAGATTGTGGGAAAAGTTTCAGTCAGAATTCCCACCTCATCAGCCACCAGAGTACTCACACAGGAGAGAAACCATTTGAATGTCCTGACTGTGGGAAAAATTTCAGTCGAAATTCCCACCTCATGAATCACCAGAGGGCTCACACAGGAGAGAAACCTTTTGAATGTCCTGACTGTGGGAAAAGTTACACTCGGAATTCCTACCTGGTAATACACCAGAGGACTCACACCATGGGGAAATCTTTCAATTGCCCAGTCTGTGGACTTTACTTCAAGCATAAATCATCCCTTATTGCACACAAGGAAATCCACATGAGCAAAAGTTGAAGAATTTAGAGAAGTCTTGAATTTCATTTGTGATCTCCCATTCACAAAGTGTAGATGAGAAATTGACTGAATTCTGGCCTGATTCTTTTTACTCAAACTTTTCTCTGGATTAAACTTGTAGGTGGAGAGAAAAGGAAAGTGGAAAATGGCTACTGCTATTTTCTGGTTATTGGCAGTATCTTCTGGATATTTCCTTTTGCAGAAGTAGTGGAATTCCTCAAAAAGGAATTTTGGATGGTGCTTTTGTATGTTGATTATGGACCAACATGTGGAGTTTCAGTCCTCTACTTTTTTTCGCCCAGATTTTAACCTCAGAAATCTCCAGCCAGCATAAAAGTAGTCCTCTAGATAGAACTATTGTGGGCCTTGCAATTACGGTTGCATGTTGCAATGACTGTTAAGTGAGACTGCTTTCCTTAACTACCCGAATCCTCCTGCTCTCCCTGAGTCAGCTATTACCGTATTTTTCAGAGTATAAGACGCACCTTTTTCCTCCCTAAAAGGGGCTGAAAATTTGGGTGCGTCTTATACTTCGAATGTAGCTTTTTATTTCCAGCCCTAACTAGGTGCTAACAGATCTTCCCAGTTCTTACCTTGCAAGCTTTTTCATTGTTACTCTCTCCAAAGAATGTTTTTCCAGCCCTAAGTCTTTGCAGGGTTTTTTTCATTGCTCTACTTCCTCCAAATAAGTTTTTTTTTAGCCCTAACCAGGTGCTAACAATCTTCCCAGCTCTTACTGGCTTGCAGGCTTGTTACTCTCTCCAAAGAAGGTTTTTTTAAGTCCTAACTAGGGGATAAAATAATGTGCTGAAGCTGACCAGACTAAGGACGCTAGCCAGATGAATACCTGGTAGGCAGATTTTTCCCCCCTATTTTCCTCCCCAAAAACTAAGGTGCGTCTTATACTCCCGTGCGTCTTATACTCAGAAAAATACGGTAATCAAATGTGCAAGTTGCTAAGCAGAATACTGGCTACATCAGCACTGGGGAAAACTCTTGGAAGCTTAGCGCAGGGCCAGGCTTTACTGCTGTAGGCATCCCTAGGCCTCCCCAACCCTCCAAGACACCCTGTGCTCTGTTTCCTAACCCTTGTTTCCACTCAGCCCTTCACTCCGCCCTGGGGTCTCTTTACACCTGACTCCCATCCCACCAGATCTCCCATCCTCCTCTCTGATCTCATGTTGGGGAGGGAGGGAAGGACATTCATCCTTGGGCCTCATGACTGTCTCCTGGAAGCCACCACCATTTTCAGTGAGCCCTGGATTCGTCCCTGGGTCATGTAGTAGACTTATGGAAATGGTTGCCATTTTGCTACACTGTCCACACTGTCATGCAGAAGAGGGGCAAACCTCTCTGTTTTGGTATCTTAACACGAGGAAAAAAATGTACAATAGAAAATGTCTCATTTTTAAAAATGCATTGTTAGAATGATCTGAAGCATTTGACATGTAAAAAATAGGTATTGTCAGTATTGCTATGAACATTAGGGCAAGGCAAGACACTCAGAATTGCCTCAAACTAATGAGATGAGTAGCGATTAAGTTTAATAATAAATGAATTTAATAATAAAAAGGTAATGTAAAGCTCATTTCCCAACTGTTGCTCAGTGATGAGGACTCCGCACATACATTGGATTTCTAACGCACTACAATTGTTAACTTGTAATCTGTCTCTTCTGCATTTTGCATCTCTATGACCAATCTGTCTTCCTCAGCTTCCTTTCCCTCATTATAAATTTAGAATTTCAGTTTCAGTCATATATTGGTCCATGCACTCTGTGACTCTGATGATAAGAGCTGCAATTAGGCTTCTGCCTCTTAATTTATTTGTTGCATTGCTATCTGCTCCAGTCCTAAATTCTATGAAAGAATGACATTTCATTAGGCACAGTTAAAAATATTAGAATGCCTGACTGTATCTGTTTTTATTGGCCTTCTTCTCAGATTCAGGGATTCAAGGATGGTTTTCTCCATCACTGCCAGTCTGAGAGAAGGAAGTTAGGACGTTTCAAACTGGACAACTAAGCTACAGTTCCCCTTGTAACTTTACAACCTCTAAAGCAGCCATTGGTTGTGCCAGTGGGTTTGTAGGCTTTTGAAAATCATTCCATTACAGAGGATCTATCTGGCTTCCCTGATGACTCTCTGCATTATGAATCAGATTCAACAGACATCATGAAAGTTGAGGTCTCCATGATGGAGTAGACACAAATGTTTCGAAAAGCCTGGGGATGAATTTCTTTAACATAAGAAAAACTTGGCTGATCAGTCTGAAAGCTGGTCCTGAATTTGGCACTTGGGGAATTTGGAGATGCCTGTGACCCCTCTCTTGGTTCTTCTGGGCTCAGTGCCCCTGATTTTATTCCTTTTAAAAGTTTGGGGATTTCACAACTTATTTAACTAAAGCAAACGTCTGTTTCCACTAATGCTTCTGGAGAAATAGAAATGATAGGCAACTGTAACTGAAGCCAGAATGGATTTAGTAAAAACATACGATGCCAGACAAACATTGTCATTTTTGATAAAGTAAGTAAATTAGTGGATCTGTGAGATGTTGTGGAGATAATATACTTGGACTTTAGCAAGACATTTGACAAGGTTAACCACAACTTCTAGGTAAGATACAACAACATGGGATAGACAGAACCAGCACCAGGTGGATTCTCAGTTGACTGACAAACTGTACTCATTCAATAGTTCTCAATGAAGTAGATCTACATGGAGAGAAGCATGCAGTGGGGTACCTCAAGGTTCAGTCTTGGGCCCAGTACTCTTCAACATCTTCATCAATCATCTAGATGAGGGGATGGAAGGGGAACTCATGAAATTTGCAGATGCCAGCAAGTTGGGTGGAAGACAGAGGTGGGTTCCTGCCAGTTCGGACCGGTTCTATAGAACTGGTAGCGGAATTTCTCCCTGCTTGCCGAACTGGCAGTAATGGCCGGCTGCACATGCCCCCGAACCGGCTCTCTCAGTGCCATAGGTGCTACCGTTTTTGTTTTTCGCTTCTGCACATGCGCAGAAGCTATGTTTTGCTTCTGCGCATGTGAAGAAGCTGGGTTTTCAGCACTGTATGCGGGTGTGTGCCTGCGAAGCACCCACATGGCGCGCATCTCTTGCATGCCCACGTGGCGCGGGACGAAGCAAACCGGCAGCGAGGTAAGTCAGAACCCACCCCTGGTGGAAGAACCAATATTTTAGTAGACTCAAGAACCAGAACTGGGGAGATATGAGCATTGGGCCAACAAAATGCAGTTCAGTGGTGAGAAAAATAAGGTCCTACCTTTAGGGAGGAAAAACCAAATGCACAGGTAGAGAATAGGTAGTACCTGGCTCAACAGTATTAAGTGTCAGAGGACTCTAGGTGTCCTACTGGATAAGTATGAGCCAGTAGTGTGCTGTAGCTGCTTAAAAAAAAGCCAGTGTAGTCCCAGGCTGCATCAACAAAGGGATTGTGTCAGGACAAGAAGTACTAATACTGCTTCACACTATGCTAGTGAGACCACACTTACAATATTGCATCCAGTTCTGGTCACCACAATAGAAAAAAGATGTTGAGATTATGGAAAAGGTGCAAAGAAGAGCAACTAAGATGATAAAGGGTCTGGACACTAAATCGTATGACTATCAGTTGAGAGAGCTAGGATAAAGGCTATTGAAGATAAGGATTAGAAGGAACCATGGTAAGGGGGCTTTTAAGAAGTGGCTGTGCTCCCCGTGGCACCTTCTTGGGAACAGCTCAGGCTCTTCCATTTGGGAGAGAGCCATCCATTTGTGAATGCTCATAATCCCAAATGCCTCCATGAGTCTCAGAGGAAGGGGAGCTCCCAGAAATATCTCCACCACGATCCTTCACATCCTTCTGGGTAATCCACAAGCTGGATAGGATAACAATAATTTCCTCCCCACGATGCTTCCAGCAAATGACATCCAGTGCAAATTGCTTTTTTTCTGGGTGTAATACAGATAGTCCTCACTTACCATTTGCCTCATTTAGCAACATTCAGGATTATGATGATGCATAAAAAACAGTTTGGCCAACACTCTTCGCATTTACAACCATCACATTGTCCCCTGATCCTGTGATAGCCATTAGCATGCTTCCCAACAAGCTTAAGACAAAATTCATGTAGAAGGCAGAAATAAAATCAGATTTAGCAGTCATTTGATGTCTCAATGTCCATGTTGATTCACTTAATGGCCAGAAGGGAAGTGAGATCAAAAGCCTATTCCAATAAAGTGGTTTGCCAGAATTGCCTGTCACAGGTAGGATCATTAAGGGAGGACTACCCACATTCATTCATCTCCACCCTCCGTGCTTCTCCTTCCTGATGGGGAGGGGACCAATGTGCAGTAGGGAGTCTCTCTGGATGGCTTTCCTATTGGAGAGCTGGGGTGCTGCAGGGGGAAAGGTGCTGTTGCTGGACTAGGAGTGGGGACACCCAAGTTCCAGCCCCCCCCCCAGCCATGAAAGGTCCCTCCCCTTGATGTAGTTCTCGCTTTCTGCATGGGAATCTTCTTGCTCTGTTTCTGTGGTGATGAGAGAATCCTTGGAAGTCCCGAACAAACAAGTTGGGGATAATCATCATGGAGAAAGTCTATCGATGTGATCACTGAAGTCAAAAACTACTCGAACGCACAGAATCAATTTTAAAAAAAAAATCTAACTGCCTTTGGCAGAGATGAAACAACATGGTTTTCAGCTTTATGTCACTCAATGGTGCACTATACATGAGCGGCGCCCACGCTAAACAACTGCAGAGCATCGGTAACTGAGGCATAAGGAGATTAAACATTCGAACAGTAAATTCCTAGAGAGGATTTGGAGGAGAGGAGGAGGAGAACAGCAGGAGAGCTTCCTCTTCCGGTTCTCCGCTGAGAGGTTGGAGGCGGGGAGGGCGACCCTCCTGGTCATCCCAGGGTGGAAGCGGCAGCTGAAAGGTGAGCTGAGCACAAGTGGAGGAGAGGTCGGAAGCAAGTACGGCTGTTTGGGTTTCTCTTGGCCAGGGTGTAAAAAGAGAGACGCAAAGAGGCTGAAACACATCAGCTGTTACATATTCCTTCCTTCCCCGGATTTTATTCCACTGGTGGCACATGCTTTAAACGGGTGCCTGCATTTTTCTATATGTTGGGAGGTTGTTTTTTGTTTGTTTGTTTCCTCTGTGTTAGGGTTGACTCCTTGTAATTTTATGGGCATATTCTTTTCTTGGCAACAATTTGGAACTGATCTGCCACTGCTGTCTTCAGGAATGTTGTTTTTACTTCCATATCTAGCAAACTAACACAGGATTTCCTGGTGGTGTGCCGTCCATGGATTAGCGTGGCACAACTACCCACAGTTAACCCACAACTTTTTTAAAAAAAAGTCGCTATTGAGCCCATATCATCATCACTATCAGCATCCATCTCTTATTAAATATGCTTTAAAAATGGCATTGTAGGGTGTCCTTCTAAAACGGTTAGCCTGGTGATCAGTTAGCTATGTGGTTTGATTGGCTATTCTATTTTGCCATTATTAATCTTTTTTGGAAACATTTCTACCAAATATAGACTATCACTCCCTCTTTCTTAGATCCCATTTTCTAAACCCTGCTGCATATTTTCTCTCTCTCTGTGACCTAATGGAGACTTCCATGCAGGCCAATTTACAGAGGAACAGGGCATTTAGCAGATATAAAATTTCCTCCTTCAGGAGTAAAGAGACATGGTGGGTGCTCTTGAATGCAGCCCTGGCCAACAGGAGTGAAGTTGCCTCCCTTAAGAGTGTCTGGCCTAATGGTGCTCCTACGTAATCAATCCTTGGGAGCCACAAAAAATCAGTCTTGATGTTTTGGGATGTAGAGAGGTTTTGATCTCCACTGAGAGATACACCGAAGAAAGTTTATTCTGTAATTCTGTAAAAAAAAGTCATTAATTTTTAGAGCTCAGCACATAGCTAATCTCCGTATGGTTAAGTAGCATCACATTTATTTCATTTATTTATTTTGTCAAGTACATGTTAGTAATATACATAGATGTAACATTGTTTATGTACGTAAGATTGGTACTGATAAGGGGGAAAATTAGGACAGGGACGGTAGGCACACTGCACTTATTCACTATTTATTCACTATTCACTTATTCACTACTTATTCACTATTTCACTTGGCTCAGTTGCAAAGATCAATTTCTAGAAGTGAAAAATGACTTGATAGCATTTACTCAGTAAATAAATCTTCCACACGCCTTACTTAGAGATGGAACAAGCATTTCCTATCCGGAGATGGAGGTCAAGGGGACATCTGTGCCTAGAAAGCTGACAATACAGTAGGCAGGCTCTGTTGTTGAGTTTAAAGAGTTAAAACCATCAAGTACTTAATTGCTAGAATGGATTGAAAGGAGAAGCACAGAGGAACTTCCTCTTTTGGATCGCTCATGGGAGGAAGGAGGTTAGATTTAGATTTATTATTAGAGTTGGAAGGGACCTTGTAGGTCGTCTAGTCCAATCCCCTGCTCAAGCAGGAGTTCCTACATCATTTGAGACAGATGGCAGTCCAGTCTCTCCTTGAAGGTCGCAAGTGTTGGGTAAAGTGACCAGATTTTTTTTTTAAAGCGGGACGGGTGGGGGCGGGCCCGCCTGGGCGCCGCCATTTGTTTTGCCCTCTGCGCATGCGCAGAACGCTGGGCATGCGCAGAGGGAAAAACACAGCAAATGTCGGCGTCCAGGTGGTGGGGGAGAGACGGGAGGCCTTTCCTCGCCTCCCGCTTCCCGTTCGGGGGCCGGCAGCCTTTCGGGAGCCCGCCTCCCCTTCGGGAGGCCTTTCCTCGCCTCCCGCCTCCCCTTCGGGAGCTGCCCTGGGGCCGGGCTGGCAAGCGACGAATGGGAGGCGGGAGACGGGGAAAGGAGGCAGCCGGCAGCTTACCTGTCGCGAGCTCCAGGCATCCAAGCGCCGCGGTCTCCCGGGCGCCCGCCTGGCCCCAGGGCAACGGCGGCAGCGAGGCGACGGGGGGAAGGAAGGGGAGGGGAAGGGCTGTTTGCGCCGCCGGAGGGGCCGCTCCTGAGCTCAAACCGGCGACGGCAGTGGCGACGGCTCCTCGTCCCTCACCCCTCCACCCGCATCCCAACAGCAGCGGCGCCTCCGAGGGCGGGGCTAGGGATGGGGCGGGGGAAGGAGAGGAGGAGCAACCCCCCTTCCCCCTCTCCCCAGCAGGCAGCCGCCTCGCTGAAATTCCGCCCGACTTGCTTCCGGTACCTCTCTTTTGCTTTCCCTTTTAAGGTGACCAGACGTCCCGCTGTTTCGGCATTCTTTTCAAAAAAGCGGGACTTTTTGAAAAGAATGCGGGACGCGGGACACACGCTTGAAAAGCGTGTCTGTCCCGCCAAAAGCGGGACGTCTGGTCACCTTAGTGTTGGGGCTCTCACAACCTCTGCTGGCAAGCTGTTCTACTGGTTGATCGCTCTAGTGTGGTCTGACCAAGGCTTTATAGAGTGGTACTAGTACCTCTCTGGTCCTTGATTGTATCCCTCTATTTATGCAGCTCAGGACTGCGTTGACCTTTTTGGCTGCTGCTGCACACTGCTGGCTCATATTTAGTTGGCTGTCTACCAGGACTCCGAGATCCCTCTTGCAATCACTGCTATTGAGTGTGGGGTGTGCAGGGAGGCTTTTGTTCTCTTCCACAGCTGGAAGCAGCAGCTGGAAGGTGAATTGTGGGCAGGTGGGAGGAGTGTCCGGGAGCAAGTCGGGCTGTTTGGTTTCCTCCCATGAATGTGGAAGCGGAGAAGCAACTGGGCTGAAGCATGTCAGCTGCTGCTGCTGCTGCTGCTGCAGGTTCCTTCCCTCCCCAGCAGATGGCTGCAATTTTCTGCTGATGGAAAGCTTTAAAAAGTCTCTTTCTAGTTAAGGCTGATTCTTTGGGAATGGCTTCCCTCCAGATGTTTGTGTTTGTATTTGTTTATTTGTCAAGCATATATGATTATAAGCAAAGTATAAACAGTAAAACATGATTGAATATACCGTGTTTCCCCGAAAATAAGACAGGGGCTTATATTTTTTTGACCCCCAAAAAATGCCCCTGGCCTTATTTTCGGGGGATGGCTTATTATTTTTGGGGTGCAGGCAGGCCAGGACGCACCACTTACTGAAGTTCGGCAGCTCCGTGGTCTCTCGGCTAATCTGTTTAGGGAAAAAAAATCTTGCATAGTGCAGAAACTCTTCTCGTGAGAATTAGCAAGTTCTCGAAGCGAGAAGAGTTTCTGCACTATGCAAGATTTTTTTTCCCTAGCCGAGGGAAACCCCAGAGCTGTCAAACTCCAGTAAGTGGTGCGTTTCGCGGTTCTGCGGAGTTTGGAGCTTTGGGGCGAAGGATGGGGCAGGGCGGGGAGCGAGCGAGCGACCGAGGTGGTGGCGGAAGGCAGAGTGGAAGGGGCAGCAGAAGAGCGCGGAGCCCAAGAGCGAGATCCCAGTGGTCAGCAGGAGCCCCGAGTAGAAAGCGCTGGCCGCTGTGCCCAGGCGGAACGGCTCCCCCTTGAGTTCGGAGCCCAGCGAAAAGCACTTGAGACCCACCGCAGCGGCGCTCAGCACGCAGGTGAGCAGGAGGTAGCTGGAGAGCGCGGCGCAGGCTCCCCGGACACTCCACTTCATCCTCCGTGTCTCCTCCGCTGCCTGAGCCTCCTCCTCCCTGCCTCGCCTCCTCCCCCTCCCTCCACCTGCGCCTCCTCCTCCTCCCTTCTGTCCTCCTCCTCCTGTGTGTGTGTGTGTGTGTGTTAATCGCCTGTGGAGAGAAGACTAAGAACGCGATCGAGGTAGGAGGGGCGTTTCGCGCTGGGGTTTGGCAGGGCGGGAGGGCGTGGTGTGGCGGGCGTTCCTTCAAAATGCTTCAAAGTCCATCGAAGCATTTTAAAGGGATCCGTTTTGCCTGCCATGAAGGGAACCAATGTTCCCCGAAGAACAGGAGGCAGGCATTGGTTCCCTTCATGGCAGGCAAAACGGATCCCTTTAAAATGCTTTGAAGGACTTTGAAGCATTTTGAAGGGACGCCCTCCCGCCCTGCCAAACCCCAGTGCGAGACGCCCCTACTTCCTCCGTCGCGTTCTTCGGTCTTCTCTCCACGGCAGCCCATTCTGAAAGAGAACGCCTCGCGAGGCTTTCAAAGTTCTCCAACTCGCGAGGCGTTCTCTTTCAGAATGGGCTGCCGTGGAGAGAAGACCGAAGAATGCAATCGAGGTAGGAGGGACGTTTCGCGCTGGGGTTTGGCAGGGCGGGAGGGCGTGGCATGGCGGTTGTCCCTTCAAAATGCTTCAAAGTCCTTCGAAGCATTTTAAAGGGATGAGTTTTGCCTGCCATAAAGGGAACCAATGCCTGCCTCCTGTTCTTCGGGGAACATTGGTTCCCTTCATGGCAGGCAAAACGGATCCCTTTAAAATGCTTTGAAGGACTTTGACCACCGGGCGGGGGATGGGGCGGGGCGCGACGTGAGTGAGGAAGGCGGTGACAGGGAAGCAGCGAACTTCCAGACGCTGGTAAAGTGAGCACCTCGCAGCCCGGCCCTCCCCTGCATTCCCCGCCACCCCCAAATTGTGCCTGATGATCTTACCAGCGTCTGGAAGTTCGCGGCTTCTCTTTTCAGCAGGTCTTTGAGGGAAACTCCTTCAATGTAAAGGAGAAGTTATTGCGAGTGCAAAAAGTTGTTAATTGGTTGCACTCGCGATAACTTCTCCTTTACATTGAAGGAGTTTCCCTGCAAAGAACTGCTGAAAAGAGAAGCCGCGAACTTCCAGACGCTGGTAAGATCATCAGGCACAATTTGGGGGTGGCGGGGAATGCAGGGGAGGGCCGGGCTGCGAGGCGCTCATCTTACCAGCGTCTGGAAGTTCGCGGCTTCTCTTTTCAGCAGGTCTTTGCAGGGAAACTTCCTGAGGGAAGTTTCTCTCTCTCTTTCCGGGCCAAAAGAGTGCCGCCGCAAAAAGAGCGGCTCCTGGCATGTCCCGCCCCTTTCCCCCGGAAGTAGTGGGGGGGCTTATTTTCGGGGGGTGGCTTATTTCAAGGCATGTCCCGAAAAAGCCCTGTGGGGCTTATTTTCGGGACATGTCTTATTTTCGGGGAAACACGGTATATGTAATAGTACAAGCATGAATAAGAGTAAAAGAGGTATGAATATATGGGTACATTAGGACAGGAACGGTAGGCACGATGTTGTGGGTGCTCCCATCACTGGAATGAGTTGAAACTTCTATCCCAACCCCCTGCTCATTTTTGAGAAATGGCTGTGCAGTCTCTTCTAAAAGCCACCAGTGATGGAGCACCTACAACTTCTGAAAGTAAGCTGTTCCACTGGTTAAGTGTTCTCACTGTTAGGAAGTTTCTCCTAATGGGAAGTTCTAGAATCTAGGTTGCTTCTCTCCTTGATTAGTTCCATCCAATAGTTGCACATTTATGATGACTGCAGCATCCCACACTAATGATCCCCATTTGTGACCTTCTCAACTAGCTTCTGACAAGCAAAATCAATGGTATAGTGGCAGGAAATTGCAAGTCACAGTCATATGAAATTGCCTTTAACAACCCACAGTAATTTGCTTAACTCCAGAGGAACAGATGTAAGTTGGCACTGTCATGTGACATCATGCTTCATGATTGAGCTGCTTAGTGATGCAGATATCCGTTCCAATTGTGGTAGGTTAAGTGAGGACTATTTGGGGATGTCACCAGAGGGGTTGTAGACAGTATTTTCTGCTCTTATTTGCAGCTGAGGACTTCCATGAACAAAAGTGGTGCTTCAAATCTTGCATAGGCCTTTGGCATCATTTCATCAGTTAAAGCTCTAACAGCTCTAAATTTAGCTCAGAAGGTTTGACTGTAACCATTTTGGGACATTTTGTTAGGCTTGAAAGACATACATTTTCTCCAGGTAACTGCCTCCTGCGCATGCGCACACACCCCACCCCCGCGCAAAGGCCTCACTGAAGCCTGGGACGATGAAAAACGGCAAAGCGGGCAAACCAAAAGTTCAGAAAAACACACTTCCGTTTTGCCGTTTTGCCGTTTTTTGCATTCCATGGCTTCAGGAAGCTTCCCTAAACCCTCCGGAGTGCGAAAAACAGTCCAATGGCAAACCGGAAGTGTGTTTTTCCAAACTTCCGGGTTGTCCATTTTGCCATTTTTCGCATTCTGGGGCTTCAGGAAGCTTCCCTAAATCCTCCAGAGTGCGAAAAGAAGCCCAACGGCAAACCAGAAGTGTGTTTTTCTGAACTTCTGGTTTGCCCATTTTGCCGTTTTTTGCATTTCAGGGCTTCAGAAGCTTCCCTAAACCCTCCAGAGTACGAAAAACAGCCCAACTGCAAACCGGAAGTGCGTTTTTCCAAACTTCCGGGTTGTCTGTTTTGCCGTTTTTCACATTCCGAGGCTTCAGGAAGCTTCCCTAAACCCTCCAGAGTGCGAAAAACAGCCCAACGGCAAACCGGAAGTGTGTTTTTCCAAACTTCCGGTTTGCCCGTGGAGCTGAAATAGGGCAACGCCACACGTACCATAGGTTCGCCATCACTGATATAACCTATCCCCAGAATTTCAAGATATAATTGATGATAGTCCTTTGCATTGCTAAGAATTTGTGATTGACCCAACTAAACAACTGACTTTGATTAAATGTTGAACATGGATCTCATTCGTCTTCCATGTCTCAAATGAATCATAAATAAGATAAGAGACTATTCTACCGTGTTTCCCTGAAAATAAGACCTGATCTTATTTTTGGGGCTTGAAAATAAGCACTCGGGCTTATTTTTGGGGAGGTCTTACTTTTTTTTAAGCACTACTGCTGGCCCTGCCCTCTCTGTTGCACTGTCTGCTTGCCCACGACTGCAACGGGCCAAGCTCTCAGCATGCCTCGGCCTTCTTGGCACAGCGCAAATATCATTAATTCCAAGCGTGGAGTGACAGGCGGTGGGGAGAAGACAGGTGATCTGGACATACTGCACGGCTGCCTGGCTCATGGGAGGCTCACCGGAAGCTTGAGCGGCAGCACTGGCAGCAGGCAAAGTTATGGGGTAGGCAGGTGATCCAGACACCCTGTGCTGATGCTTGTTCGGCGCAGCCACAGGCAAGCCGAGAGACGGAGGGACGGAGTGGGCAGTGCATTGGGATCGCCTCTGCCTCTCCCATGCTTCTGCCTCCACCTGTTGCTGGTGCCACCACGCAAACCTCCTGTGAGCCTCCCATGAGGAAAAAGAGGGAAAAAGAAAAGCAGCCGGCTGCGGAGCTGCCGGCTTCCTGAAGCAGCCCAAGAAGCAGAAGTGCCACACCCAGAAAGAGACAGGTGAAAGTCATGCTGCCAGCTGTGCATGGTTTGCCCTATCGCGCCTCAGCTGTGGAACCCAGCGAGAAAGGCGGAGGGCAGAGATGTGTGTGGTGTCCGCAAAACATTTCCCACCTCTCGTTTGATTGGCGTGTAGCTCCTCACCTTCGGTCTTGCTCCCCCCACTCTCAGAGCTTGTGCCACACCCCCACCTGACCTTCTGCTACACACACACACACACACACAATTACACTTGGTGAAAAGTGAAGAGACATCCACAGGAATCAAGAGGCTTTCTCTCTTCTCCCACCACCACTATGCTGCCACGCGGTGATCGGAACAGGCCTTTCCCCCCGCCCCTTTCTAGCATAACACATGCCTCCATGCTTGGAATTAGTAGTTGTTGCTCTGCCCCAGGGGGCCAGCAGCCTTCAGCTGCAGCTGGACACTGTCGCCCCCCCCCCCGTGGCGCTCGGTGCCTCTCATGCTGGCCACGCCCTTACTCCCGGGTTTATTTTCGGGGTAGGGCTTATATTAGGCCTATTCTAAAAAAAATCAGGCTCGGGCTTATTTTCGCGGTAGGTCTTATTTTCAGGAAAACACGGTAGTATTGGGGCATGTTTGCTTTTTCATTGTAATATATACTTTTTACTTTTTTCACATCTCTAACCATTTTATAAACAATTAAAGTTTTACTTTTCTTTGAATCTTACAGACAAAGCGGATGGCAACAAGAGCACTCGGGACAATTGTAAATAACAAGCAATGTTGAAAAGAGAAGGAAATCGAGCCAGAAATCAAAACATTTTCCATTTCCTTCAGAAAACCACACAATTCTCCTCCGCCTACAAGAGATGTTAGACAAAAGAGAGAAAATCAAGAAAGAATAAGCAGATTATGCAGAACTCAAGGAACATGAAAAGTCAAAGGAGATTATTTTTCATTTAGCAAAAGGGAGAAATATCTGGAAGTCAGTGGGGAGGAAACTGTCTATAGTAAAGGCACGTAGAGCAGACAGGAATGCAAGCCTCTCCCTGTGAGGAAGAAAATGGCTTGAATGAAAGCACCACTAAACAAAGCATTGTCCATATTTTTGACTTCCTCAAGAATATCAGCTGTGGAAAAGCTTCATAGATTTGCCTATTCTGGGAAAAGCACAGATTGCAAATCACAGCTGATTATGCAACAAGGAGATAGACAGGAGAAAAGCCATACACATTATCTCAATGTAGCAAAAACTGGTCAGAACAGCTCCCTTGTGGTTGTGTGTAGATTGTGGGAAAAGCTTCATTAAAAATGTCCATCTAAGACACCAGAGAATTCACACACAAAAACCATTCGAATGTCCTTTCTGTGGGAAAAGTTTCAGTCAGAATTCTAGTCTCGTGATACACTAGAGGACTCACATAGGAGAAAAATTCTTTGAATGTCCTGACTGTGGGAGAAGTTCAAGTCGTAATTCCAGCCTGGTAATACATCAGAGGATTCACTCCATGGAGAAACCCTATGAGTGTCGAGATTGTGGGAAAGCTTTCATTAGAAATTGCCATCTCATGAGACACCAGAGGACTCACACAGGAGAGAAAGCCTTTGATTGTCCTATCTGTGGAAAATGTTTCAGTGAGAATGGCAGCCTGGTAATACACCAGAGGACTCATACAGGAGAGAAACCCTTTGAATGTCCTAATTGTGGGAAACGTTTTAGTCAGAATTCCCACCTCATAATGCACCAGAGGACTCACACAGGAGAGAAACCCTTTGAATGTCCAGATTGTGGAAAACGTTTTAGTCAGAATTCCCACCTCATAATGCACCAGAGGACTCACACAGGAGAGAAACCCTTTGAATGTCCTGATTGTGGGAAATGTTTCACTGAAAATTCCAATCTCATGAGACACCAGAGGACTCACACAGGAGAGAAACCCTTTGAATGTCCTGATTGTGGAAAACATTTTAGTCAGAATTCCCACCTCATAATGCACCAGAGGACTCACACAGGAGAGAAACCCTTTGAATGTCCTGATTGTGGGAAATGTTTCACTGAAAATGCCAATCTCATGACACACCAGAGGACTCACACAGGAGAGAAACATTTTGAATGTCCTGATTGTGGAAAACGTTTTAGTCAGAATTCCCACCTCATAATGCACCAGAGGACTCACACAGGAGAGAAACCCTTTGAATGTCCTGATTGTGGGAAAGGTTTTAATCATAATTCCCACCTCATAATTCACCAGAGGACTCACACAGCAGGGAAACCCTTTGAATGTCCAGATTGTGGGAAAAGTTTCAGTCGAAATTTCCTTCTCATGACTCACCAGAGGACTCACACAGGAGAGAAACCCTTTGAATGTCCTGACTGTGGAAAACGTTTTAGTCAGAATTCCTACCTCATAATGCACCAGAGGACTCACACAGGAGAGAAACCCTTTGAATGTCCAGATTGTGGAAAACGTTTTAGTCAGAATTCCCACCTCATAATGCACCAGAGGACTCACACAGGAGAGAAACCCTTTGAATGTCCTGATTGTGGGAAATGTTTCACTGAAAATTCCAGTCTCATGAGACACCAGAGGACTCACACAGGAGAGAAACCCTTTGAATGTCCTGATTGTGGAAAACGTTTTAGTCAGAATTCCCACCTCATAATGCACCAGAGGACTCACACAGGAGAGAAACCCTTTGAATGTCCTGATTGTGGGAAAGGTTTTAATCATAATTCCCACCTCATAAGGCACCAGAGGACTCACACAGGAGAGAAACCCTTTGAATGTCCAGATTGTGGGAAAAGTTTCAGTCGAAATTTCCTTCTCATGACTCACCAGAGGACTCACACAGGAGAGAAACCCTTTGAATGTCCTGACTGTGGGAAACATTTTAGTCAGAATTCCCACCTCATAATGCACCAGAGGACTCATACAGGAGAGAAACCCTTTGAATGTCCTATCTGTGGGAAAAGTTTCAGTCAGAATTCCAGTCTGCTTCAACACCAGAGGATTCACACAGGAGAGAAACACTTTGAATGTCCTATCTGTGGGAAGAGTTTCAGTGAGAATGCCAGCCTGATAATACACCAGAGGACTCATACAGGAGAGAAACCCTTTGAATGTCCTGATTGTGGGAAATGTTTCATTGGAAATTCCAACCTCATGAGACACCAGAGGACTCACACAGGAGATAAACCCTATGAATGTCCAGATTGTGGGAAAAGTTTCAGTCAGAAGTCCCACCTCATCAGCCACCAGAGTACTCACACAGGAGAGAAACCCTTTGAATGTCCTATCTGTGGGAAAGGTTTCATTGGAAATTCCAACCTCATGAGACACCAGAGGACTCACACAGGAGATAAACCCTATGAATGTCCAGATTGTGGGAAAAGTTTCAGTCAGAATTCCCACCTCATCAGCCACCAGAGTACTCACACAGGAGAGAAACCCTTTGAATGTCCTATCTGTGGGAAGAGTTTCAGTGAGAATGCCAGCCTGGTAATACACCAGAGGACTCATACAGGAGAGAAACCCTTTGAATGTCCTGATTGTGGGAAATGTTTCATTGGAAATTCCAACCTCATGAGACACCAGAGGACTCATACAGGAGAGAAACCCTTTGAATGTCCTATCTGTGGGAAGAGTTTCAGTGAGAATGCCAGCCTGGTAATACACCAGAGGACTCACACAGGAGAGAAACCCTTTGAATGTCCTGACTGTGGAAAACGTTTTAGTCAGAATTCCTACCTCATAATGCACCAGAGGACTCACACAGGAGAAAAACCCTTTGAATGTCCTATCTGTAGGGAAAGTTTTAGTTATAATTCTAATCTGGTGACACACCAGAGGAGTCACACAGGAGAGAAACCCTTTGAATGTCCTATCTGTGGGAAATGTTTCAGTAAATATTCCATTCTCAGAATACACCAGAGGACTCACACAGGAGAGAAACCCTTTGAATGTCCTGACTGTAGGAAACGTTTTAGTCAAATTCCCAGCTCATAATGCACCAGAGGACTCACACAGGAGAAAAACCCTTTGAATGTCCTATCTGTGGGGAAAGTTTTAGTTATAATTCTAATCTGGTGACACACCAGAGGACTCACACAGGAGAAAAACCCTTTGAATGTCCTATCTGTGGGAAAAGTTTTAGTTATAATTCTAATCTGGTGACACACCAGAGGACTCATACAGGAGAGAAACCTTTTGAATGTCCTGATTGTGGGAAAAGTTTCAGTCAGAATTCCCACCTCATCAGCCACCAGAGTACTCACACAGGAGAGAAACCATTTGAATGTCCTGACTGTGGGAAAAATTTCAGTCGAAATTCCCACCTCATGAATCACCAGAGGGCTCACACAGGAGAGAAACCTTTTGAATGTCCTGACTGAGGGAAAAATTTCAGTCGAAATTCCCACCTCATGAATCACCAGAGGGCTCACACAGGAGAGAAACCTTTTGAATGTCCTGACTGTGGGAAAAGTTACACTTGGAATTCCTACCTGGTAATACACCAGAGGACTCACACCATGGGGAAATCTTTCAATTGCCCAGTCTGTGGACTTTACTTCAAGGATAAATCATCCCTTATTGCACGCAAGGAAATCCACATGAGCAAAAGTTGAAGAGTTTAGAGAAGTCTTGAATTTCATTTGTGATCTCCCATTCACAAAGTGTAGGTGAGAAATTGACTGAATTCTGGCCTGATTCTTTTTACTCAAACTTTTCTCTGGATTAAACTTGTAGGTGGAGAGAAAAGGAAAGTGGAAAATGGCTACTGCTATTTTCTGGTTATTGGCAGTATCTTCTGGATATTTCCTTTTGCAGAAGTAGTGGAATTCCTCAAAAAGGAATTTTGGATGGTGCTTTTGTATGTTGATTATGTACCCACATGTGGAGTTTCAGCCTTCTAGCTTGGTTTCACCCAGATTTTAACCCCAGAAGTCCTCAGCCAGCATAAAAGTAGTCCTCTAGATAGAAGCCACCACCATTTTCAGTGAGCCCTGGATTCGTCTCTTGGTCATGTAGTAGACTTGTGGAAATGGTTGCCATTTCGCCACACTGTCCACACTGTCATGCAGAAGAGGGGCAAACCTCTCTGTTTTGCTACCTTAACACGAGGGGGAAAATGTACAATAGAAAATGTCTCATTTTTAAAAATGCATTATGTTAGAATGATCAGAAGCATTTGACATGTAAAAAATAGGTATTGTCAGTATTGCTATGAACATTAGGGCAAGGCAAGACACTCAGAATTGCCTCAAACTAATGAGATGAGTAGCGATTAAGTTTAATAATAAATGAATTTAATAATAAAAAGGTAATGTAAAGCTCATTTCCCAACTCTTGCTCAGTGATGAGGACTCCGCACATACAGTGGATTTCTAACGCACTACAATCGTTAACTTGCAATCTGTCTCTTCTGCATTTTGCATCTCTATGACCAATCTGTCTTCCTCAGCTTCCTTTCCCTCATTATAAATTTAGAATTTCAGTTTCAGTCATATATTGGTCCATGCACTCTGTGACTCTGATGATATGAGCTGCAATTAGGCTTCTGCCTCTTAATTTATTTGTTGCATTGCTACCTGCTCCAGTCCTAAATTCTATGAAAGAATGACATTTCATTAGGCACAGTTAAAAATATTAGAATGCCTGACTATATCTCTTTTTATTGGCCTTCTTCTCAGATTCAGGGATTCAAGGATGGTTTTCTCCATCACTGCCAGTCTGAGAGAAGGAAGTTAGGACGTTTCAAACTGGACAACTAAGCTACAGTTCCCCTTGTAACTTTACAACCTCTAAAGCAGCAATTGGTTGTGCCAGTGGGTTTGTAGGATTTTATTATTAGAGTTGGAAGGGACCTTGTAGGTCGTCTAGCCCAACCCCCTGCTCAAGCAGGAGTTCCTACACCATTTGAGACAGATGGCAATCCGGTCTCCCCTTGAAGGTCGCAAGTGTTGGGGCTCTCACTACCTCCGCTGGCAAGCTGTTCCACTGGTTGATCGCTCTCACCGTCAGAAAGTTTCTCCTCACTTCCAGGTTGAATCTCTCCTTGGTCAGCTTCCATCCATTATTCCTTGTTTGGCTTTCTCGTGCCATAGAGAACAGCCTGACCCCCTCCTCTCTGTGGCATCCCCTCAAGTATTGGAACACTGCTATCATGTCACCCCTGGTCCTTCTCTTCGCCAGACTGGCCAAGCTCAGTTCCTGCAACCGCTCTTTGTATGTTTTATTTTCCAGACCCTTTATCATCCTGGTTGCTCTCTTCTGCACTTTCTCTAGGGTTTCAATGTCTTTTTTGTAGTGTGGTGACCAAAAATCATTCCATTACAGAGGATCTATCTGGCTTCCCTGATGACTCTCTGCATTATGAATCAGATTCAACAGACCTCATGAATGCTGAGGTCTCCATGATGGAGTAGACACAAATGTTTTGAAAAGCCTGGGGATGAATTTCTTTATCATAAGAACTTGACTGATCAGTCTGAAAGCTGGTCCTGAATTTGGCACCTGGGGAATTTGGAGATGCCTGTGACACACACACCCCCCTTCTTGGTTCTTCTGGGCTCAGTGCCCCTGATTTTATTCCTTTTAAAAGTGTGGGGATTTCACAACTTATTTAACTAAAGCAAACTTCTGTTTCAACTAATGCTTCTGGAGAAATAGAAATGATAGGCAACTGTAACTGAAGCCAGAATGGGTTTAGTAAAAGCATACAATGCCAGGCAAACATTGTCATTTTTGATAAAGTAAGTAAATTAGTGGATCTGTGAGATGTTGTGGAGATAATATACTTGGACTTTAGCAAGACATTTGACAAGGTTAACCACAACATCTAGGTAAGATACAACAACATGGGATAGACAGAACCAGCACCAGGTGGATTCTCAGTTGACTGACAAACTGTACTCATTCAATAGTTCTCAATGAAGTAGATCTACATGGAGAGAAGCATGCAGTGGGGTACCTCAGGGTTCAGTCTTGGGCCCAGTACTCTTCAACATCTTCATCAATCATCTAGATGAGGGGATGGAAGGGGAACTCATGAAATTTGCAGATGCCAGCAAGTTGGGTGGAAGACAGAGGTGGGTTCCTGCCAGTTCGGACCGGTTCTATAGAACTGGTAGCGGAATTTCTCCCTGCTCGCCGAACCGGCAGCAATGGCCGGCTGCACATGCCCCCGAACCAGCTCTCTCAGTGCCATAGGTGCTGCCGTCTTGTTTTTCGCTTCTGCACACGCGCAGAAGCTGTGTTTTGCTTCTGCGCATGTGCAGAAGCTGGGTTTTCAGCATTGTATCCACATGCGTGCCTGCCCACACAGCGCGCAACACTCGCATGCCCACGTGGCGCGGGAGGAAGCAAACTGGCACCAAGGTAAGTCAGAACCCACCCCTGGTGGAAGAACCAATATTTTAGTAGACTCAAGATCCAGAACTGGGGAGATATGAGCATTGGGCCAACAAAATGTAGTTCAGTGGTGAGAAAAATAAGGTCCTGCCTTTAAGGACGAAAAACCAAATGCACAGGTAGAGAATAGGTAGTACCTGGCTCAACAGTATTGTGTCAGAGGACTCTAGGTGTCCTACTGGATAAGTATGAGCCAGTAGTGTGCTGTAGCTGCTTAAAAAAAAGCCAGTGTAGTCCCAGGCTGCATCAACTTTCGGAGACTGCAGCTAGTACAGAATGCGGCGGCGCATGTGGTGATGGGTGTCCCTAGATACACCCATGTGACACCCATCTTCGCGAACTGCACTGGCTGCCCATAGGGCTCCGAGCGCAATTCAAGGTGTTGGTGATTACCTTTAAAGCCCTACATGGCTTAGGACCTGTTTACCTCCGAGACCGCCTTCTCCAACATACCTCCCTAAGACCGATTAGAGCCCTACAGAGTTGGTCTGCTGGTGGTCCCGTCAGCCAAACAATGTTGGCTGGCGGGCCCACGAACGAGGGCCTTCCCTGTAGCAGCACCGACTCTCTGGAATACACTACCCCCCGAGATCCGCATAATTCCCACCCTGCCAGCCTTCAGAAAAGCATGAAACACATGGCTTTGTCGACAGGCCTGGGACCAATGATTTTAATACAACACCAATTATTCTTGGCCCCATGAGTGAATTATTGTTTAGGTTTTTAAATTGTGGTTTTTTAAAATGTTTTAAAATGCTTTAATACTTATCGTTTTAATACTTTTTATATTTATTGTTGCTTGTGAATTTTTATTGTTGTGAGCCGCCCAGAGTCTCTGTGGAGTGGGCGGCATACAAATGCAAATAATAATAAAAATAACAACAACAACAACAACAAAGGGATTGTGTCAAGACAAGAAGTAATAATACTGCTTCACACTATGCTAGTGAGACCACACTTAGAATACTGCGTCCAGCTCTGGTCACCACAATAGAAAAAAGATGTTGAGATTATGGAAAAGGTACAAAGAAGAGCAACTAAGATGATAAAGGGTCTGGACACTAAATCGTATGACTATCAGTTGAGAGAGATAGGATAAAGGCTATTGAAGGGAAGGATTAGAAGGAACCATGGTAAGGGGGCTTTTAAGAAGTGGCTGTGCTCCCCGTGGCACCTTCTTGGGAAGAGCTCAGGCTCTTCCATTTGGGAGACAGCCATCCATTTGTGTGTGCTCATAATCCCAAATGCCTCCATGAGTCTCAGGGGAAGGGGAGCTCCCAGAAATATCTCACCACGATCCTTCACATCATCCTGGATAATCCACAAGCTGGATAGGATAACAATAATTTCCTTCCCACGATGCTTCCAGCAAATGACATCCAGTGCAAATTGCTTTTTTTCTGGGTGTTATACAAATAGTCCTCATTTACCATCTGCCTCATTTAAAAACATTCAGGATTATGATGATGCATAAAAAACAGTTTGGCCAACACTCTTCGCATTTACAACCATCACATTGTCCCCTGATCCTGTGATAGCCATTAGCATGCTTCCCAACAAGCTTAAGACAAAATTCATGTAGAAGGCAGAAATAAAATCAAAGGTAGCAGTCATTTGATGTCTCGATGTCCATATTGATTCACTTAATGACCAGAAGGGAAGTGAGGTCAAAAGCCTATTGCAATAAAGTGGTTTGCCAGAATTGCCTGTCACAGTTAGGGTCACTAAGGGAGGACTACCCACATTCATTCATCTCCACACCCTCCGTGCTTCTCCTTCCTGCAGTTGATGGGGAGGAGACCAATGTGCAATAGGGAGTCTCTCTGGATGGCTTTCCTATTGGAGAGCTGGTGTGCTTCAGGGGGAAAGGTGCTGTTGCTGGACTAGAAGTGGGGACACCCAAGTTCCAGCCCCCCCCCCAGCCATGAAAGGTCCCTCCCCTTAGTGTAGTTCTCGCTTTCTGCATGGGAAGCTTCTTGCTCTGTTTCTGTGGCGATGAGAGAATCCTTGGGAGTCCCGAACAAACAAGTTGGGGATAATCATCATGGAGAAAGTCTATCGATGTGATCACTGAAGTCAAAAACTACTCGAACGCACAGAATCAATTTTTTTTAAAAAAATCTAACTGCCTTTGGCAGAGATGAAACAACATGGTTTTCAGCTTTATGTCACTCAATGGCGCACTATAGATGAGCGGCGCCCACGCTAAACAACTGCAGAGCATTGGTAACTGAGGCATAAGGAGATTAAACATTCGAACAGTAAATTCCTAGAGAGGGTTTGGAGGAGAGGAGGAGGAGGAGGAGAACAGCAGGAGAGCTTCCTCTTCCGGTGAGAGGTTGGAGGCGGGGAGGGCGACCCTCCTGGTCATCCCAGGGTGGAAGCGGCAGCTGAAAGGTGAGCTGAGCACAAGTGGAGGAGAGGTCGGAAGCAAGTACGGCTGTTTGGGTTTCTCTTGGCCAGGGTGTAAAAAGAGAGACGCAAAGAGGCTGAAACACATCAGCTGTTACATATTCCTTCCTTCCCCGGATTTTATTCCACTGGTGGCACATGCTTTAAACTGGTGCCTGCATTTTTCTATATGTTGGGAGGTTGTTGTTTTTTTAGTCTCCTCTGTGTTAGGGTTGACTCCTTGTAATTTGATGGGCATATTCTTTTCTTGGCAACAATTTGGAACTGATCTGCCACTGCTGTCTTCAGGAATGTTGTTTTTACTTCCATATCTAGCAAAGGAACACAGGATTTCCTGGTGGTGTGCCGTCCATGGATTAGGGTGGCACAACTGTGCTTAACCCACAACTTTTTTAAAAAAAGTCGCTATTGAGCCCATATCATCATCACTATCACCATCCATATCTTATTAAATATGCTTTAAAAATGGCATTGTAGGGTGTCCTTCTAAAATGGTTAGCCTGGTGATCAGTTAGCTATGTGGTTTGATTGGCTATTCTATTTTGCCTTTACTAATCTTTTTTGGAAACATTTCTACCAAATATAGACTATCACTCCCTCTTTCTTAGATCCCATTTTCTAAACCCTGCTGCATATTTTCTCTCTCTGTGACCTAATGGAGACTTCCATGCAGGCCAATTTACAGAGGAACATGGCATTTAGCAGATATAAAATTTCCTCCTTCAGGAGTGAAGAGACATGGTGGGTGCTCTTGAATGCAGCCCTGGCCAACAGGAGTGAAGTTGCCTCCCTTAAGAGTGTCTGGCCTGATGGTGCTCCCATGTAATCAATCCTTGGGAGCCACAAAAAATCAGTCTTGATGTTTTGGGATGTAGAGAGGTTTTGATCTCCACTGAGAGATACACCGAAGAAAGTTTATTCTGTAAAAAAAAGTCATTAATTTTTAATGCTCAGCACATAGCTAATCTTCGTATGGTTAAGTAGCATCACATTTATTTCATTTATTTTGTCAAGTACGTGTTAGTAATATACATAGATGTAACATTGTTTATGTACGTAAGATTGGTACTGATAAGGGGTAAAATTAGGACAGGGACGGTAAGCATGCTGGTGCACTTATTCACTATTTATTCACTATTCACTTATTCACTACTTATTCACTATTTCACTTGGCTCAGTTGCAAAGATCAATTGCTAGAAGTGAAAAATGACTTGATAGCATTTAATCAGTAAATAAATCTTCCACACGCCTTACTTAGAGACGGAACAAGCATTTCCTATCCGGAGATGGAGGTCAAGGGGACATCTGTGCCTAGAAATCTGACAATACAGTAGGCAGGCTCTGTTGTTGAGTTTAAAGAGTTAAAACCATCAAGTACTTAATTGGTAGAATGGATTGAAAGGAGAAGCACAGAGGAACTTCCTCTTTTGGATCGCTCATGGGAGGAAGGAGGTTATATTTAGATTAGAGTTGGAAGGGACCTTGTAGGTCGTCTAGTCCAACCCCCTGCTCAAGCAGGAGTTCCTACACCATTTGAGACAGATGGCAGTCCAGTCTCTCCTTGAAGGTCGCAAGTGTTGGGGCTCTCACAACCTCTGCTGGCAAGCTGTTTCACTGGTTGATCGCTCTAGTGTGGTCTGACCAAGGCTTTATAGAGTGGTACTAGTACCTCTCTGGTCCTTGATTGTATCCCTCTATTTATGCAGCTCAGGACTGCGTTGGCCTTTTTGGCTGCTGCTGCACACTGCTGGCTCATATTTAGTTGGCTGTCTACCAGGACTCCGAGATCCCTCTTGCAATCACTGCTATTGAGTGTGGGGTGTGCAGGGAGGCTTTTGTTCTCTTCCACGGCTGGAAGGTGAATTGTGGGCAGGTGGGAGGAGAGTCCGGGAGCAAGTCGGGCTGTTTGGTTTCCTCCCATGAATGTGGAAGCGGAGAAGCAACTGGGCTGAAGCATGTCAGCTGCTGCTGCAGGTTCCTTCCCTCCCCAGCAGATGGCTGCAATTTTCTGCTGATGGAAAGCTTTAAAAAGTCTCTTTCTAGTTAAGGCTGATTCTTTGGGAATGGCTTCCCTCCAGATGTTTGTGTTTGTATTTGTTTATTTGTCAAGCATATATGATTATAAGCAAAGTATAAACAGTAAAACATGATTGAATATATATGTAATAGTACAAGCATGAATAAGAGTAAAAGAGGTATGAATATATGGGTACATTAGGACAGGAACGGTAGGCACGATGTTGTGGGTGCTCCCATCACTGGAATGAGTTGAAACTTCTATCCCAACCCCCTGCTCATTTTTGAGAAATGGCTGTGCAGTCTCTTCTAAAAGCCACCAGTGATGGAGCACCTACAACTTCTGAAAGTAAGCTGTTCCACTGGTTAAGTGTTCTCACTGTTAGGAAGTTTCTCCTAATGGGAAGTTCTAGAATCTAGGTTGCTTCTCTCCTTGATTAGTTCCATCCAATAGTTGCACATTTATGATGACTGCAGCATCCCACACTAATGATCCCCATTTGTGACCTTCTCAGCTAGCTTCTGACAAGCAAAACCAATGGTATAGTGGCAGGAAATTGCAAGTCACAGTCATATGAAATTGCCTTTAACAACCCACAGTAATTTGCTTAACTCCAGAGGAACAGATGTAAGTTGGCACTGTCATGTGACATCATGCTTCATGATTGAGCTGCTTAGTGATGCAGATATCCGTTCCAATTGTGGTAGGTTAAGTGAGGACTATTTGGGGATGTCACCAGAGGGGTTGTAGACATTATTTTATGCTCTTATTTGCAGCTGAGGACTTCCATGAACAAAAGTGGTGCTTCAAAGCTTGCACAGGCTTTCGGCATCATTTCATCAGTTAAAGCCCCAACAGCTCTAAATTTAGCTCAGAAGGTTTGACTGTAACCATTTTGGGACATTTTGTCAAGCTTGAAAGACATAGATTTTCTCCAGGTATACATGTGTAGGTGGGTGTATCTGTATTTCTCTCTGTAGGGATATGTCTGCAATTATATAAGCCAGTGATGGCGAACCTTTTTTGGTTTGCTAGAGCGCGCACACATGCCCACACCCATACGTCCCCTCCACGCATGCGCACAACCCCCCACACTGCCTGCTGCGCATGTGCACACACCCCACCCCCACGCAAAGGCCTCACTGAAGCCTGGGACGATGAAAAACGGCAAAGCGAGCAAACCAAAAGTTCAGAAAAACACACTTCCGGTTTGCCCTTGGGCTGTTTTTTGCATTCTGGGGCTTCAGGAAGCTTCCCTAAACCTTCCGGAGTGCGAAAAACAGCCCAATGGCAAACCGGAAGTGTGTTTTTCCAAACTTCCGGGTTGTCCATTTTGCCATTTTTTGCATTCCAGGGCTTCAGGAAGCTTCCCTAAACCCTCCGGAGTGCGAAAAACAGCCCAACGGCAAACTGGAAGTGTGTTTTTCCAAACTTCCGGGTTGCCCGTGGAGCTGAAATAGGGCAACGCCACACGTACCATAGGTTCGCCATCACTGATATAACCTATCCCCAGAATTTCAAGATATAATTGATGATAGTCCTTTGCATTGCTAAGAATTTGTGATTGACCCAACTAAACAACTGACTTTGATTGAATGTTGAACATGGATCTCATTCGTCTTCCATGTCTCAAATGAATCATAAATAAGATAAGAGACTATTCTACTGTGTTTCCCTGAAAATAAGACCTGATCTTATTTTTGGGGCTTGAAAATAAGCACTCGGGCTTATTTTTGGGGAGGTCTTACTTTTTTTTAAGCACTACTGCTGGCCCTGCCCTCTCTGTTGCACTGTCTGCTTGCCCACGACTGCAACGGGCCAAGCTCTCAGCATGCCTTGGCCTTCTTGGCACAGCGCAAATATCATTAATTCCGATCGTGGAGTGACAGGCAGTGGGGAGAAGACAGGTGATCTGGACATACTGCACGGCTGCCTGGCTCATGGGAGGCTCACCGGAGGCTTGAACGGCAGCACTGGCAGCAGGCAAAGTTATGGGGTAGGCAGGTGATCCAGACACCCTGTGCTGATGCTTGTTCGGCGCAGCCACAGGCAAGCCGAGAGACGGAGGTAGGGAGTGGGCAGTGCATTGGGATCGCCTCTGCCTCTCCCATGCTTCTGCCTCCACCTGCTGCTGGTGCCACCGCGCAAACCTCCTGTGAGCCTCCCATGAGGAAAAAAAGGGAAAAAGAAAAGCAGCCGGCTGCAGAGCTGGCGGCTTCCAGAAGCAGCCCAACAAGCAGAAGCACCACACCCAGAAAGAGACAGGCGAAAGTCATGCTGCCAGCTGTGCATGGTTTGCTCTATCGCCCCTCAGCTGTGGAACCCAGCGAGAAAGGCGGAGGGCAGAGTTGTGTGTAGCGTCTGCAAAACATTTCCCACCTCTCGTCGGATTAACACGTAGCTCCTCACCTTCGCTCTCGCTCCCCCCACTCGCAGAGCCCGCGCCACGCCCCAACCTGACCTTCTGCTACACACACACACACACTTACACTTAGTGAAATGTGAAGAGACATCCACAGGAATCAAGAGGCTTTCTCTCTTCTCCCACCACCACTATGCTGCCACGCGGTGATCGGAACAGGCCTCCCCCCCCTTCTACAAAGGAAGCACAACACATGCCTCCATGCTTGGAATTAGTAATTGTTGCTCTGCCCCAGGGGGCCAGCAGCCTTCAGCTGCAGCTGGACACTGTCCCCCCCCACCGTGCGCTCGCCGCCTCTCATGCTGGCCACGCCCTTAGTCCCGGGTTTATTTTCGGGGTAGGGCTTATATTAGGCCTATTCCAAAAAAATCAGTCTCGGGCTTATTTTCACGGTAGGTCTTATTTTCAGGAAAACACGGTAGTATTGGGGCATGTCTGTTTTTTCATTGTAATATATACTTTTTTCTTTTTTCACATCATCTCTAACCATTTTATAAATAATTAAAGTTCTACTTTTCTTTGAATCTTACAGACAAAGAGGATGGCAATAAGGGCACTCAGGACAATTGTAAATAACAAGCAACGTTGAAAAGAGAAGAAAATAGAGCCAGAAATCAAAACATTTTCCATTTCCTTCAGAAAACCACACAATTCTCCTCCTCCAGCAGCTGTTAGACAAAAGAGAGAAAATCAAGAAAGAATAAGCAGATTATGCAGAACTCAAGGAACATAAAAAGTCAAAGGAGATTATTTTTCATTTAGCAAAAGGGAGAAATTTCTGGAAGTCAGTGGGGAGGAAACTGTCAATAGTAAAGCCACGTAGAGCAGACAGGAATGCAAGCCTCTCCCTGTGAGGAAGAAAATGGCTTGAATGAAAGCACCACTAAACAAAGCATTGTCCATATTTTTGACTTCCTCAAGAATATCAGCTGTGGAAAAGCTTCATAGATTTGCCTATTGTGGGAAAAGCACAGATTGCAAATCACAGCTGATTATGCAACAAGGAGCTAGACAGGAGAAAAGCCATACACATTATCTCAATGTAGCAAAAACTGGTCAGAACAGCCCCCTTGTGGTTGTGTGCAGATTGTGGGAAAAGCTTCATTAGAAATGTCCATTCAGACACCAGAAAATTCACACACAAAAACCATTCGAATGTCCTTTCAGTCAGAATTCTAGTCTCATGAGACACCAGAGGACTCACATATGAGAAAAATTCTTTGAATGTCCTGATTGTGGTAAAACTTTCAGTTGTAATTCCAATTTGATGATACACCAGAGGAATCTCAAAGGAGAAAAACCCTTTCAATATCCTGATCGTGAGAGAAGTTCCATTCGTATTTCCAGCCTGGTAAACATCAGAGGATTCACTCCATGGAGAAACCCTATTAGTGTAGAGATTGTGGAAAAGGTTTCAGTCGGAATTCTAATCTGGTGACACACCAGAGGACTCACACAGGAGAGAAACCCTATAAATGTCCTGACTGTGGGAAAAGTTTCAGTGAGAATGACAGCCTGATAATGCACCAGAGGACTCATACAGGAGAGAAACCCTTTGAATGTCCTGATTGTGGGAAATGTTTCACTGAAAATTCCAATCTCATGAGACACCACAGGACTCACACAGGAGAGAAACCCTTTGAATGTCCAGATTGTGGGAAAAGTTTCAGTCAAAATTTCCTTCTCATGACTCACCAGAGGACTCACACAGGAGAGAAACCCTTTGAATGTCCTGACTGTGGAAAACGTTTTAGTCAGAATTCCCACCTCATAATGCACCAGAGGACTCACACAGGAGAGAAACCCTTTGATTGTCCTGACTGTAGGAAACGTTTTAGTCAGAATTCCCACCTCAAAATGCACCAGAGGACTCACACAGGAGAGAAACCCTTTGAATGTCCTATATGTGGGAAAAGCTTTAGTAATAATTCTAATCTGGTGACACACCAGAGGTCTCATACAGGAGAGAAACCCTTTGAATGTCCTGATTGTGGGAAATGTTTCACTGACAATTCCAATCTCATGAGACACCAGAGGACTCACACAGAAGAGAAACCCTTTGAATGTCCTGATTGTGGGAAATGTTTCACTGAAAATTCCAATCTCATGAGACACCAGAGGACTCACACAGAAGAGAAACCCTTTGAATGTCCAGATTATGGGAAAAGTTTCAGTCGAAATTTCCTTCTCATGACTCACCAGAGGACTCACACAGGAGAGAAACCCTTTGAATGTCCTGACTGTGGAAAATGTTTTAGTCAGAATTCCCACCTCAGAATGCACCAGAGGACTCACACAGGAGGGAAACCCTTTGAATGTCCTGACTGTAGGAAACGTTTTAGTCAGAATTCCCACCTCATAATGCACCGGAGAACTCACACAGGAGAAAAACCCTTTGAATGTCCTATCTGTGGGAAAAGCTTTAGTAATAATTCCAGCCTGGTGAAACACCAGAGGAGTCACACAGGAGAGAAACCCTTTGAATGTCCTATCTGTGGGAAAAGTTTCAGTGAGAATGACAGCCTGATAATACACCAGAGGAGTCACACAGGAGAGAAACCCTTTGAATGTCCTATCTGTGGGAAAAGTTTCAGTGAGAATGACAGCCTGATAATGCACCAGAGGACTCATACAGGAGAGAAACCCTTTGAATGTCCTGATTGTGGGAAATGTTTCACTGAAAATTCCAATCTCATGAGACACCAGAGGACTCACACAGAAGAGAAACCCTTTGAATGTCCAGATTGTGGGAAAAGTTTCAGTCGAAATTTCCTTCTCATGACTCACCAGAGGACTCACACAGGAGAAAAACCCTTTGAATGTCCTGACTGTGGAAAATGTTTTAGTCAGAATTCCCACCTCAGAATGCACCAGAGGACTCACACAGGAGAGAAACCCTTTGAATGTCCTGACTGTGGAAAATGTTTTAGTCAGAATTCCCACCTCATAATGCACCAGAGGACTCACACAGGAGATAATCCCTTTGAATGTCCTGACTGTAGGAAATGTTTTAGTCAGAATTCCCACCTCATAATGCACCAGAGGACTCACACAGGAGAAAAACCCTTTGAATGTCCTATCTGTGGGAAAAGCTTTAGTAATAATTCCAGCCTGGTGAAACACCAGAGGACTCACACAGGAGAGAAACCCTTTGAATGTCCTGACTGTAGGAAATGTTTTAGTCAGAATTCCCACCTCATAATGCACCAGAGGACTCACACAGGAGAAAAACCCTTTGAATGTCCTATCTGTGGGAAAAGCTTTAGTAATAATTCTAGCCTGGTGAAACACCAGAGGACTCACACAGGAGAGAAACCCTTTGAATGTCCTGACTGTAGGAAATGTTTTAGTCAGAATTCCCACCTCATAATGCACCAGAGGACTCACACAGGAGAAAAACCCTTTGAATGTCCTATCTGTGGGAAAAGCTTTAGTAATAATTCCAGCCTGGTGAAACACCAGAGGATTCACACAGGAGAGAAACCCTTTGAATGTCCTATCTGTGGGAAAAGTTTCAGTGAGAATGCCAGCCTGATAACACACCAGAGGACTCACACAGGAGAGAAACCCTTTGAATGTCCTATCTGTGGGAAAAGTTTCACTGAAAATTCCAACCTCATGAGACACCAGAGGACTCACACAGGAGAGAAACCCTTTGAGTGTCCTGACTGTAGGAAACGTTTTAGTCAGAATTCCCACCTTAAAATGCACCACAGGACACACAAAGGAGAGAAACCCTTTTAATGTCCTGACTGTAGGAAATGTTTTAGTCAGAATTCCCACCTCAGAATGCACCAGAGAACTCACACAGGAGAAAAACCCTTTGAATGTCCTGACTGTGGAAAATGTTTTAGTCAGAATTCCCACCTCATAATGCACCAGAGGACTCACACAGGAGAGAAACCCTTTGAATGTCCTGACTGTAGAAAATGTTTTAGTCAGAATTCCCACCTCATAATGCACCAGAGGACTGACACAGGAGAGAAACCCTTTGAATGTCCTGACTGTGGAAAATGTTTTAGTCAGAATTCCCACCTCAGAATGCACCAGAGGACTCACACAGGAGAGAAACCCTTTGAATGTCCTATCTGTGGGAAAAGCTTTAGTAATAATTCCAGCCTGGTGAAACACCAGAGGACTCATACAGGAGAGAAACCCTTTGAATGTCCTATCTGTGGGAAAAGTTTCAGTGAGAATGCCAGCCTGATAATACACCAGAGGACTCATACAGGAGAGAAACCCTTTGAATGTCCTGATTGTGGGAAATGTTTCACTGAAAATTCCAATCTCATGAGACACCAGAGGACTCACACAGGAGAGAAACCCTTTGAATGTCCAGATTGTGGGAAAAGTTTCAGTCGAAATTTCCTTCTCATGACTCACCAGAGGACTCACACAGGAGAGAAACCCTTTGAATGTCCTGACTGTGGAAAACATTTTAGTCAGAATTTCCACCTCGTGAGACACCAGAGCACTCATACAGGAGAGAAATCTTTTGGATGTCCAGTCTGTGGAAAAGGTTTTAGTCAGAATTTCCACCTCATGAGACACCAGAGGACTCACACCATGGAGAAATCTTTCAAATGCACAGCTCTGGACATTACTTCAAGCATAAATCATTCCTTATTGCACACAAGGAAATCCACACAAGGAAATCCATGAGGCAAAAGTTGAAGAGTTTAGAGAAGTCTTGAATTTCATTTGTGATCTCCCATTCACAAAGTATAGGTGAGAAATTGACTGTTTGAATTCTGGCCTAATTCTTTTTATTCAAAATTTTCTCTGGATTAAACTTGTAGGTGCAGAGAAAAGGAAAGTGGAAAATGGCTAACTGCCATTTTCTGATTATCAGCAGAATTTTCTGGATATTTCCTTTTGCAGTAGTGGAATTCCTCAAAAAGAAATTTTGGATGGTGGTTTTGTATGTTGATTATGGACCCACATGTGGAGTTTCAGTCTTCTAGTTTGGTTTCACCCAGATTTTAACCCCAGAAGTCTCCAATCAGCATAAATGTAGTTCTCAAGATACAACTATTATGGGACTTGCAATTTTGGATGCATGTTGCAATGGCTGTTCATTGAGACTGCTTTCCTTAACTACCCAAATCCCTCTGCTCTCCCTGAAACAGCCATTAATTGAATATGTGAGTCGCTAAGCAAAACACTGGCTACCTCAATGCAGGGAAAAACTCTTGGAAGCCTAGCGCAGCGTCATGATGCTTGCCTACCGTAGGCATCCCTAGGCCTCCCCCAACCTCCAAGACACCCTGTGCTCTGTTTCCTTTCTCTTGTGCCCCCTCGGCCCTTCACTCCTGCACATTTAGATTTATTATTAGAGTTGGAAGGGACCTTGTAGGTCATCTAGTCCAACCCCCTGCTCAAGTAGGAGTTCCTACACCACTTGAGACAGATGGCAGTCCAGTCTGTCCTTGAAGGTCGCAAGTGTTGGGGCTCTCACGACCTCTGCTGGCAAGCTGTTCCACTGGTTGATCGCTCTCACCGTCAGAAAGTTTCTCCTCACTTCCAGGTTGAATCTCTCCTTGGTCAGCTTCCATCCGTTATTCCTTGTTTGGCTTTCTGGTGCCATAGAAAACAGACTAACCCCTTCCTCTCTGTGGCAGCCCCTCAAGTATTGGAACACTGCTATCATGTCACCCCTGGTCCTTCTCTTCGCTAGACTGGCCAAGCTCAGTTCCTGCAACCGCTCTTTGTATGTTTTATTTTCTAGATCCTTTATCATCCTGGTTGCTCTCTTCTGCACTTTCTCTAGAGTTTCAATGTCTTTTTTGTAGTGTGGTGACCAAAACTGGATGCAGTACTGTAGGTGTGGTCTGACCAAGGCTTTATAGAATGGTACTAGTACCTCTCTAGTCCTTGATTGTATCCCTCTATTTATGCAGCTCAGGACTGCGTTGGCCTTTTTGGCTGCTGCTGCACACTGCTGGCTCATATTTAGTTGGCTGTCTACCAGGACTCTGAGATCCCTCTCGCAATCGCTGCTATTGAGTGTGGTTTCGCCCAGTTTGTATGTGTATTTTTGATTCTTCTTGCCTAGGTGCAGAATTTTACTTTTCTCCGTGTTAAATTTCATTTTATTGGTTTGGGCCCATTGTTCAAGTCTGTCAAGGTCCCTCTGGATTTTGAGTCTGTCC
This sequence comes from Diadophis punctatus similis, assembly GCA_023053685.1. NCBI lineage: Eukaryota > Metazoa > Chordata > Lepidosauria > Squamata > Dipsadidae > Diadophis > Diadophis punctatus. Next base: position 249,157,094 of record JALIGW010000002.1, read on the forward strand.
TCTGGGGTGTTTGCTACTCCCGCCAGCTTGGTATTGTCTGCAAATTTGGTTAGTTCTCCTGCTATTCCCTCATCTAGGTCATTTATGAAGATATTAAAGAGTACTGGGCCTAGGACGGAACCTTGTGGTACGCCACTGCTTACTTCTCTCCATGTGGACTTAGAGCCATTGAGGACTACTCGTTGGGTACGGTTGGTCAGCCAGTTGTTAATCCATCTGGTTGTGTATCTGTCTATCCCGCTTTTTTCTAGCTTATGAAGAAGTAGGTTATGGTCTACTTTGTCAAATGCTTTGCTGAAGTCCAGGTATATTATGTCTACTGCATTTCGCTGGTCTACTAATTTGGTCACAGTGTTGAAAAATGAAATGAAGTTGGTTTGGCATGACTTGTTCTTAACAAATCCGTGTTGGCTGTTGGTTATTACTTGGTTTGTTTCTAGATGATGTGAGATCTGGTTTTTAATTATTTTTTCCAGTATTTTCCCAGGTATTGATGTTAGGCTGATTGGTCTGTAGTTTCCTGGGTCTGCTTTTTTACCTTTTTTGTAGATGGGGACCACATCAGCTCTTTTCCAGTCCTCGGGGAGTTCCCCTGTGTTCCAGGATATTAATTAATTAATTAATTAATTAATTAATTAATTAATTAATTAATTAATTAATTAATTAATTAATTAATTAATTAATTAATTAATTAATTAATTAATTAATTAATTAATTAATTAATTAATTAATTAATTAATTAATTAATTAATTCTTGGGGGGATCTCTGTATGGAGTTTCTGTTTCTATTTCCTGCTTTGCTTTGCTGTAACTTTCGGGGCCTTGGGAGGGGGGAAGGAATGTGCCAAGCCAGGTGCTTTATCTCGTCTCTGGAGAAGAGCAGCAGCATTGCCTTCGAGACCGGCATTTATTACCCCCTCAGCCTGGGCTTCTCATAATATCTTTACACCTCGGGATTGGCTTGTGGATGTATTGGACTTTGGGAAGGGCTCCCTGTCTACTGTCTGCACTGATTTAATTTACTCTTTTAAGCGGGAAACTTAATTCCTGCCTAGATATCTTGCTATCACAATCTTCCAATAAAGGTTTTCTTTTGAAATGGCTTTTGTTTCAAGAGTTCTGCTTTCTTGAGAGGCTTGGTGAGGCAGGACCTTACAAGGAATTAGCAAGTCACAGTCATTTGAAATTGCCTTGAACAACCCACAGCGATTTGCTTAACAACTGCCGAGGAACAGATGTAAGTTAGCACTCTCATGTGACAACATGCTCATGATCAGGCTGCTTAGTGACCAGTTATCACTCAATTGTGGTCAATAAGTGAGGACTGCTTGAATTGGGATGTCACCAGAGTTGTTGTGGACAGTATTTTCTGCCCATATTTGGATCTGAAGACTTCCATGATTCCATGAAACGGGTGCTTCAAATCTTGCAGAGGCCTTAGGCATCATTTCATCAATTATAACCACACATTTCTAAAATTATCTCAGAAGGTTTGACTGTGACCAGGTTTGAAAGACATGGATTTTTGACATATATACATTTGTATATGTCTATGTATATTTCTCTCTGTGTGCATATATCTGCAATTAGATAATCTATACCCACAGTGGTGGAATTCAATTTTTTTTACTATCAGTTCTGTGGTCGTGGCTTGGTGGGCGTGGCAGGGGAAGGATACTGCAAAATTTCCATTCCCACCCCACTCTGGGGCCAGCCAGAGGTGGTATTTACTGGGTCTCTGAACTACTCAAAATTTCTGCTACCGGTCCTCCAGAACCTGCTGAATAGCACCTTTATGTACCCAGCACTTCTAGATATAGTTGAGGATAAGCCTTTGCACTGTAAGAATTTGTGATTAACCCAAATCAACATGAGAATTTCATGATTGAACGGCCTATATAAGAACGATAAATAAATAAATAAATAAATAAATAAACAAATAAATAAATAAATAAATAAATAAATAAATAAATAAATAAATAAATAAATATTTGAACTTGGACTTTGGTAGTCTTCCATGTGTCAAATGGATCATGCAAGATGTTATTCTAGAAATGTGGCATATTTGCTTTTTCATTGTAGTGTATACTTTGTTCTTTTTTTCACATCTTCTACAATCACTTTATAAACAATTAACATTACACTTTTCTTTGAATCCCATAGGCAAAGAAGATAGCAATAAGAGCACACTGGACAACTGATAATAACAAGCAACTTTGAAAAGGAAAGAAAATCAAGCGAGAAATCAAAATATTTTCCATTTGTTTCACACAATTCTCCTTCTTCAGCAGCAGATAGACAAAAGATAAAATTAAGAAAGATTTCAGACTGGAATAAGTAGCGTATACAGAACTCAAGCATACATTACATGAAAAGTCAAGGGACGTTTTTTTTTCAGAAAAAGAGGGAAATATCTGGCAGTTACTGGGAGGCAAAAAGGTCACTTGGAGAGCCATGTAGGGCTGACAGAGAAGCAGGCCTCACTCTGGGAGGGAAAAAACGGATTTAATCAAAACACCACTAAACAATGGATCACACATATTTTTGACCTCAAGAATATAAGTGTTGGAAAAGCTCCATAGATACGCCTGTTGTGGGAAAAGCACAGATTGTAAATCACAGCTGATCCACACAGGAGAAAAGTTTCAACAGTGCTTCCAAAGTGGTAAATACTTTAGTGAGCATGGCAACATGGTGATACATCAGAGGACTCACATCATGTATGGGTGTCCAGATTGTGTGAGAGTTTAATTGGAAATTCCCACCTCATGAAACGACAGAGGACACACACAGGAGAGAAACCCTATGAATGTCCTGATTGTGGGAAATGTTTTAGTAGAAATTCCAGCCTGGTGACACACCAGAGGACACACACAGGAGAGAAACCCTGTCAATGTCCTGATTGTGGGAAAAGTTTCAGTCAGAATTCCCACCTCGTGATACACCAGAGGACACGCAGGAGAGAAATCCTTTGAATGTCCTGATTGTGGGAAATGTTTCACTGAAAATTCCAACCTCATGAGACACCAGAGGACTCACACAGGAGAGAAACCCTTTGAATGTCCAGATTGTGGGAAAGGTTTCAGTCGGAATTCCCACCTAGTGGCACACGAGTGGATTCACGCAGGAGAGAAACCCTATGAATGTTCTGATTGTGGGAAAAGTTTTAGTGAAATTCCAGCCTGGTGACACACCAGAGGATTCACAAAGGAGAGAAACCCTTTGAGTGTCCTAATTGTGGGAAAGGCTTCAGTCAGAATTGCAACTTCGTGGTGCACCAGAGGACTCATATAGGAGAGAAACCCTTTGAATGTCCAGATTGTGGGAAAGGTTTCAGTCGGAATTCCCACTTTGTGGCACACCAGAGGACCCACACAGGAGAGAAACCCTATGAATGTTCTGATTGTGGGAAAAGTTTCAGTGAGAATTCCAGCCTGGTGAGATACCAGAGGACTCACACAGGAGAGAAACCCTTTCATTGTCCTGATTGTGGGAAAAGTTTCAGTAGCAATTCCCACCTGTTGATACACCAGAGGACTCAAACAGGAGAGAAACCCTTTGAATATCCTGATTGTAGGAAAGTTTTCAGTCAGAATTCCCACCTTGTGATACACCAGAGGACACACACAGGAGAGAAACCCTATGAATGTCCTGATTGTGGGAAAGGTTTCAGTCAGAATTCCCACCTCATGATACACCAGAGAACACACACAGGAGAGAAACCCTTTGAATGTCCTGATTGTGGGAAAGGCTTCAGTCAGAATTGCAACCTCGTGGTACACCAGAAGACACACACAGGAAAGAAACCCTATGAATGTTCTGATTGTGGGAAAAGTTTTAATGATAATTCTAGTCTGGTGAAACACCAGAGGACTCACATAGGAAAGAAACCTTTTGAATGTCCTATCTATGGGAAAGGTTTCAGTCGGAATTGCAACCTTGTGGTACACCAGAGGAGTCACACAGGAGAGTAACCATATGAGTGTCCAGACTGTGCAAAGATTTCAGTACTAAGGATAGCCTTCTAAAACATATGCTTATACACATAGGGAAGGAACCATTTTAATGCCCCGAGTGTGCATGGTGCTTCAGGAAAAGTTCCACCCTTACTGCACACAGGAAAATCCACCTGAGGCCCAAAGTGATGAGTGTAGAGAAGGCTTGAATTTCATTTTAAATGTCCCATTGTAATTTCAGCTGAGAAATTGACTCTCTAATTTGAGTACAAAGAATTTGCCTGATTTTTTGTCATCAAATATGTGATGGTATTAGATGGAAAGGAGGAAAGAAAAAAAGTGGAACATGTTAATTTGATAATGTTATCTGACCATCAGCAGCAGAAGTTGCTGGATATTTATTTTTGCAGAAATTGTAGAAATCTGCAAAAATCTTTTTAGGAGTGTTCTTTCCATTTTTATCATAACAAATGATAGAAATGCCACATGCAGAGGCCCCATCTTCTTTTCCCTGGGTGTCCTCGATATTTTTAGCCCCAGAATTCCCCAGCCAGCATCTTTTCAGGATAAGAGACTCAGGCTATAGTTAGAGATTGTGGCTCCTCATATAATGAGAAAATGAGAGAAGAGAAATACCGTATTTTTTGGTGTATAAGGCACTCAGGAGGATAAGACCTTAATTTTGGGGAGGAAAAAAAATTTCTGCCTCTGTCTGACCGCATCCATCGGTATTTATCTGGCTAGCTTCCTTGCAGCAAATAGCAAACAGCCAGATCAGCTTCAGCACATTTTGCAGCCTGATTCAGCACGAGCAGCTGATTGGCAGGTAGATTGCCCTCCGGAATATCCCCAATCAGCTGTTTCAGGCTGCAGGGATTGCTACAGAGCATCACGGCCTCCGTGCCTTGCATTTTTGGCCTCTGTGCCTCGCATTTTCAGCCTCTGAAAGCTCCATTTCTGTCAGATAGGAATTTTCCTACCAAGAGGCGATCTTAGGATCTTGCTTCCTTGAAGTCATTCGTACTTAGAAAATAAAACCGAGATTCAAATCTAATTAACAAAATATTTATTTCAGTACAAAAGTAACAAAAATAAACCCTTAATAAGCTACATCTTCTCAGCTAAGTATTTAACATCTGCCTCGGGCGAAGTATCGAAGAAGAAGGGAAGTGGGAGTAGACAAAACTCCTGGAATGCATGCATGTGTAGTAAAACATATCACATGTCTGCTTGATTAGAAATTACAGTAAACCTAGTAAACAGTAGAGTTGCACAACTGGCAATTATTCACATCGTGACAATTTCAGACCTGTTCAAGGCTGCAGGAATTGCCAGAGCACATTGCCGCCAATGGCCGCCTCTGCGCATCGCATTTTCGGCCTCTGCACATTGCATTTTCAGCCTCCACAGCCCCGTTTTTGGCCTCTGCATGTTGTGTTTTTGAGCGGTTCCAGGCTGCCGATCCTGCCCGAAAACACAACACGGACAGGCCAAAAATGGGGCATGTAGAGGCCGAAAACGCGATGCAGAGATTCTGAAAATGCGATGTGCAGAGGCAGCGATCAGTGGAGATGTGCTCTGGCAATCCCCGCAGCCTTGAACGAGTCTGAAATGGAGTGTTCGGAGGCTAAAAACAGACACAGATGCCAAAAATGCAAGGCACTGTGGTGGCGATGGTCTGTGGCAATCCCTGCAGCCTCGAACAGGTCTAAAACGCAATGCGCGGAAGGTGAAAATGGCCAAAGGGTGGGGGATGGTGGGTGGGCGGGGCTACCTTCAGTGTATAAGACACACCCAAATTTTCACCCTCTTGGGGGGGGAGTGTGTCTTACACTCCGAAAAATACGGTAGTTTATCTTTTCCTAACAATTGCAGAGGGATCAACATTTATCCTTTCCTAACAATTCCAGAAATTCATTGCACCAAGCATGTCTGCTCAGATTTTGTCAAGAATGAGGCACGCAAGTGGAAGAAACCATATGAATGCCAAATATATTGGGGGAGTTTGGGGCAGTGACAAAAGCAGTGTAGAATTTCAGATGTAAAGGTTGTTCTGCCCTACAGGTGACCTTCATGGAGAAGAGCTGTAGGAATATTGAGTTGAGGAGAAAAGATGTGTCAGGTCCCCATAGATCCTTATCGGGATGCTGCCATTCTGGCGGGGAGGGCCTGAATACCATTTTATGACCTTTTCCTGTTTCTGATCTTTTTTCAACTTTGATGTACTTTCCTGGGAATGGGAGGGGGAGGAATTGCCTGTGGCCGTCTGTTTTGTCTCCGCTCCAACAGAACGAGCAAGCAGTGCCTGAGAACAACTTCTTACCACCTTCTCATCTCTGAGTTCTCACAACCACTTCACACCTGTGGATTGGCAGAGGGGAGGGGTTTCTATAACTTTTTACCTAATGGTTCTGAGCAGGAACTTCAGATCCTACCTTATTCTACTTACTATCACTGTCTCTCAATAAATGTTTCCTTTTCAAATCCCTCCTGTTTCAAGAGTTCTGCTTTCGTGAAGAGAGAGGAGAGGCAAATCCTTACACTGTGTTTTTGAGCACAGTATCTCCAGGTTTATTCTCAATGCCTGTTGTGATCTCCTTCGCATGGAGGTGCCTGCCTCCTTGTTAGTCTTTGATGGCTGGGGTGTGAGAGCAGCACCAAGGGTCTGACATTTTGTGGTTCCCCCCTTGGTTGGGAAATGTGAGAAAAAAATTGTACAGTAAATGTTTCATTTCTAAAGCAGCATTGCGTAAGAATCATGTATAGATTTTGGGGGGGGGGAGGAAAGTGTCAGCATTTATGTAAACATTGAGACAGGGTAATCCAACACTCTTCCCAACACATGGGAGACATTTCCTGTTTTTCATTTCTCTCCCAGGGCTCCTTAATTTTTTTTCAAATTTTATCCTTCAAATATAAAGAGGAACATTATTTTTAGCAGCGAAAGTGATGTTTTAGCTATGCAGATAGATTATCCTGATTTTGCTGGGATTGGAAGACACCAAAGAATTCCAAGATTGTTCATTTCACCAGCAGAATTCAAACAGACAGGCTACAATTTTTTTAGATCTGATCCCTCTGAAGGATACTCGGTGACCAGGAGCAGATCAGGACTGGCGTGTGGAGAAACCAAGATGTAACTCAGTGATCTGTCTGGATAATCACTGGGGACTTTCCATGCCTGAGTGAATACAAACTCTATCTCCCTGCTCCTAGCCCAGCAGTGTCACCCACCCTATCCTATGCCCAGAAGCCCCCAATGCACAGATTAAAGAAAAGATCTTGGGAGATATGCAAACTCCATTACTAAAGAGATGAGGGGAAAACATCTCCCAAGTCTGCAGCATATGGATCCTATTCAGAAGAGCCTCACAGAGAAACCTCTCTAATTCAGAGGAGTATAAGAAGGTGGGAGAAGGTACAAGAAAGATACTTGTGTCAGGGAATTGTCCAGCCTGTGTCTAAAATGAGTCAGAGACGCTGACAAGAAATTGTGGCTTTATATAAATATATTTACAGTAAATAAGAGGCAAACAGGAGCATAGTGAGGTAAAATCAACACAGCAGGAACATCATGAGGTAAAACACAGAGCACATGGCAAAAAGGCGGGAAACAAGGAAACGCCTTTTCACTCAGGGCAACCAATTACAGTTTAGATTGCCTCATGCAGTAGCCAGCTCTCTTTAAGCAATAGCAATAGCAATAGCACTTTACTTATATACCGCTTCATAGTGCTTTACAGCACTCTCTAAGCGGTTTACAGAGTTCAGCATATTGCCCCCAACAATCTGGGTCCTCATTTTACCCACCTCGGAAGGATGGAAGGCTGAGTCAACCTTGAGCCTAGTGAGATTTGAACAGCTGAACTGCTGAACTAGCAATCAGCTGAAGGTCGCAATGCTGCTTTTAACCACTGCGCTATCTCAGCTCCTGCTGAGATACGTGCTCCTGCTGTAACGTGTTCTGACTCTTTACATAACCCCCACTGTTCCAGTTATAAATTTAAACATCTTGATGCCCCTCCAATTTATAGTTGGTCCATTGTAACCAAGTTATTTCACAAGATCCTTTATTTAAGAACTACCAAAAGTCCAAAGAACAAACAAACCCTAAGAAGTAACTGGGTTTTTGAAATGAAGACCATTTTTCTAGTTAATCATATTTTATGCATTTTAATTAATAACATCAAGCTAATCTTTTGCCAGCTCAATAATGGACTATGTGGTGTGTGATTGGTCTGTTCTAAAGAGGGGGGAATGATTTGAATTGTGCTGGCCACAAATTGAAGTGAAAATTATAATAAGCTGACACGTGATTGGCGTGCTTCTACCCTTGCTTAATCTCTTCTGTTCATTTTCCTCACAAAGCATCCCTTTTCTTCTTAGCCCTACTATTTTGCTGGCCTGTTGTCCTCTGATGTGACAATCCCTATCTCACAGCTGGCATCCCTCCTGCCCACCATGGCTGCTCCTGCCCCCTTTTGCCCGGTGTCATCACCATTGTCATATCAGAGGAGCTGGGCAGGGCAAGGGGTTCTCTGGGAACTGTCATGCCATGGCTCTCACCAACTTGCACTGAGCATCAGCTGGCCAGCAGGTATATGGGTGGCTGTGGCTACTTCTGTGTGGTTGGATGTAATCTGTGCTCTTTGGCTCCAGTTGCTGCTGATGATGGTGGCATGGTCCATCCTCTCACCACACACAGTGCCTTCTGCCCACCTGCTTGCTCACCTGCCTGCACACCCGGGCATTCTGCCCACCAGTTTGCTCACACGCCCAGCACCCCTGCGGTCTGCTCACCCACTCACCTGCCTGTGTACTTCATGCCCTCTGCCAACCAGCCCAGACATCCCACATCACCAGCCTGTGAATCCTACACAATCTGCCCACACACTCATTCCCATAGCAAGTTGTCCCTGAAGCAAGTTAGCCATGTCGGGATGTCCTGCAAGGAGTTGGCAGAGACGAGTTGCCCCATTCTGCCAGATAGTTTCAAATTTAAACATGTTAAAAGTTTCTAATTTTTAAAATATTAAAATCATATTTAATTTGTCCTTCCTCTCACTCATTTTGGCACCATTCCTTTTTTGCGCAATTGTCATTATGTCTCATTATGGTTAGGAGCTGAAAAGCTTGAAATGGACCAAAAGCTTATGAATCTTTGAGAGGGCTATACCATAGGGCAGGGGTCAGCAACCTGCCGCTCTGGAGGGCCCTCTGCTGTGGCTCCCTGTCACCCTGTCGTGGCAGAGGGATGGCCGGAGCCTTAATGCGGGAGCGAAGTGCCTTTTCACTTGCCTTTGTGTGGCAAAAGCATTCCGCCTTCATCGAGGTACATTTGCTGTTGCCGCCAGCAAATAGGGCTGGGAGAGAACAGCAGTGGTGGATCTTGCGGAGTGGGGGCCATTCCCCAAGTCTGGCCTTCCTCCTCATTGGCAAGGGCAAGAAAAAGAAGGGGGTGGTGTGAGGAAGCACTCCCCTCTCCCACCAAGTGCCAACCACAACAGCCCAGCCGGAGGGGGAGATGGCCTGGCAGAAGAGCCCCCATTGGCAAGAGGCCTGGCCCAGCTCTCGCAGTGTGATGTTGTTTGGCGCCTCCAGATGTGAACTGCCACCTTTGAAATGCGCTGCTTTCTGTTGCCTGTGCCTTTCCCGATCTCAGTTCTTTTGCTCCTATTTCCCATAGAAAAGAAAACACAGGGAGCCACAAAAGCTGAGTAGACATGGCGGGGGGGGTCATGTGACTGGGTGGGAGTGAGTGACGTCGAGTTGGCCATGCCCACCCTGGTTTTGTGGCTCCTGGTGTCTTGTTTTCTGTGGGAAACGGGTCCAAGTGGCTCTTTGAGTGTTTAAGGTTGCAGACCCGTGCCATAGGACATAATCTTGCTTTCTAAAACAACGTTCAGAATTTACCCCAACGAGGACAAATTATAGTGGACACAGATTTCTGAATAAAATAGGACATGGAACAGAAGACATTGAAAGACTTTGTGGTTGGCTGGGTACCACAGAGTTCATTGCCAAGAGTGGTTTTTCTTTTTATTCCAATTCTGCAATTTTTCCTTTTTTGGGGGGCGAGTTGGGTATTGGAGATGTCTGATGCATACAAGAAAATCCCCAGAAGGCAAGAAAGGTGGACAACACATATCAACATGAGGATAAAAATAATAATTTATGTCATGATTAAGAGTTAAGTGCAGAGCAGAAATAAAGAAACATTACCATATTTTTCAGAATATAAGACGCACCGGAGTATAAGATGCACCTTAATCTGGGAGGAGGAAAACAAGAAAAAAAAACAATTCTGCCTCTTCCTACTGAGTTTCCCTGAAAATAAGACATGTCCCGATAATAAGGCCAACAGGGCTTTTCAGAGCATTAGCTGAAATAAGCCGCCTTGAAAATAAGCCCCCTTCCCCAACTACGTACACGCATCCCCTTCCCCATCTGCCACCCCCAAATTGTGCCCAAACATCTTACCAGAGTCTGGCAGCTTGCTGCTTCTCTTTCTTGGCAGGTCTTTGCAGGGAAACTCCTTGAAATGTAAAGAAAAACGTTTCGCGAGTGCGAGCAATTAACAACTTCTCGCACTTGCGAGAAGTTTTTCTTTACAATTCAAGGAGTTTCCCTTGCCTTACCAGACGCTGGTAAGATGTTCGGGCACAATTTGGGGGTGGCACGTAAGGTAGGGGATGGGGAGAGGCGGGCTGCAAAACGCACATCTTACCAGCGTCAGGCAGCTTCACCGCTTCTCTTTCTCGGCAGGTCTTTGCAGGGAAACTCCAATGTAAAGAAAAACTTCTGAATGAGCTGCCGCCGCCCGGGAGAATAATGTGAGTAATGGGCTCTCTCACAGCGCCTCTTCTCTCTCTCTTATTCTCCCGAGTGGCAGCTGTGTGTCCAGAGATCGGCAGGCCAGATTCAGTGAGCCAGATGCACCGCTGCCACTCAGGAGAAGAAGAGAGAGAGGAGGTGCTGCAAGAGACCCCATTTCTCATGTAGTTCCCTTCCCAGGCAGCGGCAGTGCATTCAGCTCCCCGAATCTGGCCTGCCGATCTCGGCCGGCGAGAGGGAGTGCCAGGTGGGGAGGGGTGGGGCAGCGGAGAAATGAGATGCAAGAAATCTTTGTCTCTTCCAAACTCTGCCAAAAATGAGTCTTTGTGAGACTCATCGCACCTGCGCAGCCTCTTGGAGCGAAAGGGGAGAAAGATTTATTGCATGCAGCATGCAGCCAAAAGGTACCTTGTCCTCTCCCCCTGCTACCCAAAAGGTTTGCTCGCGGGCTGCTTCTCCTGCTGCGCCTGGCTAGAAGTTTGGCTGTCAGCTCGGGTTTGGTCGCCGGCTGCTTCTGCTCAGCGGGGATGGCTGAGGCGCTGCAGGTATTGCTGCTGCCCTTGCCACCGCTGCCTACGGAAGCCCCAGCTGGCCCCCTGCAGGCCAAGCTCAGCTGTGGGCAGGGAGCACTGGCCGTGGCGGGAGCACTGGCCGTGGCGGGGCTGCCCTCAGTGTGGCTGCCCGGTGTCTTGCTGCCGGGCACCTGGGAAGAGTAAGCGGGGCCTGCGGGAGGAAGTGAGTGCAGGCAAGTGTCCTGCGAGGCTCCCCTCCCCAGGAAGAATCCGGCTCAATTGCCGTCCCATCTGATGATTCCCAAGGTAGAGGGGATTTTTGGGCATGCCGGCAGGCGCTCCGGTCAGTCAGCGCTCAAATGGGGGGACCGTGGGGAGATTGAAGTGGAGAGGAGCAGGGGGGAAGTGGAGGCATCCAATGACCATCACCATAGAGCCGAAAGCGCAATCGCAGAGGAGCCGCTGCCCTGGCTGGGGTTTGGAAGCCAAAGAGTTGGAGTTTCTGGAAAGACTTCTGCTGCTTTCCTTGTGTGCAGCCAAAAGCAGAAGCAGCAGAAGTCTTTCTTTCTTTCTCTCCTCCAAACTTTGGCTCTTTGGCTTCCAAAGCCCAGCCAGGGCAGTGGCCGCTCTGTGAGTGCGCTTTCCACTCTATGGTGACAGCTGGATCTGGAACTGGAACTAAACAGACTCCAGTAAGACGCTCTGCCTCTGGCGGCGTTTTGAAATGCGCTCCTGCCTGCACGGAGAGGAGGCAAGGCAGGGATCGATACTCGCCTCCTCTCCGCACAGGTAGGAGTGCATTTCAAATTGCTGTAGGCAGAGCCCAGAGGAGCCGAGCCAGTCCCACGGGATGTTAGTGCACCCCTCTCGCTTGCTCTCTTTCTCTCCGAGGAACGCGACGGATCTACAAGTCCCAGGTAGGACGCACATCTCACGGCTTGCCCCGCCCCACCTCACCTGCCACCCCCAAATTGCGCCCCACTGTGAGACGCGCATCCTACCTGACACTTGTAGCTCTGTCGCGTTCCTCGGCGTTGTGTCCAGAGAAGCCCATTATAAAAGAAAACTTCTCGCGAGTCCGAGAAGTTTGAAATCGCGAGAAGTTTTCTTTTACAATGAGCTACAAGTGTCAGGTAGGACGTGCGTCTCGCAGCCCAGCATGTCCCACCTGCCAGATATGAGTCTCTGTGAGACTCGTCACACCACCGCGCTGCCTTGTGGAGCAGGACTCTGCAAGGCTTTTTGTACTGTTGCATGCACGAAAAGCAGCACTACGCCAGCTGTGCCGGTATGATGAAGCTCGCAGCAGTCCTGCAGTTCATGCATGCAACGGCACAACAAGCCTTGCAGAGTCCTGCTCCATGAGGTGGTGGCGGAGGGCCAGCCGCTCGGCCGATGCCAAGAAGAGGGAGGGGAGGCGATGGCGATGGGACATCCAGTCCCACGCTCGCCGCCTACTGCACCCCCAAAATAATAAACCCCCGATAATAAGGCCAAGGCCATATTTCGAGGTTCAAAAAAATATAAGCCCCTGTCTTATTTTTGGGGAAACACGGTATCAGCATCAACTGCGTCCTCACTTCCACTCAGATTTTGATAACGAGCAGCACAGATCTTTCATCCATTTAAAACAAACCCTATCACCCAATGGGCATTTAATGGAGTGGGTGGGGTGGGGGATGATTTTCATGGGGACAGAAGAGAGACTTGGCACTGAAGGCACTCCCGTCTTCCTACCTATATCCGTAGGCATTGAAAGCCTGGCTTTCTCGCAGCAAGATTTGATAGAGACGCAGCATTTCAGTCCTCCTGGACACTGCCATCTTATAAACATGTTGCCAGGCTTCCCAGCAAGCCCCCTGTGCCTTTGCTGCCTCAGTCAGAGCCTGATTCCCAAAGTCAGGACTTATTTGGTGAATGGGGCGCTGTATGAGAGGCGTAAGGCAATGCGGCTCACCGCTCTGCCTGCCCCTTCTCCAGATGACCCAGGTGGAGGGTGGTTGGCTTCTGCTCCTGGCCCAGGAGACGGATCTGGCCAGGAGGAAAGGGAAAGTGAGTCTGTGGAGGAGAAGTGCGCAGCTCTGCAATGTGCATCGGAGAACTAGGATAGGAAAGCATTTTAGGGTGGCAGCACCGGCTGTAACTGCCTGCCACCTGAAATGCAATGCACTTTTTTGACTTCCACACACCCGGTTGAAGATCCCCCACCCTCTTCCCTACATATTCATACAACAGGGCAGCTTTATCATGGCAGCCGTTCAAGCGGACGGTGAACTGCCTCCACTTCCTATCGTGCCCCACCGGGATGGGGAAGCCGCTGCTGCCAGGCACCAGCAGGTTGAGTGGAGCTGCCTGCGCCATGGACGAACCCCCACCCTGTGCCTTCCCCCCTCTCCCCCGCCCCCGGCTGCTTTGCCTTGCTCCGCACATGGTGGGGAAGGACTCAGAGGGGAGCCTGGGAGGGGGGAGGGGAAAGAGAGCGTGGAATGGGGGGGGATCCATCCTCCCCAATCCTGATTAAGGAATCCTCACAGGCCAGCTACCAGGGGAGCGATCCGTGTGGTTCTCCAGCCAGGAAACTTCATAATGGGAAGAGTAGAGGGGGGAAACCCGTCCAGCCGTGAAGCCGTGAAGCCTGCACTGAGCGACAGGAGCCGAAGCAGCCTTCCAAAAGGAAGGTTTTTGGAATCAGGGAGGAAAATTTGGACGAGGTTGGGAGCAGGCACGTCTCTCGATTTCTGAAGTCGTTTGAGTTCCATTTCGCTGATTGCTCTGGTGAGAACTCCGCCGCTACCAAGGCTGCTTGTGAGATGGAAGGGTTTGTCCAGGCGCATGTGGTGCAAGCCCTGGGGGAAACCAACCGCGGTGATGCTTTGCCATTGTTGCAATTCCAATTTCTGTGATCGGTACGCAGGGCGTGAGATCAGGGGGGAGAAGTACCTTCTCCCAATTGTTATCTATACCGTGGCTGATTTTTATAGCGTCCCCTCCTCCTGGGCCATGCCTGCACTTCGCTCACCCCATTTTCCACATTCGTTAAAGATATGTTACGGTGTTTGCACCGTGCTGGGCGTACGTTTCCCTTCTACCTGCTTGCAGTGATTCGGTGGAACCGCAATCTTGTGCCCTGCGTCCCAATAGCAGAAATCGGCACGAGATCGCGGTTCCCACCGAATCACTGCAAGCAGGTAGAACGGGAGATGTTCACCCGGCACAGTGCAAATGCTGTAATGTGTCTTTAACGAATGTGGAAAATGGGGTGAGCAAAGTGCAAGCATGGCCCAGGAGGAGGGGATGCTATAAAAATCACCTGCAGTATAGATAACAATTGGGAGAAGGTGCTTCCCACCTGATCTTGCGCCCTGCACCCCGATCGCAGAAATCAGCATGAGAACGTGGTTCCCACCGAATCACTGCAAGCAGGTAGAACAGGAGCACCGGAAAATGCAACGCGCGGAGGCCGAAAACCTCTGAAGGGTGGGGGCCGGTGGGTGGGTGGGGTACATTCAGTGTATAAGACGCACCCAAATTTTAACCCTCTTTTGGGGGGTAAAAAGGTGCGTCTTATACTCCAAAAATACGGTAATTGAATTTCATTGTACAAAGAAGAAACATTAAAACTAACACAAAGGAAATAGCAGAATACCCAACAAAATATCTCCTAAGAGATAAATTAGACACCAAAAAATTTACTAACATCACATATCTAACAAAACTGAGCAAACTAAAAGACAATCAAATGCCAGAGGAGCTGGTCCATGGGGCCAGGCAAGAAGCTACCAGTCCCCAATCAGAGGAACACTCCATTTCCTCAGAAGAAAAGTCCGAAATTCTTACTAAATCTGCATTTAAAATGGCAGTGTATGGTGTCCCTGTAATAAAGAAAGCCTGATGATCAGTCAGCCATGTGCTTTGGTGGAATATTTTATTTTTCTCTTTTATTTTTTAAAATGTATTTTAGAAATACGTTTAGAAATAGTAATAACTGTGAGAGGGATCTTGGCGTCCTAGTAGACCACAGGTGTCAAACTTGATTGTGTCACGGGAAAAGATGTATCACAACTTTTTTTGCCTTTGTGGAGCTGGGGTGGATGTGGCCTGTGTGTGACACATCCAGCCTGCCGGCCACCAGTTTAACAGGCCTGTAGTAGACAACCATTTAAATATGAGCCAACAGTGCGCTGCAGGTGCCAAAAATCCAATGCAGTTCTAGGCTGCAGTAACAGAGGGATAGAATCAAGATCATGTGAAGTGTTAATATCACTTTATAATGCCCTGGTAAGGCCACACTTGGAATACTGCATCCAGTTTTGGTCACCATGATGTAAAAAAGATGTTGAGACTCTAGAAAGAGTGCAGAAAAGAGCAACAAAGATGATGATAGGATGGAGGCTGAAACATATAAAGAAGGGTTGCCGGAATTGGGTATGTATAGATTAATGAAAAGAAGGAATAGGGATGACATGATAGCAGTGTTCTGATATCTCAGGGGTTGCAACAAAGGAGAGAGAGTCAAGCTATTCTCCAAAGCACCTGAAAATAGAAGAAGAAGCAATGGATGGAAACTAATCAAGGAGAGAAACTAAGGAGACATTTCCTGACAGGTAGAATAAATATCAGTGGAACATCTGGCCTACAGAAGTTGTGAATGCTCTAACACTGCAAGTTTTTAAGAAGTGATTGGACAACCATTTGTCTAAAATGGTATAAGGTTTCCTGCCTAAGCAGAGGGTTGGTCTAGAAGACCTCCAAGGTCCCTTCCAACTCATTCTGATCTGTTCTGTTCTATTCTTTCTTCTTCTATATATTGACAATTGTCCCCTCTTTCTTAGCCCCCATTTTCTAGGCCCTGCTGCATATTTTCCTCTATCTGTGACTTAATGAAGACTTGCCTGCAAATAAATTTACAGAATTTACACATGGGATTTAACATTTAGCAGATATACAATTTCCTCTTTCAGGAATAAAGCTTCATGCTGGATGCTCTTGGATGCAGCTTTGGTCAATAGAAGTGAAGCTGGCTCCCCTGGAGCGTCTCACCTGATGGTGCTGCCAGGTCTAAATCCTTGAGAGCCACATTAAATAAGTCATAAAGATTTGGAGTGTAGAGAGGCTTTGATCTCCACTGAGAGACACCCCCAAGAAAGCTAATTCTGTAAAAAAAAAAACAACCCACCAACACATAATGACCTTTTAGGGCTGTGCACATAATCTTCGTAAGCTAAATAGCCTCACATTTCGCTCACATAGAGCCAAGGTGGTGCAGTGGTTAAAGTGTAGCACTGCAGTTCAGCAGTTCAAATCTCACCGGCTCAAGGTTGACTCAGCCTTCCATCCTTCTGAGGTCGGTAAAATGAGGACCCAGATTGTTGGGGGCAATATGCTGAACTCTGTAAGAGGGCTTAGAGAGGGCTGTAAAGCACTATGAAGCGGTATATAAGTCTAAGTGCTATTGCTATTGCTATTGCTATTTCACTTGGCTCAGTTGCAAAGGTCGGTTGCTAGAAGTCAAAACCAACATGATAGCATTTAAACAGTGAAAACATCTTGCAAACGCCTTAGGTAGTAAGTAGAGAGGGGACAAGCGTGTTTTTCTGCCTCCTACGGTATCTGGAGATGGCGATCAGGTAGGCAACATCTGTGCCTGAAAAGTGCATAATTTTTCAACTATGGAGTTAAAACCATCGAGTAACCTATTGCTAGAAAGGATTGGACGGGAGGAGAAGCGTAGAAGATCTTCCTCTTCCGGATGACTCATGGGAGGAAGGTGGTGTGTAGAGTGGCTTTTCTGCTCTTCCCATGGTCGAAGCAGCAGCTGGAAGGTGAGTTGAGGGCAGGTGGGAGGAGAGTCCGGGAGCAAGTCGGGCTGTTCGGTTTCCTCCACGGCCTGGAATGTTCCTCCCCACATTTAAGCCCACTGGCGATGCACGCTGTGAAACTGGTGGCTGCAAGTTTCCTTCTGGTGGGAAGATTTAAAATGCCTCTTTTAAGTTAAGGTTGATTCTCCAGAGGTGGTGGGTGCTCCATCACTAGAGGAGTGTAACAGAGGAACATAGTTTGAAGGATCCTTGGAGGTCTTCTATTCCAACCCCCTGATCAGGCAGGAGACCCAATATTATTTCAGACAAATGGCTGTCCAGTCTCTGTTTAAAAGCCTCCAGTGATGGAGCACTCACAACTTCTGAAGGCTAAGCTGTTCCACTGGTTAATTGTTCTGGGTGTCAGGAAATTTCTCCTTAGTTCTAGGCTGCTTTTCTACTTGCTTAGTTGCCATCCAGTTTCTTGTCCTACCTTCAGGTGCTTTGGAGAATAGGTTGACCCCCACCTCTTCTTTGTGGCAGCCCCTCAAGTATTGGAACACTGCTATCATGTCACCCCTAGTTCTTCTTTTCACTAGACTAGACATACCCAATTCCTGCAACCGGTCTTTATTTGTTTCAGCCTCCAGCTCCCTAATCATCCTTGCTGCTCTTCTATGGGCTCTTTATGGAGTCTCAACACCCTTTTTATATTGTGGTGATCAAAACTGGATGCAGTATTCCAAGTGTGGTGTTACCAAAGCCTTATAAATTGGTACTAACGCTTCACTTGATCTAGATCCTGTGCCTCTGTTAATACAGCTTAAGATTACATTGAATTATTTGGCCACTGCAGCACACTGTTGGCTCACATTTAAACGATTGTCCACTAGGACTCCATGTTCCCTCTCATATATAATGCCAGGTTCCACCTATTCTATTCTATTCTATTCTATTATTCTATTCTATTCTATTCTATTCTATTTATTTATTTATTTATTTATTTATTTATTTATTTATTTATTTATTTATTTATTTATTTATTTGTCAAACATGTACAGGATAGTAGTTGTTTGTATAAACATAACATAAGTAAAAAGTTCTGATAAAAGAGGACAATAGGACAGTAGGACAGGGATGGTAGGCACAGTGGTGCGCTTATGCACGCCCTTTACAGACCTCTTAGAAATGGGGAGAGGTCTACTGTAGACAGTCTAAGGTTAAAGTTTTGGGGATTTGTACCTGTACATTTGGTTTTTTCTTGCTTAAGTATAGAACCTTGGTTTTTTCCCCTCTATTGAGTTTCATTTTCTTAAATAGGGCCCAATGTTCAAGTCTGTTGAGATTCTTCTGTATCTTGACCCTATCTTCTAGGGTGTTGGATATTCCTGCCAGCTTGGTGGCATCTGAAATTTGATGAGTTTGGTGAATATAAATCACCAGGACCTGATTCTCAGAACACCAGGATTTGGAGGAAACTGGCAGGTGTTATCTCAGAACCATTGTACCATATCTTTCAAAAATCCTGGGGTACACCGGGGTATTACCTGAGAATTGGAAAAGAGCTGATGTAGTTCCTATCTTTAAAAAAAAAAACAGACCCAGGAAACTACAAACCAATCAGCCTAACAGCGATACCTGGGAAGATACTGGAAAAAATAATAAAAAAGCAGCTCTGTAAACATCTAGTTTTTCTCCACATTAAATTTCATTTTGTTGGAGAGGGCCCATTGTTCAAGTCTGTCAAGATCTTTTTGGATCCTGAGCTTGTCTTCTGGGATGCTGGCTATTCCTGCCAGTTTAGTGTCATCTGCAAATTTGATGAGTTCTCCTTCTATACCCTCATCTAAGTAATTTATGAAGATATTGAAGAGTACTGGACCTAAGACAGAACCTTGTGGTACCCCACTTACTTCCCTCCATTGGATGTGGTATCATTAAGGACTATTTGTTGAGTATGGTTTGTCAGCCAGTTACGAATTCATCTGGTGGTAATGCTATCTATCCCACTTTTTTTCTAGCTTACCAAGAAGTAGGTTGAGGTCTACTTTGTCAAATGCCTTGCTGAAGTCTGAATCCACAGCATTTCACTGGTCTACTTTGTCGAAGAATGAAATAAGATTGGTTTGGCATGATCTGTTTTTAACAAACCTGTGCTGGCTATTAGTTATAATTTTATTTGTTTCTAGATGTTCACAGATCTGTTTTTTTATTATTATTTTTTCCAGTATCTTCCCAGGTATCAATGGTAGGCTGATTGGTCTGTAGTTTCCTAGGTCTATTTTTTTCCTTTTTTTGAAGATGGGAACCACATCAGTTCTTTTCCAATCCTCTGGTAGTTTCCCAGTGCTCCAAGATTTTTTAAAGATATGATACAATGGTTATGAGATAACATCTGCCAGCTCTTTCAGAACTCTGGGATGTAATTCATCAGGTCCCGGTGATTTATATTCATCAAGATCAGACAAGTGTTCTCTTACCATTTTCTTGCTTATTTTAATTTTTATTTCTAGTTTGTCTTTTACAGTTTTTGGTAGGTTGGACAATAGTTTCCTTTTGTGTGAAGACTGATACAAACAATGAGTTAAGCAGCTCTGCTTTCTCTCTACTGCCTGTTACTTCCTTGCTATCTTCTCTCTTTAGTGGACCGACTGTTTCCTTGACTTTTTATTTATTTATTTATATGTTGAAACTTTTTTATTATCTTTGACTTTTGTTGCAAGTCTTTGTTCATTGTGAGCCTTTGCTTTCCTGACTTCATCTTTGCAGATTTGGGCTATCTGCTGATATTCTGCCTTAGTTATCTGTCCCTCTTTCCACCTTTTGTACTTATCCTTTTTGTCTTTCAGTTTATCAGAGAGAGAGGTCTGCAACCCTGGCTGGTTTCTTGTTGGATTTCTTGTTTTCCCTTTTAGTAGTATAATGTTTATATATGATCATATTTTTCAGTGTTTCCCAAGTTTCTTGCGTTGTTTTCCCCTTTAGAGTTTTTATCCATGAAACTTTGCTTATAGTCTCTCTGAATTGGTTAAAATCAGCTCTTCTAAAGTTTAAGACACTGGTTGGATTATATTCTATTCTGGTTGGATTATATTCTGTTCTTGCATATGTTGTACGCAGCCCTGAGTCCCCAGGGTGTAGGGCGGCATATAAGAACACTTAAATAAATAAATACACAAATAAATAAATAAATATTGCTTGTGTTTGCATTATATTGAATTTCAGTAAGAGGTCGTCACTCTCGCCCAACTTCAACTCCTTCTATCACTTCTTCTCTATTAGTAAGAATTAGGTCCAGTATAGTTTTTCCTCTAGTTCATTCCTCTACCTTTTGGATGATAAAGTTGTCAGCTAAGTTGGTTAGGAATCTCTTCGATCTCCCACTTGCTGCAGAGTTTGTCTCCCAGTTGATATCAGGGTAGTTAAAGTCTCCCATTACTATTGTGATATTTTTCCTACATACATTTGTTAATTGATTAGCAAAGAGTTCATCTATTTCTTCTGCTTGGTTGGGTGGTCTATAGTATACACCTATAGCAATGTCATTTTTTCCCATTTTATATTGACCCTCTACAGATTCTAGGAGGTTTTTATCCTTGGTTTTGTGTATTTCTGTAGAGATGTAGTGATCTTTTATATATAATGCAATTCCACCTCCTCTTTTGTTAGGTCTGTTTCTTTTGAATAGTTTGCATCCTTCTATCAGTACATTCCAGTCATGAGATTCCTCCCACCAACTTTCAATAATGACAACTATATCATATCTGCTTTCATGTACTAATAGTTCAAGTTCACCCTGTTTGTTCCCTAAACTTTGAGCATTTGAGTATATAGGCATTTGAGTCCTTTATTGGTCTTGCTGTCCGAAGAGAGCCGACAGCTTAGAACTTTTTTTAAAAATTGTTTTTTAAAAAGGGTTTTTTTTAAGGTTGCCAAGTGGAGGAGAAATTCCGGGAGTTGAAGTCCACAAGTTTGAAGACCCTTGCACCCCCTTGGCAAGTTTAAGACTTGTGGACTTCAACTCCCATTCCTGAGCTAGTATGACTGGAGGAGGAATTCTGGGAGTTGAAGTCCACAAGTCTTAAAGCTGTCAAGTTTATTTATTTATTTATTTTGTGAGATTTATATACCGCCTCACAGTGCAAGCACTCTCTAAGCGGTTTACACCAGTAAGCAATGTATATTTACATTGCCCCCAACAATCTGGGTCCTCATTTTACCTACCTCGGAAGGATGGAAGGCTGAGTCAACCTTGAGCCGGTGAGATTTGAACCGCTGACCTGCGGATCAGTGTCAGCTAAAGTTTGAAGTTTGAAGACCCCTGGGTTAGGGGTTAGGGGTGCAAGGGTCTTCAAACTTGGCAAGTTTAAGACTTGTGGACTTCAACTCCCATTCCTGAGCTAGCATGACTGGAGGAGGAATTCTGGGAGTTGAAGTCCACAAGTCTTAAAGCTGTCAAGTTTGAAGTTTGTAAAAAGTGTACATGGTTGTAAAAAGTGTACATGGTTGTAAAACGTATTCTGCTACACTGGTATTTTATTAAATAATATATTACTACACCATTTAGTTCAGAATACTTTTCTCCTTGTTTTCCTCCCTTGGAGTGGGCTATGCTAGATAGTAGGAGCTCTTGGTTGTTTTCTTCTAAGAGTGACATGTTTCCATTGCTCTTTAGATACATATGGAGGCTCATTTTTTACGGAAGCTGTTTGTTCCCTATTGTGTTCGATTTGGGTATATCCATTTTCTTCTTTATATTCATATATGGAGTCATCATATTTTTTAGAAGCTGTCTGTTCCTTATTGTGTTTTATTTTGGTATGGTCTTCTTGTTTTGGTTGGGATTTCTTGTTTTGCTCATTGACTTTCAGAGCGCTAGAGTTGCCTCTAAACACTTTACTTTTTCTTCTAGTAATTCAAGTAGTTTACATTTAATACATACCGTATTTTTCGGAGTATAGGACGCACCTTTTTACCCGGAAAAAGAGGGTCAAAAACTGGGTGCGTCTTATACTCCGAATGTTGACCCCCTCCCCGCCACCATTCCTGCCTGAAGCCTGCCACTGCCACCGCCGCCCGCAGCGAGCCACCGCCCGAACTCCCCACTGCCACCGCTGCTGCACGCCGCCGCCCGAAAGCCCCCGCCGTTCTTGCCGCCGCCCGCTGCTGCCCGAAAGCCCCCGCCGTTCTTGCCGCCCGCTGCTGCCCGAAAGCCCCCGCCGTTCTTGCCGCCGCCCGCTGCTGCCCGAAAGCCCCCGCCGTTCTTGCCGCCGCCCGCTGCTGCCCGAAAGCCCCCGCCGTTCTTGCCGCCGCCCGCTGCTGCCCGAAAGCCCCCGCCGTTCTTGCCGCCGCCCGCTGCTGCCCGAAAGCCCCCGCCGTTCTTGCCGCCGCCCGCTGCTGCCCGAAAGCCCCCGCCGTTCTTGCCGCCGCCCGCTGCTGCCCGAAAGCCCCCGCCGTTCTTGCCGCCGCCCGCTGCTGCCCGAAAGCCCCCGCCGGTCTTGCCGCCGCCCGCTGCTGCCCGAAAGCCCCCGCCGTTCTTGCCGCCGCCCGCTGCTGCCCGAAAGCCCCCGCCGTTCTTGCCGCCGCCCGCTGCTGCCCGAAAGCCCCCGCCGTTCTTGCCGCCGCCCGCTGCTGCCCTAAAGCCCCCGCCGTTCTTGCCGCCGCCCGCTGCTGCCCGAAAGCCCCCGCCATTCTTGCCGCCTCCCGCTGCTGCCCGAAAGCCCCCGCCGTTCTTGCCGCCGCCCGCTGCTGCCCGAAAGCCCCCGCCGTTCTTGCCGCCGCCCGCTGCTGCCCGAAAGCCCCCGCCGTTCTTGCCGCCACCCGCTGCTGCCCGAAAGCCCCCGCCGTTCTTGCCGCCACCCGCTGCTGCCCAAAAGCCCCCGCCGTTCTTGCCGCCGCACGCTGCTGCCCGAAAGCCCCCGCTGTTCCTGCCGCCGTCGGACCATGGCAAAGCCGCTGCCACCGCTGCTGCCCACCGCCGCTGCTGCTGGACAACGGGAAAGCCGCCGCAGGGGCCGCCCCACAGCAAAGTCGCTCCTTTGATTTGCAAGTCGCTCCCGCCGCTGCTGGCTGCCGCCACCGCCAGACGACGGGAAAGCCGCCGGCGGCGAACCACAGCAAAGCCGCCGCGGCCGCCCCCCTTGCAGCCCCGCCCCCACCGCAGGACCCGCAGCCGCCCCCGTTGCAGCCCCCACCCCCGCTGCAGGACCCGAAGCCGACGCAGCCCCCGACGATGCCGATACTCACCACCGCCGATACTCGCCGCTGCCGGAGCCACCGCTGCTGCTGCCCGAAGCGAGCAGCCTGACAGGTATGAAGAGAAACTTCCAAGTTTGAAGAGCCCTGGGTTAGCGGTGCAAGGGTCTTCAAACTTGGCAAGTTTAAGACTAGTGGACTTCAACTCCCAGAATTCCTCCTCCAGTCATGCTAGCTCAGGAATGACTGGAGGAGGAATTCTGGGAGTTGAAGTCCACAAGTCTTAAAGTTGCCAAGTTTGAAGACCCTTGCCACCTCTAACCCAGGGCTCTTCAAACTTGGCAACTTTAAGACTTGTGGACTTTAACTTCCATTCCTGAGCTAGCATGACTGGAGGAGGAATTCTGGGAGTTGAAGTCCACAAAGTTGCCAAGTTTGAAGTTTAGGGTGTGTGTGTGTGCATATGATTGTATGAATATGGTTCTACATTGTTATAAAGGAAACATTATTGTTCTTTCTTGCAGAAAAATGTCAAAGCCAAAATGTGTAAAAAGTGTACATGGTTGTAAAAAGTATACATGGTTGTAAAAAGTATTCTGCTATACTGGTATTTTATTAAATAATATATTATTACACCATTTGGTTCAGAATACTTTTTTCCTTGTTTTCCTCCTCTAAAATCTAGGTGCGTCTTATACTCCGGTGCGTCTTATACTCCGAAAAATATGGTACATAGTTTCATGCAAAGATGGGCATGATAAAGAACCAAAATGGCAGGGACTTAACAGAGGCAGAAGAGATTAAGAAGAGGTGGCAAAATTATACAGAAGAACTATACAAGAACGAGCTTAATGTCCCTGATAACTGTGATGGGGTGGTCACTGATCTTGAGCCAGACATTCTGGAATGTGAAGTCAAATGGGCCTTGGGAAATCTGAGCAACAACAAAGCTAGTGGAAGTGACAGTATTCCAGCTGAACTATTCAAAATCTTAAAAGGTGATGCAGTAAAAGTGCTACACCCAATTTGCCAGCAAATTTGGAAAACTCAACAGTGACCACAGGATTGGAAAAAGTCAGTTTACATTCTAATTCAAAAGAAAGGCAATGCCAAAGAATGTTCAAACTACCGCACCGTTGCACTCATTTCACATGCTAGCAAAGTTATGCTCAAAATCACTTGGTCCAGGAATGCAATCTGGGATTCTGCCAAAGAGATTCCTCCTGCAACATGGTTGCAAGGTCTTTACACAACACAGCCTCTGACTCCTATTGCTTCTCGCCTTCTCCAGATACCTCCATCTTCTGCAGCATGTGAAAGAATCTGGTCTATGTTTGGAAACACTCACACTAAGTCAAGAAATAAACTGACATGTGAAAGGGTAGAGAAGCTTGTTTCGATCCGGGCAAACCTTCAGTTTTTAGAAGTTCATAATTGTGATGACGGACAAAAAAGAGTAGCTACAGAAGCAGAGACGGATACTGACAATTTCAGCTCAGAAAATGATTCTGATTAAATGTCCATTGAAACTTAGTCCCACTCTCTTCTTAACACTTCCCCCATCATCAATTCCTTTTATGAGAATGGGGTTTTGATGTAAGTTGGCACTGTCATGTGACATCATGCTTCATGATTGAGCTGCTTAGTGATGCAAATATCCAATTGCCGTAGATTAGTGAGGACTACTTGAGTGGGGAGATCACCAGTGTCCTTTGCATTGCTAAGAATTTGTGATTGACCCAACTAAACAACTGAATTTGATTGAATGTTGAACATGGATCTCAGTAGTCTTCCATGTCTCAAATGAATCATAAATAAGGTAAGAGACTATTCTACCATGTTTCCCTGAAAATAAGACCTGGTCTTATTTTTTGGGCTTGAAAATAAGCACTCGGGCTTATTTTGGGAGAGGCCTTACTTTTTTTAAGCACTACTGCTGGCCCTGCCCTCTCTGTCGCAATGTCTGCTTGCCTACGACTGCAACAGGCCAAGTTCTCAGCATGCCTCAACCTTCTTGGCACAGTACAAATATCATTAATTCCGAGCGTGGAGTGACAGACGGGGGGGAAGACAGGTAATCTGGACATTCTGCACATCTGCCTGAGTCACTGGAGGCTCATGGGAGGCTTGCGCGGCGGCACTGGCAGCAGGCACCATTATGGGGTAGGCAGGCGATCCAGACACCCTATACTGATGCTTGTTCGGCACAGCCACAGGCAAGCTGAGAGACGGAGGGACGGAGTGGGCAGTGCGTTGGGATTGTCTCTGCCTCTCCCATGCTTCTGCCTCCACCTGCTGCTGGTGCCACTGCGCTAGCCTCCTGTGAGCCTCCTGTGAGCCTCTTATGAGGAAAAAGAGGGAAAAAGCAAAGCGGCCGGCTGCAGAGCTACCTACAGTACAGAAACTGCCTTGGTCGCTCTGATGGATGATCTCTGGCGGGCCCGGGATGGGGGGAACTCCTCCATCCTGGTGCTACTTGACCTCTCAGTGGCTTTCGATACCATTGACCATGGTATCCTTCTGCATCGGCTCGGCGAGTTGGGAGTGGGAGGCACCGTTTTGCGGTGGTTCTCCTCTTATCTCGCCGACAGGATGCAGTCGGTGCTGGCAGGAGGGCAGAGATCGTCCCCTAGGCCCCTATCATGTGGGGTGCCTCAGGGGTCGGTTCTCTCGCCCATCCTGTTTAACATCTACATGAAACCGTTGGGTGAGATCATTCACAGACATGGGGTGTGTTTCTATTAGTACGCTGATGACACCCAGCTGTACATCACCACCCCGTCTGACTTCAGGGAGGCAGTTGATGTAATGTGCCGGTGCCTGGACGACGTTAAGATCTGGATGGGGAGGAACAGACTCAGACTTAATCCCGACAAGACTGAGTGGCTGTGGATATTGCCTCCTAAGGACCATGACAACTGTCCCTCCTTGGTCTTTGAGGGAGCGAAACTGACTCCCTCAGACCAGGCCCGCAACTTTGGGGTCCTCCTAGATCCACAGCTAAAATTAGACCATCATCTTTCTGCTGTGGCTAGGGGGGCCTTTGCACAGGTTCGCCTGGTGCACCAGTTGCGGCCATACTTGGAGAAGGAGGCTCTACTCACGGTCACTCATGCCCTTGTCACCTCGCGTTTGGACTACTGCAATGCGCTCTACATGGGGCTACCCTTGAAGAGTATCCGGAGACTTCAGTTGGTGCAAAATGCGGCTGCGCGTGCTGTGGTGGGTGTGCCAAGGTACACCCACGTGACACCGATACTCCGCCAGCTGCATTGGTTGCCCATCGGTCTCCGGGTCCAATTCAAGGTGTTGAGCACCATCTTTAAAGCCCTTCATGGCTTGGGACCAGGCTATCTTCGGGACCGCATTCTGCCTCATACTTCCCTCCGACTGGTTAGGGCCCACAGATTTGGCCTCCTCCAGGTCCCGTCGGCCAAGCAATGCCGGCTGGCGGGCCCTAGGGGGAGAGCCTTCTCTGTGGCCGGCCCCACGCTCTGGAACCAACTTCCCCCAGAGACTCGAACCATCCCCACTCTGCTGGCCTTCCGAAAAGCCGTTAAGACATGGCTTTTCCTGCAGGCGGGGGGTAGAGCTTAATCCACTCGAGCTCACCCCCCAAGTATGTATGGTTGTTGAATGGATGTTGTTGTTTTTATACTGTGTTTTTAAATTTTGTATTTGCTTTTAATTAATATTTAATTGGTTATTCTTGTATTTTTTCTCTGTTGTACGCCGCCCTGTGTCCTCCGGGAGTTGGGCGGCATATAAGAATATCTAAATAAATAAATAAATAAATAAATAAAGCAGGCCAACAAGCAGAAGCGCCAGACCCAGAAAGAGACGGTTGAAAGTCATGCTGCCAGCTGCACGCGGTTTGCTCTTTTTTTAAAACGTTTTTTTAAAAAAATAGAAAATAAACATTCCATTCATCCATCAGCAGTGTGTCGTCTGGTTGCAACTCTTTTTTGTGACATCCTCTTTCAATAACTTATCTTCAATATATCTTATTCACATTTTACATTTTTATTCTTGTTTCTTATAATCTATCAAGTGTTCTATTTATTCTTTATCTTAATATATATCGTTTACTTTTAACGTTCAATTCCAACACCCTTTTTTATTCTCCAACCATTTATATAATACCTCCCAAATTTCATAGTATTCAGTTTGTTGTTTCTCTTTAATCTCCAGAGTCAATCTATTCATTTCTGCACATTCTAATATTTTCCTTATCACATTCTCATCACTAGGGATGTCTCCACTTTTCCAGTGTTGTGCAAATACAATTCTAGCTGCTGTTAATATGTGTACAATCAAATATATATTAGCTTTAGGTTTGCTCTATCGCCCCACAGCTGTGGAACCCAGCAAGGAAGGTGGAGAGCAGAGTTGTACGTGGCACCTGCGAAACCTTTCCCACCTCTCATCAGCTTAATGTGTAGCTCCTCACCTTCTCTCTCACTCACTCCCGTTTGCAGAGCCCTCACCCCCCACCTGACCCTCCGGTACACAAACACAAACACACACACACATTTAGTGAAAAGTGAAAAGACATGCATGGGAATCAAGAGGCTTTCTCTCTTCTCCCACCACCCCGCGCTATGCTGCAACATGGTGATTGGAACAGGCCTTTCCCCCCATTCTCCCTTCTACAAAGGAGGCACAACACATGCCTCAACACTCGGAATTAGTAGTTGTAGCGCTGCCCCAAGGAGCTGGCAGGCTTCAGCTGCAGCCGGACACTGTTGCCCCCACCCCCATGCGCTCGCCGCCTCTCATGCTGGCCACGCCCTTACTCCCAGGTTTATTTTCGGGGTAGGGCTTATATTAGGTCCACTCCAAAAAAATCAGGCTCGGGCTTATTTTTGGGGTATGTCTTATTTTCAGGAAAACATGGTAGTATTGGGGCATGTTTGCTTTTTCATTGTAATATATACTTTTTTCTTTTTTCACATCATCAACCATTTTATAAACAAAGTTCTTCTTTTCTTTGAATCTTACAGACAAAGAGGATGGCAACAAGAGCACTCGGGACAATTGTAAATAACAAGCAACGTTGAAAAGAGAAGAAAATCGAGCCAGAAATCAAAATATTTTCCATTTCCTTCAGAAAACCACACAATTCTCCTCCGCCTCCAAGAGATGTTAGACAAAAGAGAGAAAATTAAGAAAGAATAAGCAGATTATGCAGAACTCAAGGAACATGAAAAGTCAAAGGAGATTATTTTTCATTTAGCAAAAGGGAGAAATATCTGGAAGTCAGTGGGGAGGAAAAGGTCAATAGTAAAGCCACATAGAGCAGACAGGAATGCAGGCCGCTCCCTGTGAGGAAGAAAATGGCTTGAATGAAAGCACCACTAAACAAAGCATTGTCCATATTTTTTACTTCCTCAAGAATATCAGCTGTGAAAAAGCTTCATAGATTTGCCTATTGTGGGAAAAGCACAGATTGCAAATCACAGCTGATTATGCAACAAGGAGATAGACAGGAGAAAAGCCATACACATTATCTCAATGTAGCAAAAACTGGTCAGAACAGCTCCCTTGAGGTTGTGTGTAGATTGTGGGAAAAGCTTCATTAGAAATTTCCATCTCAAGACACCATCTCATACAGACACAAAAACCATTCGAATGTCCTTTCTGTGGGAAAAGTTTCAGTCAGAATTCTTGTCTCGTGATACACTAGAGGACTCAACATAGGAGAAAAATTCTTTGAATGTCCTGACTGTGGGAGACGTTCAAGTCGTAATTCCAGCCTGGTAATACATCAGAGGATTCACTCCATGGAGAAACCCTATGAGTGTCGAGATTGTGGGAAAGCTTTCATTAGAAATTCCCACCTCATGAGACACCAGAGGACTCACACAGGAGAGAAAGCCTTTGATTGTCCTATCTGTGGAAAATGTTTTAGTCAGAATTCCCATCTCATGAGACACCAGAGGACTCACACAGGAGAGAAACCCTTTGAATGTCCTATCTGTGGGAAAAGTTTCAGTGAGAATTCCTACCTGATAACACACCAGAGGACTCACACAGGAGAGAAACCCTTTGAATGTCCTATCTGTGGGAAAAGTTTCAGTGAGAATGCCAGCCTGGTAATACACCAGAGGACTCATACAGGAGAGAAACCCTTTGAATGTCCTGATTGTGGGAAATGTTTCATTGGAAATTCCAACCTCATGAGACACCAGAGGACTCACACAGGAGAGAAACCCTTTGAATGTCCAGATTGTGGGAAAAGTTTCAGTCGAAATTTCCTTCTCATGAATCACCAGAGGACTCACACAGGAGAGAAACCCTTTGAATGTCCTGATTGTGGAAAACGTTTTAATCAGAATTCCCACCTTATAAGACACCAGAGGATTCACACAGGAGAGAAACCCTTTGAATGTCCTGATTGTGGGAAATGTTTCATTAGAAATTCCCACCTCATAATACACCAAAGAACTCACACAGGAGAGAAACCTTTTGAATGTCCTATCTGTGGGAAAAGTTTTAGTGATAATTCCAGCCTGGTGACACATCAGAGGACCCACACAGGAGAGAAACCCTTTGAATGTCCTGACTGTGGAAAACATTTTAGTCAGAATTACCACCTCATGAGACACCAGAGGATTCACACAGGAGAGAAACCTTTTCAATGTCCTGATTGTGGAAAATGTTTCATTAGAAATTCCCACCTCATGAGACACCAGAGGACTCACACAGGAGAGAAACCTTTTGAATGTCCTATCTGTGGGAAAAGTTTTAGTGATTATTCCACGCTGGTGAGACACCAGAGGACTCACACAGAAGAAAAACCTTTTTAATGTCCTGATTGTGGGAAATGTTTCATTAGAAATTCCCACCTCATAATACACTAGAGGACACACAAAGGAGAGAAATGCTTTGAATGTCCTATCTGTGGGACAAATTTTAGTGATAATTCAAGCCTGTTGACACACTAGAGGACTCACAGGAGATAAACATTTTGAATGTCCTGAGTGTGAAAAACATTTTAGTCAAAATTTCCTCATGTCTCACCTCATGAGACACCAGAGGACTCACACCATGGGGAAATCTTTCAACTGCCCAGTCTGTGGACTTTACTTCAAGCATAAACCATCCCTTATTGCACACAAGGAAATCCACATGAGCAAAAGTTGAAGAGTTTAGAGAAGTCTTGAATTTCATTTGTGATCTCTTGTTCAAACTGTAGGTGAGAAATTGTCTGTTTGAATTCTGGCCTGATTCTTTTTACTCAAACTTTTCTCAGGATTTAAACTTGTAGGTGGAGAGAAAAGGAAAGTGGTTATCAGCAGAATCTTCTGGATATTTTCTTTTGCAGAAGTAGTGGAATTCCTCAAAAAGAAATTTTGGATGGTGCTTTTGTATGTTGATTATGTACCCACATGTGGAGTTTCAGCCTTCTAGCTTGGTTTCACCCAGATTTTAACCCCAGAAGTCCCTGAAACAGCCGTTAATTGAATGTGCGAGCCGCTAAGCAGAACACTGTCTACCTCAATGCAGGGGAAAAACTCTTGGAAGCCTAGTGCAGTGTCATGATGCTTACCTGACGTAGGCATCCCTAGGCCTCCCCCACCCTCCAAGACACCCTGTGGTCTGTTTCCTATCACTTGTGTCCCCTCGGCCCTTCACTCGTCCACAGGGTCCCCCCCAGTCCTTTCCCTCCCCCCCCAGGGTCCCCACAGGCCTCTCCTTTCCCCAAGGATCTCCTTACACCCAACTCACACCCCACCAGACCTCACCCTCCACCTTCTTACCTTTTGAAGATCTCTGATCCTCATGTTGGGGAAGGATACACATCCTTGTCTCTCTTGACTGTGTCCTGGAAGTCGCCATCATTTTCAGTGGGCCCTGGATTTGTCCCTGGGCCATGTGATGGACTTGTTAAAGCAGCTACTATTTTGCCACACTGTCCACATTGTCACACAGAAGAGGGACAAACCTCTCTATTTTGCTACCTTCAGACGAGAAAAAAAAATGTACAATAGAAAATGTCTCATTTTAAAAAATGCATTATGTTAGAATGATCAGAAGCATTTGACGTATAAAAAATGGGTCTTGTCAGTGTTGCTATGAACATTCGGGCAAGGCAAGACGCTCAGAATTGCCTCAAACTGTGAGATGAGCAGCGATTAATAATAAATGAATTTAATAATAATAAGGTAATGTAAAGCTCATTTCCCAACTCTTGCTCAGTGATGAGAACTCCACACAAACAGTGGGTTTTAACACACTACAATTATTACCATACTTTTCGGAGTATAAGACGCACCTTTTTCCTCCCTAAAAGTGGCTGAAAATTTGGGTGCGTCTTATACTTCGAATGTAGCTTTTTTCCCCCAGCCCTAACTAGGTGCTAACAGATCTTCCCAGTTCTTACCTTGCAGGCTTTTTCATTGTTACTCTCTCCAAAGAATGTTTTTCCAGCCCTAAGTTTTTGCAGAATTTTTTTCCATTGCTCTACTTGCTCCGAGTAAGTTATTTTCTAGCCCTAACCAGGTGCTAACTATCTTCCCAGCTCTTACCGGCTTGCAGGTTCTTTCATTGTTACTCTCTCAGAAGAAGGTTTTTTTAAGTCCTAACCAGGGGATAAAATAATATGCTGAAGCTGACCAGACTAAGGATGCTAGCCAGATGAATACCTGGTAGGCAGATTGTTTTCCCCTATTTTCCTCCCCCAAAACTAAGGTGCGTCTTATACTCCGGTGCGTCTTATACTCCGAAAAATACGGTAACTTGTAATCTCTGTCTTGTGTATTCTGCATCACTATGACTTATCTGTCTTTCTCAGCTTCCCTTCCTTCATTATAAATTTAGAATTCCAGTTTCAGATTCACACAGGAGAGAAACCTTATAATTGTCCAGATTGTGGGAAAAATTTGATTGGAATTTTGAACTGGTGATACACCAGAGGACTCTCACAGAAGAGAAACCGTAGGAATATTCAGTTTGTGGGAAAATTCCACAATTCAGAATTCCAAACACACACAGGAGAGAAACCATATGAATGTCCAGTTTTTGGAATTTTTTTTGTCAGAATTCCCATTTGGTGATACACCAGAAGACTCACACAGGAGAGAAAGCATATGAATAGCTAGATTGTGGGTTCTCATCTGATGACACACAAGAAGATTCACAAAGGAGGAGAAACTATATGAGTGTGGAGATTGTGGGAAAAATTTCTTTCGGAACTCAGACCTGGTGATACACTAGAGAAGTCACACAGGAGAGAAACCATAAGAGTGTCCAGACTGTGGGAAAGATTTTAGCACTAGGTGTAGTCTTATAAATCATGTACGTATACATACAGGGGAGAAACCATTCAAATGCCTGGACCGTGGACGGTGCTTCACAAAAAAATCCTCCCTTTTTGGTCAGAAGAGCTCCCAGGTTGTTCATGGAAGGAGCCACCAGAGAGGAGCCCTACCAGCTCAATGGGTAGATTTTATGGGGAAGAAGATCCAGGTTGGTGTAGTGGTGAAGGCACCAGGTTAGAGACTGAGAAATAGTACCAGTTCTGCCTTAAAGTGTGAAACTATCTGTGCAACTTTGGACAATCTTATCAGGCCTAGGCCTAAAAGCAGCAAAGGAAACGACTTGCCTGACTTAAAGGCACCAAAACCAAACATCTGGTGTAAGACTCAAGGATGCTGGATGGAAAGCCACCATCCAGCAAAAATAAAAACGAAAGAACGAAAAGGGTTAGGGTTGGATCATAAATTAGTGTTATAATTTAGCGTTAGGTCAGACATAAAGATGCCTTACTTGAGATATGGAATATTGAGAGGCAAAAAGTATGCCTCAGTAGGTAGGTAGGCTGTCTGGGGGACATTTACCCTGTAAATTACAGCATGCTACCCTGGAAGTGCTTTGCATGCCATCATGAGTTCCTGGATGAAAAGAGAATCAATAAAATTTTGGGGTTATTTTATTCCAGATTTCTTCACACAACAGAGCTCAGAGCCAATATCATCAGAATAGAACTGGAAGGGACCTTGGAGGTCTTCTAGTCCAACTTCCTGCTCAAGCAAGGACCTTATACCATTTCAGAGAAGTGACTGTCTACTCTAGTCTCTTCTTAAAAACTTCCAGGGGTGAAGCACCCACAACTTCTGAAGGCAAGCTGTTCCACTGGTTAATTGTCCTCATTGTTAGGAAGTTTCTCCTCAATTCCAGGTTGCTTCTCTCCTTATTTTCCATCCATTGTTTCTTCCCTTCCCTCCTCTGGTTTTGGTAAATAAGTTGATCCCCTCCTCTGTGGCAGCCATTCAAATACTGGAATATTGCTGTAATCATCACCACCACCACCACCACCACCACCACCACCATCATCATCATCCATACCTTATTAAATCTGCATTAAAAATGGCATTGTAGGGTGTCCTTCTAAAAAGGTTTGTTTGGTGATCAGTTAGCTATGTGGTTTATTCTATTTTGCCTTTTGTTTTTTTACAAATCTTTTTTGGAAACATTTCTACCAAACAGACTATCACTCCCTCTTTCTTAGACCCCATTTTCTACAATAGAATAGAATAGAATTCTTTATTGGTCAAGTGTGATTGGACAGACAGGGAATTTGTCTTGGTGCTCTCAGTGTACATAAAAGAAAGGATACATTCGTCAAAAATGTATAAGGTACAACACTTAATGATAGTCATTGGGTACAAATAAGCAATCAAATCACATTAGGAAACAGTCAATATAAATCATAAAGATACTCACAACAAAGTTACAGTCATGCAGTCATAAATGGGAGGAGATGGTTGGAAGAAATTTTGGAAATAAAACGAGTTAAAACCTGAATTATTTTTGTTAGGAATAACTATGGATAAATTTGGAAAAAATGTATTATACCTTATGCTACATATTTTGACCGCCGCAAGGATAATATTTGCTCAAAAATGGAAAAATAAAGACATACCCACGGAGGAAGAAATCTTAGACGAAATATTAATATGTGCAGAAATGGATAGACTAACACTAGAGTTGAAGGACAAATTGGATACGGAATATTATGAAACCTGGAACAAAATATATGAATGGTGGGAAAAAAGGAAAGCCAAGATTAAATTATATTGGAAAGATTGGAAAGATTTAAAAATTGTATTAAAATGTGATTTTATTTGATAAGATAAATATAGATAAAGAAATGACCATATGTAAATAGTTTAACTGGATAATCCGTCATGTACATAATTTTATGTATTTTGGTCTTTGTTTTGTCTTGTTGTTTGTATGTTTGTTTTTAATTGTTTTATAAATAAAAACTTCTTAAAATAAAAAAAAATGAGAGGAGATGGGTGATAGGAATGATGAGAAGATTAATAGTAGTGCAGACTTAGTAAATAGTTTGACAGTGTTGAAGGAATTATTTGTTTAGCAGAGTGATGGCGTTCAGGGAAAAAACTGTTATTGTGTCTAGTAGTTCTGGTGTGCAGTCCTCTATAGCATCGTTTAGAGGGTAGGAGTTGAAACAGTTTATGTGCAGGATGTGAGGTTTCTGTAAATATTTTCACAGCACACTTTTTGACTCTAGTATTCTAGAACCTGTTGCATATTTTTCTCTCTGTGTCACCTAATGGAAACTTCCTTGCAGGCCAGTTTACAGAAGCACATGGCATTTAGCATTAGCAAATATAAAATTTCCTCCTTCAGAAATGAAGAGACATAGTGGGTGCTCTTGGATGCAGCCCTTGCCAGCAGGAGTGAAGTTGGGTGTCTGGCCTGATGGTGCTCCCATGTAATAAATCCTTGGGAGCCACTGGAAATCAGTCATAAAGTTTTGGGATTTAGGGAGGTTTTGATCTCCACCAAGAGTAACTCCTAAGAAAGCTAATTGTGTAATTCTGTAAAAACATCATGAACTTTTAGGGCTCAGCACATAGCTAATCTTCGTAAGTTAAGTAGCCCCACATTTAGCTATTTTACTTGGCTCAGTTGCAAAGGTCGGTTGCTAGAAGTCAAAACCGACTTGATAGCATTTAATCAGTGAAAACATCTTGCTTTAGGTAGTAGAGACGGTACAAGCGAGTTTTTCTGCCTCCTGTCTGGAGATGGCGATCAGGTAGGCAACATCTGTGCCTGAAAAGTGCATAATAAAGGAGTTAAAAACACCAAGTACTGCATTGCTAGAAAGGATGGGAGGAGAGAAGCGCAGAGGAACTTCCTCTTTCGGGTCAGAGGAGGACGGTGGTGTGCAGAGCGGCTTTTCTGCTCTTCCCATGGTCGAAGCAGCAGCTGGAAGGTGAGTTGAGGGCAGGTGGGAGGAGAGTCCGGGAGCAAGTCGGGCTCTTTGGTTTCCTCCACGGCCTGGAAGCAGAGAAGCAACTGGGCTGACGCATGTCAGGTGCTGCTGCAGGTTTCTTCACTCCCCAAATTTAATGCCACTGGTGGTGCACGCTGTAAAACTGGTGGCTGCAATTTTATGCTGGTGGGAAGATTTAAAAAGTCTCTTTGAAGTTAAGGTTGATTCTTTGGGAATGGCTTCCCTCCAGAGGTTGTGGGTCAGGGGCGGGTTGCTGTTACTTCGCTACCGGTGCGCTGTGCGCAAATTGCCATGTTGCACATGCACATCCCCTCGCGAGATTTTGCTTCTGCGCATGCGCAGGAAGCAAAAAAAGCCAAAAAATTGCGGAAAAAATATGGCGGTGCACGACGGACCAGCAAAGGCGGCACCGGAGCCGTCATGTGCAAATTTTGCAATCCGCTGGCCGCTACCAGTGCCATAGAGTGGATCGCACCGGTAGGAACCCACCACTGCCATTGAGAGAGTTAAAGGAACAAGTTTAAAAGCCCAAATTTGAGGATGTCTTTATAATTGGACTTGGTGGAAGCTAAAGAGACTGAAAAAGAATAAAGAATTTGAAGAAAATATCTTATAAGTGCTAAGTGGACTTAAAATACTTTGGAGACTTTTGCAAAAGAGTTGTTTTGTTATATTGGGAAACCGGCAACGCCATCTGCTGGTTAAAAGAAAATATTGCAACAGACTGTGGAAAGCTTGAATTTGCTGGGACTGACCTTGCTCATAAGAAAATAACTAGGAGCTTGAAATGACTTGAAAGCAGTGCTATTGTGTTTGATGGTGCACTGTTTTGGTGATAGAAGATAACAGGATTTTGAATTGGATTGGACTGAAATACAAAGAGATTATATTGGGCGCTATCAAACAAAATGAAATTCAATGGTGAAAAAAGTAAGGTTTTACATTTAGGCAAGAAAAACAAAATGCACAGGTACAGTATATGTGGTACCTTGCTCAACAGTAGTAACTGTGAGAGGGATCTTGGAGTCCTAGTGGACAACCATTTAAATATGAGCCAGCAGTGTGCAGCAGGTGCCAAAAAAGCCAATACAGTTCTAGGCTGCATTAACAGAGGGATAGAATCAAGATCACACGAAGTGTTAATACCACTTTATAATGCCTTGGTAAGGCCACACTTGGAATACTGCATTCAGTTTTGGTCGCCACGATGTAAAAAGGATGTTGAGACTCTAGAAAGTACAGAGAAGAGCAACAAAGATGATTAGGGGACTGGAGGCTAAAACATATGAAGAACGGTTGCAGGAACTGGGTATGTCTAGTTTAATGAAAAAAAGGATCAGGGGAGACATGATAGCAGTATTCCAATATCTCAGGGATTGCCACAAAGAAGAGGGAGTCAAGCTATTCTCCAAAGCACCTGAGGGTAGGACAAGAAGTAATGGGTGGAAACTAAACAAGGAGAGAAGCAACTTAGAACTAAGGAGAAATTTCCTGACAGTTAGGACAATTAATCAGTGGAACAGCTTGCCTCCAGAAGTTGTGAATGCTCCAACACTGGAAGTTTTTAAGAAGATGTTGGATAACCATTTGTCTGAAGTAGTGTAGGGTTTCCTGCCTAGGCAGGGGGTTGGACTAGAAGACCTCCAAGGTCCCTTCCAACTCTGTTGTTATTATTATTATATGGACTTAAGCTGCAAGTAAAAAAATCTGTGAACTTTGTGAATTGTGAACTTGACAATATGGAGGCATGTATCTATGAAGAATTGACTGAGATGTTAAAATATATCTATGAAGATATAAAAACTTACCTTTTGGAAATCAGAGGTGAAAAGAAAATAGAAATGAAGCTGGATCATAAAGAACACTTAAAATTTACAATGGTGGAAAATGAAAATGAAGAAAATGAAGAACAAGGAGATTACGCAGATGAAAAAGGGACTGAAAATAAAAAACAGATGATTACACTGGGATTTACAGTGATAAGAAAAGAGTAAGGGGAGCATTGGTATCAGAAGAAGCAATTAAAAAATAAGGGGGGTAATAGGGAGAAGAGACTAGGAGGAACTGAGAGCAGACTTACACAAATAATATGCTCAAAAGGAAGAAAAGGTATTTGGAAAAAAAGTTATTGGCATAAAAATAAAAGAAAGAAAAAGAAAAAGTTAAGAGAAGGGGTTGGAAGGGAAAAACCTACAAGGTGGAATTTTTGAAAGACCAAAAGAGAATGGATGAAAAGGGGAAGGTTAATAGAAAGGAAGAGGGGTTAGATAATTGTGTATAATTAAGTAGGGTATAAAGTTCTTATATAAGATTGATGGTGGAATGTTAAAAAATTATAATTATTATTTTACA
Organism: Diadophis punctatus similis; assembly: GCA_023053685.1. Lineage (NCBI taxonomy): Eukaryota > Metazoa > Chordata > Lepidosauria > Squamata > Dipsadidae > Diadophis > Diadophis punctatus. The sequence goes on from JALIGW010000002.1 coordinate 249,195,012, forward strand.
TTCAATCATGTTAACACTATTAGTTGTGTATAAGTGTGTATAATTAATCAGCATAATTATCTTGTTAAAAGGTTTTTTTATAAGTTAATAATTATATATTAGATTGGTACATGATGGTTTGAATTAAATTTTGATGATGAAAGGGAAAAAAGAATAAAGAAAAGGGAAATAAATTAGACTATAGTAGGTCAATTGTTGGAAGGTTATAAAATTTGAATAATTACTACTTTTCTTTATAAGATTTGTTTTTATACAAGATTTGTATAACTTATAAATTTGATTTAATGTTGAAAAGGATTTAGATAGTTATTGAAATTGGAATGTTATAAGATCTGTATAATTATCATTTTTAAAGGTCTTTATATAAGATTATATAATTTATAAATTGGATTTTTTGTTGTAGAGATTTTAGATAATTAGGGATTCTTTTTTTTCTTTATTATTGTATATTGGGAAGTTGGTAATGTTATTAACCAATGGATGGAAGTGTAGTGATAAGATTAGAATTTGTTTAAATATGGAGAATGAGTTAAAATAAAAAATTGAATAATAAAGTTGAAAGGGAGATACTGAAATGGGAAAAGAGATCAGAAATTTAGGGCATTTAGAAATGACAGAATAAAAAAAATGAGTAAAGATATAAATTGAGGAAAGGGAGGAGTACGGCCTAAAATTAAGAGGTACAAGAGACAATGAATATGTCTGAAAGATAAGCTATAGTGATTAATTTGGAAGAAAACTGAAAATTAAAGGTGGTAGACCCAGGCGACAAAAATAGGAGGCAAGAAAAATATATAAGTTTAAGAGTAGCACTGATGCTCGAATGAAGTCAGGGTTTTGAATTGCTCGTCTGTTAACTATAAAATGGATTATGATTAGATGTACTCAGGGAAGGACAAGAGGGAGGAAGAGGAAGTAGAAAGGAAGGGGAGAGAGGGAGGAGGGAAGTAGGAAAGAGGGAGAGAGGGAGAAAGAAGGTAGAGGGAAGAGGGAGGGGAGTAGTATGAAATATAGAAGGAAAACAGAAGGGAGATAAAAGTACAAAAGGTGCAAATTTAGGATATTTATTTATGGCATTTTGGAAGAAATGTATAATTATGTATGTTTTGATATTATGGTATATGTATGGATATTTATGTAAAGTTGGTGAAAAAATAAAAAAAATTCTTAAAAAAACTTACTAACTCTATGTATCTAACAAAATTAACAATCTAACAATCAAACGCCAGAGGAGCTGGTCCATGGAACCAGGCCAGAAGCCACCTGTCCCAAATCAAAGGAGCATTCCATTTCCTCAGAAGATTACACAAACAATTATAACGATCTAATACACATCGATTTTACAGAAGACACTACGCAGTCTAAAACCATCTCTATCCATTGGACCTGATGGACTATGTGCCTACTTCTTTAAAAAACTTTCCATTGCCCTAGCAGAATCCCTGAGCATAATTTTTGAAAAATCTTTCAGGATCAGCTCCTTGCCCAACCTATGGTCACTAGCCACGGTCATCCCTATCTTCAAAAAGGGAGACCCCAGCCTAGTTGAAAATTACAGACCAATCTCCTTATGTTGTGTCACATGCAAAGTCAAGGAATCAATCATTAACCAATCCATTACCCTCCACTTAGAGACAAACAACCTACTCTCTAACAAACAATTTGGTTTCAGAAAAAATTCATCCTGTAATCTGCAACTCCTACACTGTAAAAACATATCGACTACACAATTCAACCAGGGCAAAGCAATAGACGCAATTTACATAGACTTCTGCAAAGCCTTTGACTCAGTGGTACATGACAAACTACTACTAAAACTAAAATCTTATGGCATTTCTGGACCCCTGCACAAATGGATAACTGTGTTCCTGTCAAACAGACTACAAGTGGTCAAAATAGGAAGCGATCTATCAAGTCTTGTACCTGTACCTGTACCTTGCGGTGTCCCCCAAGGCAGCATTTTAGGGCCAACACTCTTTATACTTTACATAAATAACCTTTGTGATCATATTAAAAGCAACTGTATCATCTTCGCTGATGATGTAAAACTATTCAACACCACCGACAATGTTGCTACCTTTCAAAAAGACCTTGACTATGTATCTGAATGGTCAAACAAGTGGCAACTTCAAATCTCAATCAACAAATGCTCAGTCTTACCAAAAAGGTAAGATACTTAGGAGTCCATTTAACAGCAAGATGTATAACGATTAAGGAAGATAATTATTATAAATTGAGAAGACAACTTGAAATAGATTTGGAGAGATGGAAGAATTTACAGCTATCATTAATGGGTAGAATAGTTATAATCAAGATGAACATACTACCGAGATTGTTGTTCTTATTTCAAACGATACCGATAAAATTAGAGAAAAATATTTTCAAAATCTTAATAAAATAATAATTAAATTTATATGGCAAGGTAAAAAAGCTAGAATTAATATAAAAATGCTTCAAGATTCAAGACTTAGAGGAGGGTTTGGATTTCCAAACTGAGAATTATACTATCAGCACTGAAAAAAGTGACTCATGACCTTTTTTCACACTTATAATCATTGCACCATCCCCATGGTCATGTGATTTACAATTGGATGCTTGACAGCTGACTCATATTTATGACAGTTGCAGACTCCTGGAGTCACGTGATCCCCTTTTCCGACCTTCTGACAAGCAAAGTCAATGGGGAATTCATTTAACAACTGTGTTACTAATTTGACAACTGCAGTGATTCACTTAACAAATGTGGCAAAATGAAGAATAATTGGGATAACTCAGATGACAAAACTAGAATTTTAAGGAGGCAGCATTAATGTTAAAGTGTATACCTAAAGTAAAGGATAATGGTTATAAATATGACATTAAAATATAAAAAGGGAAAAAAGAATAAATGATGAATTTAGAAGGGACACCGACAGGTCATAAATGTATAGTAATATACTATCAGTCTGTTAAATATTAGAGATACTAGAACTAAAATCACTCAGGGAAAGGTTTAGAAGGAGAAAGAGGAAGTAGTAGGAGAGAGGAGAAGGGTGGAGAGAGGAAGGTAGGGGGAGAGAAGGGTAAGAAGGTTGATGGAAGAGGTGGAGACTGTGGGAGGGGAGTGAAAAGGGAAAATAGAAATACAGGCTGATAAACAGCATGATATAGGTGCATAATAGGATATTGAATTACAATTGAACTGACAGAATTGTGTAATTATGTATGTTATTGATATTTTTAAGGTATATGCATGGATATGTGTATGGATAATAGAGGTGGAGCTCTTGCCTCACAATCAGGAGGTTGTGAGTTCGATCCTAGGTAGAGGCAGATGTAAGGGTCACCTGCTTGGGCAGGGGGTTGGACTAGATGACCTGCAACTCTGTTAATCTGATGTATCTGATCTGATGTGGCAAGAAGAGTCGTAAAATGGGGCAAAACTTACTTAACCAATTTCTCACTTAGCAACATAAATTTTGGCCTCGATTGTGGTTGTAAGTTGAGGACTACCTGTATATATTGAGGTTATTATATTTTAGCTTCCTCCATACAACAGCTTTGATCCGATAGCTAAAAGGCCACTATCACCATCCAAACCTTACTAGATTAAGGTGACCAGATTTTAATATTTGTAAAGCGGGACACCATTGATGGGGGGGGTTTCTAGGGGAGCAAGACGGGAGGGGTCCGTCTCTCTTATCCTGCAGCTTTGTGCACCCCCCCAAACACCCCCCCTTCATCGCAGCCAGGGGTGGATTCCTATTGGCGCAGGCTTACCTGTTCGTCGCCGCAGAGCCGAAGAAGCTGGTGGCGTTCGTGGTGCGGGGCTTCCCCCGCCCGCTTTCTCCGGCTGCCGGGACGCCGCCATTTGCGTTCTTTTGCCCTCTGCGCATGCGCAAAGCGTTCTGCTTGCACAGAGGGCAAAAGAACGCAAATGGCGGCTTCCCAGTGGCTGGGGAAAGCGGGCGGGGGAAGCCCCGCGCTGCGAATGCCACCAGCTTCTTCGCCACTTCGGCTCTGCGGCGATGAACAGGCAAGACCGCCGCTGCCCCTCTGACTGCCCTCCCTCCCCGCCTGGCAGGAGGAGGCAGGCGAGGCAGGAGGCAGAGGGGTGTGCAGGGCAAATTCAAATTTAAAAAGCGGGACTTTTTTGAAACGTCGCGGGACGCAGGACAAATTATTAAAAAGCGGGACTGTCCCACCAAAAGCGGGACGTCTGGTCACCTTATACTAGATCTTTGTTAAAAATGGCAGCGTATCCCTGTAAAAAAGTTAAACTGGTGATCAGTCAGCCATGTGCTTTGTTGTGGGATATTCTATTTTCCCTTTTTGTTTTAAATGCATTTTAGAAATATTTCTTCTCCTTTAGATTGACGGTTGTCCCCTCTTTCTTAGCCCTCATTTTCAAGCCCTTGCTGCATATTTTCCTCTATCTGTGACCTAATGGAGACTTGCCTGCAAGTAAATTTACAGAATTTACACATGGGATTTAACATCTAGCAGATATACAATTTCCTCCTTCCGGAATCACGCTTCGTGCTGGGTGCCCTTGGATGCAGCCCTGGTGAAGCTGGCTCCCTGGAGGGTCTTGGTGCCCCGTTCTAAATCACAAGATCATAAAGATTTAGGGTGCAGAGGAGCTTTGATCTCTACTGAGAGCCACCCCCAAGGAAGTTGATTCTGTAATTCTGTAAAAAAAGATCATTAACTTTTGAGCTCAGCACACAGCTAATCTTCGTAAGGTTAAGTAGCATCACATTTCACTATTTCACTTGGCTCAGTTGCAAAGGTCGGTTGACAGAAGTAAAAAACGACTTGATAGCATTTGATCAGTGAAAACATCTTCCACACGCCTTGGGTAGAGACGGGACAAGCGTTTCCTATCCAGAGATGGAGATCAATGTTCCCTCTTATCAGTACCCATCTTATGTATATAAACAATGTTATATCTATGCATATTACCAATACGTACTTGACAAAATAAATAAATAAATAAAATAAAAATAAAGAGGACAACATCTGTGCCTAAAAAGCTGATAATACAGCAGGCAGGCTCTGTGGTTGATTTTAAAGAGTTAAAACCATCAAATACTGTATTGCTAGAAAGGATGGGAGAAGAGGAGAAGCACAAAGGAACTTCCTCTTCTGGTCCGGTCATGGGAGAAAGGAGGTGTGCAGAGCGGCTTTTCTGTTCTTCCAAGGATCGAAGCAGCAGCAGGTGAGTTGAGGACAGGTGGGAGGAGAGTCCGGGAGCAAGCCGGGCTGTTCGGTTTCCTCCACGGCCTGGAAGCAGAGAAGCAACTGGGCTAAAGTATGTCAGCTGCTGCTGCAGGTTCCTTCCCTCCCCAAATTTAAGTCCATTGGTGCTGCACGCTGTGAAACTGATGGCTGCAATTTTCTGCTGGTGGGAAGATTTAAAAAGTCTCTTTTAAATTAAGGTTGAGTCTTTGGAATGGCTTCCCCCCAGAGGTTGTGGATGCTGAATGAGTTGAAACCTCTGTCCCAACCCCCTGCTCATTTTAGAGAAATGGCTGTGCAGTCTCTTCTAAAATCCACCAGTGATGGAGCACCTACAACTTCTGAAAGTAAACTGTTCCACTGGTTAAGTGTTCTCACTGTTAGGAAGTTTCTCCTTAGTTCTAGGTTGCTTCACTCCTTGGTTAGTTCCATCCATTGCTCCTTGTCTTGCTTTCTGTTGCTTTGGAAACTAAGCTGACACCCTCTTATTTATGTCAACTCCTCCAGTATTGGAACACTGTTCAACGGTTCAGTGTTTGTTTTTTTATTTCCATGTCTTGCCAATAAGTATGGTATTTCTTATCCTATCCATGTATTAACCAGGTTCAATTGTGCTTAATCAGCACTTTCTGAAAAATAGCTATTGAGGACTTTTTGGTATCTGGTTGAACAGGTAGTCCTCACTTATCACTTCTTCCATGAGCTTTCAAAGATACTATGACACAGTAGAAGGAGATGTGCACCTGATCCACAAAATTTGTGGTAATCCTAGCAGTTGTTCAGTGACAGCACTTCAGCAGTGACTGGGATTTTGAAGGTGCAGGAAAAGGAGTTGCATCAATTCGGGTTCTGCCAATAGTTGCACATTTATGATGGCGGCAGCATCCCACACTCATGATCCCCATTTGTGAGTTTCCCAGCTAGCTTCTGACAAGCAAAATCAGTGGATATACTGGCAGGAAATTGCAAGTCACAGTCATATGAAATTGCCTTTTACAACCCACAGTAATTTTCTTAACAACTCCAGAGGAACAGATGTAAGTTGGCACTGTCATGTGACATCATGCTTAATAATCGGGCTGCTTAGTGACGCAGATATCAGTTCCAATTGGAGTAGGTTAAGTGAGGACTATTTGAACAAGGATGTCACCAGAGCAGGGGTGGGTTCTAATTTTTTTTGCTACCGGTTCTGTGGGCGTGGCTTATTTTGGTGGTGTGGCTTGATGGTCATGTGATGGTGGGCGTGGCTTCATGGTCATGTGATGGCAGTCGTGGCATCATGGTCATGTGACTGGGCGTGGCTACGTGGTCACGATTCTAGTTCCCCCTACGAGGATTCCTGCATCCGGACTTTTTGCAATCCCCCAAAGGATTAAAGGAAACCAGTTTCCATACAGCTCTGAACCCTTAAGGCCAGGGGTGGGTGTGGCTTGGTGGTCATGTGACTGGATGGACGTGGCTGGGTGGGCATGGCCAATTTAGCAGTACATTTTGCCAATTTAGCAGTCCATTAAATAATACACACAAATTAAACTTTAATTTGTTTTCCTCTTGGGGTGTTTTATTTGCTTTTGTTTCACTTTTCTTTTTACTATATATATATTTTTGTTTACGAGTCTAGTGGTCCACTTCAGAAAACTCAATTTTGCAGCAATTCTTCTCAGCCCCAAGGAGGTTACAATCAACATCTCTCTGTCTCTCTCCTCTTCCCTCCCTTCCCCTCCCCCTCTCCCCCTCCCTCTCCCTGTCAGGAAAGGAAAGTATCCTAGAAGTGCAAATGGGGGGAGGGGAAGAGAAACCTTGCCAAATTCCATTCCATCTGCTTTTGGAATCTCACTGTCCAGAGCTTCCTCCACATGTGCTGAACACATGCAACAGGCTTGGGCAAGGGCTCCGCACCAGTGCCAGGCAGAATTGGACCGGGCAGGGATTGCTTGGAGTGGATGTGGCGAGGAAGCCCCAAGCGGGGGCTCAGCAATGCTGATCCGCTGGCCAGCAAGCCCTTCCTTTTTTTTTTTTTTTTTTTTTAAATAATCTTTATTAATTATATAAAAAAGACAAACAAACATCCAAACAAACATAAAAACGTGTATAAACATATGTATATATAATTAGAGTAAGAAATATCTTTGAATATAGAAAACACTGAACATTGAACATACATGTCAACCATCTCGTCGACGCTATCCTTTTACAGCCTAGTGATACAAAAAATATTTACATCATTATCTTTCTTATATCTTCCAATATTTCCCTTATTCTTTTCTGTTATTATATTATGTTCAGTCTATTATCATTACAATAAAACAATTTTCCCTTTTTCAACAATGGTTCTTTTGTTCAGCTTGATTAATATTTTATAACCTTGTAAAATTGTATACATTCTGATATTTTGTTCCGGTCTTTGCGAAAAAGTAGACATTTGTTATTATTTATACTGTCTGAGATCATAACTCATAATGTGTCTAAGATCATGACATATAGTTATAGCAATTTTTGATATTTATTTTGGTTAAGCCAGTTATACCACCTGTCCCAAGTTTTATAGAATTCAAAGTCATCTTTATCTTGCATTTCCAGTGACATCCTACTAAGTTCTGCACATTCAAATACTTTATTAATGAGATTTAACATAGTTGGGATTTTTTCAGTTTTCCAAATCTGTGCATATATAATTCTTGCGGCTGTTGTAATGTGTAGAATTATATATCTGTCTTCGTTCGTCATTTTTTCCCTGAAGATACCTAATAGGAAAAGCTCCGGCTTTAGGGGGATCGTTTTTGAAGTTATTTGTTCAAGGCAGTTTTTGATCTTAATCCAAAAGTTTTTCGCTTTGGGGCAGGTCCACCATAGATGGTAGTATGTTCCTATACCTTCTTTACACTTCCAGCACTTTGGGGAAAGTTTCGGGAACATTTTTGCCAATCGTGCTGGAGGAAGGTGCCACCGGTAAAACATTTTGTATATGTTTTCTTTGTATGGTATCGCCAGTGTTAGTTTATAATTTATAGACCAAATTTTTTCCCATTCGTTTAAATTAATTGAATAACCAAAGTTTTGTGCCCACGCAATCATCGAGCCTTTCACCACCTCTTCAAATAGATTATATTGGAGTAGGAAATTATATAGTTTGGAAGTCATTTTTTGGTCCTTGCCCATTAATATTCTATCTAAGTCACATTTTTTTTGAAATCCGTATTTTATTTTATCTTTATTGTATTTTGATTTGACCTGTAAATAGTGCCACCAATCAAGGTCTATTCCTTTTTCTTTAAGTTCTTGTTTTGAGAGCATCTCATTGTGTTCATCTAGGAGTTGTTGATATGTTATAATCTTATTTACGTCTAAAAGGTTCGGGTATATAATTGCTTCAGTTGGTGATATCCATTTTGGAACACTTGTATAGTGGTCCTTCCTTATTGTTAGCCATGTGTCTAATAGGTTCTTTCTTATATAATGTCGGCGGAAATATGTATGTGTTTTATAGGTGTCCCCCCATAAGAAGGCGTGCCAACCTATCTGCAAATCGAAACCCTCTAGAGTTAGTATCCTTCTGTTTTTGAGTGTGATCCATTCCCTCATCCAATTGAGTGTAGCAGATTGGTGGTATAGTTCTCAGTTAGGGAGACCAAATCCTCCTCTCCTCCTATGGTCTTGAAGAAGTTTCAGTTTGATCCTCGCTTTTCTTTTGGCCCATATGAATTTATGAATCATTTTATTTAAATTTGAAAAAACTGTTTTGTTCAACTTTATTGGAATTACCTGGAATAGAAATAAGATCTTGGGTAAGATGTTCATTTTAATTGTCGCGATTTTACCCATAAATGATAATTGAAGTTTTGACCATCCGTCAAGGTCCTTACTAATTTTCTGTATTAGTTTTATATAATTATCCTCCTTTAATGAACTACATCTTGCGGTGAGCCATATCCCAAGATATTTAACTCTTTTTACTATTTTCATGCCCAATAAATTTTCCAATTTGATATTTTGTTTTGGTGTCATGTTTTTAGTTATTATTTTTGTTTTTTCCTTATTAATTTTTAGGCCTGCCGCCTTTCCAAATTTTTCAATTTCATTAATTAGAATCGGGCCGGTGTCTAAAGGTTCTTCAACTATAAATGTCATATCATCGGCGAAGGCTTGAAGTTTGAATTCCTCCTTCCTGATTTTTAGGCCTTTTATCTCTTGCATGCTTCTTACTTTCCTCAGTAGGCTTTCTAATGCTAATATGAAAATTAATGGGGCTAACGGGCATCCTTGACGTACTCCTTTTTTAATATCTATTTTCTCTGTGATATCGTTATTTACTATTATTTTTGCTGTTTGGGTACTATATATAGCTCCAGCAAGCCCTTCCTGCCTCCCTCTCCACTGGTGGAGACGTCTGTCCTCCTTCAGGAGCAGGCAGCCAAACGGGAGAAGGACTGGCAGCCAAGGGGGTGGGTGGAGAAGGCGGCAGCTGTTGCTGCGCCCACTCCCTAGCTTGCTCGCATCTTGTCAGCCCCACTTTGCCAACAGGCACATGAGCTCGGAACGGAGATGTGGCGGGGGGGGGCTGCAAGGCAGAAGGCTGCCTTCAGTCCAAGGAAGGGACTGCAGCCTCAGGGCTCCGTCTGAAGGAGCTGGGGCACTCAGGCAGCGCCCCTAAGGGTTGAGGGTGCTTCGGGAGGGGGCAGTCCAGTGGTGGGTTCCTACAGGTGCGGTCCACTCTATAGCACCGGTAGCGGCCCGCTGGTGATGTCACAGTACTGGTGCGGTCGGTTACTGGTCCCTGGGCACCGCCATTTTTTTAAAAAAAATTTTTTTAATTTAAAAAAAAAATTTCTTCTGCGCATGCCCAGAAGACGAGCTTCGGGCACTGCTCATGCGCTGCCTTCCTACCCCACAGTGAGTCCAAGCATGGGAGGATGGCTGAGGGAGCGCATGAGACGCTGAAAGAACGGGCAGCAGGACCTATCTCAGTTCCCCTCCCTTCAGCAGTCCGAGAAGCCACGAACGCGCGGTGATGATCCTAGGCATTTTTGCACGTTCGAGGCTTCTCGAGCTGCTGAGGGGAGGGGGAATGGGTGGCAGGACCTATCTCAGTTCCCCTCACTTCAGCAGTCTGAGAAGCCACGCCCACCCAGTCACATGGCCGGCAAGCCACACCCACAAAATAAGCCACGCCCACAGAGTGGTAGTAAAAAATTAGGAACCCGCCCCTGGGGCAGTCCTGGGCACCTGCAGAAGTTTTTCTTTACTGTGCAAGGGCCAGGAGTTGCTCTGAGGCTGCAGGTGCTTCGGGGATGGGTGGGGGAACGCTGCCCCCCCCACATACACTCTCTCACACACACACAAACGGCAGAGACCGGCACTCAGGCGATGAAGAGCCGCTGTTCCAGGGGGAGCAGCTTCTCCCGTCCTTCCCGGAGAGCGCCTCTGCAGATGGGCTGCTCCCCCCCCAAAAGCCTTTCTGTGCAGCTGACTGTTTGGCTTTTGAGGCTGGCCTGGTTTCCTCCTCCACCTCGGGGGTGCTTCCCCCCTCCCAACTGCTCCTCCGTGTTGCTGTCATGGGAGGCTGATCGGAGCACGCTGCCCTCCACCCCAGGCACTGAAAATGGAGCCCTTGCCATCTCCCTGAGCCAGAAGCAGTAGTTAAGGGCAGAGACCACTATGCTCCCTGGCACGAGCGAGAAAATAAAGCTCATTTTCTCAGGCGGTGTGGGGTGGAGTTTAAGGCTAACCCCGGTGGCGGCCTGGTGCTTGCTGCTGCTTCTAGCTCAGGGAGAGGCAGCTTGGTGGAGCCGCCGGATTCTCTCTCTCTCTCTCTTTCCTTCCTTGGGTGGATCTGGCGGGAGGAGCGGGTTTCCTTAGCAGGTTTCCTTGCCGGGCTTGAGGAGGGGAGGAGGTGGAGCTGTTGCCCGAGGGTGGAGAGTCACCTTGAGAGCATCCTTCTCCAGGCAGGGGTGAAGAAGAAAAGCCGCCACCCTCCTCCTCCTGTGGCTCCTGCCCAGCGCTCTCTCTTCTCTCTCACTTTCGCCTCCCCACACTTGTTTACCCGTCCCAGAGAGCTCCTTCCCTCAGTGGTTCATTTTCTTACCTCTAGGCAGCTATGCCGACTTTGTCCTTAAAGGCTGCTCTGCGCCTTTTGATCTTTCTCGGGTGCGGAGAAAAGCGACCCTGTGAAGGGACCGAGCCTGCTGTTGAACTTGGAAGCTTAGAGGCTTCTTTTCCACCCAGCCGCTGGCTCAGGGCACCCAAAACTCGGCTTCTGCGCATGCACAGAAGGAAAAAAACCCCAAAAATTAAAAAAAAAACCCCAAAAAGATGGCGGTGTCCACGGACTGGCACTGACAGAACTGGTTCCGTGATGTCATCATGACGTCACCATGACGTCACCAGCGGCTTGCTACCGGTTCAGGCGAACCGGTCCGAACTGGGAGAAACTCACCTCTGCACCAGAGGGGTTGCGGACAGTGTTTTCTGCTCTTATCTGCAGCTGAGGATTTCCAGGTGAAAACCATGTGCTTCAAATACTGCAGAGGTTTTCGGAATCATTTCATCGGTTAAAGCCCCCACAACTCTAAATTTACCTCAGAAGGTTTGACTGTAACCATTTTGTCAGGTTTGAAAGACATAGATTTTCTCCATATATACATGTGTAGGTGGGTGTATCTGTACTTCTCTCTATGCATATATCTGCAATTATGTAACCTATCCCCAGCACTTCAAGATATATTTGATTATAACACTTTGCATTGCTAAGAATTTGTGATTGACCCAACTAAACTAGTGAATTTGAATGGATATTTGAACATGGATCTTAGCAGTCTTCCATGTGTCATATGAATCATCAATAATGTAAGTGATTATTCTAGTATTGGGGCATATTTGCTTTTTCATTGTAATATATACGTTTTTTCTTTTTTCACATCATCTGTAACTATTTTATAAACAATCAAAGTTCTTCTTTTCTTTGAATCTTACAGACAAAGAGGATGGCAATAAGAGCACTCGGGACAACTGTAAATAACAAGCAACATTGAAAAGGGAAGAAAATCAAGCCAGAAATCAAAATATTTTCCATTTCTTTCAGAAAACCATACAATGCTCCTCCTCCTCCAGCAGCTGTTAGAAAAAAACACAGAAAATCAAGAAAGAATAAGCAGATTATGCAGAAATCAAGGATACATTACATGAAAAGTTAAAGGAGATTATTTTTAATTCAGCAAAAGAGGGAAATATCTGGAAGTCAGTGGGGAGGAAAAGGTCAATACTAAAGTCAAGTAGAACAGACAGTAATGCAGGACTCTCCCTGTGAGGAAAAAATGGCTTGAATGAAAGAACCACTAAACAAGGCATTGTCCACATTTTTTACCTCCTCAAGAACATCAGCTGTGGAAAAGCTCCATAGATTTGCCTGCTGTGGGAAAAGCACAGATTGCAAATAACAGCTGATTATGCACAAAAGGAGCCAGAAAAGAGAAAAGCCATACAAATTACCTGAATGTGGCAAAAGCTTTGGTCAGAACAAATCCCTTGTGGTTCATGGAAGCAACTCCACACAAGAGGGAAGCCACAAAAGTTCTCCCAATGCAGTAAATGCTTTACTGAGCATGGCAACATGGTGATACACCAGATAATTCACAGGAGGGAGAAAACATATGACTGTGAAGATTGTGTGAAAGTTTCATTAAAAATCCCCAAGTCCTGAGACACTAAAGAACGCACACACCTGGCAATAAAACCATTTGAACATCCTTTCTGTGGGAAACGTTTCAGTGAGAATTCCAGACTGGTGAAGCACACAGAAGAGAAACCATTTGAATGTGCTGACTGTGTAAAAAATTCAGTCACAATTCCAGACTGGTGATGCATCAGTGGATTGACTCCAGGAAGAAACTAGATTGTCTAGATTGTGTGAAAAGCTTCATTAGAAATGTCCATCTCAGACAACAGAGAACTACACAGGGGAAAAAAACATTTGAATGACCTTTCTGTGGGAAAAGCTTCAGTCACAATTCCAGCCTGGTGATACTCCAGAAGACTCACATAGGACAAAACTGCTTTGAATGTCCAGATTGTGGGAAAACTTTCGGTTGTAATTCGAACCTTGGTGATACACCAGAGGAATCCCAAAGGAGAGAAACCCTTTGAATGTCCTATCTGTGCGAAAACTTTTAGTGATAATTCCATGATGATGAAACACCAAAGACCTCACACAGGAGAGAAAAGTTTTCAATGTCCTGATTGTGGGAAACCTTTCATTAGAAATTCCCACTTCATGATACACCAGAGGACTCACACAGGAAAGAAACCCTTCAAATGTCCTATCGGTGGGAAAAGTTTCAATCAGAATTCCAGCCTGGTTCAACACCATAGGATTCACACAGAAGAGAAACCCTTTGAATGTCCTATCTGTGGGAAAAGTTTTAGTTGTAATTCCAGCCTGATGAGACACCAGAGGATTCACACAGGAGAGAAACATTTTGAATGTCCTGACTGTGGGAAAGGTTTTAGTCAGAATTCCCACCTGGTGATACACCAGAGGACGCACACAGGAGAGAAACCCTTTGAATGTCCTGACTGTGGGAAAGGTTTTAGTGATAATTCCAGCCTGGTGAAACACCAGAGGACTCACACAGGAGAGAAACCCTTGGAATGTCCCGACTGTGGGAAAGGTTTTAGTGATAATTCCAGCCTGGTGAAACACCAGAGGACTCACACAGGAGAGAAACCCTTTGAATGCCCTATCTGTGGGAAAGATTTTAGTGATAATTCCAGCCTGATGAGACACCAGAGGACTCACACAGGAGAGAAACCATTTGAATGTCCTATCTGTGGGAAAGGTTTTAGTTATAATTCCAGCCTGATGAGACACCAGAGAACTCACACAGGAGAGAAACCCTTTGAATGTCCTGACTGTGGGAAATGTTACAGTCAGAATTCCCACCTGGTGATACACCAGAGGACTCACACAGGAGAGAAACCCTTTGAATGTCCTATATGTGAGAAAGGTTTAAGTGATAATTCCAGCCTGGTGAAACACCAGAGGACTCACACAGGAGAGAAACCCTTTGAATGTCCTATCTGTGGGAAAGGTTTTAGTGATAATTCCAGCCTGATGAGACACCAGAGGAATCACACAGGAGAGAAACCCTTTGAATGTCCTATCTGTGGGAAAAGATTTAGTGATAATTCCAGCGTGATGAGACACCAGAGTATTCACAAAGAAGAGAAACCCTTTGAATGTACTGACTGTGGGAAACGTTTTAGTCAAAATTCCAACCTTATGAGACACCAGAGTATTCACAAAGGAGAGAAACCCTTTGAATGTCCTGACTGTGGGAAAAGTTTCAGCCAAAATTACCACCTTATGAGACACCAGAGTATTCACAAAGGAGAGAAACCCTTTGAATGTCCTGACTGTGGGAAACATTTCAGTCAGAATTCCTACCTGGTGATACACCAGAGGATTCACACTGTGGAGAAGTTTAGAGAATGCTTGAATTTCATTTGTGATCTCCCATTGAAAGAGTAGGTGAGAAATTGATTGTTTGAATTTTGGCCTGATTCATTTTACTCAAACATTTCTCAGGATTAAATTCGTAGGTGGAGAGAAAAGGAAAGTGGAAAATGGCCTGACACCCATCCCACCAGACCTCACACCCTCCTCCTCCTTATCTTTTGAAGATCTCTGATCCTCATGTTGGGGAGGGAGGGAAGGACAGGCATCCTTGGGCCTCATGACTGTGTCCTGGAAGCAACCACCATTTTCAGTGAGCCCTGGATTTGTCCCTGGGCCATGCGGTAGACTTGTGGCAATGGCTGCCATTTTGCCACACTGTCACGCAGAAGAGGGACAAACCTCTCTGTTTTGCTACCTTAACATGAGAAAAAAAATGTACAATGGAAAATGTCTCATGTTAGAATGATCAGAAGCATTTGACATGTAAAAAATGGGTATTGTCGGTATTGCTATAAACATTAGGGCAAGGTAAGAAACTCAGAGTTGTCTCAAACTGTGAGATGAGCAGTGATTAAGTTTAATAATAAATGAATTTAATAATAAAAAGGTAATGTAAAGCTCATTTACCAACTCTTGCTCAGTGATGAGGACTCCGCACATACAGTGGATTTCTAATGCACTACGACTGTTAACTTGTAATCTGTCTCTTCTGCATTTTGCATCTCTATGACCAATCTGTCTTCCTCAGCTTCCCTTCCCTCCTCATTATAAATTTAGAATTTTAGTTTCAGTCATATATCGGTCCATGCACTCTGTGACTCTGATGATATAAGCTGCAATTAGGCTTCTTCCTCTTAATTTATTTGTTGCATTGCTACCTGCTCCAGTCCTAAATTCTATGAAAGAATGACATTTCATTAGGCACAGTTAAAAAATTAGAATGGCTAAACTGGATCTGTTTTGATTGGCCTTCTTCTCAGATTCAGGGATTCAAGGATGGTTTTCTCCATCACTGCCAGTCTGAGAGAAGGAAGTTAGGACGTTTCAAACTGGACACCTAAGCTACAGTTCCCCTTGTAACTTTACAACCTCTAAAGCAACTATTGGTTGTGCCAGTGAGTTTATATAGAAAGATGTAATACAACGTAATAAATGTAATCTTAGAATCTAAATGGTTGTAAAATAAAGCATAAGATGTATAAAATGAATAGATGGATATAAGAATGTTTACGTTTTTAACAATAGCCTTAATTATGAAGAACAGAATTGAGAAAGAAATTCCAATACTGTAAAGCTGTATTAGTGGAACTATATTTTGTTTTTGGTTTTTTTTAAGGTGAAAAACTTCAATAAAAACTACCATATTTTTCAGAGTATAAGACGCACCTAGATTTTAGAGGAGGAAAACAAGGAAAAAGTATTCTGAACCAAATGGTGTAGTAATATATTATTTAATAAAATACCAGTGCAGCAGAATACTTTTTACAACCATGTATACTTTTTACAAACTTCAAACTTGACAGCTTTAAGACTAGTGGACTTCAACTCCCAGAATTCCTCCTCCAGTCATGCTAGATGGGGTAATTAGAAGGAAAAAACACTCCAGTTTTTGCCAAAAAACAACTCATTTTTTGCTCTTTTTTTTCTTCAAAAACAGGGCATGCAGAGGATTTGGGAAGCCTGCAGAGCACTCCTAGGGGGTGGGAGAAGGCAAAAATGCCCCAATTTTTGCAAAAAACGGCCCATTTTTTTGCTCATTTTTTTGCAAAACCAGGGTATTTTTCTTTTACTCCCAGCTATGGATATGCTTTGTGGCTTTAATGCAGGAGAACCTTACTCTGAAAAGCCTTCTTTCCCATCCTCTTCATACACAAGCACGTCATGTGAAGAAATGTTTTCTATGTTTCTACAAGGCACAGGAGCTCTGCCAGATATCCCTCCCCCCTTTAGTTGGCAATTCCAGCTAGATTTCATTAGCCCGCTCTTCATATTGCCTGGAAGAAAACATTGCACGCACGGCAGCGAGAGGAAAATGGGAAGAAGTGCATTATGAATAAGGTGACTAGACGTCCCGCTTTTGGCGGGACAGACACGCTTTTCAAGCGTGTGTCCCGCGTCCCGCATTCTTTCCAAAAAGTCACGCTTTTTTGGAAAGAATGCCGAAACAGCGGGACGTCTGGTCACCTTAGAAGGGGAAGCACAAAAGAGAGGTACTACCTGCAAAGCAGAATTTCAGCGAGCCGGCTGCCTGCTGGGGGGAGGGGGAAGGGGGGCTGCTCCTCCTCTCCTTCCCCCGCCCCATCCCTAGCCCCGCCCTCGGAGGCGCCGCTACTGTTGGATGCGGGTGGAGGGGTGAGGGACGAGGAGCCGTCGCCGCTGCCGTCGTCTCAGAAAAAGAGCGGCGGTTTGAGCTCACGAGCGGCCCCTCCAGCGGCGCAAACAGCCCTTCCTCGTCCCCCTCCCCTTCCTTCCCCCCATCGCCTCGCTGCCGCCGTTGCCCTGGGGCTGGGCGGGCGACCGGGAGACCGCGGCGCTTGGATGCACAGAGACCTAGCCCCGAGCCCGCCATGGGCTGCTGCGGGAGCACCGCCTCGCAGATAAGCTGCCGGCTGCCTCCTTTCCCCGCCTCCCGTTCGTCGCTTGCCAGCCCAAGCCACTGCCGGCTCCCGAAGGGGAGGCGGGAGGCGAGGAAAGGCCTCCCACCTCCCCCCCCACCTGGACGCCGACATTTGCATTGTTTTGCCCTCTGCGCATGCGCAGCGTTCTGCGCATGCGCAGAGGGCAAAACTCAAATGGCGGCGCCCAGGCGGGCCTCCCCCCCCCCCGTCCCGCTTTAAAAAAAAATCTGGTCACTTTAATTATGAAGGGTGTATTATTTTTGCATCTTTCCAGAGACAGAAAGAACATGCCTGAATTTCCTTACAGTTATTCTCTGGGTGTGAGGGTTGGGGAGTGGGGGGTGGGGAGTGGAAGGGAGGGAGGGAGGGGGAGAGAGGGAGAGAGAGAGAGAGAGAGAGAGAGAGAGAGAGAGAATGAGTTCCGGTTATTTCACTTTTCCCAGTAGCTTATTCCCCACCCCCCTGAAATTAAAGCAGCAGGTGTTTCCCTCTGGTTAACCAAAGTGTTTTCTAGCTGGTAATAATTTATCTATTCAAACTAATCTCCAAAGCACCTGAGGGTAGAACAAGAAGCAATGGGTGGAAACTAATCAAGGAGAGAAGCAACTTAGAACTAAGGAGAAATTTCCTGACAGTTAGAACAATTAATCAGTGGAACAGCTTGCCTCCAGAAGTTGTGAATGCTCCAACACTGGAAGTTTTTAAGAAGATGTTGGATAACCATTTGTCTGAAGTAGTGTAGGTTTTCCTGCCTAAGCAGGGGGTTGGACTAGAAGACCTCCAAGGTCCCTTCCAACTCTGTTATTCTGTTCCATTCTATTCTATCTTATGAAATGGTGTGGAAGTGAAGGTTTAACAAAGTTAGGCTCCTATGATTTTTAATGACTATGCCGGAGATGAAAGAAAAAAAGGGGGGAGAGAGAGAGAGAGAGAGAGAGAGAGAGAGAGAGAGAGAGAGAGAGAGAGAGAGAGAGAGGAAGGAAGGAAGGAAGGAAGGGAGAGAGAAAGATAAGGAAGAAAAAGATAAGGAAGAAAGGAAGAAAAAGAGGAAGAAAAGGAAGGAAGGAAGGAAGGAAGAAAGAAAAGAAAGAAAGAGGAGAAAGAAAGAAAGAAAGAGGAGAAAGGAAGGGAGAGAGAGAGGGAGAGAAGAGGAAGGAAGCACCACAAACCTTGGCACTCCTTGCCAGAAAGGAGAAGGAGTTTACTAGGACAAGGCTGCCATGCAGAGGAAGGCAGAGATAGTCCTTGACTTTTGAGCCCAAAATGTTCGTTGCTAAGCAAGAGCGTTGTTAAGTGAGTTTCACAACATTTTACTCAATCCATGACATTTCCTGGCTCTAACAGTCATGTGCAAACTAGGGAAGTACATCTGAAGGCATGTGTAATGTTCTAATGTACAGAAGTTATGGTTAAATGTGTGGCAGAAAGTGGACTCGGTGTGTTTTTCTAAATGCAGTAAGTGAGGTTGAATGTGTATAGTTTTAGAAGAGGTGTGTGTGTGTGTGTGTACATATACATACAATATATATAGTAGATAATGTATATTTTTGTGTGCCTGTGTGTAATAGTACACATTACATAGGATTAAATAGTATATTTTGGATGTTCCGTAGTAGTAAATAGATAGGGAAATTGTATCTCATTGAGGCCTTTGAGGCGAGGAGAGGCCAGGCACCCTAACCCTAACCCTTGACGTGAGTGATGTCAAGTTGGCCACACCCATCCAGTCACATGACCACCCAGTCACATGATCACCAAACCACCACCCCCACCTGGTCACATGGCCAGCAAGCCACTCCCACCTGGTCACATGGCCAGCAAGCCACTCCCACCCAGTCACATGGTCGACAAGCCACTCCCACCCGGTCACATGACCATCAAGCCACACCCACAAAATAATCCATGCCCACAGAGTGGTAGTAAAAAATTTAGGAGCCCTACCCTGTGTGAAACCACCTGTGCAACTTTGGACAGTCCTATCAGGCCTAGGCCCAAAAGCAGCAAAGAAAACGACCTGACTGACTTAAAAGGCATCAAAACCAAACATCTGGTGTAAGTAAGGTGACCAGATTTTAATATTGGTAAAGCGGGACACCATTGACGGGGTGGGGTGATGATCCACGCCTCCCCTTTCCGCGCCAGGACAAAAGACTTCGGGAAGGACTTTCATTACTTCCCGGATTTTGCTCTAAAACCTCAAGATCTTCTCCTTTCCTTCACTTAGCAGCCCCACCACCCCGTTCCACACTTAAAGACCCATGCTGAGTCGGTGGGGTGGGGTTCTGAAAAGGGACCCTGGGTGATCCTTCGGAAAAGGGGAGCAAGATGGGAGGGGTCCGTCTCTCTTATCCCGCAGCCCATCCACGTGAATAAAGGTGGAGACACAAACCCAGGATTGCTTTGCTGCAGCTTTGTGCACCTCCCCCCAAATACCCCCCTTCATCACAGCCTTTACCGCTGCCATGGCCGGGGCTCGCCTCTGCTGCGTCTGGCCCGGAGGACAAGCTGACTGGCAGTGCGGGAAAAATCCTTCCTGGCCCTTGCCAGCTGGGCCTGGTCTTCTCTCCGGGGCGGCGTCCGGCAGGTGCCTCACGCCTCCGCTCCTTCCCCCCATGTGGCAGACCCGGGAAAGTACATGGCCAGACCTGCCAAAGCCGCTGCTCCCTCTATGCCTCCGGAAGCGCATTCCTGGCTGTTGCCGTCAAGCGGAGCGGAGCATGCGATGCGCTGAACTGGACCCTCGGGCACGTCGGAGCGCAGTGGGTTCTTTCCCCTGCCCAGCCCGGAGCTGGCGAGATCTTAGCGTGCAGGCGCGGCTGTTTCCCTCAAGATCCGCTCGAGGGAAGCGAGGCGCTTTGCGCAAATTCAAATTTAAAAAGCGGGACTTTTTTGAAACGCCGCGGGACGCGGGACAAATTATTAAAAAGCGAGACTGTCCCGCCAAAAGCTGGACGTCTGGTCACCTTAGGTGTAAGGCTCAAGGACGCTGGATGGAAAGCCACGAGTTATAATTCAGTGTTAGGTCAGACATAAAGACACCTTCCATGGGCTAAGGAATATTGAGAGCAGTAATGGGTTGTAAATCCTGTTGCTACCGGTTCGCTCGTGCGACGCTTCCGCACATGCACAGAAGCATCTGGGGCAGGTGGGCGGAGCGTCCCGCCACTGCTATTGGTTCATAGATCCGGGCCATACCGGTAGCAACCCACTGCTGATTGAGAGGAAAAGAGTATGTTACAGTAGTAGGTAGGCTGTCTGGGGGACATTTACCTTGTAAATTACAGCATGCTACCCTGGAAGTGCTTTGTATGCCATCCTGAATTTATTTATTTTATTTATTTATTAGTGACATTTATATACCGCCTCACAGTGCAAGCACTCTCTAAGCGGTTTACACCAGTAAGCAATGTATATTTATATTGCCCCCAACAATCTGGGTCCTCATTTTACCTACCTCGGAAGGATGGAAGGCTGAGTCAACCTTGAGCCGGTGAGATTTGAACCGCTGACTTGCGGATCAGTAAGCTAAAGTGGCCTGCAGTACCCCACTCTAACCACAGCACCACCTCGGCTCTTATTTCTGAATGAATTTCTGAATGAAAATGGAATCAATAAAATTTTGGGGTTATTTTATTCCAGATTCCTTCATGCAACAGAGCTCAAAGCCAATATCATCAGGCTCTTCCTGCAGGTGGGGGGGACAGCTTAACCATTTGAGCTTACCCCCCAAGTATGTATGTGGTTGAATGGATGGATGTCGTTGTTGCTTTTATACTGCCTTTTTAAGTTTTGTACCGTTTTTAAATTGTTGAAATTTTGTTTATTCTTGTATCTCTTATGTTGTACGCCGCCCTGAGTCCTTCGGGAGTTGGGCGGCATATAAGAATAACAAAATAAATAAATAAATAAATAAATAAATAAATAGAATAAAACCGGAAGGGACCTTGGAGGTCTTATAGTCCAACCTCCTGCTCAAGCATGGGACCTTATACCATTTCAGAGAAGTGACTGCCCACTCTCTTCTTAAAAACCTCCAGGGATGAAGCACCCACAACTTCTGAAGGCAAGTGGTTCCACTGGTTAATTGTCCTCACTCTTAGGAAGTTTCTCCTTATTTCCTGGTTGCTTCTCTCCTTCATTAGTTTCTATCCATTGTTTCTTCCCTTCTCTGGCTTTGGTAAATAAGTGGACACCCCTCCTCTTTGTGGAAGGCCCTCAAATACTGGAATACTGCTGTCATCATCATCATCACTATTCATACTTTATTAAATCTGCATTAAAATGGCATTGTAGGGTGTCCTTCTAAAAATATTAGCCTGGTGATCAGTTAGCCATGTGGTTTGATGGGCTATTCTATTTTGCTTTTTGTTTTTTTACAAATCCTTTTGGAAACATTTCTTCTATCATATATAGGCTATCACTCCCTCTTTCCTAGGCCCCATTTTCTAAACCCTGCTGCATAGTTTTCCTCTCTCTGACCAAATGGAGACTTCCTTGCAGGTCAATTTACAGAGGAACATACATGGCATTTAGGAGATATAAAATTTCCTCCTTCAGGAATGAACATGGCATGCTGGGTGCTCTTGGATGAAGCCCACAGGAGTGAAGTTGGCTCCCTTAGAGTGTCTGGCCTGATGGTGCTCCGATGTAATAAATCCTTGAGAGCCATGGGAGATCAGTCTTGAAGTTTTGGGATGTAGAGAGGTTTTGGTTTCCACTGAGAGTCACCCTTAACAAAGATGATTGTGCCATTCTTTAAACCTTCCTGAACTGTGAGAGGGATCTTGGAGTCCTAGTGGACTACCATTTAAATATGAGCCAGCAGTGTGCAGCAGTTGCCAAAAAAGCCAACACAGTACTAGGCTGCATTAACAGAGGGATAGAATCAAGATCACGGCAAGTGTTGATACCACTTTATAATGCCTTGGTAAGGCCACACTTGGAATACTGCATACAGTTTTGGTCGCCACGATGTAAAAAGGATGTTGAGACTCTAGAAAGAGTGCAGAGAAGAGCAACAAAGATGATTAGGGGACTGGAGGCTAAAACATATGAAGAACGGTTGCAACAACTGGGTATGCCTAGTTTAATGAAAAGAAGGATCAGGGGAGACATGATAGCAGTGTTCCAATATCTCAGGGGTTGCCACAAAGAAGAGGGAGTCAAACTATTCTCCAAAGCACCTGAGGGTAGAACAAGAAGCAATGGGTGGAAACTAAACAAGGAGAGAAGCAACCTAGAACTAAGGAGAAATTTCCTGACAGTTAGAACAATTAATCAATGGAACAGCTTGCCTCCAGAAGTTGTGAATGCTCCAACACTGGACATTTGAAAGAAGATGTTGGATAACCATTTGTCTGAAGTAGTGTAGGGTTTCCTGCCTAAGCAGGGGGTTGGACTAGAAGACCTCCAAGGTCCCTTCCAACTCTGTTGTTGTTGTTGTTATTTTAGGGCTCAGCTCATAGCTAATCTTCGTAAGCTAAGTAGCATCACATTTCACTATTTCACTATTTCACTAGGCTTACTTGCAAAGGTCAGTTGCTAGAAGTGAAAAACGATTTGATAGCATTTATACAGTGAAAGCATCTTGCAAACGCCTTAGGTAGAGGCGGGACAAGAATGTTTTTCTGCCTGCTATCAGGAGATGGCAGTCAGATAGGCAACATCTGTGCCTGAAACGTGCATAATAGAGTTAAAACCATCGAGTACCGTACTGCTAGAAAGGATGGAAGGAGAGAAGAAGCGCAGAGGATCTTCCTCTTTCGGATGACTCATGGGAGGAAGTTGGTCTGCAAGTGCCTTTTGTGCTTTTCCGAGGATCGAAGTAGAAGCTGGAAGGTGAGTTGAGGGCAGGTGGGAGGAGAGTCCGGGAGCAATTCAGGCTGTTCGGTTTCCTCCACGGCCTGGAAGCAGAGAAGCAACTGGGCTGAAGCATGTCAGCTGCTGCTGCTGCTGCCGCTGCTGGTTCCTCCCCTGCCCAAATTTAAGCCCACTGGTGCTGCACGCTGTGAAACTGGTGGCTGCAACTTTCTGCTGGTGGGAAGCTTTAAAAAGTCTCCTTCAAGTTAAGGTTGATTCTTTGAGAATGGCTTCCCTCCAGAGGTTGTGGGTGCTCCATCACTGGGGGTTTGTGACAGAGTTGGAAGGGACCTGGCGGGTCTTCTATTCCGATGCCCTGCGCAAGCAGGAGACCCAATACCATTTCAGACAATTTGTTAATTGTTCTCAGTGTCAGGAATTTTCTCCTTAGTTCTAAGCTGCTTCTCTCCTTGATTAGTTTCCATCCACTGCTTCTTGTCTTGCCTTCTGGTGCATTGCAAAATAAGTTGACCCCCTTCTTCTGGACCCCTCAAGTGTTGGAACACTGCTATCATGTCACCTCTAGTCCTTCCTTTCACTAGACTAGACATACCCAATTCCTGCAACCCTTCTTTATCTGTTTTAGCCTCCAGCCCCCTAATCATCCCTACTTCTCTTCTCTGCAATCTTTATAGTGTCTCTCCACCTTTTTTTAAATATTGTGGCAATCAAAACTAGTTGCAGTAATCCAAGTGTGATCTTACTAAAGCATTATAAATTGATACTAACACTTCATATGATCTTGATTCTAGCCCTCTGTTAAGGCAGCCTAGAATTGCATTAGCTTTTGTGGCCACTGCATTCACACTGTTGGCTCTTTTTAGTTGATTGTTCACTACAGTAGGACATAAAGATCCATCTCACAGTTACTGCTATTGAGCCATGTGATAAAAATGTTTTCCAGCAAAAAAGAGGAACACAGACAAACCACAAACAATAAATCTTACTTTGAGATTCCGAGGTTTATTTTCATGAGCAATTGAGAACATGAGAAAAAGCCATCATTAAAAATACAACTTACATCAACAACTCATTGCAATGAGGTCCACTGTCACAGCTAAATCCAGCAAGTATTTCCGTATTTTTCGGAGTATAAGACGCACTGAAATATAAGACGCACCTTAGTTTTGGGGGAGGAAAACAAGGAAAAAAGGCCTCTGCCTCCAAGCAATTTGCCAAACAGCAAACAGCAAACAGCACAGATGATATACACTGTTTGCTGTGTATTTCTGTGCATGTGTGCTTGACCCATAGAAATAGCAAAGAATTAGAGAAATGTACATTATGCCAGAAAGTTTTCTTAAATGTAGTCACACTAACTTCTCCCAATTATTTAAATAGATCTACTCCAAGGTAACTAAACTCTAATACTAAACAGGACACTGTTATATTTCAGACTATACTTGTACAGAGCTGTTAAAATTAATTAAATTTTTTGGAAGTATACATTATTCTCTATTATTTAAAAGAAGATACAATAGCACTGGGCCTCTTCAGAGCAAGCATTTATTTTAAAAAGCTTCTATATTTTGTTAAGTTGTCTAGATTTACAGGGATCTCCAACCTTGGCAACTTTAAGACTTGTGGACTTCAACTCCCAGAATTCCACAGCCAGTAAAGCTAACAAAGCTGGCTGTGGAATTCTGGGAGTTGAAGTCCACAAGTCTTAAAATTGCCCCTGGTTCTAGAACAATAATAAAGAAGCCAGGAAAAGCACCAGGTCCAGACAAGATAACTCCTTCTTGCTTAAAAGTCTGTGCTGACCAATTGGCCCCCATCTTCACCAAAATCTTCAACAAGTCACTGGAGATATGCCATGTTCCTTCTTGCTTCAAACGCTCCACTATCATCCCAGTGCCGAAGAAGCCCTCCATCAAGGAACTGAATGACTGCAGACCAGTTGCTCCAACATCTGTAGTTATGAAAACCTTTGAAAGGCTAGTGATGTCCCACTTGAAAACCATCACGGATCCACTGTTAGACCCCCTGCAATTTGCATACTGAGCAAATGGATCGACAAATAGATCGACAGATGATGCTGTTAATATGGCTCTGCACTACATCCTACAACATCTTTAATCTCCAAATACCTATGCAAGGGTCCTCTTTGTAGACTTTAGTTCAACACCATCATACCGGATATTCTTCTAACTAAACTAAATCAGCTAGTGGTACCTGAACACACTTGTAAGTGGATCACAAGCTTCCTAACAGAAAGGAAGCAGCAGGTGAAGCTAGGCAAAATCACATCAGATACCTGTACAATTAGCACAGGGCCCCCCCAAGGCTGTGTACTCTCACCACTTCTCTTCTCTCTATATACCAATGACTGCATCTCAAACGATTCATCTGTTAATCTACTGAAGTTTGCAGATGATACAACAGTGATTGGCCTCATTCAAGACAACGATGAAACCGCATAGAGACGGGAGGTTGAACAACTAGCCTCGTGGTGCGACCGGAACAATCTGGAATTGAACACACTCAAAACCGTAGAAATGGTGGTAAATCATGATTTATGTAAGAGGTTATTCTAGCATTTTATTGCCATGCACTCAAAAGCCTGATTGGGCTTATTATCAGGGGATGTTTTATTTTGGGGGAAACAAGGTAACATTACACTTTTCTTTGAATATACTCCAAAGAAATAGCCAAGGAAAACTACAGCCCTATGCCTACACCTCCCGCAAACTCATGGACACAGAGAGGTGTTGGGCCGCATGGGAAACAAAGGCTTTTGCGATAAGATGGGCACTTACCCGGTGAGGCGGGGGGATGAGCTTCTGGCTCCAAGCGTTTGGCGTGGGCTGGGTGCGATCCACTCTAGGGACAGCATTAGGTGGGGAGTTTGATCGGGGCGGTACACCTGTCAAACCGTAACACGGGTGTCCTAATGCGAGTTCAGGGAGGACAGAAACCTCTTGTGGAGGTTCAAGCCAGAAATCAAAATATTTTCCATTTCTTTCAGAAAACCACATAATTCTTCTTCCCGATCAGGTGAGAGATAAAGGAGAGGAAAATTAAGAAGAGATTTTGAGCTGGAAAAAGTAGAGTATGCAAAACTCAAGGATGCAAAACTTTAGAGTATGCAAAACTCAAGGATACATTACATGAAAAGTCAAAGGAGATAACTTTTTATTCAGAAAAAAGGGAAATATCTGGAAGTCAGTGGGGAGGAAAAAGTCACTTGGGGTGCTAAGTAGGGCAGAGAGAGAAGCCGGCCTCGCTCTGGCAGAAAACCGTGGTGAAGCCCCGAATCCCAGCTGTTCGGAGACCTGAAACCGACTGGATCCAGGTCAGATCTGCCCTGGAGGGGCAGGGGAAAAGAGACTGGGATTTACAGTGACAAGAAAAAAGCAAGAGGGGAATATTGGTATCAGAAGACGCAATTTACAAATGAGGGGGGTAATAGTGAGGGGGTAATAGTGAGAAGAGACTAAGAGGAATTGAGAGTAGACCTACACAAATAATAAATTCAAAAGGAAGAAAAGGAGTTGGGGAAAAAGTTATTGGTACAAAAATAAAACAAAGAAAAAGAAAAGGTTAAGAGAGTGGGATTGGAAGGGAAATATTTATAATAATGGAATATTTGAGAGATTAAAAGAGAATGAATGATTGCCGGTGGAATGTCATAGAATTTTTTTAGAATTATTTTATTATACCTAATTGTGTTAACAATATTAGTTGTGTATAAGTTTGTATAATCAGTATAATTATTTTAGTTAAAAGGTTTTTTTATAGGTTAATAAGTTTACATTAGTTTGTTATATGATGGAATGATAATAATAATAATAATAATAATAATAATAATAATAATAATAATAATAATAATAATAATAATAATAATAATAATAATAATAATAACAACAACAACAATAACAACAGAGTTGGAAGGGACCTTGGAGATCTTCTAGTCCAACCCCCTGCCTAGGCAGGAAACCCTACACTACTTCAGACAAATGGTTATCCAACATCTTCTTAAAAACTTCCAGTGTTGAAGCATTCACAACTTCTGGAGGCAAGCTGTTCCACGGATTAATTGTTCTGTCAGGAAATTTCTCCTTAGTTCTAAGTTACCGTATTTTTTGGAGTATAAGACGCAACTTTTTGCCCCCAAAAAGAGGGTGGAAATGTCGGTGCGTCTTATACACAGAGTACAGCCATTTTTGGCCTCCCGAAGCCCCGCCCCTACATCCTATTTTTGCAAAAAAATTGGGCATTTTTGCCTTCCCCCACCCCCTAGCAGTGCTCTGCAGGCTTCCCAAACCCTCTGCATGCCCTGATTTTGCAAAAAAACGAGCGAAAAATGGGCCATTTTTTGCAAGAACTGGGGTGTTTTTGCCTTCTAATTACCCCATCTAGCATGACTGGAGGAGGAATTCTGGGAGTTGAAGTCCACTAGTCTTAAAGCTGTGAAGTTTGAAGACCCCTGGGTTAGGGGTTAGGGGTGCAAGGTTCTTCAAACTTGGCAAGTTTAAGACTTGTGGACTTCAACTCCCATTCCTGAGCTAGCATGACTGGAGGAGGAATTCTGAGAGTTGAAGTCCACTAGTCTTAAAGCTGTCAAGTTTGAAGTTTGTAAAAAGTATACATGGTTGTAAAAAGTATTCTGCTACACTGGTATTTTATTAAATAATATATTACTACACCATTTGGTTCAGAATACTTTTTTCCTTGTTTTCCTCCTCTAAAATCTTCTTCACCGATTGCTTTGAAAATTTGACACAACGTTGCATTCAAATACGCTCATGTTTTTATATACCTACTATTATATAGCTGTCACACCTGTGACAGGTAAGCGCCATCTGTTGCACGTACAAGCAACACACGCTATACTGTATGGATATATGTTCCACCATAACTCTGGAACGGCTCAAGCAATTTTAACAAAACTTGGTACATAGATGACTTACCCTCTGGAAACAAATACTGTGGGGATAAGACACCCCTAGCACCCCTCGGGGTTTGTGTGTGTGTTTGTGTGTGTGTGTTGCAGCATAACTCTGGAAGGCCTGGGCCGATGAGAGTGAGTGCATGGGGAGGGGGAAGGGAGAGGGCAGGGATGATGGGCATGGGAGTAGGGGGAAGAAAGGCCCATCTCAGTGGTTCCCTGTCTGAGGCAGATGATGCCCCCTGGTGGATTTGGGGAAAGTGTCAGGATCGTAGAAAGGGCGGGAAAGAGGAGCGCATGGGAGGGGGAAGGGAGAGGGCAGGGATGATGGGCATGGGAGTGTCACAATCGTAGAAAGGGCAGGAAAGAGGAGCCCATGGGAGGGGGAAGGGAGAGGGCAGAGATGATGGGCATGGCAGTAGGGGGAAGAAAGGCCTCTCTCAATGGTTCCTTGTCCGAGGCACATGGCGCCCCCTGCTGGATTTGGGGCAAAGTGTCAGGATCGTAGAAAGGGCAGGAAAGAGGAGCACATGGGAGGGGGAAGTGAGGGGGCAGGGATGATGGACATGGGAGTAGGGGGAAGAAAGGCCCCTCCCAATGGCTCCCTATCAGAAAAACACGTTGACATCTATAAATACCCGGGCAACCAGCCAGGCATGCCACCGGAAGTATTGCAATTCCAACGGATATGCCATTTCAATTTAAAAGATTGCAATTCCCAATTTGATTGGCGTTTGCAATCACCATCAACAAAGCTCATGGCCAATCTTTACAATTATGCGGTTTATATCTAGACACGGATTGCTTCTCACATGGACAATTATATGTTGCGTGTTCTGGAGTCTGCAAACCAGACAATCTCTATATCTGCACAGACAATGGAGTAACAAAAAATATTGTATACCCACAAGTATTGTAAAATTAAACATATTAGAAATGTGCGCTTTCTCTTTTCTTTCTTTTCCATTTATCCAGACTGAGCCACAGCAACGCGTGACTGGGCACGCTAGTTAAAAATATAAATATAGATAAAGGGAATGATATAAGTTTAAGAAATACCTCCAATGTTGAAATGAAGTTAAGGCTTCTGAATTGCTAGTCTGCTAACCATAAAATGGATTATGATTGGATGTACTCAGGAAAGGATAAGAGGGAGAAAGAGGAAGTAGAAAGGGAGAGAGAGAGGAGGGAAGTAGGAAAGAGGTAGAGAGGGAAAAAGAAGGTAGAGGGAAGAGAGGGAGATAGAGGGAGGGGAGTAGTACAAAATATAGAAGGAAAGCAGACTGGAGATAAAAGTATAAAAGGAGAAAACCAAGGATATATGTTTATGATATTTTGGATAAAATATATAACTATGGATGTCTTGATAATATGGTATATGTATGATGTTTGTGTAAGTTTGGTGAAAAAATAAAAATTAAAAAAAAAACAAAGGATCACACATATTTTGACCTCAAGAATATAAGTGCTGGAAAAGCTCCATGGATGCACCTATTGTGGAGAAATGCAGAAATTGCAAATCACAGCTGATTATGCACAAGAAGATCCACACAGGAGAAAAGTCTTAAAATTGCTCCCAATGTGGTAAATACTTTAGTGAGCATGGCAACATGGCGATACATCAGAGAACTCACATAATGTAAGAGTCTCCAGATTGTGTGAAAGTTTCATTGGAAGGTCCCACCTCATGAGACAACAGTGGACTCACATACCGGGGCGGGGGGGCATTTAAAGGAGAAAAACCTTTTGAATGTCCTGATTGTGGAAAAAGTTTCATTAGAAATTCCCACCTGATTAGCCACCAGAGGATTCACACAGAAGGGATATCCTTTGAATGTCCTGATTGTGGAAAATGTTGCAGTGAGCATTTCAGCCTGGTGAAACACCAGAGGACTCACACAGTAGAGAAAGATTTTGAATGTCCTGATTGTGGAATAAGTTTCAGTCGGAATTCTAGCCTGGTGATACACCAAAGGACTCACACAGAATAACAGAGTTGGAAGGGACATTGGAGGTATTCTAGTCCAACCCCCTGCATAGGCAGGAAACCCTACACCACTTCAGAAAAATGGTTATCCAACATCCTCTTAAAAACCTCCAGTGTTTTTCTAGTGGTGCACCTATAACTCCTGAAAGTAAGCCGTTCCACTGGTTAAGTGTTCTCACTGTTAGGAAGTTTCTCCTTAGTTCTAGGTTGCTTCTCTCCTTGATTAGTTCCATCCATTGCTTCTTGTCTTGCTTTCTGGTGCTTTGGAAACTAAGCTGACACCCTCTTCTTTATGTCAACTCCTCCAGTATTGGAACAATGTTCAACCGTTCAATGTTTTTTTTTATTTCCATGTCTTGCCAATAAGTATGGCAAGACGGGAGGGGTCCATCTCTCTTATCCCGCGGCCCATCCACGTGAATAAAGGTGGAGACAAATCCAGGATTGCTTTGCTGCAGCTTTGTGCATCCCCCCAAACACCCCCCCTTCATCGCAGCCCTTAGCGCCGCTCTCGCTCCCTGCCTGGCTACAGACGTCCGCCTGCCTTCCTGAAGCACCGCTGCCGCAGTTCACTTTTGTTTCGTGGCGGGAGAAGGAAGAAAGCGGGCAGCGAGAGCGGCAGCCTCTTCCAAGCGCAGGCCTGGCCCTCTCCCCACACGGAGGGCTGCTGCCCGGCTGGCTGGCGGCGGCTTCTGCAACGGAGGCAGCACGCAGCTGTGAAGAACCCTCACAACCCGCCCTCCCGGAGCACCACAGCCGCGGTTTGCCATGGCCGGGGCTCACCTCTGCTGTGTCTGGCCCGGAGAGGGACAGCGGCAGGAGAAGGAAGAAAGCAAACCGCGGCTGTGGTGCTCCGGGAGGGCGGGTGGTGAGGGTTCTTCACAGTCGTGTGCTGCCTCCGTTGCAGAAGCCGCTGCCAGCCAGCCGGGCAGCAGCCCTTCATGTGGGGAGACGGCCAGGCCTGCGCTTGGAAG
The DNA here is from genome assembly GCA_023053685.1 of Diadophis punctatus similis. Lineage (NCBI taxonomy): Eukaryota > Metazoa > Chordata > Lepidosauria > Squamata > Dipsadidae > Diadophis > Diadophis punctatus. The sequence continues at coordinate 249,226,012 of JALIGW010000002.1, forward strand.
AGGCTGCCGCTCTCGCTGCCCGCTTTCTTCCTTCAAAAGTGAACTGCGGCAGCGGTGCCTCGGGAAGGCAGGCGGACATCTGCAGCCAGGCAGGGAGGGAGAGCAGCGAGAGCGGCGGCCCCTTCCAAGCACAGGCCTGGCCCTATACCCGCCCGGGGGGCTGCCGCCCACCCGGCCACCAGCGGCTTCCGCGCCGCACTTGCTTGGTGGGACTTTTTTGTAACCCCGCGGGACGCGGGACAAATTATTAGAAAGCAGGACTGTCCCGCCAAAAGCGGGACGTCTGGTCACCTTAATGTAGGATGCTTGGCCCACCCCGCCCTGCTCCGCTCCACACCACCCAAACTGCCACCCCCAAACTGCGTCCCACCACGAGACAGGCATCTTACCGGTACTGGAGTTTGGCAGCTCTGTGTCTCTCTCGGCTGGTCTCTTTAGAGAAAGAAAGCTTGCAAAATACAAAAAATTCTTCTAGTGAGGGCAAGCAATTAACAACTTCTCACACTGAGAAGAGTTTCTGTACCGTGCAAGGTTTTTTTCCCTAAAGAGAGCAGCTGAGAGACACACACAGCTGCCAAATTCCAGTACAGGTAAGACGCCTGTCTCCCGCCCCGCCCCCGCTCCCCCCAACCTGCCACCCCCAAACTGCGTCCCACCGCGAGATGGGGATCTTACTGGTAAGACGCCTGTCTTTCACCCCGTCGCCGCTGCCTCATGGAGCAGGACTCTGCAAGGCTTGTTGTGCCATTGCATGCACGAATGGCAGGAGGACCCCAGCTGTCCCGGTATGATGAAGCTCACAGCAGTTCTGCAGTTCGTGCATGCAGCGGCACAACAAGCCTTACAGAGTCCTCCACAAGGCAGCGGTGGCGGGCCAGCTGCTCGACTGGCTCCAGGAGCACATCCAGTCCCACGCTCCCCGCCTACTGCACCACCCAAAATAATAAGGCATCCCCCGATAATAAGGCCAGGGGCATTTTGGGGGGGTCAAAAATATAAGCCCCTGTCTTATTTTCACGGTATCTACAATTATATAATCTATCACCAGCACTTCAAGATATATTTGATGATAGTCCTTTAAATTGCTCAGAATTCTTGATTGACCCAATTAAAAAACTGAATTTGAATGGATATTTGAACATGGATCTCGGTAGTCTTCTGTGTATCAAATGAATCATAAATAATGTATGTGATTAGTATTGGGGAATGTTTGCTTTTTCATTGTAATATATACTTTTTTCTTTTTTTCAAATCATCTCTAACTATTTTATAAACAATTAAAGTTCTACTTTTCTTTGAATCTCACAGACAAAGAGGATGGCAATAAGAGCACTTGGGACAATTGTAAATAACAAGCAACGTTGAAAAGGGACGAAAATCAAGCGAAAAATCAAAATATTTTCCATTTCTTTTAAAAAACCATACAATTGTCCTCCTCCAACAGCTGTTATACAAGAGAGAGAAAATCAAGAAAGATTTCAAGCTCGAATAAGCAGATTATGCAGAACTCAAGGATAGGTTACATGAAAAGTCAAAGGAGATTATTTTTCAATCAGCAAAAAAGGGAAATATCTGGAAGTCAGTGGGGAGGAAAATGTCAATAGTAAAGCCACGTAGAGCAGACAGGAATGCAGGCCTCTCCCTGTGAGGAAGAAAATGGCTTGAATGAAAGCAACACTAAACAAGGCATTGTCCATATTTTTGATGACCTCAGCTGTGGAAAAGCGACATAGATTTGCCTATTGTGGGAAAAGAAGAGATTGCAAATCACAGCTGTTTATGCAATGAAGAGCCAGACAAGAGAAAAGCCATACACACTATCTCAATGTAGCAAAAACTGGTCAGAACAGCTCCCTTGTGATTCATGTAAGCAACCACACAAGAGGGAAGCCACAAAAGTGCTCCCCATGTGCTAAGTGCTTTAGTGAGCATGGCAACATGGTGGTACACCAGAAGACACACATGAGGGAGAAAACATATCACTGTGCAAATTGTGTGAACGTTTCATTAGAAATTCTCAGGTCATGACACACTAAAGGACGCACACACAGGAATAACATCATTTGAACATCCTTTCTGTGAGAAAGGTTTCAAAGAGAGAATTCTAGTCTGGTGAAGCACCCAAGACTCACAAAGAAGAGAAACCATTTGAATGTACTGACTGTGTAAAAAAATTCAGACACAATTTCAGTCATGAAACACCAGAGGACTCACACAGGAGAGAAACCCTTTGAATGTCCTGACTTTGGGAAAGGTTTTAGTCATAATTCCAGCCTGGTGAACCACCAGAGGACTCACACAGGAGAGAAACCCTTTGAATGTCCTGACTGTGGGAAAGGTTTTAGTCGTAATTCCCACCTGGTGAACCACCAGAGGACTCACACAGGAGAGAAACCCTTTGAATGTCCTGACTGTGGGAAAAGTTTTAGTCAGAGTTCCGGACTGGTGCAACACCAGAGGACTCACACAGGAGAGAAACCATTTGAATGTCCTGACTGTGGGAAAGGTTTTAGTCATAATTCCAGCCTGGTGCAACACCAGAGGACTCACACAGGAGAGAAACCCTTTGAATGTCCTGACTGTGGGAAAGGTTTTAGTCATAATTCCCACCTGGTGAACCACCAGAGGACTCACACAGGAGAGAAACCCTTTGAATGTCCTGACTGTGGGAAAAGTTTTAGTCAGAGTTCCGGACTGGTGCAACACCAGAGGACTCACACAGGAGAGAAATCCTTTGAATGTCCTATTTGTGGGAAAGGTTTTAATGACAATTCCAGCCTGGTGAGACACCAGAGAACTCATACAGGAGAAAGACCCTTTGAATGTCCTATCTGTGGGAAAGGTTTTAGTCGGAATTTCCACCTTGTGAACCACCAGAGGATTCACACAGGAGAGAAACCCTTTGAATGTCCTGACTGTGGGAAAAGTTTTAGTCAGATTTCCAGCCTGGTGCAACACCAGAGGACTCACACAGAAAAAAAACTCTTTGAATGTCCTGACTGTGGGAAAGGTTTTAATGATAATTCCAGCCTGGTGACACACCAGAGGACTCACACAGGAGAGAAACCCTTTGAATGTCCTGACTGTGGGAAATGTTTTAGTCAGCGTTCCACCCTGGTGAAACACCAGAGGATTCACACAGGAGAGAAACCCTTTGAATGTCCTGACTGTGGGAAAAGTTTTAGTCAGAGTTCCAGCCTGGTGCAACACCAGAGGACTCACACAGGAGAGAAACCCTTTGAATGTCCTGACTGTGGGAAAGGTTTTAGTCATAATTCCAGCCTGGTGACACACCAGAGGACTCACACAGGAGAGAAACCCTTTGAATGTCTTGACTGTGGGAAAGGTTTTAGTCAAAATTACATCCTGGTAAAACACCAGAGGATTCACACAAGAAAGAAACCCTTTGAATGTCCTAGATGTGGGAAAGGTTTTAGTCATAATTACAGCCTGGTAAAACACCAGAGAACTCACACAGGAGAGAAGCCCTTTGAATGTCCTGACTGTGAGAAAAGTTTTAGTCGGAATTCCGACCTGGTGAGACACCACAGGACTCACACAGGAGAGAAACCCTTTGAATGTCCTGATTGTGGGAAAGGTTTCAGCCGGAATTCCCACCTCGTGGTACACCAGAGAACTCACACAGGAGAGAAACCCCATGAATGTTCTGATTGTGGGAAAAGTTTCAGTGAGAATTCCAGCCTGGTGACACACCAGAGAATTCACATAGCATAGAAACCCTTTGAATGTACTGATTGTGGAAAAGGCTTCAGTCAGAATTCCCATCTCGTGGTACACCAGAGGACCCATACAGGAGAGAAACCCTTCAAATGTCCTGATTGTGGGAAAGGTTTTTGTCATAATTCCAGCCTGGTGAAACACCAGAGGACTCATACAGGAGAGAAACCGTTTGAATGTCCTGATTGTGGGAAAGGTTTCAGTCGGAATTACCATCTCGTGATACACCAGAGATGTTAAAAGAATTTATGAACAGATAAAAAATTGTCTCCTGGAAACAAGGGGTGAAAAGAAAGTAGAAATGAAGTTGGACTATAAACATTATACAGAATACATAATGAGGGGAAAGGAAGATTTATTTATTTATTTATTTGGATGGATTTCTATGCCGCCCAACTCCCGGGGGACTCTGGGCGGCTCACAGCATATTAGAAAACCATTTCAAGTATAAAATACAGTGGTTAAAAAAAATACAAAAGTTAAAAAAGTATCATATATTCATAAACAAGGAGGCTGCACAGATAAAAAGGAAACAGAAAAGAAAGAACAGACTGATAACAACGTTGGGATTTATAGTGACATGAAAAATTCGGCCACCAGGGAGGTTTCACGCGGCTGGCTCCAGGCATTGGTCAATGCTTCTTTGAGAGAGGGGTCCATCCCGCAGCTCTTAAAAGTTGCGGTGGTGAGGCCCCTCCTCAAGAAGCCTTCCCTGGACCCGGCGGATTTAAAGAACTTCCGTCCGGTCTCCAACCTTCCCTTTATGGGGAAGGTTGTAGAGAAAGTGGTGGCGCTCCAGCTCCTACGGCTGTTGGATGACACTGATTTTTCTGGATCCCTTCCAATCGGGTTTCAGGCGCGGCTACAGTATGGAAACGGCTTTGGTCACCCTGATGGATGATCTCTGGCGAGCCCGGGATGGTGGTTATTCCTCCATCCTGGTGCTACTTGACCTCTCAGCGGCTTTCGATACCATTGACCATGGTATCCTTCTGCGTCGTCTCGGCGAGGTAGGGGTGGGCGGCACTGTTTTGCAGGGGTTCTTCTTCCTCTCTGACAGGACACAGTCGGTGTTGACAGGGGGGCAGAGGTCGAGCCCTAGGCCCCTACTATGTGGGGTGTCGCAGGGCTCGGTCCTCTCACCCATCCTGTTTAACATCTACATGAAACCGCTGGGTGAGATCATCCGATGACACGGGGTGAGGTACCAGCAGTATGCTGATGATACCCAGTTGTACATCTCCACCTCGTCTCAATTCAGGGAAGCTGTGGACGTAATGGGCCGCTGCCTGGACGATGTTAGGGTCTGGATGGGATGAACCGGCTAAAACTTAACCCTGACAAGACTGAGTGGCTGTGGATACTGCCTCCCAAGGATTTGGTCAATTGTCCCTCCTTGGTTCTTGGGGGGGAGAAATTAGCTCCCTCAGAACGGGTCCGCAATTTGGGTGTCCTCCTAGATCCACAGCTAAAATTGGAGCAACATCTTTCAGCTGTGGCTAGGGGGACCTTTGCACAAGTACGTCTTGTGCACCAATTGCGACCCTACTTGGAGAAGGAGGCACTACTCACAGTCACTCACGCCCTTATCACCTCCCAGCTGGATTACTGCAACGCGCTCTACATGGGGCTACCCTTGAAGAGTGTCCGGAGACTGCAACTGGTGCAAAATGCAGCTGCGCGAGCTGTGGTGGGTGTGCCTAGATACACCCACGTAACACCTATCCTCTGCCAGCTGCATTGGCTGCTCATTAGTCTCCGGATCCAATTTAAGGTGTTGGTTTTTACCTTTAAATCCCTACATGGCTCAGGGCCAGGTTACCTTCGGGACTGCATCCTGCCGCATACCTCCCTACGACCGGTTACGGCCCACAGAGTTGGTCTCCTCCAGGTCCCATCGACCAAGCAATGCCGGTTGGTGGGGCCGAGGGGGAGAGCCTTCTCTGTGGGATCTACCTCCCTTTGGAACCAACTCCCTCCAGAGATCAGGACTATCCCCACCCTGCTGGCCTTCCGTAAAGCAATAAAAACTTGGCTCTTCCGGCAGGTGGGGTGAAAGTGAGACCAATCAGACTATATATGGGTCTCCCCCTGGTTATGAATGCTAGATGTTTTTTTAACTTTTGTAGTTTTTAACTGTTATGTTTTTTATATTGATAAATGGATTTGACATGGTGTGAGACGCCCAGAGTCCCCTGGGAGTTGGGCGGCATACAAATCTATTTAAATAAATAAATAAATGAAATAAAATGAAAATTGGAAAATGATGGACAAACTGATGATTACACTGGTATTTACACTGACAAGAAAAATGAAAAGAGAATTGAAAATAATAAACAGACTGATGATTACACTGGGATTTACAGTGACATGAAAAGAGCAAGAGGGGATAATTGGTACCAGAGGAAGCAACTTAAAAATAAGAGGAGTAATAGGGAGAAGAGATTAGGAAAAACTGAGAATAGATTTATGCTAACTTACATAAAAGGAAGGAAAGAAATATGGAAGAAAAGGAATTATTGGTATAGCAACAATTTGTCAATATAAATAAAAGATAACAGTTAAATTCATACAGAAAGGTTGTATAATGTGTTAGTGTAACTAAACTTAGAAACTGAGTTTAAGGATTGTATGAAAATGGGGTTAAAATAGTGGAGAAATTATAAAGATGGAAATATGGGAAAAGACTAAATTTATAATTTAAATGTGGGTGATGTGATGATGTTATGTATTTTTGTATATGATGGTTATGCTAAAAAAAGAAAAGAAAATTTAGGCTTTTTGGATAAAAATATGGTGGACTTTTCAAAATATTTTACAGAAAAGATCAAGTTTATGACAATTTTTTTTGCTGGAACAACTATGGACTGAACTATGGACTGTACTGTAATAGTAATTAAGTTGACTTTAAAGGGGGGGAGAAAAGAGAAAAATGTTTGTACTTAGTACTAATAAAACTTTTTGAATAAAAAAATTAGTGTAGATAAGTATGTATAATTAATCAACTTAATTATGTCAAGAGGTGTTTTATAAGTTAATAAATTTAGATTAAATTGGTATATGTTGGATTGAATCAAATTTTGATGCTCTTTTTAAGATTTGCTCTCTATATGAGATATGCATAATTTATAAATTGAGTTAATGTTGAAAAAGATTTAGAAAACTATAGATGTAATTTGGAATATTATAAGACTTGCATAACTATTATTTGTAAAGGATTTTATATAAGACTATATATTTTATATGTTGGTTTGAATTAAGTTTTGATGAATAGAGATATGAAGAGAAATAAAACAGATTGAAAAGCATTTAGATAATTATTGATATTATTGGTATGTTATAAGATTTGTGTAATTATTACTTATAAAGGTCTCTATATAAGACTATATAATTTACAAATGGGATTTTTCGATGTGGAGATTTTAGAATGTTATTAAGCAATAATGTAGTGATAAGATCAGGAAATGTAGTGATAAGATCAGAATTTGTTAAAATATGGAGAATGTGACAATAAAAAGAAAATAAAGTTGGAAAGGAGATATAAAAAGGGGAAAGATATTAGAAAGTTAGGGCATTTGGAAAGGGCAGAATAAAAAAAAGAATCAGTTAAGATATAAATTAGGAAAGGAAAGAGTAAGGCCTAAAATTAAGAAGTACAAGAAAATGAAGAAATTTGGAAGATAAGCAATGGTGAATAATTTGAAAGAAAATTGAAAACTAAAGGTGGTAGACCCATGTGACAAAAATAGGAGGAAGGAGGCAGCATTAGATAATATTTGTTATACCTAGAAGAATATATTACATATTTAAATATAGATAAAGGGAAAATGTTAGTTTATGAATAGCACCGATGTTGGAATAAATTTAGGGTTCTGGAAAGCTCGTCTGTCAACCACATAACAGATTAAGATTAGAAGTACTCAGGAAAGGACAAGAAGGAGGAAGAGGAAGTAGGTAGGAAGGGTAGAGAGGTGGGGGGAAGTAGGTAAGAGGGAGAGAGGGAGAAAGAAGGTAGAGGGAAGAGAGGGAGATAGAGGGAGGGGAGTTACATGAAATATAGAAGGAAAACAGATGGGAGATAAAAGTAAGTGCAAATTTAGGATATTTGTTTATGATATATTGGAAAAATGTACAAGTGTGTAACGTTGATATTATGGTATATGTATACTGTAAATGTAAAGTTGGAGAAAAAAATAAAAAAAATTTAGAAAAAAAATGAATGTCCTATCTGTGGGAAAGGTTTCAGTCAGAATTGCAAACTCGTGGTACACCAGAGGATTCACACAGGAAAGAAACCCTTTGAATGTCCTGATTGTGGGAAATGTTTCAGTGAGAATTGTGGGAAAGGCTTCAGTCAGAATTGCAACCTCGTGGTACACCAGAGGATTCACACAGGAAAGAAACTCTTTGAATGTCCTGATTGTGGGAAAGGTTTTAGTTATAATTCCAGCCTGGTGAGACACCAGAGGACTCACACAGGAGAGAAACCCTTTGAATGTCCTGACTATGGGAAAAGTTTCAGTCAAAATTCCCACCTGGTGATACACCAGAGGACTCACACCATGGAGAAATCTTTGAAATGTCCAATCTGTGGACATTACTTCAAGCATAAATCATCCCTTATTGCACACAAGGAAATTCACATGAGGCAACAGTTGAAGAGTTTAGAGAAGTCTTGAATTTCATTTGTGATCTCCCATTGAAAGTGCAGGTGAGAAATTGATTGTTTGAATTTTGGCTTGATTCATTTTACTCAAACATTTCTCAGGATTAAACTTGTAGGTGGAGAGAAAAGGAAAGTGGAAAATGGCCTGACTCCCATCTCACCAGACCTCACACCCTCCTCCCCTTTACCTTTTGAAGATCTCTGATCCTCATGTTGGGGGGGGAGGGAAGCCCACGCATCCTTGGGCCTCATGACTGTGTCCTAGTATCAACCATTTTCAATGAGCCCTGGATTTGTCCCTGGGCCATGCAGTGGAGTTTTGGAAGTGGCTGCCATTTTGCCACACTGTCACGTAGAAGAGGGACAAACCTCTCTGTTTTGCAACCTTAACATGAGAAAAAAATGTATAATAGAAAATGTCTCATATTGGAATTATCAGAAGCATTTGACATATTAAAAATGGGTATTGTCAGTGTTGCTATAAACATTAGGGCAAGGTAAGAAACTCAGAGTTGTCTCAAACTGTGAGATGAGCAGCGATGAAGTTTAATAATAAATGAAATTAATAATAAAAAGGTAATGTAAAGCTCATTTCCCAACTCTTGCTCAGTGATGACGACTCCGCACATGCAGTGGATTTCTAACTCACTACTTTTGTTAACTTGTAATCTGTCTCTTCTGCATTTTGCATCTCTACGACCAATCTATCTTCCTCAGCTTCCCTTCCCTCCTCATTATAAATTTAGAATTTCAGTTTCAGTCATATATCGGTCCATGCACTCTGTGACTTATGAGCTGCAATTAGGATTCTGCCTCTTAATTTATTTGTTGCTTTGCTACTTGCTCCAGTCCTACATTCTATGAAAGAATGACATTTCATTAGGCACAATTAAATTAGAATGGCTAAACTGGATCTGTTTTGATTGGCATTCTTCTCAGATACAGTGATGGCTTTCTCCATCACTGCCAGTCTGAGAGATGGAAGTTAGGACTTTTCAAACTGGACAACTAAGCTACAGTTCTCCTTGTAACTTTACAACCTTTAAAGCAGCCATTGGTTATGCCAGTGGGTTTGTAGGCTTTTGAAAATCATGCCATTGCAGAGGATCTATCTGGCTTCCCTGGTGACTCTCCCCATTATGAATCAGATTGAACAGACATCATGAAATTGAGAAGCCAACAAGAAGTAATAGTACTGCTTCACACTATGCCAGTGAGACCACACTTAGAATACTGCGTCCAGTTCTGGTCACCATAAAATGAAAAAGATGTTGAGATTATGGAAAAGGTGCAAAGAAGAGCAACTAAGATGATAAAGGCTCTGGACACTAAATCATATGACGATCAGTTGAGGGAGCTAGGATAACAAGGCTATTGAAGGGAAGGATTAGAAGTAAGCATGGTAAAGGAGATTTTAAGAAGTGGCTGTGGTCCTCATGGCATCTACGCAGATGTGGAGGAGGCACGCGGTCACATTTGCCAACCGGTATCGAAGGTAAGGGAATACCACCACTGATGCTGATATACCAGAGGACTCACACAGGAGAGAAACCCCTTGAATGTCCTGATTGTGGGACAAGTTTCAGTCAGAGTTCCCACCTCGAAAGACACAACAGGACTCACACAGGAGAGAAACCCTTTGAATGTCCTAGTGGTAGGAAAAGTTTCAGTGATAATTCCAGCCTGGTGATGCACCAGAGGAATCATACAGGAGAGAAATCCTTTCAATGTTCTGATTGTGGGAAAAGTTTCAGTCAGAATTCCAACCTCGTGATACATCAGAGGACTCACACAGGAGAGAAACAGGAGTGTCCAGACTGAGGGAAAGATTTCAGTACCGTATGTTCCGGCGTATAGGACGACTTTTTAACCCAGGAAAATCTCAAAAGTTGGGGGTCGTCTTATACGCCGGGTATTGTCTTAACATCAGGCGGCCTGCCACTGGGAGCCGGGCTGCACCAAATGTTGGTCTTCGGGGGGAAAAGGGGGGCCGTAGGGAGGATTTTAAGGGGATCGGAGAGCTGTTCGCAGATGCAGCAACCGAGGAGGAGAAGCAGTGATGCAGCGTTTCCCAAAGAGCAGAAAACCTTGCAAAGAAAGGCGGAGACTCGGAAGGGAGGGGGCGCAATGGGGGAAACTTCACCTCCCTCTCCTTCCCACCTGCACCTGGGGATTCCCCCTCCTCCTCCTTACCCCCCCCTGGTCCCCTCCCCCACTTGCAGCATCCTTGCCTACCAGGCCCCCCTTGAGTGCCCATTCCCAAGAAGGGATCTCCACAGCACTTGAAGTAAGAGACATCGGGAGACCACGAAGGGGGACAGGAGGGAAAGGAAACTTGGTTCCCAACCCTCTCTTTCCCCTTTCCTACCTCCCCTCTAGGCATAAAAGCTCTCTGCCCTTAACCTCTTCATTGAAACCACTGCGGGGAGGGGGCGACTGGGGCGCTGCTGAGCAATGCAGAAATCAGGATTTCTGTTGACAGCTTGCTCATAATTTAGGAACTCTACCGCTGCAAAACATGCAGAGATCTTCAAACTTGGCAACTCTAAGATTTGTGGACTTCAACTCTCAGAATTCTCCAGCCAGCTATGCTGGCTGAAGAATTCTGGGAATTGAAGTCCACAAGTCTTAAAGTTGCCAAGTTTGAAGACCTCTGCTTTAAAGCAAAAATAACAAGAGTAAAAAGTGGAATGGCTCCTTTACAAAGAAATCCAAAAGGTCTATTAAATAAGCCTTTTGCTTGTTTATTCACTAGAAAGGAACCCATTCCCTTCCCATTCAGGCACTTTCCAGAAGGAATGGCATGATGAATTAAAACCTATCTGTACTTTTCAGCATTCATGATCCCATCAATATTGCCAACACCACTGGCAGAAATGCAGCCCCAAACAGGTCAGACACTCCACCATGTTCCCTTGAAGGCGACAAACACTCATTTGTCCATCTCTCTCCAACTCTTCTCACATAGGGTTTCAACAATTGGATCCAAAAATTTCAAACTTGGGTTCATCATTCCATAATACTCTTTTCCACTGATCATTAGTCCAATTTTTTTGAGCCTCAGCATATCTTAGCCTTTTCACTGTGTTCCCCTTCTGCAAGTGTGGTGCCTTGGCTGCTACCCATCCACAAAGACCATTCCTGATTGTGCTTCTTCAGACAGAAGAAAGAAAGAAGAAAGAAAGAAAGAAAGAAAGAAAGAAAGAAAGAAAGAAAGAAAGAGAGAGAGAGAGAGAAAGAAAGAAAGAAAGAAAGAAAGAAAGAAAGAAAGAAAGAAAGAAAGAAAGAAAGAAAGAAAGAAAGATGGTAGGAAGGAAGGAAGGAAGACAAAGAAAGAGACAGAAAGAAAGAAAGAAAGAAAGAAAGAAAGAAAGAAAGAAAGAAAGAAAGAAAGAAAGAAAGAAAGAAAGAAAGAAAGAAAGAAAGAAAGAAAAAGAAAGATGTTAGGAAGGATGGAAGACAGAAAGAAAGATGTTAGGAAGGAAGGAAGACAGAAAGAGAAAGAAAGATGGTAGGAGGGGTAGTCTTATACAGCGAGTATATCCCAAACTCTATATTTTAACTGGAAAAGTTGGGGGTTGTCTTATACGCCCAGTCGTCTTATATGCCGGAACATACGGTACTAGGACTAGCCTTCTCAATCATGTGCTTCTCCACATAGGGGAGAAACCTGTCAGAATCCCATAAAGGTGACTCTGCCATTCAATGAGAAAGGGGTTTTGGGGTTTGATGTATCAACATTGCTTGTATCAATTGAGGGCTTAACAACACACATCCTGGTGCCAGGAATCTGGACACCTCTTCATCTTGGGATATGTTTTATGAGGGGCCATGTGGTGATGTTACTCGAATAGAGACTGGAAGAGGCTTTGGGAACCAGAGAAGATTACGTTTCCACGCAGTGGGGTTTCACATGTGTGGATTGGCCAGGTTTTACACTCTGCCTAATGGGGAGGGGTTTCTAAGCTTAAGTGTGCTTGCTTTGCCTAAGGGTATTCAGATTTTGCTTTGAATGGCCTGTATTCACATCTCCTTGAATAAAGAATCCTTTTGATCTATTCAGCTTAAGAGTTTGTATCTTTTTTTTTAATTGAAAAAGTTTTATACGTACAAAGTACAAACATTTTTTATTATTTTCTCCCCCATCCCCCCATCCCTCCCCCCCAACTCCCCCTCTCCCCCCAACTCCCCCTCCCCCCTCCCTAGACTTCCCAGAACATACACAGGGTATAATATAATCTACATCAATATAAAACTAATATATATTAACAAATTATTAACTTCCAAATATCATAAAATCTTAACTCCTTATACTATTAATTAAACAAAAAAATTGAAATTGAAATATATCCTTCACAGTCTATTTTAATCTTCGTATTCCAATACTCAATTCAAATATAATCCGTCCTTCTTCTCCATTATCAGAGATATCATTTAAATCGGAATGGGACAGTTCGCCTCCTCCACTCTGCCACACCTGTTTTGTCCCCAGGCTTCCGCCCCCAAACAATCCGGCTCTGCCTTTTCTCCTTGGCCCCTTAGCCTAACGGGCCAAAAAGCCAGTTCACCCCGGGCTTTTGGGCGCACGGGACACTTTGCCCCCAGCCAATCAGAGGAGCAAGAATCCCACCCCCTTGGAAGCAGCCTTTTTAGGAGAAGGAACAAGTCTTCCCTCTCTTGCTTAAAAGAGACACATTTTTCAGAGGGTCCCAATGAAAGAAACGGGAGGGAGGAACAGTGCTTCCAGCTGGACTACCTCTCTTCCTTAAAACAGACACGTTTTTCAGAGGGTCCCAATGAAAGAAACGGGAGGAACAGTGCTTCCAGCTGGACTCAATGAGATTCCCTCTCTTGCTTAAAACAGACACGTTTTTCAGAGGGTCCCAAAGAAGGAAAGGGGAGGGAGGAAGAGTGCTTCTAGCTGGACTCCCTCTCTTCCTTAAAACAGACACGTTTTTCAGAGGGTCCCAATGAAAGAAACGGGAGGGAGGAACAGTGCTTCCAGCTGGACTCAATGAGATTCCCTCTCTTGCTTAAAACAGACACGTTTTTCAGAGGGTCCCAATGAAAGAAACGGGAGGGAGTAAGAGTGCTTCTAGCTGGACTCCCTCTCTTCCTTAAAACAGACACGTTTTTCAGAGGGTCCCAAAGAAGGAAAGGGGAGGGAGGAAGAGTGCTTCTAGTTGGACTCAATGAGATTCCCTCTCTTGCTTAAAACAGACACGTTTTTCAGAGGGTCCCAATGAAGGAAAGGGGAGGGAGGAAGAGTGCTTCTAGCTGGACTCCCTCTCTTCCTTAAAACAGACACGTTTTTCAGAGGGTCCCAATGAAAGAAACGGGAGGGAGGAAGAGTGCTTCTAGCTGGACTCCCTGGACTAAAACGTGTCTGAAAAACATGTCTGTTTTAAGCAAGAGAGGGAATCTCATTGAGTCCAGCTGGAAGCACTGTTCCTCCCTCCCGTTTCTTTCATTGGGACCCTCTGAAAAATGTGTCTCTTTTAAGCAAGAGAGGGAAGACTTGTTCCTTCTCCTAAAAAGGCTGCTTCCAAGGGGGTGGGATTCTTGCTCCTCTGATTGGCTGGGGGCAAAGTGTCCCGTGCGCCCGAAAGCCCGGGGTGAACTGGCTTTTTGGCCCGTTAGGCTAAGGGGCCAAGGAGAAAAGGCAGAGCCGGATTGTTTGGGGGCGGAAGCCTGGGGACAAAACAGGTGTGGCAGAGTGGAGGAGGCGAACTGTCCTAGACCCCATTTAAATAGCCTTTGCAATGTTCCAAAAATTTCCACTCCCAATTTTGTACCACCAGCAACCAATCCACTGTTATTAAATTCAAAAGCAGATTAAACCATATCTAAAAAATACTTAACAACTTCACTCATTTAGTTACATTAAATTGCATCCTATACTTATTCCCACCCTATAATATAATTTAATTCTAATCTCTACCAATTTAATCTCTATTACGTTACCTTACCTTCTATACTTATTCCCCAAACTATATTATTGATTTGATCTTGTTATTTAAAACCAATTTAATCTCTATTACATCACTTTGCCTTGTATAATCAAACCTCTTGTAATTTAATTCCTCTAACCTTATACATTCTCATATATACATTTACACTTTATTCTTATTTATTTTACTTTATCCTTAGTTTATCCTACTAACACTAAAACATCCATTTTTAATTCCCCTCGCTTTCAAATCTGCGAGAGGAGTTAAATATTTCTTTAAATTGACTTCTGAAAATATGCCGATTTAATCTTGCTTCACTTCGAGGAGTTGAGGACTGTAATGAATAACTTGATTCTTGTTCCCTTCCCACACTTTCACTTTCAACAGATACTTCTCTAATCTGTCCTGAATCGTTTGTTTGTTCTTGTCTATTCAGAGTTCCTTTCTGTTGTGGAATATACAAATCTTCCTTTCCCTCTCTTTTAGCATTCTCATTTCCTTTGTCTTCTGGTGGTTTTGGTATCCCCACCTTTAATAGTTGGCAAGAAAATCCTTTGCTTTGGCAATCGTATTAAGTCTATATCTTTCTGCCCTGTAAATAACCGATAGTCCAGTCGGGATACCCCATGTGTATTTTATCTGTTGCAGTTTCAACTCTGCCACCAGAAAAGTATAATCTTTACGTGCTTTCAGTATTTTTGAAGGAATTTCCTTAAATACCAAAACCTCTTGATCTTCCACCTTCAGCTTATTTTTATAAGTCGCCTGTAAGATTCGATTTCGCAATGCTTTTGTGGTAAAATATATTACAATGTCTCTTGGCAAATGATCTTGTCTTGCAAACCAAGAATTAACACGGTATATTTTTTCAATCTGCACTCCCAATTGGACTCTTGTTTTCCCCAAAATCTGCACCAGTACGTCCACAATCTTATCCTTTAAATCCTCTTGTGCATTTTCTTTTACCCCTCTTAGGCGTAGAGCAAATTCCATATCTTTATATTGAACCATTGTTAGTTCTGCCTCAGTTCCTTCAATTTTTTTCTGCATCTCAGTTATTTTTTCACCCAAAGTCGTCGTGGTCTGTTTAATTTCAGCCACATCTTGTTTCAATAATTCCATGTTAGATACCACAGTTTTAAGTGCAGTTTCCACATTATCTCTGGTTTGTTGAGTCTGAGATGAAAACTCCTCTGAGACAGCTTGTATTTTTCCATTAATTTCAGTAATTTTTCCATTGATTTCTTTAATTTTTTTATTAACTGCTAAAGCAATTTCCTTCTGCGTTTCTTTCCTGGCTAGCTGCCACATCTCAAACGTAAAAGTCTGTGTTGGGGGGGGGCAAAATCTTGCAGATTAACAATTTGAGTAGAGAGATTTTCAACTTTTTCTATTCCTTTAAAAAAAACAGTCTTTGCCAATTTTAAAGACATCTTCAGTTTGTATTAATTCTTATATATTTATTAGAAAACCAAAAGCAAAGTCCATCAAAGTAACACGTAGGAAATAGAAGAGATTTCTTACAAGCATCTGTTAAGAAACAGAACTCTCACAAGCTTTCAGTAGCTTTCACTTTCTCCACGCCCTTTGAAATTCCAAGCGCCATCTTTAGCTACTTTGTTGCTTCCAGAAAATCCACCAAACAACACCGGAGTTAAGTAAAAATACTTGCTGTTAGATTCTCCTGGTATGTTCCGTCTGCTACATTGTTTAAAGTATTAAAATTCATTTGTTACCAGCAGAGATAGTCGCGGCTTCTTGCTCCGCTAAAAATAAGCGGAGGCATTCCAGGTCCAGAGCTAATGACAGGCTTCAAGGGAGCCCTCACCCTTCGCACCCCAGAACTTCTTCTGGGGTGTTAGGGGGGGCTCTACCTCTGCCCATCTGCTCTTCTCCCCTCCCTTTGCCCGGGACGGGAGTTTCCAAGCTGCCAGACAGCTGATGTGGCTTATCTGGCGGCTTTTACAGAGCCTGGGATCGGGCGCCCATAAAGAGCGTCCAGCGAGGCTCGCGGCGCCACCGGAAGAGGAAGAGTTTGTATCTTTTCCAAGGTAGATGGAGAGACAAGCCTTACAGAGTGCCCCAAGTGTGAACAGTGCTTCAGGAACCCTTCCACCCACACTGCACACAGGAAAATCCACATGAGGCCCAAAGTGATGAGTGTAGAGAAGGCTTGAATTTCATTTTAAATGTCCCATGGTAAGTTCAGCTGAGAAATTGACTCTTCAATTTGAGTACAAGGAATTTGCCTGGTTTTTTTGTCATCAAATATGTCATGGTATTAGATGGGAAGGAGGAAAGAAAAAAAATGGAACATGTTCATGTGATAAAGTTGTCTGGCCATCAGCAGCAGAAGTTGCTGGATATTTATTTTTGCAGAAATTGTACAATTCTGCAAAAATCTTTTTAGGAATATTCTTTGCCTTTTTATCATAATAAATGATAGAAATGCCACATGCAGAGTCCCAGTCTTCTTCTCCCCGATATTCCTCAAGATTTTCAGCCTCAGAATTCTCCAGGCAGCATCACTTCACGATAAGAGCCCTCAGGCTATAGTTGGAGAGTGTGGCTCCTCATATAAGGAGAAAGTGAGAGGAGAAGAGAGGTAGAGGGGGTTCAACGTTCATCTTTTCCTAACAATTCCAGAAATCAATTGCACCCAGCATGTCTACTCAGATTGTGTCAAGAATGAGGCACCACATGAATAGCAAATATATTGGGAGAGTTTGGAACAGTGACAAAAGCAGTGTAAAATTTCAGATTTAAAGGCTGTTCTGCCCTGCAGGTGACCTTCCTACAGGATAGCTGTAGGAATATTGAGTTGAGGAATATTGAGCTGTAGGAATATTGAGTTGAGGAGAAAAGGGATTTTGTGTCAGGTCCCCCTAGATAACCAAAAGCCAACATGGGTTTGTCAAAAACAGATCATGCCAGACTAATCTTATTGCATTCTTTGATAAAGTGACAAAATTAGTGGACCAGAGGAATGCTGTCGATGTGGTTAACTTGGACTTCAGTAAGGCATTTGACAAAGTAGTCCATAACCTACTACTAAAGTAGAAAAATGTGGGATGGACAGTACCACCACCAGATGGATTCAAAACTGGCTAACCAACTGTACTCAACGTGTAGTGCTCAATGGAACTGCATCTACATGGAGGGAAGTATGCAGTGGAGTACCCCAAGGCTCTGTTTTAGGCCCAGTACTCTTCAACATCTTCATCAATGACTTGGACGAGGCGATAGATGGGGAACTCATCAAATTTGCAGATGATACCAAACTGGCAGGAATAGCCAACTCTCCAGAAGATGGGCTTAAGATACAGAAGGATCTTGACAGACTTGAACATTGGGCGCTATCAAACAAAATGAAATTCAATGGTGAAAAAAGTAAGGTTCTACATTTAGGCAAGAAAAACAAAATGCACAGGTACAGTATATGTGGTACCTTGCTCAACAGTAGTAACTGTGAGAGGGATCTTGGAGTCCTAGTGGACAACCATTTAAATATGAGCCAGCAGTGTGCAGCAGCTGCCAAAAAAGCCAACACAGTTCTAGGCTGCATTAACAGAGGGATAGACTCAAGATCACGCGAAGTGTTAATACCACTTTATAATGCCTTGGTAAGGCCACACTTGGAATACTGCATTCAGTTTTGGTCGCCACAATGTAAAAAGGATGTTGAGACCCTAGAAAGAGTGCAGAGAAGAGCAACAAAAATGATTAGGGTACTGGAGGCTAAAACATATGAAGAATGGTTACAGGAAGTGCATATGTCTAGTTTAATGAAAAGAAGGACTAGGGGAGACATGATAGCAGTGATCCAATATCTCAGGGGTTGCCACAAAGAAGAGGGAGTCAAACTATTCTCCAAAGGACCTGAGGGTAATACAATGGGTGGAAACTAAACAAGGAGAGAAGTAACTTAGAACTAGATTTAGATTTATTATTAGAGTTGGAAGGGACCTTGTAGGTCATCTGGTCCAACCCCTGCTCAAGCAGGAGTTCCTACACCATTTGAGACAGATGGCAATCCAGTCTCCCCTTGAAGGTCGCAAGTTTTGGGGCTCTCACAACCTCTGCTGGCAAGCTGTTCCACTGGTTGATCGCTCTCATCGTCAGAAAGTTTCTCCTCACTTCCAGGTTGAATTTCTCCTTGGTCAGCTTCCATCCGTTATATGCCGGATATCCATCCGTTAGATGCCGGATGCTCCTTCAGCGCAGACTCAGCTCCTGTGGCAGCGCTGCTTGTTCTCGTTGGCTGGTGAGGTGGGGGCGGTGGTACTCCCAACTGCAAGTGAGAGGCTGCCCCCTCCACTTGCCCGCCACCGAAAAGAAACAGCTCTGCCCCTTTTTTCCTTTTCAGACCAGCTCCAAGCAAGCGGTGTACAAACTTCAGCAGCTCATGTGCTGCCGCCTGCATCTCTTGCTTGGAGCTGGTCTGGAAAGAAAAAAATGCAGCCGAATTAGGCGGGACTCACCCCATCCAGTTGCTTCCAAATAGGTCTCCCTACGTCAGCCTCCGCGCTGAACTACGCTACCCAACAGTGATCTCCACCCAAATGGAGCCTGCTCTTCCGAGCGCTCGGAAGAGCATGCTCCATTTGGATGGGGATCACTGTCGGGTAGCATAGTTCAATGGGGAGGCTACCATAGGGAGGGAGCATTTGGAGGGACATGGGTGGGGAGAGTCCCACCTAATTCAGCTACATTTTTTCCTTTCCAGACCAGCTCCAAGCAATGGTGCAGGCGGCAGTGCAAGAGCTGCTGAAGTTTGTGCACTGCTTGCTTGGAGCTGGTCTGGAAAGGAAAAAAGCCTCTGGCGGGGAGCGAGTGCATGCGCGGAAGCAAAAATTTGCCAAAATCTTGCGTGCACGCACGTCCCCTCGCGAGATTTTGCTTACGCGCATGCGCAGGAAGCAAAATCAGCCCAAAAAATTTCCCCAAAAAAGATGGCACCGCGCAACAGACCGGCGAAAATGGCACAGAAGATGTCGTGCGCAAATAGCGCCATCTGCTGGCTTCTACCTTAACTGTAGAGTGGACCGCACCAGTAGGAACCCACCACTGTTCCACCCATGCCTCCCTTGCCGGCTCTCCGGGGCTTGGGGCTCTGGAGCAGACCACTGGCTTCCCATCTGGCCACCTGCCTCCTCTCTTTGCAGATCGGCCCAGCCGACCGCCGGTGCCACTCCATGAACTAGGACCGCGGAGTCCGACACTCCGGGGAAAGGAGCCTCAGCCACCATGCCGCTTTCCGCTGGTGAAGAAGTGGAGTGAGAGCGTGGAAGCTACCAGCAGCCAATGGGGCGGTAGCTCCCCACGCGGGGAGAGGGCCAGGCCTAGCTGTGGCACTTTTCCTCTGGACTGGGTGGTGGTTACCCGAGCGGGCCAGTGTAGGTAGCCCTTCATTTGCCAAAGACCAGGTCACCTCACTTGTAGCAGGAGCAGGACATGGCACAGGTGGAGAGGCCAGTGCAGCTCCTGTCGAGGCCACCCTTGCCCACCTTCGCCTCCATGTGCTGCGCTTGGAAGGAGCCGCTGCTCTCCCTCCCCGCCTGGCTGCACACATCTGCCTGCCCTCCCGAAGGAACCCCACCGCCGTTTGTTCGTTTCATGGTGGGAGAAGGAAGAAAGGGAACGGTGGCGGCGCAGCGCTGCTCTGGGAGGGCAGGCAGACAGCAGACGTCCTGGGGCTGCTGCATATGTGCACGTGCCGCGGCAGCGCTATAGGTCCGCCTGGGTAAGCACCACCGCCCAGGCTGAAGGGAAAGCACCGCGGTCTCCGCGGTGGCACAACTGGACCTGGCCCTCTTCCCACGTGGGGAGCTGCTGCCCCGCCGGCCGCTGGTGGCTTCCCCGCCTCTTGCTCCGCTTCCTTGCTGGTGGGAAGTGGCTCTGCCACAGAGTCTCCTTTCACTGGAGCGCCGGATTCTGCAGGCCGAGTTCCCGGAGTGGCACTGGCAGTCAAAGAAAGCAGGCAGAGGGCTGGGTGGGAAGCCAGTGGGCTGCCCCAAGCCCCGCGGAGCCGGCACGGGTGGAAGGCGGCCTTTTCTGCAGCATCCCCCTCCCCTCTTTGGATTGCCTTGCAAGGGGGAGTTCTGCCTTTGCAGAAACAGGGTGGGGCAAGTGAGCGATGACCAAGGGACTGGTTCAGGGGCATGGCCAGCAAGAGGTCACTATCAGTTTGACGACCCAGGCCACATGTCCGCTATCAGTTTGCCCGAACCGGGCCGAACTGGTCGGATTTCACCCCTGTCCTCTACTCAGGACACTTCATTTAGTGACCGTTCAAAGTTACAACGGCACTAAAAAAAGCAACTTATGGCCGTTTTTCACACTTATGTGTGCAGCATCCCCATGGTCATGGGATTTAGATTCGGATGCGTGACAGCTGACTTATATTTATGACGGTTACAGTGTTTAGTGTCACTTAGCAACATACATCTTGAGCTCAATTGTGGTCGTAAGTTGAGGACTACCTGTATATATTGAGGTTATATTTCAGCTTCCTCCATACAACAGAGCTTAGATCCAATACTTAAAAGGCCACTATCACAATCCAAACCTTACAGTACTAGATCTTCATTAAAAATGGCAGTGTAGGGTCTCCCTGTAATAAAGTTAGCCTGGTGACCAGTCAGCCACGTGCTTCGGTGGAATATTGTATTTTTCCTTTTTGTTTTTTTTTTAGTGTATTTTAGAAATATTAGTTCTACTCTAGATTGACAATTGTCCCCTCTTTCTTAGCCCTCATTTTCTAGCCCCTGCTGCATATTTTTCTCTATCTGTGACCTAATGGAGACTTCCCTGCAAGTAAATTTACAGAATTTACTTGCAGGGATTTGTTAAATGTTAAATGGCATTTAACATTTAGCAGATATACAATTTCCTCCTTCAGGAATTAAGCTTCATGCTGGGTGTCCTTTGATGCAGCCCTGGCCAACAGGAGTGAAGCTGGCTCCCTGGAGGGTCTTGGTGCCCCGTCTTAAATCCTTGGGAGCCACATTAGATTTTTTAGATTTATTATTAGAGTTGGAAGGGACCTTGTAGGTCATCTAGTCCAACCCCCTGCTCAAGCAGGAGTTCCTACATCATTTGAGACAGATGGCAGTCCAGTCTCCACTTGAAGGTCGCAAGTGTTGGGGCTTTCACAACCTCCGCTGGCAAGCTGTTCCACTGGTTGATCGCTCTCAATGTCAGAAAGTTTCTCCTCACTTCCAGGTTGAATCTCTCCTTGGTCAGCTTCCATCCATTATTCCTTGTTTGGCTTTCTGGTGCCATAGAGAACAGCCTGCTCCCCTCCTCTCTGTGGCATCCCCTCAAATATTCGAAGACTGCTATCATGTCACCCCTGGTTCTTCTCTTCGCTAGACTGGCCAAGCTCAGTTCCTGCAACCGCTCTTTGTATGTTTTATTTTCCAGACATTAAATAGGTCATGAAAATTTAGGGTGTAGAGAGGCTTTGATCGCCACTGAGACACTGCCCCAAGAAAGCTGATTCTGTAATTCTGTAAAAAAAAGGTCATTAACTTTTGACCTCAGCACATAGTTTTGAGCTCAGCACATCACATTTCACTTGGCTCAGTTGCAAAAGTCGGTTGCTAGAAGTGAAAAACGACTTGATAGCATTTAATCATGAAAACATCTTCCACACGCTTTAGGTAGAGACGGGACAAACGTTTCCTATCCGGAGATGGAGGTCAACGGGACAACAGCTGTGCCTATAAAACTGACAATTACAGTAGGCGTCCTCCGAGTTTAAACTCTTGAGTTTAAAGAGTTAAAACCATCAAGTACTGTACTGCTAGAAAGGATGGGACGAAGAGGATAAGCGCAGAGCAACTTCCTCTTCCGGAAGACTCATAGGAGGAAGGTGGCGTGCAGAGCGGCTTTTCTTGTCTTCCCGTGGTAGAAGCAACGGCTGGAAGGTGACTTGAGGGCAGGTGGGAGGAGAGTCCGGGAGCAAGTCGGGCTGTTTGATTTCCTCCACGGCCTGGAAGCAGAGAAGCAACCGGGGTGAAGCATGTCAGCTGCTGCTGCTGCCGGTTCCTCCCCTGCCCAAATTTAAGCCCACTGGTGCTGCACGCTGTGAAACTGTTGGCTGCAATTTTCTGCTGGTGGGAAGCTTTAAAAAGTCGCTTTCTACTTAAGGTTGAGTCTTTGGAATGGCTTCCCTCCAGAGGTTGTGGATGCTGAATGGGTTGAAACCTCTGTATCAATCCCCTGCTCATTTTTGAGAAACGGCTGTGTAGTCTCTTCTAAAATCCACCAGTGATGGAGCACCTACAACTTCTGAAAGTAAACTGTTCCACTGGTTAAGTGTTCTCACTGTTAGGAAGTTTCTCCTTAGTTCTAGGTTGCTTCACTCCTTGGTTAGTTCCATCCATTGCTTCTTGTCTTGCTTTCTGTTGCTTTGGAAACTAAGCTGACACCCTCTTCTTTATGTCAGCTCCTCCAGTATTGGAACAATGTTCAACCGTTCAGTGTTTGTTTTTTTATTTCCATGTCTTGCCAATAAGTATGGTATTTCTTATCCTATCCATGTATTAACCAGGTTCAATTGTGCTTAATCCAACACTTTCTAAAAAATAGCTATTGAGGATCTTTTAGCATCTTTAGTTGCACAGGTAGTCCTCACTTACCACTTCTTCCCTGAGCCTTCAAAGTTACTATCTCACAGTAGAAGAAGAGGTGCAGCTGGTCCACAAAATTTGTGGTAATCCTAGCACTGGTTCAGTGACCGCACTTCAGCAGTGACTGTGGTTTTGAAGGTTGGGGAAAAGGAGGTGCACCAACTCAGTTTCTGCCAATAGTTGCACATTTATGATGGTGGCAACATACCACACTCATGATCACCATTTGTGACCTCTCCGGCTAGCTTCTAACAAGCAAAATCAGTGGGTATACTGGCAGGAAATTTCAACTCACAGTCACATGAAATTGCCTTTAACAACCCACAGGAATTTGCTTAACAACTCCAGAGGAACAGATGTAAGTTGGCACTGTCATGTGACATCATGTTTAATAATCAGGCTGCTTAGTGACGCAGACATCAGTTCCAATTGCGGTAGATTAAGTGAGGACTAATTGAGTGGGGATGTCACCAGAGGGGTTGTGGACAGTATTTTCTGCCCTTATTTGCAGCTGAGGACTTCCATGAGCAAAAGTGGTGCTTCAAAGCTTGCAGAGGATTTCAGCATAATTTCATCAGTTAAAGCCCCCACATCTCTAAATTTAGCTCAGAAGGTTCGACTAACCATTTTGGGACATTTTGTCAGGCTTGAAAGACATAGATTTTCTCCATGAATCATCAATAATGTAAGTGATTAGTATTAGGGCATGTTTGATTTTCCAATGTAATATATATTTTTTTCTTTTTGCACATCATCTCTATTTTATAAACAATTAAAGTTCTTTTCTTTGAATCTTACAGACAAAGAGGATTGCAATTAGAGCACTCGGGCAACTGTAAATAACAAGCAATGTTGAAAAGGGAAGAAAATCAAGCCAGAAATCAAAATATTTTCCATTTCCTTCAGAAAACCACACAATTCTCCTCTTCCAGCAGCTGTTAGACAAAAGAGAGAAAATCAAGAAAGAATAAGCAGATTATGCAGAACTCAAGGAACATAAAAAGTCAAAGGAGATTATTTTTCATTTGGCAAAAGGGAGAAATATCTGGAAGTCAGTGGGGAGGAAACTGTCTATAGTAAAGTGTCTAGATTGTGGGAAAAGCTTCATTAGAAATGTCCATCTCAGATAACAGAGAACAAGAAAAAAAAATTCAAATGACCTTTCTGTGGGAAAAGTTTCAGTCAGAATTCCAGCCTTGAGATACACCAAAGGACTCACAAAGGACAAAAATGCTTTGAATGTCCAGATTGTGGGAAAACTTTCAGTTGTAATTTGAACCTTGGTGATACACTAGAGGAATCCCAAAGGAGAGAAACCCTTTGAATGTCCTATCAGAGGGAAAGATTTTTGTGATAATTCCGCACTGGTGGGACACCAGAGGACTCACAGAGGAGAGAAACCCATTCAATTGTCTGATTGTGAGAAATGTTTTAGTCATAGTTCCCGCTTCATGAGACACAGAGGAGTGACATAGTAGAGAAATCCTTTGAATGTCCTATTTGTGGAAAAAGCTTTAGTGATAATTTCATGATGGTGAAACACCAAAGAACTCACAAAGGAGAGAAATCCTTTGAGTGTTCTATCTGTGGGAAAGGTTTTACTTATAATTCCAGCCTGGTGAGACACCAGAGAACTCATACAGGAGAGAAATCCTTTGAATGTTCTATCTGTGGGAAAGGTTTTAGTTATAATTCCAGCCTGGTGACACACCAGAGGACTCACACAGGAGAGAAACCCTTTGAATGTCCTATCTGTGGGAAAAGGTTTAGTAATAATTCCAACCTGGTGAGACACCAGAGGACTCACAAAAGAGAGAAACCCTTTGAATGTCCTGACTGTGGGAAAGGTTTTAGTCAGAGTTCCAACCTGTTGCAACACCAGAGGACTCACACAGCAGAGAAACCCTTTGAATGTCCTATCTGTGGGAAAAGTTTTAGTAGTAATTCCATCCTGGTGCTACACCAGAGGACTCACACAGGAGAGAAACCCTTTGGATGTCCTATCTGTGGGAAAAGTTTTAGTCAGAGTTGCAGCCTGGTGCTACACCAGAGGACTCACACAGGAGAGAAACCCTTTGAATGTCCTGACTGTGGGAAAGGTTTTAGTTATAATTCCAGCCTGATGAAACACCAGAGGACTCACACAGGAGAGAAGCCCTTTGAATGTCCTATCTGTGGGAAATATTTTAGTGATAACTCCAACCTGGTGAGACACCAGAGGACTCACACAGGAGAGAGACCCTTTGAATGTCCTGACTGTGGAAAACGTTACAGTCAGAATTCTCACCTGGTGATACACCAGAGGACTCACACAGGAGAGAAACCCTTTGAATGTCCTATCTGTGGGAAAAGCTTTAGTAATAATTCCAGCCTGGTGAACCACCAGAGGACTCACACAGGAGAGAAACCCTTTGAATGTCCTATCTGTGGGAAAGGTTTTAGTGTTAATTCCAGCCTGGTGAACCACCAGAGGACTCACACAGGAGAGAGACCCTTTGAATGTCCTGATTGTGGGAAAAGTTTTAGTCATAGTTCCAGTCTGGTGATACACCAGAGGACTCATATAAGAGAGAAACCCTTTGAATGTCCTGACTGTGGGAAAAGTTTTAATGAGAGTTACTGCCTGGTGAAACACCAGAGGACTCACACAGGAGAGAAACCCTTTGAATGTCCTATCTGTGGGAAAAGTTTCAGTGAGAATTCCAGCCTGATGAAACACCAGAGGACTCACACAGGAGAGAAGCCCTTTGAATGTCCTATCTGTGGGAAATATTTTAGTGATAACTCCAACCTGGTGAGACACCAGAGGACTCACACAGGAGAGAGACCCTTTGAATGTCTTGATTGAGGGAAAAGTTTCAATCAGAATCCCCACTTATATATCATCAGAGTGGACTTCAGGTTGATGTCGCGGCGAGAATGCCTGGAAAATTACAGCCTACGCTGAGCCTTGCGAAATCCAGCTTGTAACCGCTGCTGGGAAACCCTATGGGGTCATAGCCGCCTTGATGGAGCGGTGAAGGAAGGAGAGGTGCTTCGCTGACCACTTGGAATCTGCAAATTCCTCGTTTATGTCCGAAGCAAGTTCTCCCGAACGGCAGCATGAACAACTGCTATTTTTGGCAGTCACAAAGCTGGGACAACCGGAACCACAAGATTTGTGCTGGAGCAGTGTATGGACAGAGCATTGAAACTGGATGAGATAATTCCGACTTTTACCTTAAAGAGTTGATGCAAATACAAGAATATTAAAAAAGAACTGCAAGCCTATGATAGTGGCTGATTGACACACGGAGAAAAAAAACCCGGAGAATTAAGAGGCGAAAGAAGCCCAAGAGAAGCTAAAAGACATAGAAAGCTGGGGGGGGAGGTTAGACAATTTGAAAAGTGATTCTAGGGAGAAATTGTTTTGTCTATTTGTATTTTTAAACCCTCTGGATTTATTGATAATTAGCTGTTTTTGACAAACTGTATAATGTGAAATTTGGCAATAAGAGTACCACCTACTGGATGAAGTGAAGTACTACAGCAATTGCAGCATTCTTAGTGAAAGTGAATTTAATGCACACAAAGTCTAATACACAGAATAGAAGCAATAACATCTGGAAGACGACCAGACCTTGACTTTATGTTATGACTTGGATAACTCTGAGAATATCTGATCAGTTTCTTTTTTCCTTTTTTCCTCTTCTGAAGACTTCAAAAGGAACTTACACATAACTAAACATTATTAAACTTGGCTATTGGATCGTAGATTTGAAAGATTGGGAAATATAGTGGCCTAATCTGGGCTTGGAGTCTACGAGTCAAAAGAAGAAAGGTGTCAGAAGAGGGGGGGAAGAAAGGAAGAAAAATTGGACAATTGGGAAAATATATAATTGGGAAACTTTAAAATTAAAAACTTAAGAGTATAAAAGGAGGTTTAAAATATTGGGATATTGGAATTATAGAAATATATTGAGTAATTTTCATTAAATTGTCATAAAATTTATATAGTGGTATATAACGATATAATCTTGATGATAAAAAGTATGAGGGAATCTTTAAAGAATGATAGACATAGAAATGAATGTAGAAGTTACTCAACAAGTGAGGGGGAAAGATACTCAAGAAATCGGTGAGAATTCAGGTGAGATCGTAGGATCCCTGCCCCGGAAATTGTTGGGTGTGAGACGGTCCTTCTGAAGTTGGACTTAGGGGTGCAGGTGGGCCTTTTCTTAACGTACCTGCCTCCCAGCTATTTATTTATTTGGTATTCTTATATGCCGCCCAACTCCCGAAGGACTCAGGGCGGCGTACAACAGACAAAAATACAGAATAACCAATTTATAAATAATACTTAAAAGCAATATAAAATTTAAAAAGAGACACAATACTTAAAATCACCCAACAACCATTCAACATCCATACATACTTGGGGGTGAGTTCGAGTGGATTAAGCTCTACCCCCAGCCTGCAGGAAAAGCCATGTCTTAATGGTTTTCCGGAAGGCCAGCAGAGTGGGGATAGTTCGGGTCTCTGGGGGAAGTTGGTTCCAGAGCACGGTGCCGGCCACAGAGAAGGCTCTCCCCCTAGGGACCGCCAGCCGGCAGTGTTTGGCCGACGGGACCTGGAGGAGGCCAACTCTGTGGGCCCTAACCGGTCGAAGGGAAGTGTGAGGCAGAATGCGGTCCCGGAGGTAACCTGGTCCTAAGCCATGAAGGGCTTTAAAGATGGTGATCTACACCTTGAATTGGACCCGGAGACCGATGGGCAACCAATGCAGCTGGCGGAGTATAGGTGTCACGTGGGTGTACCTAGGCACACCGACCACAGCATGCGCAGCCGCATTTTGCACCAACTGAAGTCTCCGGATACTCTTCAAGGGTAGCCCCATGTAGAGCGCATTGCAGTAGTCCAAGCGAGAGGTGACAAGGGCATGAGTGACCGTGAGTAGAGCCTCCTTCTCCAAGTATGGCCGCAACTGGTGCACCAGGCGAACCTGTGCAAAGGCCCCCCTAGCCACAGCAGACAGATGATGCTCCAATTTTAGCTGTGGGTCTAGGAGGACCCCCAAGTTGCGGACCTGATCCGAGGGGGTCAATTTCACTCCCTCGAAAACCAAGGAGGGACAGTTGTAGTCCTTAGGGGGCAATACCCAAAGCCACTCAGTCTCGTCGGGATTAAGTCTGAGTCTGTTCCTCCCCATCCAGATCCTAATGTCGTCCAGGCACCGGCACATTACAGCAACTGCCTCACTGAAGTCAGACGGGGTGGTGATGTACAGCTGGGTGTCATCAGCGTACTGGTGGAAACACACCCCATGTCTGCGGATGATCTCCCCCAGTGGCTTCATGTAAGTGTTAAACAGGATGGGCGAGAGAACCGACCCCTGAGGCACCCCACATACTAGGGGCCTAGGGGACGATCTCTGCCCTCCTGCCAACACCGACTTCATCCTATCGGCGAGATAGGAGGAGAAACCACTGCAAAACGGTGCCTCCCACTCCCAACTCGCCGAGACGATGCAGAAGGATACCATGGTCGATGGTATCGAAGGCCGCTGAGAGGTCAAGTAGCACCAGGACGGAGGAATTTCCCCCGTCTCGGGCCCGCCAGAGATCATCCATCAGAGCGACCAAGGCAGTTTCAGTACTGTAGCCGCGCCTGAAACCCGACTGATAAGGATCTAGATGGTCTGTTTCATCCAGAAGTTGTAGAAGCTGAGTAACCACCACCTTCTCCACAACTTTCCCTTTAAAAGGTAAGTTGGAGACCGGACGATAGCTCTTCAAATCAGCTGGATCCAGGGAAGGCTTCTTCAGGAGGGGTCTCACCACCGCAGCTTTTAACGACTGCGGTACGGATCCCTCCCTCAAAGAAGCAGTGACCACCGCCTGGATCCAGCCGCGTGTCACCTCCTTGCTGGCCGAGACCAACCAGGAGGGGCACGGGTCCAATAAACAGGTGGAGGTACCCATCGCCCCCACAGCTCTGTCCACATCCTCGGGAGAAACAGGCCCAAACTCTTCCCATAACGGTGGACTAAGACTAGCCCCTGTCAACTCTATGGACTCTGCCCAGCCAGAGTCCAGGTTCGACCGAATCTGAGCGACTTTATCTGACAGAAACTGCGAATTCCTCAGCTCTGCCTTGTAAGTGTTCCTCGCTCCCCCCTTTGGCAAGGAGGGAGCGAGTCACCCTAAACAAGGCAGCTGGGCGAGAATCTGCGGACGCAATAAGAGCGGAAAAATAGGATCGTTTTGCCGCCCTTATCGCCACTAAATAAGATCTGATGTAAATTCTTAATAGTGTTCGGTCGGATTTGGTTTTGCTGGCCCTCCAGCGGCGCTCCAGACGTCTCTTCTGGCGTTTCATCTCCCGGAGCTCCTTGGTAAACCAGGGAGCTTTCCGGGATCCACTGCCACGGAGAGGTCGCTTAGGCGCAATTCGGTCTAAGGCCCCTGATGCTGCGGTGTTCCAAGCAGCCACCAGGGAATCGGCCGAATTGTGTACCAGGGTTTCAGGTATTTCCCCAAGTTCCCTCTGGAATCCTTCCGGCTCCATTAGGCGCCTGGGGCGGAACCACCTAGTCGGTCCCGCCTCCCTGCGGGGGAGGAATGGGGCTGCGAAATCCAACCTCAGTAGGAAATGATCTGACCATGACAGTGGGGTGATGACTATGTCCCTTATCTTCAGATCATCTCTCCCCTGCCCCGAAAGAAACGCTAGGTCGAGCATGTGACCGCCCTCATGAGTCGGACCCTGGATTACTTGGGTCAGGTCCATGGTTGTCATGGAATCTATGAACTCCTGAGCTAACCCAGAGGTTTCGCCAGCAGATGGCAAGTTGAAGTCCCCCAGGACCATAAGCCTAGGGAACTCAACTGCCAAGCCGGCTACTGCCTCGAGCAACTCAGGCAGGGCCTTACTTACGCAGCTGGGAGGCAGGTACGTTAAGAAAAGGCCCACCTGAGCCCCTAAGTCCAACTTCAGAAGGAGCGTCTCACACCCAACAATCTCCGGGGCAGGGATCCTACGAGGATGCAGATTTCTGCGCGCTATTATTGCTACTCCTCCCCCCCTTCCCTGGGGTCAAGAATGATGCTGCACCGAGAAACCAGCTGGGCATATCTCGGAGAGAGCTACTCCCCCCTCCTGCCCCAGCCAGGTCTCGGTAACACACACCAAGTCTGCCCCCTCCTCTGTGATTAAATCACGTATCAGGGGGGCTTTGTTGGTAATTGACCTGGCATTGAGCAGCAGCATCCTGAGCCCAGGGCCCTGAAAACCCTGGTTGCCAGGTATCCGGGTTGAGCAAGATGGAACCGGATCAGAGGGGCCGGAACAAGGGATCGCTTGTAAACAGCGAGGTCTTATTCCCCGAGAGCGGCCCTCCCCTCTGCTCCCGTAATATCTGCCTCTTCCCATTATGACCGAGATGTTCCGGCTCTCGCCCCCACCAGAGACCCCCTCCCCCCCGCTGGTCCCCCTCCTTTCCTGCAGGCCATCCATACCATTCTCACTGAGCCGGGTAAAAAAGCCGGACCCCACTCCGCTTCTGTTTGCACACTCAGCGAAGGGGGTCTGGGCCTCGGTTCCCGACTCACTCATTTCGTATTCTCAATCATATCCAATCACTTCCATAATCACCAAACACCACTTCCGGGGTATAATTAAATAGTTAAATAGCAGTAATCATTCACAACCAATCATTAAAATTACATTCAGTTCCCACAATCAAATCCACACATCTACCATACAGACCCACACTACCAAGATAAGAAAAAAAAATTTTTTTTAAAGAGAAGAAAATATTAACGTCTAGGGTGAAGATTACAATATAAAATAAGGAACCATCGATTTTAGGTAAAGTGCCAGAGAAAAAACAGCTGTGCTGGGCTTCAGGCCAACAAAAGATTGTCTGTTCCCCGTGTTGACCATCGGGATAGTATAACATCCCACCTTGGAAAAGTCCTAGATGTAGAAGTTGATGATCAGGTTTCCTGTATGAGTAAAAGGCTGGAACAAAAGGTCCATTTCCCTTAATCTGAGTCCATACGTAAGTAAGGCCCTGCCTGAGCTGCTTGAGGCAGTAGCCGGCTTGGCAGTTGAGTTCCCCAGGCTTATGGTGCTGGGGGACTTCAACTTGCCTTCTGCTGGCGAAACCTCTGGGGTAGCTCAGGAGTTCATGGATTCCATGACAACCATGGACCTGACCCAAGTAATCCAGGGTCCGACACATGAGGGTGGTCAGACGCTCGACCTAGTGTTTCTCTCAGGGCGGTGGAGAGATGATCTGAAGATAAGGGACATAGCCATCACCCCACTGTCATGGTCAGATCATTTCCTACTGAGGTTGGATTTCGCAGCCCCAATCCTCCCCTGCAGGGAGGCGGGATCGACTAGGTCGTTCCGCCCCAGGCGCCTAATGGAGCCGGAAGGATTCCAGAGGGAGCTTGGAGAGATACCTGAAACCTTGGTACACAATTCGGCTGATTCCCTGTTGACTGCTTGGAACACCGCAGCATCAGGGGCTTTAGACCGAATTGCGCCTTTGTGACCTCTCCACGGCAGTGGATCCCGAAAAGCTCCCTGGTTCACCGAGGAGCTCCGGGAGATGAAACGCCAGAAGAGACGTCTGGAGCGCCGCTGGAGGGCCAGCAAAACCGAATCTGATCGAACACTATTAAGAATTTACATCAAGTCTTATTTAGTGGCGATAGGAGCGGCAAAACGATCTCATTTTTCCGCTCTTATTGCGTCCACAGATTCTCGCCCAGCCGCCTTGTTTAGGGTGACTCGCTCCCTCCTTGCCAAAGGGGGGAGCGAGGAACACTTGCAAGGTAGAGCTGGGGAATTTGCAGGGTTTCTGTCGGATAAAGTCGCTCAGATCCGGTCGAACCTGGACTCCGGCTGGGCAGAGTCCATGGAGTTGACAGGGGCAAGTCTTAGTCCACCGTTGTGGGAGGAGTTTGCGCCTGTTTCTCCCGAAGATGTGGACATAGCCATGGGGGCGATGGGTGCCTCCACCTGCTTATTGGACCCGTGCCCCTCCTGGTTGGTTTCGGCCAGCAGGGAGGTGGCACGCGGCTGGATCCAGGCGGTGGTCATCGCTTCTTTGAGAGAGGGATCCGTACCGCAGTCGTTAAAAGCTGCGGTGGTGAGACTCCTCCTGAAGAAGCCTTCCCTGGACCCAGCTGACTTGAAGAACTATCGTCCGGTCTCCAACTTACCTTTCTTAGGGAAAGTTGTGGAGAAGGTGGTGGCTACTCAGCTTCTGCGGCTATTGGAGGAAACAGATCATCTAGATGCCTATCAGTTGGGTTTCAGGCGCGGCTACAGTACAGAAACTGCCTTGGTCGCTCTGATGGATGATCTCTGGCGAGCCCGGGATGGGGGGAACTCCTCCATCCTGGTGCTACTTGACCTCTCAGCGGCTTTCAATACCATCGACCATGGTATCCTTCTGCATCATCTCGGCGAGTTGGGAGTGGGAGGCACCGTTTTGCGGTGGTTCTCCTCTTATCTCGCCGATAGGATGCAGTCAGTGTTAACAGGAGGGCAGAGATCGTCCCCCAGGCCCCTTTCATGTGGGATGCCTCAGGGTTCGGTCCTCTCGCCCATCCTGTTTAACATTTACATGAGACCGCTGGGGGAGATCATCCATAGACACGGGGTGTATTTCCATCAGTACGCTGATGACACCCAGCTGTACATCACCACCCCGTTTCAATTCAGTGTGGCAGTTGATGTAATGTGCTGGTGCCTGGACGACGTTAGGATCTGGATGGGGAGGAACAGACTCAGACTCAACCCCGACAAGACTGAGTGGCTTTGGATATTGCCTCCTAAGGACTATGACAACTGTCCCTCCTTGGTTCTTGAGGGAGTGAAATTAACTCCCTCGGATCAGGTCCGCAACTTGGGGGTCCTCCTAGACCCGTGGTGGCGAACCTATGGCACCTGTGCCAGAGCTGGCACGCGGAGCCATAGAAGCCGGCACGCGAGGGTTCCCACCGGCAAACCGGAAGTGCGAAAAAACGCACTTCCGGTTTGCTGGTGTGCTGTTTTTTGCACTCCGGAGGGTTCAGGGAAGCTCCCTGAAGCTCCGGAATGCAAAAAACTACAAAACGGACAAACCGGAAGTGCACTTTTCTGCACTTCCGGTTTGTCCGTTTTGTAGTTTTTTGCATTCCGGAGCTTCAGGGAGCTTCCCTGAACCCTCCGGAGTGCAAAAAAACAGCATACCGGCAAACCGGAAGTGCGTTTTTTCGCACTTCCGGTTTGCCGGTTTCATCGTTCCAGGCTCCGTTTCGTCGTTCCAGGCTCCGGTAAGTGGGCCGGGGTGGGGGTATGTGCGCATGCGCAGGAGGCAGCATGGGGGGGTGTTGTGCGCATGCGTGGGAGGGAGGGAATGGGTGTGGGCACGCGAGCGCGCGCGAGCGGGCCCCCCCTTTTTCGGCACGCGAGCCGAAAAAGGTTCGCCACCACTGTCCTAGACCCACAGCTAAAATTGGATCATTATCTTACTGCTGTGGCTAGGGGGGCCTTTGCACAGGTTCGCCTGGTGCACCAGTTGCGGCCATACTTGGAGAAGGAGGCTCTACTCACGGTCACTCATGCCCTTGTCACCTCCTGTCTGGACTACTGCAACGCCCTCTACATGGGGCTACCCTTGAAGAGTATCCGGAGACTTCAGTTGGTGCAAAATGCGGCTGCGCGTGCTGTGGTGGGTGTGCCAAGGTACACCCACGTGACACCTATACTCCGCCAGCTGCACTGGTTGCCCATCGGTCTCCGGGTCCAATTCAAGGTATTGATCATCATCTTTAAAGCCCTTCATGGCTTAGGACCAGGCTATCTCCGGGACCGCATTCTGCCTCATACTTCCCTTCGACCGGTTAGGGCCCACAGAGTTGGCCTCCTCCAGGTCCCATCAGCCAAGCAATGTCGGCTGGCGGGCCCTAGGTGGAGAGCCTTCTCTGTGGGGTGCCCCGCACTCTGGAACCAACTTCCCCCAGAGACCCGAACCATCCCCACCCTGCTGGCCTTCCGAAATGCCATCAAGACATGGCTTTTCCTGCAGGCAGGAGGTTAGAGACTAATCCATCTGAGCTCTCCCCTGGGTATGTTTGGTGGATGGATGTTTTTTAATATTGAATTTTTAATTTTTGTATTTGATTTTAATTATGTTTATTGCTGGTTTCTTGTATCTTTTTTGCTGTACACCACCCTGAGTCCCTCGGGAGTAGGGCGGCATATAAGAAAACCAAAATAAATAAATAAATTTAGAAAAAATTCAAAATGAGCCGCAAGAAGCTAAAGAAGAGAAAGGAATAAATAGGAATCAATTAGAGAACTCTTCAAAAACTTACAAAAGAATAGAGAGAAAAGAAACGATCTCCCAAAAAAGGAAAGACTTAAAGAAAAAGAAAGAAAAAATTCCTTTAAAAAGAAATAGGAAGTTTTGGTATTTTTTTATTTTCCTCCACCATTTATACAATTCAATAAACATATACCTTAAAATGTTACAATAAAATACAGTTTTACATTATAATCCATCATTCAAAAATCAATATCTTATCCAACGCTTACTTCATCGATCATCAGTCTGTTCTGCTTTTTTCCATTGCACTCCCCTCTCTCTATCTCTATCACCTCCTCCTACTTTCTTACTCCTTCACTCCTCTACCCCTCTCTACTACTCCTCTTCCTCCCCTTCTATTTCCTCTTTCACTTTCTTTGCCTTCCCCTGAGTACTCTTTTATAATAAATCCTCTTATGTTTGATAGCCTGATGATAAAAATCGCAAAGTTTGAACTCATCGTGTCTCTTCTAAGAAGAAAGAAAAACATTTCTTTTTATTATTGTTATTATATCATTTCTTTATATATAATACTTTATTCTAGGTATATGCTGCTAACTCTATCTTACTCCCAAAAAGAAAAAGAAAAAAAAAAGAAAGTCTAATTTTATCATCTGGGATATTCACCAATTACTTTTTAAATTCTTCTTCCAAATTAACAGGTACTAATTTAATTTCCAAAATAATTACTGTTTCTCGTACAATTTAATTTTAAGCCATATTGCTTCCTCCACTTTTTTTATCTCTTTATTCATCATTTATGTTTTTTATCCTCTATTCTATCACAAACTAAATGCCCAATTATACATTCCAATTTCTTATATTTATCATCAGAATTCTTCCTAGGTTATTTACTATTCATCTTTTTAAGTTATTCAATTAGATATTCAATTTTTAAATAATACATTTTTTTCTCCTTTTAAATTTTGCATATAAACAAATCTCATGTATAGAAAAAATACACAATCATAATATATCTTTTAAACTCTAATATTCATGTTTATCATTCATATTTCTCATAGTAATTAACATTGTTTTGTCTTCAATGCATAATCCTTTAATTCTTAAACAATATTAATCTATATAGAAAGAAGAGAAAATTCTTAAGTCTTAATAAAATCATAATACTGATTATATGTATATCAAAATTCTAAACAATTGTTTTTGTATATGTATTTCCTAATTCTTAAACCATATTTATTTATATAACAGGAACAAAAAATTCTTAACTCAATAATCATGATACTAGTTATATATATCAAAATTCTAAACAATTAACAATTTTATCACAATTGAATCTAATATAATAGTTATACAAAAGAAAAGAAGATGAATAAAAAGAAAGAATTTCAATAATATTTCTATACCATCATCCATTTCCTTTTAATTTCTCGACTATTTTGTTCTTGTATATATATTTCCTCCACCCCATCTCCTTAACTTCTTTTTCTTCTTTCTTTTAACTTTATACCAATAGGTTCTCTTTTCCCACGCTCTTTCCCTTCCTTAGATTCACTTTCTGTGTATATCCAATTTTCTCCATTCCTTTTTCAATTTTATGTATCTCAAAATCCTTATCATCAATCTGAACATAGACATTTTTAATATCTTTTTCTCTATTATCACTGTTAAACTCAGTGGGATCATTATCAATAACATAATCATTAATCAGCATTGCATTTTCAATATTCTTTCCCTTTTCATCATCATTTATAATGTTTTCATCCATCTTCTTTTGTTCTTCTGTTATCTTATCCATTCTTTTTTCTGTTTGTGCTTCATTCTTTCCTGTCTCAAATGTTCCAAGTCCAAAAGATCTAAGGTCTTTGAAGAGGTCTTTCACAAACTCAGCCAATTCTTCATAGTTAATTCTCTCCATATCTTTTTTTTTTAATTCAAAAAGTTTTGTTAGTACAAAGTACAAGCATTTTTATCAATTTTCTCCCCCCCATCCCCCCCTACCCACAACCCACTCCCTCCCCCCCCCCGGACTTCCCAGAAAAAGTACAGGGCATAGTATTCAATAACATAAATTTAAATTAAATTAAAATAACTTCTTAGATCCCTCATTTTATCGGCATCTTTAACTCCAGATTAAAACTATTCAAAATGTTAAAAATTAAAGAGAAAGTAAACAAGTGAAGAACAAAAATAAGCAAAATAACAAATAAAAAGGAAACAAAGATGAACCTCATACACTAAACTTAGTCATAACTCAAACATTATTAATAGCATAATTTTACAATATACCAAAGTATTAACTTCCCAATATTTAATATATATATATATATATATATCAATAATAATTGACTAACCCCTTATATTTCAACACCCTTAAACTTAATTAAAATCCACCCACTTATTAATAACATATTATATATATAACATTTCCTCTGAACCTCAAACCGTAAAATACACCTTCATAACAATAATCCTATACCTTAAGGTATCGCCTCAGAGTATATATTATCTACTATACTAAAAATAGTAACCAAAATATATAATAATAATAATAAAAAAATAAAAACCAACTCTTTATACCTCTAAATTTTTAAACTTAATCCCTATATCCTCAAAATAATAATACCAAAATATTACACTATATCCAATTTATAACTTCAAAATATTTGATATGAAAATACCATCAATAAAAAATATTAATATTTCAGGTCCCCAAATTATTGATAACAAAATACTCTATATCAAATTTATAACTCCAAAATATATAATATATATCTAAAAAACAATCTAGAAATAAAATATAATACCAATAATAGACAATATTAATACAACATATATAAAAAAAAGAAAAAGAAAAAAATGATTACAATCTTGTTCATCTTTCCAACCATCCCATAAGTTTCAACACCATCTGTCCTTTGGCCATTTCCAATCTGTCGCTTCAGCTGTCATCTGATCCCATTCCTCCGTCTCCTTATCCACGTAAACATCTGTCTGGCTCTGCCACTCTTTTGGAATCATCGAAATTTCCTCTTGATCACGTATATCCGGATTTCCCTTCTTCTCCTCCCTTATTTCCATGCCTTTTTCCACTGGAATTTTAGAAATATCAGTCTTTAAAACATTGATGTAGAATTCTGTAGCTTTCTTTATTGTATTTAGTCCATATCTTTTTCCCAAGAATTTTACAGTTACTCCTGTTGGTACATTCCATTTATATTGTAAATTTTGTATTTTTAATTCCTGAACCAAAAATGAATATTCTCTTCTATCTTTAAGCATCTTGGCAGGGATTTCTTTCCATATCTTTATTTCTTGACCATTTGCCTGAAGATTTTTATTATAAGTCGCCTGTATGATTCTGTTTCGCAAAGCTCTGGTAGTGAAATATATTACAATATCCCTTGGCAAGTGGTTTTGTTTTGCATACCAAGAATTGATTCTGTATACTTTATCGATTTTTGTAGCCAATTCATCTTTAGACAATCCAGACACCTGCTCCAGTGCCTCTGTCATTCTTTCTTTCAGATTTTCAAATTTTTTTTCTTTCAAGCCCCTGACTCTTATAGCAAATTTCATCTCTTGAAATTGAGAGATCATTGCTTCTTTTTCCAGTTTTAATATATCATTTTGAACCTTGGTTATATATTCTTCTGAGATTGTTATATTTTGCTTATTTTTTTCCAAATCCTTCTCCAAAATTTCCATATTCACTGCTAATCCTTTGCAAACTTTCACCACATCCGCTCTCAATTGTAGATTCATCTTCTCCATAGCAGCCTGCATCTTTTTTTCTATCTCAGCAAGTTTTGAATTGAATTCTAAAATTAACTCATTTTTCAGAAGTTTCAGGGTATTAAAAAAAGTCTCAGGTGTTAAAGAATCAGGCATAGGTTGTTTCTTTAAAATATGATCAAAGGAGTACTCAGTTCTTTTATTCACTACAGTCTTTTCAAGTTTAGAAGCCATTTCAATATTTTCAAAAAAAAGACAAAGAAGAGAGGAAGAGGAAACCCAGATCTTTACTTAAAAAAGAAAATTCTTTTCAAAGTCCAGAGCCATTTAAATTTTTCCTTCTATAAAACTATAACTTAATTCCAAAGAAGAGAAAAAAAGGGGGAAAAAAAAGTCATCCTTCAAATCAAAGGTTTCCAGAGGAAAGGGCTGGTAACAAAGCAAAAATAACTTTCTCTTTTACACCACAGTTGCCAATCGCCATCTTGTTGCCACTCCTTATTAAGTTACTTTGTTTCTTCCATCTTAAAAACCCAGGAATGGAGTTAAAGTACAAACTATTACCTCCAGGACTCCTGTCTTCTTCTGGCTGCTCTCTGTATTTTTAAAATAATTATACCTCCTTTAAAGCAGCAGCGGTGGTCGCGGCATCTTGCTCCGCTTTAAAAGCGGAAGCTTCCAATCTTCCGGAGCAGCTGACAGGCTACCTGGGGAGCCCTTACCCTACGCGCCCCAAGTTGGTTTTTAGGGCACTAGGAGGGCTCTACCCCACCTGTCTCGCTCTCATCTCTCCCCTTTGCCCGGGGAGAGATTTTCAAGCCGCCAGACAGCTGTTCTGGCGGCTTTTACAGAAGATCGGAGGTGCGCCCTGCAAAAAGCGCCATTGACGCCGTCGGAGCCGGAACCGGAAGCCTCTCCATATCTTTACAGTCTCAATTCTCAAGTCCAGAGCTTAAACAAGTGCAGTCTTTAATCAAAATTCATTCAAAAATGTCACCAGTTCTTAATGATCACCAATCTCCATGTCTCAGAGTCAGAAGTCCATACTTTCTAT
The DNA here is from genome assembly GCA_023053685.1 of Diadophis punctatus similis. Classification (NCBI taxonomy): domain Eukaryota; kingdom Metazoa; phylum Chordata; class Lepidosauria; order Squamata; family Dipsadidae; genus Diadophis; species Diadophis punctatus. Next base: position 249,265,100 of record JALIGW010000002.1, read on the forward strand.
AATCCATTCAGCTGCTAACAAAAATATTCCACAGCCTTTTATAGTTGCAAGTTTTTGTTATAATGGTTAAAAAGCCAAATACTTCTGTTCTCTGTTGTTAACATCTGTTCATGCTCCTTCTTATCCAGACCAGTCCAAATATTTTCTTTCAAGCAATAACAAATTGCAGTCTGTTTTAGATTCTCTAAACTTTCAAAAGACCTTTTTTTCTTCTTATTCAAGGTCAAGACAGCTGTCCAAACATCCATAAAAATATTCTACCATGGCAATAATTCCTCCAACCACCAGATGGCGTTCTCCAATCAAATTCTCATCTTTACATTTCCTGTTTTTGTTTTTCCGTTTATAATAAGGTGACCAGACGTCCTGCTTTTGGCGGGACAGACACGCTTTTCAAGCATGTGTCCCGCGTCCCGCATTGTTTCCAAAAAGTCACGCTTTTTTGGAAAGAATGCTGAAACAGCGGGACGTCTGGTCACCTTAAAGACGCGGAGGCCAGTGCAGGCTAGCGCTTCCCCTCCCCCGGAGCTGCGAACTCGAGGAAAGAGACGCTGTTGTTGCCGCTGAAATGCAACGCGGGGAGGAGCGCGGTTGGCTCGGGACTCCCTCCGCCTCGGCTGCTTTTTTCCTCCTCTCGTGCTGCGCCTGGGGTGAGTGAGTTGCTGAGTTGCAGGGAGCCCGAGCAAGAACAACTGCTGTCGCTGCCTCTCTCCCTCTTCGGGGCGGGAAAGGAAAAGGCGGCAGCGGCAGCAGCAACCACCGCATGAGAGCTGCATTCCAGCCGCTAGCCCTGCCCAGTCCACTTTCTTCCGCTCCCCCGTCCGAGAGGAGAAGCGGATGCGGCGGGAGCTTTTACTCCCGCCTTGAAGTTTGTTCGTGGAATAGGCTGGCGGAGAACCGAGGGAAGTCGCTTTGCCCTTCGCCCCTGGTCAGCGGCCGCCCTGAGCAACGCCGAGGTTCCCCTCTATGAGAGACAAAATGAGAAAACAAATCCAGACAATCACATTGTGTGATTTGGAAAAAATGTATTTGCAAATTATGGTGGAAAATAAATATTTGGTCACCTACAAACAAGCAAGATTTCTGGCTCTCACAGACCTGTAACTTCTTCTTTAAGAGGCTGCTCTGTCAGTTCATTTTTTTGTTTATCTGTAAGATTTTTGACTATTATTTTAGTTTTTTCTTTCTTTATTTTCAATCCTGCTACTTCCCCATATTCTTCTGTTCTTATCATTAGTTTGGAACGTGTTTCCAATGGTTCTTCTAAGATAAATATCAAATTGTCCACGAATGCTTGTAATTTATAATTTTCCTTTATCGCCATACCTTTTATTTCTAGGTCTGATTCTGGAAAAGACAATCAAGCGATGAATCAGCGGACATCTAGAAGCAAACAAAGTAATAACCAAAACCAACATGGGCTTGTCAAAACCAGATCATGCAAATCTTATTGCATTCTTTGACAAAGTGACAAAATTGGTAGACCAGAGGAATGCTGTCGATATAATTTACTTGGACTTCAGTAAGGCATTTGATATAGTAGACCATAACCTACTACTACATAAAGTAGAAAAATGTGGGTTAGACAGCATCACCACCAGATGGATTCGTAACTGGCTGATGAACCGCACTCAACATGTAGTCCTCAATCGAACTTCATCTACATGGAGGGAAGTATGCAGTGGAGTACCAAGGCTGTTTTAGGCCCAGTACTCTTCAACATCTTCATCAATGACTTGGACGAGGGGATAGATGGGGAATTCATCAAATTTGCAGATGACACCAAACTGGCAGGAATAGCCAACACTCCAGAAGATAGGCTCAAGATACATAAGGATTTTGACAGACTTGAACATTGGGCTCTATCTAACAAAATGAAATTCAATGGCAAAAAAAGTAAGGTTCTACATTTAGGCAAGAAAAACAAAGTGCACAGGTACAGGTAGTAACTGTGAGAGGGACCTTGGAGTCCTAGTGGACAACCATTTAAATATGAGCCAGCAATGTGCAGCAGCTGCCAAAAAAGCCAACACAGTTCTAGGCTGCATTAACAGAAGGATAGAATCAAGATCACGTGAAGTGTTAATACCACTTTATAATGCCTTGGTAAGGCCACATTTGGAATACTGCATCCAGTTTTGGTCGCCACGATGTAAAAAAAGATGTGGGGACTCTAGAAAGAGTGCAGAGAAGATGATTAGGGGACTTGAGGCTAAAACATATGAAGAACGGTTGCAGGAAGAAAAGAAAAAGAAAGAATTAAATAATTCTTTACCAGTGTCAAAAATAGGTCTTCTTTTAGAATGAGGGTAATGTTTACTTCTGTCTAGGTGTTTGTTATTTTGGCCTCTAACATTACCCCATTACAAACAGCTAACATTGACAGGTTTAACTAAAGTGACCAGATTTTTTTATTTTTAAGCGGGACGGGGGCGGGCCCACCTGGGCGCCGCCATTTGAGTTTTGCCCTCTGCGCATGCGCAGAACGCTGCACATGCGCAGAGGGCAAAACAACGCAAATGTCGGCGTCCAAGTGAGGGGGGGAGGCGGGAGGCCTTTCCTCGCCTCCCACCTCCCCTTCGGGAGCCGGCAGTGGCTTGGGCTGGCAAGCGACGAACGGGAGGCGGGAGGCGGGGAAAGGAGGCAGCCGGCAGCTTACCTGTCGCGAGCTGCAGGCTTCCAAGCGCCGCGGTCTCCTGGTCGCCCGCCCGGCCCCAGGGCAACGGCGGCAGCGAGGTGACGGGGGGAAGGAAGGGGAGGGGGACGAGGAAGGGCTGTTTGCGCCGCCGGAGGGGCCGCTCGTGAGCTCAAACCGACGACGGCAGCGGCAACGGCTCCTCGTCCCTCACCCCTCCACCCGCATCCCAACAGCAGCGGCGCCTCCGAGGGCGGGGCTAGGGATGGGGCAGGGGAAGGAGAGGAAGAGCAGCCCCCCTTCCCCCTCTCCCCAGCAGGCAGCCGCCTCGCTGAAATTCCGCTTTGCCTGACTTGCTTCCGGTACCTCTCTTTTGTGCTTCCCCTAAGGTGACCAGACGTCCTGCTGTTTTGGCATTCTTTCCCAAAAAGCATGACTTTTTGGAAAGAATGCGGGACGCGGGACACACGCTTGAAAAGAGTGTCTGTCCCGCCAAAAGCGGGACGTCTGGTCACCTTAGGTTTAACATGTCTTGTATGTGTTTATAAACCTCTGCTGCTAATCCATCTGGTCCTGGGGTCTTATTATTTTTTTGCCTTTTTATCACCTCCGTCAACTCCATCATTGTTATTTTTTCATTTTAATATTCTCGGGTGCTTTTGGTAGTTTAGCTCTTTCCAAATATTGTATTATCTTTTCTTCTGAAATTTATCATATAATTTTTCATTAAATTATTCAATTATTTTTTAAATCTCATTTTGAAACTGCATACATCCTTTCTCGTCTTGTAATTTACTTATCAATTTCTTCTTTTTCAATTTATAGGCTAACCATCTTCCTGGTTTGTTGGCATTTTCAAAAAAGTTAAATATTAGCCTGTTTATCAGTGAGCCATGTGGTTTGATGGGCTATTTTCTATTTTGCTTTTTGTTTTTTACAAATCCTTTTGGAAACATTTCTTCTACCATATATAGGCTATCACTCCCTCTTTCCTAGACCCCATTTTCTAAACCCTGCTGCATATTTTTCTCTCTCTCTGACCAAATGGAGACTTCCTTGCAGGCCAATTTACAGAGGAACATGGCATTTAGGAGATATAAAATTTCCTCCTTCAGGAATGAACATGGCATGCTGGGTGCTCTTGGATGCAGCCCACAGGAGTGAAGTTGGCTCCCTTAGAGTGTCTGGCCTGATGGTGCTCCCATGTAATAAATCCCTGGGAGCCTTGGGAAATCAGTCTTGAAGTTTTGGGATGTAGAGAGGTTTTGGTTTCCACTGAGAGTCACCCTTAACAAAGATGATTGTGTCATTCTTTAAACCTTCATGAACTTGTAGGGCTCAGCACATAGCTAATCTTCGTAAACTAAGTAGCATCACATTTCACTATTTCACTAGGCTCACTTGCAAAGGTCAGTTGCTAGAAGTGAAAAACGATTTGATAGCATTCATACAGTGAAAGCATCTTGCAAACGCCTTAGGTAGAGGCGGGACAAGAGTGTTTTTCTGCCGCTATCAGGAGATGGCAGTCAAATAGGCAACATCTGTGCCTGAAACGTACATAATAAAGGAGATAAAACCATCGAGTACCGAACTGCTAGAAAGGATGGGAGGAGAGGAGAAGAGAAACGCAGAGGAACTTCCTCTTGCGGATGACTCATGGGAGGAAGGTGGTGTGCAAAGTGGCTTTTCTGCTTTTCCGAGGATCGAAGCAGCAGCTGGAAGGTGAGTTGAGGGCAGGTGGGAGGAGAGTCCGGGAGCAAGTCGGGCTGTTTAGTTTCCTCCACGGCCTGGAAGCAGAGAAGCAAATGGGCTGAAGCATGTCAGCTGCTGCTGCTGCTGCAGGTTCCTCCCCTGCCCAAATTTAAGCCCTCTGGTGCTGCACGCTGTGAAACTGGTGGCTGCAACTTTCTGCTGGTGGGAAGATTTTAAAAGTCTCTTTCAAGTTAAGGTTGATTCTTTGGGAATGGCTTCCCTCCAGAGGTTGTGGGTGCTCCATCACTGGGGGTTTGTGACAGAGTTGTAAGGGACCTTGCAGGTCTTCTATTCCGACGCCCTGCGCAAGCAGGAGACCCAATACCACTTCAGATAATTGGTTAATTGTTCTCAGTGACAGGAAATTTCTCCGTAGTTCTAAGCTGCTTCTCTCCTTGATTAGTTTCCATCCACTGCTTCTTGTCTTGCCTTCTGGTGCATTGCAAAATAAGTTGACCCCCTTCTTCTTGACCCCTCAAGTGTTGGAACACTGCTATCATGTCACCCCTAGTCCTTCCTTTCACTAGACTAGACCTACCCAATTCCTGCAACTCTTCTTTATATGTTTTAGCCTCCAGCCCCGTAATCATCCCTACTTCTCTTCTCTGCAATCTTTATAGGGTCTCTCCACCTTTTTTTAAATATTATGGCAATCAAAATTAGTTGCAGTAATCCAAGGGTGATCTTACCAAAGCATTATAATTTGATACTAACACTTCACATGATCTTGATTCTAGCCCTCTGTTAAGGCAGCCTAGGATTGCATTAGCTTTTGTGGCCACTGCATTCACACTGTTGGATCTTTTTAGTTGATTGTTCACTACAGTAGGACATCAAGATCCATCTCACAGTTACTGCTATTGAGCCAGGTTGTACCTATTCTGTACCTTGCCATTTGGTTTTTCTTGGCTAAGTGTACAACCTAATTTCTTTCTCCATTGAATTTCATTTTGTTGTTCAAATCTATAGAGATTCTTCTGTATCTTGAGTTTGTCTTTTGGGGTGTTGGCTATTCCTGCCAGCTTAGTGTCGTCTCCAAATTTGATGAATTCCCCTTCTATTCATTAATTCAAATTGTTTATCAAGATACTGAAGAATACTGGGCCTAAGATGGAGCCTTGGGGTACCCCACTGCTTAATTCCCTCGATATAGATGTAGTTCCATTAACTAATGGTTGAGTGTGGCTTGTCAGTCAGTTACAAATCCAACGGATGATGATGCTATCCATACCACATTTTCTTCATTTACCAAGAAGTAGATTGTTCTCTACTTTATCAAATGCCTTTCTGAAATTTCAGTATACTGTGTCCACAGCATTTTGCTGGTCTACTAATTTAGACACTTTTTCAAAGAAGGAAATAAGATTTGTTTGGCATGATCTTTTTTCAACAAACCCATGTTGGCTTCTGGTTATAAGTTTGCTTGGTTCTAGGTGTTTGTAGATCTGTTGCTTGGTTATCTTTTTCAGGATCTTCTCAGGCATTGATGTCAGGCTAATTGGTCTGTAGTTTGTGAATCCATTTCCCCCCTTTTTTTGAAGATTGGAACTGCATCAGTCATGCTGGCAAGGCAAGGTTTAAGTAGTGTCTCTTTGCTCACTTATCACCGTGTCAAATGAAGCACCAATGGTGCCAGTGAAGCTCTGCCCCAGCCCCCAGTCTGGATTCCCAAGCTGTAAAAAGTAGGTCTTAGCTGACCATGAGGCAAAGAGGGAAGTAATGATACCCACAAGTCCAGATTTCCAACAACAAAAGCACAGTCCAATAGTCAAGTCCAAAGTCCACAAGGAAAGTCTGAGGTTCTTTTACCCAGCATCTGGTTAAATCACTCTTCCACAACTGTTCCTTGTGTGGAGAGGTGGAGCTGTTTCCTCTCAAGCAGCCTTGCTGACCTCTGTGCCTCCCTCCAGTCTGCTTTCCTCACTCGTGGATCGAGTGGAGGAGCGGCTCTTCTTAATCAGAGGTGATCTGGAGCCTGTCATCTCTGCTGGGGGACACGTCTGGCACTGCTGGATCTGAGTCTCTGGTGGCGTAGTGTGTTACTGATGGTAGCCTTTGTTACGTTGGTCCCAGCTCTCTGCAGGTCATTCACTAGGTCCCCCCGTGTGGTTCTGGGATTTTTGCTCACCATTCTTGTGATCATTTTGACCCCACGGGGTGAGATCTTGCGTGGAGCCCCAGATCGAGGGAGATTATCAGTGGTCTTGTATGTCTTCCATTTTCTAATTATTGCTCCCACAGTTGATTTCTTCACACCAAGCTGCTTGCCTATTGCAGATTCAGTCTTCCCAGCCTGGTGCAGGTCTACAATTTTGTTCCTGGTGTCCTTCGACAGCTCTTTGATCTTCACCATAGTGGAGTTTGGAGTGTGACTGTGTGAGGTTGTGGACAGGTGACTTTTATACTGATAACAAGTTCAAACAGGTTCCATTAATACAGGTTATGAGTGGAGGACAGAGGAGCCTCTTAAAGAAGAAGTTACAGGTCTGTGAGAGCCAGAAATCTTGCTTGTTTGTAGGTGACCAAATACTTATTTTCCACCATAATTTGCAAATAAATTCTTTCCAAATCACACAATGTGATTGTCTGGATTTGTTTTCTCATTTTGTCTCTCATAGTTAACGTCTACCTATGATGTCAATTACAGGCCTCTCTCATCTTTTTAAGTGGGAGAACTTGCACAATTGGTGGCTGACTAAATACTTTTTTCCCCACTGTAAGTGCTGGAAAAGCTCCATGGATGCACCTATTGTGGGGAAATGCAGAAATTGCAAATCACAGCTGATTATGCACAAGAAGATCCACACAGGAGAAAAGTCTTAAAAGTACTCCCACTGTGGTAAATACTCTAGTGAGCATGGCAACATGGTGATACATCAGAGGACTCACATAATGTAAGAGTGTCCAGATTGTGTGAAAGTTTCATTGGACGGTCCCACCTCATGAGACAACACAGAACTCACATACGGGGGTGGGGACATTTGAAGGAGAAAAACCTTTTGAATGTCCTGATTGTGGAAAAAGTTTCATTAGAAATTCCCACCTGATTAGCCACCAGAGGATTCACACAGAAGGGATATCTTTTGAATGTCCTGATTGTGGGAAATGTTTCAGTGAGCATTTCTGCCTGGTGAAACACCAGAGGACTCACACAGTAAAGAAACTCTTTGAATGTCCTGATTGTGGGAAACATTTCAGTTGGAATTCAGCCTGGTGAAACACCAAAGGACTCACACGGGGGAAAAACTGTTTTTTATTTTTTTATTTAGGACTGCTCCCTGGGGACTGAGGGCGGCGTACAACATTTGGAGAATCACTTAACAATACAGTTTAAAAACAATTTAAAATATATTTTTAAAAAACATACAAAATCACACATACATAGGGGAGACCAAGATGAAGTAGTCTCAAAACCCCGCCTGCAGGAAGAGCCATGTCTTCACAGCTTTTCGGAAGGCCAGCAAGGTGGGGACAATTCGTATCTCTGGGGGGAGTTGGTTCCAGAGAGCAAGGGCCCCCACAGAGAAGGCCCTTCCCCCTAGGCCCCGCCAGCCAACATTGTTTGGTTGACGGGACCTGGAGGAGACCCACTCTGGGGGACCTGACCGGGCGAAGGGAAGTATAAAGTAGAATGCGGTCCCAGAGGTAACCTGGTCCTAAGCCATGTAGGGCTTTAAAGATGATAATCAGCACCTTGAATTGTACCCGGAGACCGATGGGCAGCCAATGCAACTGGCAGAATATGGGTGTTACGTGGGTGTATCTTGACACACCCACCACAGCACGCGCAGCCGCATTTTGCACCAACTGAAGTCTCCGAATACTCTTCAAGGGTAGCCCCATGTAGAGCGCATTACAGTAGTCCAATCGGGAGGTGACAAGGGCATGAGTGACCGTGAGTAGAGCCTCCTTCTCCAAGTATGGTCGCAATTGGTGCACCAGGCGAATCTGTGCAAAGGCCCCCCTAGTCACAGCTGTAAGGTGTTGATCTAATTTTAGCTGTGGATCTAGGAGAACTCCCAGATTGCGGACCTGTTCCGAGGGAGTTAATTTTTCTCCCTCAAGAGCCAAGGAGGGACAGTCGACATGGTACTTAGGAGGCAATATCCAGAGCTACTCAGTCTTGTCGGGGTTGAGTCTGAGTCTGTTTCTCCCCATCCAGATCCTGACATCGTCACATTACATCGACTGCCTCCCTGAATTGAGACGGGGTGGTGATGTACAGTTTAAATGTTCTGATTGTAGAAAAAGTTTCGGTCAAAGTTCCCAGCTTGTGATACACCAGAGGACTCGCACATTAGAGAAAGACTTGGAATGTCCTGATTGTGGGATAGGTTTCAGTCGGCATTCTAGCCTGGTGATACACCAAAGGACTCACACAGAGTAACAGAGTTGGAAGGGACCTTGGAGGTCTTCTAGTCCAACCCCCTGCATAGGCAGGAAACCCTACACCACTTCAGAAAAATGGTTATCCAACATCCTGTTAAAAACTTCTAGTGTTTTTCTAGTGGCTCACCTACAACTCCTGAAAGTAAGCTGTTCCACTGGTTATCTGTTCTCACTGTTAGGAAGTTTCTCCTGACAGGAAGTTGTAGGTTGCTTCTCTCCTTGGTTAGTTCCAACCATTGCTTCTTGTCTTGCTTTCTGTTGCTTTGGAAACTAAGCTGACACCCTCTTATTTATGTCAACTCCTCCAGTATTGGAACAATGTTCAACCGTTCAATGTTTGTTTTTTTATTTCCATGTCTTGCCAATAAGTATGGTATTTCTTATCCTATCCATGTATTAACCAGGTTCAAATGTGTTTAATCCAGCATTTTCTAAGAAATAGCTATTGAGGATCTTTTGGCATCTTTAGTTGCAGCGGTAGTCCTCACTTACCACTTCTTCCCTGAGCCTTCAAAGTTACTATCGCACAGTAGAAGCAGATGTGCACCTGATCCACAAAATTTGTGGTAATCCTAGCACTTGTTCAGTGACCGCACTTCAGCAGTGACTGTGGTTTTTAAGGTGCAGGAAAAGGAGTTGCGCCAACTCGGGTCTTGCCAATAGTTGCACATTTATGATGAACAAAAGTGGTGCTTCAAAGCTTTCGGCATCATTTCATCAGTTAAAGCCCCCACATCTCTAAATTTAGCTCAGAAGGTTTCACATTAACCATTTTCTGACATTTTGTCAGGTTTGGAAGTGTGTGTGTGTGTGTGTGTGTAGGTATGTGTCTCTTTTTCTCTCAATGCCGTGTTTCCACGAAAATAAGACATATCCTGAAAATAAGTCCCACTGGGCTTTTCAGGACATGCGCTGAAATAAGCCCCGCCCGGAAAATAAGCCCCCCCCCAAATACTTTCCGGGGAAAGGGGGACATGCTGGGGGGCGCTCTTTCTCCGGTGGGCACTCTTGGCCCACGGGACTACTCGGCTCATCTGGGCTCTGCCTACATCAGTTTGAAACACGCTCCTGCCTGCGAAGAACAGGAGGCAAGCATCGATCCCTTCATTGCAGGCAGGAGCATATTTCAAAATGCTGCTTCCGAAGGCAGCCCAGAGCAGCTGAGCCAGTCCAGCAAGTGATGGAGGCGGTGGTAAGAGTCAGAGCCGAAAGGGATGACAACAGGGACGTCTGCTTCTCCACCTCCCTAGCCAAACTACTAGCCGGGCTGAGCTGTGCTTCCTTGTCTTTTCCAAACATACTGAACGCAAGAAATCTTTCTCTCTTCAAAACTCCGCCAGAAACGAGTGTTTGTGAGACTCTTGGAGCGAAAGGGGAAAGATTTCTTGCGTTCAGCCAAAAGGTTCCTTCTGGTGCTTTGTCTTATGTGCACTCTTCCCTTCCCTCACTGCCACGCGCGAGAGAGGGAAGTGCATGCCCAGCTGCTTCTGCCACTGAGCTCGGCTAGAAGTTTGGCTGTCAGCTCTTCCTCAGGCAGCCCTCAAGAGTTTCTTCCCCCTACCGCTTCAATCGAGAGCCGGAGCAGGTCAGTGCACACAACACCAGGAACGCGACGGAGCTACACGTCCCATGTAGGACGCACGCCCCGCCCTGCTCCACTCCATCCCGCCCAACCTGCAACCCCCAAACTGCGTCCCACCGCGAGACGGGCGTTTTACCAGTACTGCAGTTTGGCAGCTCTGTGTGTCTGTCAGCTGGTCTCTTTAGGGAAAAAAAGCTTGCAAACTACAGAAACTCTTATTGCGTGGAGAAGCAATTAACAACTTCTCGCAGCGAGAAGAGTTTCTGTACCGTGCAAGGTTTTTTTCCAAAAAGAGACCAGCAAAGAGACATACAGAGCTGCCAAACTCCAGTACCGGTAAGACGCCCATCTCACGCCCCGCCCCCCTCCGCCCGACCTGCTACTCCCAAATTGCATCCCACCGCGAGACGGGCGTCTTACCGGTAATGGAGTTTGGCAGCTCTGTGTGTCTCTCGGCTGATTTCTTTATGGAAAAAACCTTGCATGGTAAAGAAACTCTTCTCGCTGCGAGAAGTTGTTAATTGCTTGCCCTCACGAGAAGAGTTTCTGTATTTTGCAAGTTTTTTTCCCCTAAAGAGACAGCCGAGAGACACACAGAGCTGCCAAACTCCAGTACCGGTAAGACGCCCATCTCGCACCCCGCCGCCATTGCTTCATGGAGCAGGATTCTGCAAGGCTTGTTGTGCCGTTGCATGCACGAACGGCAGGAGGTCCCGAGCTGTGCCGGTATGATGAAGCTCACAGCAGTTCTGCAGTTCGTGCATGCAGCGGCACAGCAAGCCTTGCAGAGTCCTGTCCAGGAGGCGGCGGAGGGCCAGCTGCTTGGCTGGCGCCAAGAGCAGAGGGGGGAGGCGGCAGCCATGGGACATCCAGTCCCACCCTCCCTGCCTACTGCACCCCCAAAATAATAAGGCATCCCCCAATAATAAGGCCACGGGCATGTTGGGGGCATCAAAAAATATAAGCCCCTGTCTTATTTTCGCGGAAACACGATATATACAATTATATAATCTATCCCCAGCACTTCAAGATGTATTTGATGATAGTCCTTTGCATTGCTAAGAATTCTTGATTGACCCAATTAAACAACTGAATTTGAATGGATATTTGAACATAGATCTCGGTAGTCTTCTGTGTATCAAATGAATCATAAATAATGTAAGTGATCAGTATTGGGGCATGTTTGCTTTTTCATTGTAATATATACTTTTTTTCTTTTTTCACATCATCTCTAACTATTTTATAAACAATTAAAGTTCTACTTTTCTTTGAATCTTACAGACAAAGAGGATGGCAATAAGAGCACTTGGGACAATTGTAAATAACAAGCAATTTTGAAAACTGAAGAAAATCAAGTGAAAAATCAAAATATTTTCCATTTCTTTCAAAAAAACCATACAATTCTCCTCCTCCTCCAGCAGCGGTTAGAGAAGAGAGAGAAAATCAAGAAAGATTTCAAGCTCGAATAAGCAGATTATGCAGAACTCACAGATAGGTTACATGAAAGTCAAAGGAGATTATTTTTCAATTAGAAAAAAAGGGAAATATCCGGAAGTCAGTGAGGAGGAAAAGGTAAATAGTAAAGCCACGTAGAGCAGATAGGAATGCAGGCCTCTCCCTGTGAGGAAGAAAATGCCTTGAATGAAAGCACCAGTAAACAAGGCATTGTCCATGTTTTTGATGACCTCAGCTGTGGAAAAGTGCCATAGATTTGCCTATTGTGGGAAAAGAAGAGATTGCAAATCACAGCTGTTTATACGAGGAGCTAGACAAGAGAAAAGCCATACACACTATCTCAATGTAGCAAAAACTGGTAAGAACAGCTCCCTTGTGATTCATGGGAGCAACCACACGAGGGAAGCCACAAAAGTGCTCCCAATTTCATTAGAAATTCTCAGGTCATGAGACGCTAAAGGAATAACACCATTTGAACATCCTTTCTGTGAGAAAGGTTTCAAAGAGAGAATTCCAGTCTGGTGAAGACCCCAAGACTCACAAAGAAGAGAAACCCTTTGAATGTCCTGACTGGGGGAAAAGTTTTACTCGGAATTTCCACCTTGTGAACCACCAGAAGATTCCCACAGGAGAAAAACCCTTTGAATGTCCTGACTGTGGGAAAAGTTTTACTATGAGTTCCAGCCTGTTGCAACACCAGAGGACTCACAGAGGAAAGAAACCCTTTGAATATCCTGACTCTGGGAAATGTTTTAGTGTTAATTCCAACCTGTTGCAACACCAGAGGACTCACACAGGAGAGAAACCCTTTGAATGTCCTATCTGTGGGAAAAGCTTTAGTAGTAATTCCATCCTGGCGCTACACCAGAGGACTCACACAGGAGAGAAACCCTTTGGATGTCCTATCTGTGGGAAAAGTTTTAGTCAGAGTTGCAGCCTGGTGCTACACCAGAGGACTCACACAGGAGAGAAACCCTTTGAATGTCCTGAATGTGGGAAATGTTTTAGTGTTAATTCCAACCTGGTGAGACACCAGAGGACTCACACAGGAGAGAAACCCTTTGAATGTCCTGACTGTGGGAAAAGCTTTAGTTGTAATTCCCACCTGGTGACACACCAGAGGACTCACACAGGAGAGAAACCCTTTGAATGTCATGATTGTGGGAAAGGTTTTAGTGATAATTCCAGCCTGGTGAGACACCAGAGGACTCACAAAGGAGAGAAACCCTTTGAATGTGCTATCTGTGGGAAAAGTTTTAGTCATAATTCCAGCCTGGTGCTACACCAGAGGACTCTCACAGGAGAGAAACCTTTTGAATGTCCTATCTGTGGGAAAGGTTTTAGTCATAATTCCAGCCTGGTGACACACCAGAGGAGTCACACAGGAGAGAAACCCTTTGAATGTCCTGACTGTGGGAAAAGTTTTAGTCAGACTTCCACCCTGGTGCTACACCAGAGGACTCACACAGGAGAGAAACCCTTTGAATGTCCTGATTGTGGAAAAAGTTTTCGTCATAGTTCCCACCTGGTGCAACACCAGAGGACTCACACAGGAGAGAAACCCTTTGGATGTCCTATCTGTGGGAAAAGTTTTAGTCAGAGTTGCAGCCTGGTGCTACACCAGAGGACTCACACAGGAGAGAAACCCTTTGAATGTCCTGAATGTGGGAAATGTTTTAGTGTTAATTCCAACCTGGTGAGACACCAGAGGACTCACACAGGAGAGAAACCCTTTGAATGTCCTGACTGTGGGAAAAGCTTTAGTTGTAATTCCCACCTGGTGACACACCAGAGGACTCACACAGGAGAGAAACCCTTTGAATGTCATGATTGTGGGAAAGGTTTTAGTGATAATTCCAGCCTGGTGAGACACCAGAGGACTCACAAAGGAGAGAAACCCTTTGAATGTGCTATCTGTGGGAAAAGTTTTAGTCATAATTCCAGCCTGGTGCTACACCAGAGGACTCTCACAGGAGAGAAACCTTTTGAATGTCCTATCTGTGGGAAAGGTTTTAGTCATAATTCCAGCCTGGTGACACACCAGAGGAGTCACACAGGAGAGAAACCCTTTGAATGTCCTGACTGTGGGAAAAGTTTTAGTCAGACTTCCACCCTGGTGCTACACCAGAGGACTCACACAGGAGAGAAACCCTTTGAATGTCCTGATTGTGGAAAAAGTTTTCGTCATAGTTCCCACCTGGTGCAACACCAGAGGACTCACACAGGAGAGAAACCCTTTGAATGTCATATCTGTGAGAAAAGCTTTTGTAATAATTCCCACCTGGTGCAACACCAGAGGACTCACACAGGAGAGAGACCCTTTGAATGTCCTGATTGTGGGAAAAGTTTTAATCAGAATTCCCACCTGGTGAGACACCAGAGGAGTCACAAAGGAGAGAAACCCTTTGAATGTCCTGACTGTGGGAAATGTTTTAGTGTTAATTCCAACCTGGTGAGACACCAGAGGACTCACACAGGAGAGAAACCCTTTGAATGTCCTGACTGTGGGAAATGTTTTAGTGAGAGTTACTGCCTGGTGAAACACCAGAGGACTCACACAGGAGAGAAACCCTTTGAATGTCCTGACTGGGAGAAGTTTTAGTCTTAATTCCCACCTGGTGAGACACCAGAGGACTCACACAGGAGACAAACCCTTTGAATGTCTTGATTATGGGAAAAGTTTCAATAAGAATTCCCACTTATATATCATCAGAGTGGACTTCAGGTTGATGTCGCGGCGAGAATGCCTGGAAAATTGAAGCCTCCGCCGAGCCCTGCGAAATCCAGTTTGTAACCGCTGCCGGGAAACCCTATGGTGTCATAGCCGCCTTGAAGGAGCGGTGAAGGAAGGAGAGGTGCTTCGCTGACCACTTGGAATCTGCAAATTCCTCATTTATGTCTGAAGTAAGCTCTCCCAAACGGCAGCTTGGACGACCGCTATTTTTGGCAGTCACAAAGCTGGGACAACCGGAACTACAAGATTTGTGCTGGAGCAGTGTATGGACAGAGCATTGAAACTGGGTGCGATAATTCCGACTTTTACCTTGAAGAGTTGATGCAAATACAAGAATATTAAAAAAGAACTCCTAAGCCTAAAATAGTGGCTGATTGACACACGGAGAAAAAAACCCAATTTTTATTAAAATTAATAGAAAAGATGCAGCTTGGAGATTATTTTACACAATCTATTAGGGCGATATATCAAAAACAAACAGCTCAAATAATAATCAATCGGTGGTTTAACTGATATCTTTAATATTGAGAAAAGAACAAGACAAGGATGTCCTTTGTCACCTTTACTGTTTATTTTGTCTATGGAAATTTTACTTAGTAAAATAAGGGAGTTGGATACAATAAAGGGAATTAAAATTAGGCAGGAGGAATACAAATTACGGGCATTTGCGGATGACCCGGTTGTTACCCTGACTAAACCATCTCAATCTATTAAAGTTTTGATGGAAATTATTAATTTATATGGACAAGTATCTGGTTTTAAAATAAATATAGCTAAAACTAAAATAATAGCCAAAAATATGACTAGAAACCAAGAAGAAGAAATAGAAAGGGTAACGGGATTTGAGATAGTTAAGAAGGTCAAATATTTAGGGGTTTATATTATGTCCACAAATATGAAATTATTCCAGCATAATTATGAACCATTATGGCAAAAAATACAGAAAGATTTGGAAAATTGGAAAAAATTACAACTGTCTTTGCTGGGTAGGATAGCTGTAGTTAAAATGAATGTTTTACCAAGATTTTTATTTCTTTTTCAAATGATTCCTAAATTTAAAAAAGACGATAATTTGAAGGAATGGCAGAAGGGTTTAAATAAATGTATTTGGGCAGGGAAGAAACCGAGAGTAAATCAGAAAATAATGCAAGATACACGAGAGAGGGGAGGTCTAAAAATGCCTAATTTAAGATTGTATTATGAAGCAGCTACCCTCTCAGCAATTACTGATTAGATTAATTTGACGGAAGATAAGATATTAAATATAGAAGGGTATGGTTTGATTTATGGATGGCATGCTGGATGGCATAGTGTATAATAAAAAAGTAGATAGGGTTTTTAGGAGTCATATATTAAGAAACGCGCTACTGCGGGTCTGGAAAAAGTATCAGTGTAAATTAAATGATAAGTTACCAATATGGACAGTACCCAGACACGCGATAGAAAACATAAATTTGGAACAAAAGCAAGATAAAATTACATGTAAAGAACTTCTTTATAAAGAAGGAAATAGATTACATTTAAAATCTATGGAGCAACTAGGTCAAGAAGGAATAATTAGAACTTGGTTTCAATACGGGCAACTGCAGGCTAGATGGAAAGAAGATTTAAAAACTGGTATCTTGCAGCAAGATGATAATTTGATAATCCAAATAAAAAACAAAGGACCAATGCATATAAAGAGATTGTATAATGTGTTAGTGGAATTAGATTCGGAAACAGAGCTAGTTAAGGATTGTATGATAAAATGGGCTCAAAATATTGGAGAACCTATAATGATGGAAACATGGGAAAAATATGGGTTAGAAATGTAAAATTTACACAAGCTCAAAATTTAAGAGAAAACTTCTACAAAATGTTTTATAGATGGCACTTAGATCCAAAAAAACTAGCTCGTATGTACCCAAATTTACAACCTAAATGTTGGAGATGTGAATGCGAAGATGCTACTTATTTTCACATATGGTGGACTTGTAAGAAAATTAAGGCTTTCTGGATTAAAATATGGTGGATTATTCAAAATATCTTAAAGAAAAAGATTAAGTTTACACCACAGTTCTTTTTGTTGGGAATAATTATGGATTGTACTGTAATAGAGACTAAATTGGTTTTGAATTTGATATCAGCTGCCAGGTTGCTGGTTGCACAGTATTGGAAGAAAGAAGATATACCTACCATCGAGGAATGGACATTAAAAGTTGCTGAAATGGCAAAAATTTCATCATATCTTAAAGATCACTCAAACGAGAGATACATATTGGAATGGAGTAGATGGACTGATTATATTCAAAAAAGTATCAGATTAAGAAGATATAAATAGTTTAATAATGATATATGTTAAATTTTTAGAATATGTTTAAAACGTTTTGAATAATGAGGAGTTAAAGAACTAGAGAAATTCTGAATTTATAATCTGTTAGTATATTCTAATTTTATGCTTATTGAATACTATACCCCAGTGATGGCGAACCTATGGCACGCGTGCCACAGGTGGCACACGGAGCCATATCTGCCGGCACGCAAGCCGTTGCCCTAGCTTAGCTCCAACACGCATGTGCACGCCGGCCAGCTGATTTTTGGCTCACGTGGAGGCTCTGGGTGGGCGTTTTCAGCTTCCGGAGAGCCTCCAGGGGGGGAGGGGAGAGGGCGTTTTTGCCCTCCCCAGGCTCCAGGGAAGCCTACGGGGCCCACCAGAAGTCAGGAAATGGGCTATTTCTGGCCTCCAGAGGGCTTCCGGAGGGGCAGGGGAGGCCATTTTCGCCCTCCCCAGGCATTGAATTATGGGTTTGGGCACTCGCGCATGTGAGATAGCGCACGTGCATGCGCTTTCGGCACCCGAGGAAAAAAAGGTTCGCCATCACTGCTATACCCTGTGCTTTTTCTGGGAAGTTGGGGGGGGGGAAGGGGGGAAGGGGAGGGGGCTAGGGGGAAGGGGGGGAGAAAAAGAAAAAAATGTTTGTACTTTGTACTAATAAAACTTTTTGAATAAAAAAAGAATATTAAAAAAGAACTCCTAAGCCTAAGATAGTGGCTGATTGACACACGGAGAAAAAAACCCCTTGAGAATTAAGAGGCGAAAGAAGCCCGAGAGAAGCTAAAAAACATAGAAAGATTGGGGGGGGGGAACGATAGACAATTTGAAAATCGATTCTCATGATAAATTGTTTTGTCTATTTGTATTTTTAAACCCCTTGTTTTTGACAGACTGTATAATGTGAAATTTGGCAATAAGAGTACCACCTACTGGATGAAGTGAAGTACTACAGCAATTGCAGCATTCTTAGTGAAAGTGAATTTAATACACACAGTCTAATACACAGAATAGAAACAATAACATCTGGAAGACGACCAGACCTTGACTTTATGTTATGACTTGGATAACTCTGAGAATATATGATGAGTTTTTTTTCCTTTTTTCATCTTCTGAAGACTTCAAAAGGAACTAACTTACACATAACTAAACATTATTAAACTTGGCTATTGGATCATAGATTTGAAAGATTGGGAAATATAGTGGCCTAATCTGGGCTTGGAGTCTACGAGTCAAAAGAAGAAAGGTGTCAGAAGAAAAGGGGGGGGGGAGAAAGGAAGAAAATTTGGACAATTGGGAAAATATATAATTGGGAAACTTTAACATTAAAAACTTAAGAGTATAAAAGGAGGTTTAAAATATTGGGATATTGGAATTATAGAAATATATTGAGTAATTTTCATTAAATTGTCATAAAATTTATATAGAGGTATATGAAGATATAATCTTGATGATAAAACGTATGAGGGAATCTAAAGAATGATAGACGTAGAAATAAATGTAGAACTTACTCAACTTCTAGTGAGGGGAAAAGATACTCAAGAGATAGGTGTGAATTTAGAAGAAATTCAAAATAAGACGCAAGAAGCTAAAGAAGGGGAAGGAATAAATTGGAATCAATTAGAGAACTCTTCAAAAACTTACAAAAGAATAGAGAGAAAAGAGAAAAGATCTCCCAAGAAAAGGAAAGACTTAAAGAAAAAAAATTCTTAAAAAAAGAAAAACGAAGTTTTGTTGAAGTGTTCAAACAATACAGCAGAAAGAGATAAAGGGTATTCAGAAGGGAATGTTTAGTAGACATAAACTCAACAAAAAGAGCTATAGGATTCCAAGAGAGAGAGAGAGAAAAGGCTGATTAAAAAGACAATAAATGATGGGATTGTAAAAAGGTTGAGATGAGGGATAATAAGAAAAAAGAAAATATATGAAATTACTAATAGGGAAAATAGTATTGTATGTAGAGAATAAGTTAAGATCAGTAGATGGGAATTTAGGATTAGGCAATTCAGCGGTTTTATGAATATTTATAGTGTGTTAAAATACATTGTGAATTTTTATATTAAGGATTGGAAATTGGGGGGACTTGGAGATACACTCCCAGGATTGATTTAATATTGTTAATATTTGGAGTCATTAATAATCCTACACATTTGGATGAAAGTTAATAATAGCATTTTATTAGGGGAACAAATACATGGCATAAAGAAATGTTATTTATATTTAGATGGATTAATGGGAAAATTATAAAAGATTATGAAATGAGAATAGCATTGTTGAAGTTGGAAGAATAGGATTACACATACTGATTTGTATTATTATTGTTAATATTGTTTAAAATAGATGACCTAGTCAATGTACTGTCCACAAAATATGTATGATTATATGGGGAAAAAACTTGTTTAAAAAAATATCACCAGAATACTCACACAGGAGAGAAACCTTTTGAATGTCCTGACTGTGGAAAAGGTTTTAGTCAGAATTTCCACCTCATGAGACACCAGAGGACTCACACCATGGAGAAATCTTTCAAATGCCCAGCTCTGGACATTACTTCAAGCATAAATCATTCCTTATTGCACACAAGGAAATCCACACAAGGAAATCCACATGAGGCAAAAGTTGAAGAGTTTAGAGAAGTCTTGAATTTCATTTGTGATCCCCCATTCACAAAGTGTAGGTAAGAAATTGACTGTTTGAATTCTGGCCTGATTCTTTTTACTCAAACTTTTCTCAGGATTAAACTTGTAGGTGGAGAGAAAAGGAAAGTGGAAAATGGCCAACTGCCATTTTCTGGTTATCAACAGAAGCTTCTAGGTACAGTATTTCCTGAAGTGGTGCAGTGGTGCAGTGGTTAAATGCAGCCATTGCAGGCTGACTGCTATTTCAACAGTTCAGCTGTTCAAATCTCACTAGGCTCAAGGTTGACTCAGCCTTCCATCCTTCCGAGGTCGGTAAAATGAGGACCCAGATTGTTGGGGGCAATATGCTGAACTCTGTAAACCGCTTAGAGAGTGCTGTAAAGCACTATGAAGCGGTATATAAGAAAAGTGCTATTGCTATTGCTATTTTGCAGAATTCCTCAAAAATTTTGGATGGTGCTTTTGTATGTTGATTATGTACGGCGGACCTACAAGCTCCAGGCTGTAAGAGCTATCGTCGCCATGATGGTAACGAGTGTGGCGCCAGGGAGCCTAAACAACTTTAACAACTTTAACAACTTTAACAATAAAAGGGGTACCGTATGGGGAGTGAAAACTGGAGGCCAGCTGTTTAAGAAATCAGGCGCTAAGACCTTCAACTGCTTGAAGACTGGGGGGTTTTCCGAGAGACTCCTGATCTTAATAGGCGTTCTGTGTGACGGCGATTTGTGGGATAACTATTTGCGATCTAGCACCCGATCGCGAGGGAACGCTGGCCGGTCCAAAGAAGATCGAGTTAATGATTGTAAGAACTGTGGGAACTGTAAAAACTATTACCACCTAATTTTAAAGTGCCTGGCCGCCCAACAATCTTCCAGACGGGGGCTGGTTCAGCCCGAGACTTTGGTGCCTTTGCTGGGTGTGGCCGCTGCCTCCGTGATCAGCACGGCATTGCCTGTCTGGCGGCGTGACTGCCGCGACCACGTTTGCGAGGCCCCTTTTAACCAAAGCAACTTTATTTGCCGATGGGGACTTTGTTTGAGGGGACTTTTCTTGTGTTTCATCTACTGCGTCAGCTGTTTACTATCTTTGCTGTGGTGTCCTCCATCTGGGACGTGGCTTCTATCATTTCGATTGGAGCAGCGTTCTGCATTTGCTGTTATCGGCGCCATTTTTGTTCCCACGAGGTTGCTGACGGCTGAGACCAAATATAAGGCCCTGTGTAGTCTCACACTATTACCAGCCTTGGGGTAGATGTCTGGAAGAACGGAACAGCTAAGGAAAAAAAAACTGAAAGAACTAACTTTTAAATTAGTTGGGAGGCTGGCACTTTGCACCCCCATATACTGAAACTGTTTTACCCTTGCTTGTTTTATATTTTTACATTTTATCTCACCTCGGGGGGGGGGGAATTATGTATGGGTCATGTGTGTGAGTTGGTTTAGGGTTGATTGGGTTGATACGAATGTAATTTTTTTATAGATAAAACTTGAGGGAATGAGTGAGTCCGGGGCTGGGATCCTGCCCCCCTCTGCTGAGTGTGAAAACAGAAGCGGAGGGGGGTGCGGGACCAACCCCGGGCCCAGTATGAGTGGAGTGTATGGCCTGCCGGGAGAATGGGAGACCAGCGGGGGAGGGGAGGGGATCTCTGGTGGTAGTGGGAGTAGGAGCATTACAGTCATAACAGGGAGGGGTAGGTATGGCGGGAGCAGAGTGGTTGGCCGCTCTCGGGGAATGAGGATTCGCTGTTTACAAGCGATTCCTTGTTCTGGCCCCTCTGATATGGTTCCATCTAGCTCAGCCCGAGTACCTGGTAACCAGGGATGTCAGGGCCCCGGGCTCAAGCTGCTGCTGTTGAATGCCAGGTCGATTATTAACAAGGCCCCCCTTGTAAGGGATTTAATTCTGGAAGAGGGGGCTGACCTGGCATGTATCACTGAAACCTGGCTGGGTCAGGCGGGGGGGGGGGGTTCCCCTCTCCGAGATGTGCCCGGACGGGTTCTCAGTTCAGCATCAGCCGCGACCCCAGGGAAGGGGTGGAGGAGTGGCTATTATAGCTCGCCAGAACCTTTGCCCTCGAAGGAGCCCTGCCCCGGAGATTGTTGGGTGTGAGACGCTCCTTCTGAAGTTGGACTTAGGGGTTCAGGTGGGCCTTTTGCTAACGTACTTGCCTCCTAGCTGCGTTACAAAGGCCCTGCCTGTTCTGCTTGAGGCGGTTGCGGGGCTGGCGATTGAGTTCCCCAGGTTGATGGTGCTGGGGGACTTTAATCTGCCATCGCCCGGCGAAGCCTCAGGGGCAGTCCAGGAGTTCATGGCTTCCATGACAACCATGGACCTGACCCAAGTAGTTCAGGGTCCGACTCATGAGGGAGGTCACACGCTTGACCTTGTGTTTCTCTCGGGGCAGTGGAGAGATGATCTGAGACTGAGGGGTTTAGTCACAGTACCCTTGTCGTGGTCAGATCATTTCCTTCTGAGGATGGATTTCATGGCACCACTCCTCCACCGCAAGGAGGCGGGACCGATTAAGTGGTTCCGCCCCAGGCGCCTAATGGAACCCGAGGGATTCCAGAGGGAGCTTGGGGAAATACCTGAATCCCTGGTACACAATTCGTCCGAGGCCCTTGTAGCCACCTGGAATCGGGTGGCGGCGGGGGCCTTGGATCGTATTGCGCCTTTGCGGCCTCTCCGTGGTAGCGGATCCAGGAGGGCTCCTTGGTTTACTGAGGAACTCCGGGAGATGAAGCACCAAAAGAGACGCCTAGAGCGACGATGGAGATCTAGTAAAGCTGAGTCTGACCGGACACTTTTAAGAACTTTCATTAAGTCTTACTTAGTGGCGATACGGGCGGCAAAATGTTCGCATTTTTCCGCCCTTATTGCGTCCGCTGACTCCCGCCCAGCCGCCCTGTTTAGGGTGACCCGCTCCCTCCTAGCCAAGGAGGGTGGCGAAGATCCCTTGCAGGGCAGAGCTGAGGAATTTTCTCGGTTTCTGGCGGATAAAGTCACTCAGATTCGGACAGACCTGGACTCCGATTGGGCAGTACAGGCCGAGGTGACAGGGGCAGGCCTTAGTCCTGTTATATGGGAGGAGTTTGAACCGGTGACTCCTGATGATGTAGACAAGGCCATAGGAGCGATGAGTTCCGCCACTTGTTCATTGGACCCGTGTCCCTCCTGGTTGGTTTCGGCCACCAGGGAGGTTTCACGCGGCTGGCTCCAGGCGTTGGTCAACGCTTCTCTGAGAGAGGGGTCCATCCCGCGGCCTTTAAAAGTTGCGGTGGTGAGGCCCCTCCTCAAGAAGCCTTCCCTGGACCCAGCGGTTTTAAAGAACTTCCGTCCGGTCTCCAACCTTCCCTTCGCGGGGAAGGTTGTTGAGAAAGTGGTGGCACTCCAACTCCTACAGCTGTTGGATGACACTGATTTTCTGGATCCCTTTCAATCGGGTTTCAGGCGCGGCTACAGTACGGAAACGGCTTTGGTCACCCTGATGGATGACCTCTGGCGAGCCCGGGATGGTGGTCACTCCTCCATCCTGGTGCTATTTGACCTCTCAGCAGCTTTCGATACCATTGACCATGGTATCCTTCTGCGTCATCTCAGCGAGGTGGGAGTGGGCGGCACTGTGCTACAGTGGTTCTCCTCCTACCTCTCTGACAGGACGCAGTCAGTGTTGACAGGGGGGCAGATGTCGAGCCTTAGGCCCCTACTTTGTGGGGTGCCGCAAGGCTCGGTCCTCTCGCCCATCCTGTTTAACATCTACATGAAACCACTGGGTGAGATCATCCGACGACACGGGGTGAGGTATCAGCAATATGCTGATGATACCCAGTTGTACATCTCCACCCCGTCTCAATTCAGGGAAGCCGTCGACGTAATGTGCCACTGTCTGGACGATGTTAGGGTCTGGATGGGGAAGAACCGGCTAAAGCTCAACCCTGACAAGACCGAGTGGCTATGGATATTGCCTCCCAAGGATTCTGTCAATTGTCCCTCCTTGGTTCTTGGGGGAGAGAAATTAACTCCCTCAGAACGGGTTCGCAATTTGGGTGTCCTCCTAGACCCACAGCTAAAATTGGAGCAACATCTTTCAGCTGTGGCTAGGGGGACCTTTGCACAGGTTCGCCTGGTGCACCAATTGCGACCCTTCTTGGAGAGGGAGGCGCTACTCACAGTCACCCACGCCCTTATCACCTCCCGGCTGGATTACTGCAATGCGCTCTACATGGGGCTACCCTTGAAGAGTATCCAGAGACTACAATTGGTGCAAAATGCAGCTGCACGTGCTGTGGTGGGTGTGCCCAGGTACACCCACGTTACACCTATCCTCCGCCAGCTGCATTGGTTGCCCATTAGTCTCCGGATCCAATTTAAGGTGTTGGTCGTTACCTTTAAAGCCCTACATGGCTCAGGGCCAGGCTACCTTCGGGACCGCATCCTGCCGCATACCTCCCTACGACCGGTCAGAGCCCACAGAGTTGTCTCCTCCAGGTCCCATCGACCAAACAATGTCGGTTGGCGGGGCCTAGGGGGAGAGCCTTCTCTGTGGGAGCTCCCTCCCTATGGAACCAGCTCCCTCCGGAGATCAGAGCTATCCCCACCCTGCTGGCCTTCCGTAAAGCAATAAAAACTTGGCTCTTCCTGCAGGCGGGGTGAAAGTGAGACCGAGTTGAGTATCTCGGGGTCTCCCCCCTTTAGTTATGAATGTTGGAGATTTCTTTTTAATTTTTATATATCTTTTAATTGTTATATGTTTTACTGTAATGGATTTGGACATGTTGTGAGCCGCCCAGAGTCCCTCGGGAGTTGGGCGGCATACAAATCTATTAAATAAATAAATAAATAAATAAATAAATGTACCCACATGTGGCGTTTCAGTCCTCAAGATACAACTATTATGGGCCTTGCAATTATGGTTGCATGTTGCAACGGCTATTAGGTGAAACCACTTTCCTTAACTACCTGAATCCTGCTCTCCCTGAGGCAGCTATTAATTGAACGTGCAAGTTGCTAAGCAGAACACTGGCTACCTCAACAGTGGGGAAAACTCTTGGAAGCTTAGCTTAGGGCCAGACTTGCCTGCTGTAAGTATCCCTAGGCCTCCCCCACCCTCCAAGACACCCTGTGCTCTGTTTCTTAACCCTTGTGTCCCCTCAGCCCTTCACTCCTCCACATGGTCCCCCCACAGTCCTTTCCATCCCCCCCCCAGGGTCCCCACAGGCTTCTTCCCCCCAGGGTAACTTTACGTCTGACTTAGACCCCTCCAGACCTCACACCCTCTGCACAGTCCAACATTTTTTAAATTACATCTTCTTCCATAGTTGTTTCCTCATCTTTCCAATATTGTGCAAATACAATTCTTGCTGCTGTTAAAAGATGCAATATCAAATATACATTCCCTTTATTATATTTTTCTGGTATGATGCCTAACAAAAATAGTTCTGGCTTAAAATCTATATGCTGTCTTCACATTTTTTTCTAACCAAATATGCACTTTCGTCCAAAAGGTTTTTTGGTGGTGATAATATGTACTCAGTTTTTGATTACATTTCCAACATTTGGTAGACATATTTTTAAACATTTTTGCTAGGCTCGCCGGTGGTAGGTGCCATCTATAAAATATTTTATACAGGTTTTCTTTATAAGTGATTGCCATTGTCAATTTGTAGTTTCTTTCAAAGTTTTTGCCAGTTATCTAGTTCTATATTATATCCAATTTTTTTTGCCCATCAGTAGAACCTTTGGTCATGACCATAATTCGTTCCATAACTTTGTTCTTTATAAAAGCCATGTATCTAAGCATCTTTATCGTATCTCAATTGCATTTACATTTGTGGCCACCACAATAGATCAACATCCTGTTCTTGTAGTTCTTGTTTAGTTTTTAGTTTCCCTTACATATCTATATGTTAGAATTTTTTCAAAGTTTACTAGGTTTGGGTGAACAAATGCTTCCATTGTTGAAAGCCATCCTGGTATTTTCATACCTCCAGAAATTGCGAATGCTCCAACACTGGAAGTTTTTAAGATGATGTTGGATAACCATTTGTCTGAAGTGGTGTAGGGTTTCTTGCCTAAGCAGGGGGTTGGACTAGAAGACCTCCAAGGTCCCTTCCAACTCTGTATTCTATTCTATTCTAAATAATAATGGGGATAATGGACATCCTTGTCTTGTGGCTTTTTTATATTAAAGTTTTCTGTAAAGTCCCCATTAACTATTACTTTTACTGTTTGTCTATAATATATTGTCTTAATTGTACAGTATTAATATTATGTATTTCATAATATTCCAACATATCTAAGATAAACCTTACATTGTTTTTTATTTGTCTTTTTGGTAGGAATCCATTTTGATCTGGGTAAATAAATTCATTTAAAAATCATTTAAGTCTCTCTGCCATTATTGATGCAAATATTTTGTAGTTCACATTCAATAATGATATTGGTCTATAATTCTTTACCAGTGTCAAAAATAGGTCTTCTTTTAGAATGAGGGTAATGTTTACTTCTGTCTAGGTGTTTGGTATTTTGGCCTCTAACATTAACCCATTACAAACAGCTAACATCGACAGGTTTAACATGTCTTGTATGTGTTTATAAACCTCTGCTGCTAATCCATCTGGTCCTGGGGTCTTATTTTTTTTTTTGCCTTTTTATCACCTCCGTCAACTCCATCATTGTTATTTTTTCATTTATTATTCTCGGGTGCTTTTGGTAGTTTAGCTCTTTCCAAATATTGTATTATCTTTTCCTCTGAAATTTATCATATAATTTTTCATTAAATTATTCAATTATTTTTTAAATCTCATTTTGAAACTGCATACATCCTTTCTCGTCTTGTAATTTACTTATCAATTTCTTCTTTTTCAATTTATAGGCTAACCATCTTCCTGGTTTGTTGGCGTTTTCAAAAAAGTTAAATATTAGCCTGTTTATCAGTTAGCCATGTGGTTTGATGGGCTATTTTCTAGAGCGACGATGGAGATCTAGTAAAGCTGAGTCTGACCGGACACTTTTAAGAACTTTCATTAAGTCTTACTTAGTGGCGATACGGGCGGCAAAATGTTCGCATTTTTCCGCTCTTATTGCGTCCGCTGACTCCCGCCCAGCCGCCCTGTTTAGGGTGACCCGCACCCTTCTGGCTAAGGAGGAAGGCGGAGATCCCTTGCAGGGTAGAGCTGAGGAATTTTCTCGGTTTCTGGCGGATAAAGTCATTCAGATTCGGACAGACCTGGACTCCGATTGGGCAGTACAGGCCGAGATGACCGGGGCAGGTCTTAGTCCGGTTATCTGGGATAGGTTTGAACCGGTGACTCCTGAGGATGTAGACAAGGCCATAGGAGCGATGAGCTCCGCCACCTGTTTATTGGACCCGTGCCCCTCCTGGCTGGTTTCGGCCACCAGGGAGGTGTCACGTGGCTGGCTCCAGGCGTTGGTCAACGCTTCTTTGAGAGAGGGGTCCGTCCCGCAGCCCTTAAAAGCTGCGGTGGTGAGACCCCTCCTCAAGAAGCCTTCCCTGGACCCGGCGGATTTAAAGAACTTCCGTCCAGTCTCCAACCTTCCCTTCGCGGGGAAGGTTGTTGAGAAAGTGGTGGCGCTCCAGCTCCTACGGCTGTTGGATGACACGGATTTTCTGGATCCCTTTCAATCAGGTTTCAGGCGCGGCTACAGTACGGAAACGGCTTTGGTCACCCTGATGGATGATCTCTGGCGAGCCCGGGATGGAGGTTATTCCTCTATCCTGGTGCTACTTGACCTCTCAGCGGCCTTCGATACCATTAACCATGGTATCCTTCTGCGTCGTCTCGGAGAGGTGGGGGTGGGCGGCACTGTTTTGCAGTGGTTCTCCTCCTTCCTCTCTGACAGGACGCAGTCGGTGTTGACAGGGGGGCAGAGGTCGAGCCCTAGGCCCCTACTATGTGGGGTGCCTCAGGGCTCGGTCCTCTCGCCCATCCTGTTTAACATCTACATGAAGCCACTGGGTGAGATCATCCGACGACACGGGGTGAGGTATCAGCAATATGCTGATGATACCCAGTTGTACATCTCCACCCCGTCTCAATTCGGGGAAGCCGTAGATGTAATGGGCCGCTGCCTGGATGATGTTAGGGTCTGGATGGGGAAGAACCGGCTAAAACTTAACCCTGACAAGACTGAGTGGTTATGGATATTGCCTCTTAAGGACGTGACCAACTGTCCCTCCTTGGTTCTTGGGGGAGAGAAATTAGCTCCCTCAGAACGGGTCCGCAATTTGGGTGTCCTCCTAGATCCACAGCTAAAATTGGAGCAACATCTTCCAGCTGTGGCTAAGGGGACCTTTGCACAAGTACGTCTCGTGCACCAATTGCGACCCTACTTGGAGAGGGAGGCACTTCTCACAGTCACTCATGCCCTCATCACCTCATGGCTGGATTACTGCAATGCGCTCTACATGGGGCTACCCTTGAAGAGTGTCCGGCGACTGCAACTGGTGCAAAATGCAGCTGCGCGAGCTGTGGTGGGTGCACCCAGATGCACCCACGTAACACCAATTCTCCGCCAGCTGCATTGGTTGCCCATTAGTCTCCGGATCCAATTCAAGGTGTTGGTCATTACCTTTAAAGCCCTACATGGCTCAGGGCCAGGTTACCTTCGGGACCGCATCCTGCCGCATACCTCCCTACGACCGGTCAGAGCCCACAGAGTCGGCCTCCTCCAGGTCCCATCGACCAAACAATGTCGGTTGGCGGGGCCGAGGGGGAGGGCCTTCTCTGTGGGAGCTCCCTCCCTGTGGAACCAGCTTCCCCCGGAGATCAGGACTATCCCCACCCTGCTGGCCTTCCGGAAAGCAATAAAAACTTGGCTCTTCCGGCAGGCGGGGTGAAAGCGAGACAATACTCTTTTAATTTTTATATGTTATATGTTTTTAACTATTGTATTTTATTGCATTTGTACTGTCAAAATGGATCTGAACATGTTGTGAGCCGCCCAGAGTCCCTAGGGAGTTGGGCGGCATACAAATCCATTTAATTAAATTAAATTAAATTAAATTTTGCTTTTTGTTTTTTACAAATCCTTTTGGAAACATTTCTTCTACCATATATAGGCTATCACTCCCTCTTTCCTAGACCCCATTTTCTAAACCCTGCTGCATATTTTTCTCTCTCTCTGACCAAATGGAGACTTCCTTGCAGGCCAATTTACAGAGGAACATGGCATTTAGGAGATATAAAATGTCCTCCTTCAGGAATGAACATGGCATGCTGGGTGCTCTTGGATGCAGCCCACAGGAGTGAAGTTGGCTCCCTTAGAGTGTCTGGCCTGATGGTGCTCTCATGTAATAAATCCCTGGGAGCCTTGGGAAATCAGTCTTGAAGTTTTGGGATGTAGAGAGGTTTTGGTTTCCACTGAGAGTCACCCTTAACAAAGATGATTGTGTCATTCTTTAAACCTTCATGAACTTGTAGGGCTCAGCACATAGCTAATCTTCGTAAACTAAGTAGCATCACATTTCACTATTTCACTAGGCTCACTTGCAAAGGTCAGTTGCTAGAAGTGAAAAACGATTTGATAGCATTCATACAGTGAAAGCATCTTGCAAACGCCTTACGTAGAGGCGGGACAAGAGTGTTTTTCTGCCGCTATCAGGAGATGGCAGTCAAATAGGCAACATCTGTGCCTGAAACGTACATAATAAAGGAGATAAAACCATCGAGTACCGTACTGCTAGAAAGGATGGGAGGGGAGGAGAAGAGAAACGCAGAGGAACTTCCTCTTCCGGAAGGCTCATGGGAGGAAGGTGGTGTGCAGAGCGGCTTTTCTGCTTTTCCGAGGATCGAAGCAGCAGCTGGAAGGTGAGTTGAGGGCAGGTGGGAGGAGAGTCCGAGAGCAAGTCGGGCTGTTCGGTTTCCTCCACGGCCTGGAAGCAGAGAAGCAAATGGGCTGAAGCATGTCAGCTGCTGCTGCTGCAGGTTCCTTCCTTCCCCAAATTTAAGCCCACTGGTGCTGCACGCTGTGAAACTGGTGGCTGCAACTTTCTGCTGGTGGGAAGATTTTAAAAGTCTCTTTCAAGTTAAGGTTGATTCTTTGGGAATGGCTTCCCTCCAGAGGTTGTGGGTGCTCCATCACTGGGGGTTTGTGACAGAGTTGGAAGGGACCTGGCGGGTCTTCTATTCCGATGCCCTGCGCAAGCAGGAGACCCAATACCATTTCAGACAATTTGTTAATTGTTCTCAGTGACAGGAAATTTCTCCTTAGTTCTAAGCTGCTTCTCTCCTTGATTAGTTTCCATCCACTGCTTCTTGTCTTGCCTTCTGGTGCATTGCAAAATAAGTTGACCCCCTTCTTCTTGACCCCTCAAGTGTTGGAACACTGCTATCATGTCACCCCTAGTCCTTCCTTTCACTAGACTAGACCTACCCAATTCCTGCAACCCTTCTTTATATGTTTTAGCCTCCAGCCCCCTAATCATTCCTACTGCTCTTCTCTGCGATCTTTATAGAGTCTCTCCACCTTTTTTAAAATATTATGGCAATCAAAGTTAGTTGCAGTAATCCAAGGGTGATCTTACCAAAGCATTATAATTTGATACTAACACTTCACATGATCTTGATTCTAGCCCTCTGTTAAGGCAGCCTAGGATTGCATTAGCTTTTGTGGCCACTGCAATCACACCGTTGGATCTTTTTTGTTGATTGTAGGACATCAAGATCCATCTCACAGTTACTGCTATTGAGCCAGGTTGTACCTATTCTGTACCTTGCCATTTGGTTTTCTTGGCTAAGTGTACAACCTAATTTTTTTCTCCATTGAATTTCATTTTGTTGTTCAAATCTATAGAGATTCTTCTGTATCTTGAGTTTGTCTTTTGGGGTGTTGGCTATTCCTGCCAGCTTAGTGTCGTCTTCAAATTTGATGAATTCCCCTTCTATTCATTAATTCAAATTGTTTATGAAGGTACTGAAGAATACTGGGCCTAAGATGGAGCCTTGGGGTACCCCACTGCTTACTTCCCTCGATATAGATGTAGTTCCATTGACTAATGGTTGAGTGTGGCTTGTCAGTCAGTTACAAATCCATCGGATGGTGATGCTATCCATACCACATTTTCTTCATTTACCTAGAAGTAGATTGTTCTCTACTTTATCAAATGCCTTTCTGAAATTCCAGTATACTGTGTCCACAGCATTTTGCTGGTCTACTAATTTAGACACTTTTTCAAAGAAGGAAATAAGATTTGTTTGGCATGATCTTTTTTCAACAAACCCATATTGGCTTCTGGTTATAAGTTTGCTTGGTTCTAGGTGTTTGTAGATCTGTTGCTTGGTTATCTTTTTCAGGATCTTCTCAGGCATTGATGTCAGGCTAATTGGTCTGTAGTTTTGTGAATCCATTTCCCCCCTTTTTTTGAAGATTGGAACTGCATCAGTCACCTGGCAAGGCAAGGTTTAAGTAGTGTCTCTTTGCTGACTTATCACCGTGTCAAATGAAGCACCACTGGTGCCAGTGAAGCTCTGCCCCAGCCCCCAGTCTGGATTCCCAAGCTGTAAAAAGTAGGTCTTAGCTGACCATGAGGCAAAGAGGGAAGTAATGATACCCACAAGTCCAGATTTCCAACAACAAAAGCACAGTCCAATAGTCAAGTCCAAAGTCCACAAGGAAAGTCTGAGGTTCTTTTACCCAGCATCTGGTTAAATCACTCTTCCATAACTGTTCCTTGTGTGGAGAGGTGGAGCTGCTTCCTCTCAAGCAGCCTTGCTGACCTCTGCCTCCCTCCAGTCTGCTTTCCTCACTCGTGGATCGAGTGGAGGAGCGGCTCTTCTTAATCAGAGGTGATCTGGAGCCTGTCATCTCTGCTGGCTCTCTGTAGCTGCTCTGCTTGTTTTTTTAACGCCCATGTCTTGCCAGTAAGCATGGTGTTTCCTGTTGGTGCTGCATCCATGTATTAACTAGGTTCGATTGTGCTTTTCAAAAATAGCCACTAAGGGTCTTTTGGGATGTTCAGTTGTATCGGTAGTACTTGCCTATTTGTTCCCTTACTATGGCACTGTAAAGGCAGATGTACACCTGGTCCCCAAATTTGTGGTCATCGTAGCACATGTTCAGTGACCTCATGTCAGCAGTTGTTGTGGTTATGAAGGAACCGGAAAAACAGATGGACCAATTTGGGTTCTGCCAACCAGTGCACATATACGATTGCCGCTGTATCCCATACTCATGATTGCTATTTGTGACCTCCCCAGCTAGCTTCTGACAAGCAAATCAGTGGAGATACCAGCAGGAATTTGCAAGTCACAGTTGTGTGAAATCCCCTTTAACAACCCTCAGTGATTTGTTTAACTACAGGGGGTCAGATATAAGTTGGTACTCTCAAGTGACATCAGGCTGCTTAGTGATACAGATGGCAGTCTTAATTGCAGTCAGTAAGAATTTGTGATTGACTCAAATCAACAAGAGAATTTCATGATTGAATAGACATTTGAACTTGGATCTTGGTTGTCTTCCATGTGTCAAATCAATCATGATTTATGTAAGAGGTTATTCTTTGAGAGAGGGGTCCGTCCCGCAGCCCTTAAAAGTTGCGGTGGTGAGGCCCCTCCTCAAGAAGCCTTCCCGGGACCCAGCGGATTTAAAGAACTTCCGTCCAGTCTCCAACCTTCCCTTTGCGGGGAAGGTTGTTGAGAAAGTGGTGGCGCTCCAGCTCCTACGGCTGTTGGATGACACTGATTTTCTGGATCCCTTTCAATCGGGTTTCAGGCGCGGCTACAGTATGGAAACGGCTTTGGTCACCCTGATGGATGATCTCTGGCGAACCCGGGATGGTGGTCATTCCTCCATCCTGGTGCTACTTGACCTCTCAGCGGCCTTCAATACCATTGCCCATGGTATCCTTCTGCGTCGTCTCGGCAAGGTGGGAGTTGGCGGCACTGTTTTACAGTGGTTCTCCTCCTACCTCTCTGACAGGACGCAGTCGGTGTTGACAGGGGAGCAGAGGTCGAGCCCTAGGCCCCTACTATGTGGGGTGCCGCAGGGCTCGGTCCTCTCACCCATCCTATTTAACATCTACATGAAACCACTGGGTGAGATCATCCGACGACGCGGGCTGAGGTACCAGCAGTATGCTGATGATACCCAGTTGTACATCTCCACCCCGTCTCAATTCAAGGAAGCTGTGGACGTAATGGGCCGCTGCCTGGACGATGTTAGGGTCTGGATGCGGATGAACCGGCTAAAACTTAACCCTGACAAGACTGAGTGGCTGTGGATACTGCCTCCCAAGGATTTGGTCAATTGTCCCTCCTTGGTTCTTGGGGGGGGGGAGAAATTAGCTCCCTCAGAACGGGTCCGCAATTTGGGTGTCCTCCTAGACCAGTGATGGTGAACCTATGGCACGGGTGCCACAGGTGGCACGCGGAGCCATATCTGCTGGCACGCGAGCTGTTGCCCTAGCTGAGCACCGCGCATGTGCGTGCCCGCCAGCTGATTTTTGGCTTGTGCAGAGGCTCTGGGAGGGTGATTTCGGCCTCCAGAGGGCCTCCGGGGTGGCGGGGGGAGCGTTTTTGTATTCCCCAAGCTCCAAGAAAGCCTCTGGAGCCTGGGGAGGACGAAAAATGGGCCTACCGGGCCCACTGGAAGTCAGGAAATGGGGGAGTGGGGGAGTCGTGCATGCATGCGCAGGGGGGTGGGGCAACTGGTGGGCTTTGAATTATGGGTGTGGGCACGCACGTGCGAGCGATAGCACACGCGCGCACTATTTTGGCACCCGAGGAAAAATAGGTTCGCCATCACTGTCCTAGACCCACAGCTAAAATTGGAGCAACGTCTTTCAGCTGTGGCTAGGGGGACCTTTGCACAGGTATGCCTGGTGCACCAATTGCGACCCTACTTGGAGAAGGAGGCACTTCTCACAGTCACTCACGCCCTTATCACCTCCCGGCTGGATTACTGCAATGTGCTCTATATGGGGCTACCCTTGAAGAGTGTCCGGCGACTTCAATTGGTGCAAAATGCAGCTGCGCGAGCTGTGGTGGGTGTACCTAGATACACCCACGTAACACCTATTCTCCGCCAGCTGCATTGGTTGCCCATTAGTCTCCGGATCCAATTTAAGGTGTTGGTTTTAACCTTTAAAGCCCTACATGGCTCAGGGCCAGGTTATCTTCGGGACCGCATCCTGCTGCATACCTCCCTATGACCGGTTAGGGCCCACAGAGTTGGCCTCCTCCAGGTCCCATTGACCAAGCAATGCCGGTTGGCGGGGCCGAGGGGGAGAACCTTCTCTGTGGGAGCTCCCTCCCTTTGGAACCAGCTTCCTCCAGAGATCAGGACTATCCCCACCCTGCTGGCCTTCCGTAAAGCAATAAAAACTTGGCTCTTCCGGCAGGCGGGGTGAAAGTGAGACCAACCAGACCAGATATGGGTCTCCCCCCCCTGGTTATGAATGTGAGATGCTCTTTTTAATTTTTGTAAGTTTTAATTATTGTGTCTTTTTTATATTGTTGAATGGATTTTGACATGTTGTGAGCCACCCAGAGTCCCCTGGGAGTTGGGCGGCATATAAATCCATTTAAATAAATAAATAAAATAAATAAATTCTAGCATTGTGGCACATTTGCTTTTTCATTTTTTCTTTTTTTCATATCTACAACAATTTTATAAACAATTACAGTGTTTCCCTGAAAATAAGACTCTGTCTTACATATTTTTGAATCCCAAAATAGGCGCTTGGCCTTATTGCCATGCACTCAAACGCCCAATTGGGCTTATTTTCAGAGGATGTCTTATTTTGGGGGAAACAGGGTAACATTGCACTTTTATTGCAATCTACTCCAAAGAAATAGCCAAGGAAAACTACATCCCTATGCCTATACCTCCCACAAACTCACGGACACAGAGAGGTGTTGGGCCGCATGGAGAAAAAGGCTTTTGCAATAAGATGGGCACTTACCCGGTGAGGCGGGGGGATGAGGTTCTGGCTCCAAGCGTTTGGCATGGGCCGGGTGCGACGCACTCTGGGGACAGCGTCAGGTGGGGAGTTTGACCGGGGTGGTACACTTGTCAAACCGTAACGCGGGTGTCCTAATGTGAATTCAGGGAGGACAGAAACCTCCCGCGGAGGTTCAAGCCAGAAATCAAAATATTTTCAATTTCTTTCAGAAAACCGTATAATTCTTCTTCCCGATCAGGTGAAAGATAAAGGAGAGGAAAATTAAGAAGAGATTTTGAGCTGGAAAAAGTTGAGTATGCAAAACTCAAGGATACATCACATGAAAAGCAGAGGGAGATAATTTTTATTCAGAAAAAAAGGGAAATATCTGGAAGTCAGTGGGGAGGAAAAAGTCACTTGGGGTGCTAAGTAGGGCAGAGAGAGAAGCAGTCCTTGCTCTGACAGAAAACCGTGGTGAAGCCCCAAATTCCAGCTGTTCGGAGACCTGGAACCGACTGGAACCAGGTCAGATCCGCCCTGGAGGGGCAGGGGAAAAGAGAGGCACTAGTTGGTGGTTTGGGGGGGGCTTGCAACCCCCCGCCAGGGAGCCGGCACCAGCCTCTCAGTCAGCAGCTGCGGAAGACGACCCTGTCATTAGCTGGGATGGCCACAATCGAACTGATGGATTGAAGAGATTGTGGATTACCTGGGTTTGCCTAAGTGTCTGTGCTGGAGAGAGGTGAAGAATTGCTGAAGCTGGTGAGTGTTTGGCCGATTTAACGATAAAAAGAAGAAAATTAAAACTTAAAGGGAAACAAAAGTGGTTTCAAAATGGAGTGAGCAGCTATCTAGCAACTGGAAAGATCATAGAGAGACTTAAAGGAGCAGGATTAAAAGCCCAATTTTGAGGATGTTCTTATAACTGACCTGGTGGAAGTTAAAGTGACTGGAATAAATAAGAATTTGAAGAAAACGCTTTATAGGTGTTAAATGGATTTAAAATACAGAGACTTTTTTTTTTTAAAAAAGAGTTGCCTTGTTATATTGGGAATTGACAATGCCATCTGCTGGTTAAAAAAAATACTACAACAGTTTGTGGAAGCATGTTTATGCTGACAGCTGGAGACTGACCTTGACTAGAAGATATTTAGGAGTCTGAAAGAATTTAAAAGCAGTGTGTAACCCAGTTATTGTGTTTGATGGTACAATGTTTTGGTGATAGAAGATAAGAGGACTTTGAGGTGGATAGGACTGGATTGAAATATAAAGAGACTATATGGACTTGAGATCTAAATAAAAAAATTTGAACTTTGTGAATTATGAATTTGACAATATGGAGGCGTGTGTTTATGAAGAACTGGCTGGGATGTTAAAATACATTTATGAAGATTTAAAAAATTGTCTTTTGGACTTTAGAGGTGGAAAGAAAACAGAAAAGAAGCTGGAATATAAGGAAAGAATTAGAAGTTAGAGTGCAGTACTGCAGGCTACTTTAGCTGACTGTGATCAGCAGTTCAGCTGTTCAAATCTCACCGGCTCAGGGTTGACTTAGCCTTCCATCCTTCTGAGGTAGGTAAAATGAGGACCCAGATTGTTGGGGGCAATGTAAATATACATTGCTTAATGGTGTAAGTGCTTAGAGAGTGCTTGCACTATGAGGCAGTATATAAGTCTCACTAATAAATAATAAATATGGACTTGAGATCTAAATAAAAAATTTGTGAACTTTGTTAACTGGACTGGATTGAGAAAGAGACTATATGGACTTGTGATTCAATAAAAAATTTGTGAACTTTGTGAATTGTGAATTTGACAATATGGAGGCGTGTGTTTATGAAGAACTGGCTGGGATGTTAAAATACATTTATGAAGATTTAAAAATTGTCTTTTGGACTAGAGGGAAAGAAAACAGAAAAGAAGCTGGAATATAAGGAACACTTAGAATTAACAATGGTGGGAAATGAAGACGAAAAAAAAAGAACAAGAAGATTACAAAGATGAAAAGAGAACTGAAGAGAAAAAACAGATTGATGATTTCATTGAGATATACAGTGACAAAAAACTGAAAAGGAACTTGAAAATAAAAGACAGATTGATGATTATATCGGGATTTATAATGATTACACTGGGATTTACAGTGACAAAAAAAACAAGAGGTGAATATTGATATCAGAAGATGCAATTTAAAAATGAGAGGGGTAATAGTGTGGGGGGGTAATAGTGAGAAGAGACTAAGAGGAATTGAGAGTAGACCTACATAAATAATATATTCAAAAGGAAGAAAAGGAGTTGGGGGAAAAGAAGTTATTGGTACAAAAATAAAAGAAAGAAAAAGAAAAGGTTAAGAGAGTGGGATTGGAAGGGAAATATTTATAATAATGGAATATTTGAGAGATTAAAAGAGAACGGACGATTGATGGTGGAATGTCATAGAATTTTTTAGAATTATTTTATTATACCTAATTGTGTTAACAATATTAGTTGTGTATAAGTTTGTATAATCAGTATAATTATTTTAGTTAAAACGTTTTTTATAGGTTAATAATTTTACATTAGTTTGTTATATGATGGACTGAATTAAATTAAATTTTGAATTAATTGAATTAAATATTGATGTTGACAGAAAAAAAGAATAAAGAAAAGAAGGGAAATAAATTAGACTATAGTAGGTCAATTGTTGGAAGGATATATAATTTGGTCAATTATTACCTTTTTATAAGATTTGTTTTATATAAGATTTGTATAACTTACAAACCTGATTTAATATTGAAAGGATTCAGATGATTATTGATATTTTTGGAATGATATAAGATCTGTATAATCAATACTCTTAAAGATCTTTATATAAGTTTATATAATTTATAAGTTGGATTTTTTGTTATGGGGAATTTAAAATATTATTAACCAATGGATGGAATAGTAATGACAAGAATTGTATTTGTTTAAATATAGAGAATGAGTTAAAATAAAATTTTAAAAAGTTAGAAAGTTGGAAGGGAGATATGAAAGGGGAGAAGAAATTAAAAATTTAGGGCATCTAGAAATGACAGAACTAAAAAAAATGATGAGTAAAGATACCAATTGAGGAAAGGGAGAAATACGGCCTAAAATCAAGTGGCATAAGAGATCATGACTATTTTTGGAAGTTAAGTTATAGCGATTAATTAGGAAGAAAGTTGAAAATTAGAGGTGGTAGACCCAGGTGACAAAAATAGGAGGAAGGAGGTAGCATTAGAACAATAGTAGATATACCCGGAAGAATATATTAAAAATATAAATATAGATAAAGGGAAAGATATAAGTTTAAGAAATAGTTCCGATGTTGAAATGAACTTAAGGCTTCTGAATTGCTAGTCTGCTAACTATAAAATGGATTATGATTAGATGTACTCAGGGAAGGATAAAAGAGGAAGTGGAAAGGAAGGAGAGAGAGAGGAGGGAAGTAGGAAAGAGATAGAGAGGGAGAAAGAAGGTAGAGGGAAGAGAGGGAGATAGAGGGAGGGGAGTAGTACAAAAATATAGAAGGAAAGCAGACGGGAGATAAAAGTATAAAAGGAGAAAACCAAGGATATATGTTTATGATATTTTGGATAGAAATATATAACTATGGATGTCTTGATAATATGGTATATGTATGGATGTTTGTGTAAGTTTGGTGAAAAAATAAAAATTATTAAAAAAATAAGGGATCCCACCTGATTAGCCACCAGAGGATTCACACAGAAGGGATATCTTTTGAATGTCCTGATTGTGGGAAATGTTTCAGTGAGCATTCCAGCCTGGTGAAACACCAGAGGACTCACACAGTAAAGAAACTCTTTGAATGTCCTGATTGTGGGAAACATTTCAGTTGGAATTCCAGCCTGGTGAAACACCAAAGGACTCACACAGGGGAAAAACTGTTTGAATGTTCTGATTGTAGAAAAAGTTTCAATCAAAGTTCCCAGCTTGTGATACAGCAGAGGACTCGCACATTAGAGAAAGTCTTTGAATGTCCTGATTGTGGGATAGGTTTCAGTCGGAATTCTAGCCTGGTGATACACCAAAGGACTCACACAGAATAACAGAGTTGGAAGGGACCTTGGAGGTCTTCTAGTCCAACCCCCTGCAGAGATTTTCACCATATGTGTGTGTGGGTGTGGGTGTGGGTGTGGGTGTGTGTGGGTGTGTATGTAGGTGGGTTTCTCTTTTTCTCTCAATGCCGTATTTCCCCGAAAATAAGACATATCCTGAAAATAAGCCCCACAGGGCCTTTCAGGACATGCGTTGAAATAAGCCCCGCCTGGAAAATAATCCCTCCCCCAAATAGTTTCCGGGGAAAGGAGGTCATGCAGGGAGGCACTCTTTCTCCAGTGGGCACTCTTTTGGCCGGGAGAGCGAGAGCAAGTGAGAGGCATGTGCACACACACCCCACGGGACTAGCTTGACCCATCTGGGCTCTGCCTACGTCAGTTTGAAATGCGCTCCTGCCTGCGAAGAACAGGAGGCAAGCATCGATCCCTTCATTGCAGGCAGGAGCATATTTCAAAATGCTGCTTCCGAAGGCAGCCCAGCGCAGCTGAGCCAGTCCAGCAAGTGAGGGAGGCGGTGGTAAGAGTCAGAGCCGAAAGGGATGACAACAGGGACGTCTGCTTCTCAAGCCCTGCGCTCATCTGGGCTCTGCCTAGTCAGTTTGAAACGCCTCCTGCTCGCTCACCGGCTCGGGCCTCTTCATCCTCCACCTCCCTCCCTTCAGACAGGGGATGCAGGCAAGGGCGTTGCATTCGAATGCCCTGCAGGACACTGATCCGCCTCGGGGCTCTCGAGCGAACCAGGAAGGGGAAGACACTCTTGTGGGCTGCGTAAGAAAGCCGAGCTGACAGCCAAACTTCTAGCCGGGCTGAGCTGCGCTTCCTTGTCGTTTCCAAACATGCTGAACGCAAGAAATCTTTCTCTCTTCAAAACTCCGCCAGAAATGAGTGTGTGTGAGACTCTTGGCGCGAAAGGGGAAAGATTTCTTGCGTTCAGCCAAAAGGTTCCTTCTGGTGCTTTGTCTTATGTGCACTCTTACCCCCCCTCACTGCCGACAGAGGGGGGAC
Organism: Diadophis punctatus similis; assembly: GCA_023053685.1. Classification (NCBI taxonomy): domain Eukaryota; kingdom Metazoa; phylum Chordata; class Lepidosauria; order Squamata; family Dipsadidae; genus Diadophis; species Diadophis punctatus. Next base: position 249,304,580 of record JALIGW010000002.1, read on the forward strand.
GCGTGAGAGAGAGGGGGACAAGGAAGTGCATGCCCGGCTGCTTCTGCTACTGAGCTCGGCTAGAAGTTTGGCTGTCAGTTCTTCCTCAGGCAGCCCTCAAGAGTTTCTTCCCCCTACCACTTCAATCGAGAGCCGGAGGCAGGTCAGTGGACACAACACCAGGAACGCAACGGAGCTATACGTCCCATGTAGGACGCGTGACCTGCCCCGCCCTGCTCCGCTCCACCCCGCCCAACCTGCAACCCTCAAACTGCGTCCCACCGCGAGACGGGTGTTTTACCGGTACTAGAGTTTGGCAGCTCTGTGTGTCTGTCGGCTGGTCTCTTTAGGGAAAAAAAGCTTGCAGACTACAGAAACTCTTATTGTGAGGGCAAGCAATTAACAACTTCTCGCAGCGAGAAGTGTTTCTGTACCGTGCAAGCTTTTTTTCCCTAAAGAGACCAGCCAAGAGACACACAGAGCTGCCAAACTCCAGTACCAGTAAGACGCCCGTCTCACACCCCGCCCCGCTACCTCATGGAGCAGGACTCTGCAAGGCTTGTTGTGCCGTTGCATGCATGAACGGCAGGAGGTCCCGAGCTGTGCCGTTATGATGAAGCTCACAGCAGTTCTGCAGTTCGTGCATGCAGCGGCACAGCAAGCCTTGCAGAGTCCTGCTCCGCGAGGCAGCAGCGGCGGGCCAGCTGCTCGGCTGGCGCCAAGAGCAGAGGGGGGAGGCGGCAGCCATGGGACATCCAGTCCCACCCTCCCCGCCTACTGCACCCCCAAAATAATAAGGCATCCCCCAATAATAAGGCCACGGGCATGTTGGGGGCATCAAAAAATATAAGCCCCTGTCTTATTTTCACAGAAACACGATATATACAATTATATAATCTATCCCCAGCACTTCAAGATGTATTTGATGATAGTCCTTTGCATTGCTAAGAATTCTTGATTGACCCAATTAAACAACTGAATTTGAATGGATATTTGAACATGGATCTCGGTAGTCTTCTATGAATCAAATGAATCATAAATAATGTAAGTGATTAGTATTGGGGCATGTTTGCTTTTTCATTGTAATATATACTTTTTTTCTTTTTTCACATCATCTCTTAACTATTTTATAAACAAAGTTCTATTTTTCTTTGAATCTTACAGACAAAGAAGATGGCAATAAGAGCACTCGGGACAATTGTAAATAACAAACAATGTTGAAAAGTGAAGAAAATCAAGCGAAAAATCAAAATATTTTCCATTTCTTTCAAAAAAGCATATAATTCTCCTCCTCCTCCAGCAGCTGTTAGACAAGAGAGAGAAAATCAAGAAAGATTTCAAGCTGAAACAAGCAGATTATGCAGAACTCACAGATAGGTTACATGAAAAGTCAAAGGAGATTATTTTTCAATCAGCAAAAAAGGGAAATATCCGGAAGTCAGTGGGGAGGAAAAGGTCAATAGTAAAGCCACGTAGAGCAGATAGGAATTCAGGCCTCTCCCTGTGGGGAAGAAAATGTATTGAATGAAAGCACCAGTAAACAAGGCATTATCCATATTTTTGATGACCTCAGCTGTGGAAAAGTGCCATAGATTTGCCTATTGTGGGAAAAGAGGAGATTGCAAATCACAGCTGTTTATGCAACGAGGAGCTAGACAGGAGAAAAGCCATACACACTATCTCAATGTAGCAAAAACTGGTAAGAACAGCTCCCTTATGATTCATGGAAGCAACCACACAAGAGGGAAGCCACAAAAGTGCTCCCAATTTCATTAGAAATTCTCAGGTCATGAGACGCTAAAGGAATAACACCATTTGAACATCCTTTCTGTGAGAAAGGTTTCAAAGAGAGAATTCCAGTCTGGTGAAGACCCCAAGACTCACAAAGAAGAGAAACCCTTTGAATGTCCTGACTGTGGGAAAAGTTTTAGTCAGAATTTCCACCTTGTGAACCACCAGAAGATTCCCACAGGAGGAAAACCCTTTGAATGTCCTGACTGTGGGAAAAGTTTTACTATGAGTTCCAGCCTGTTGCAACACCAGAGGACTCACAGAGGAAAGAAACCCTTTGAATGTCCTGACTGTGGGAAAGGTTTTAATGACAATTCCAGCCTGGTGACACACCAGAGGACTCACACAAGAGAGAAATCTTTTGAATGTCCTATCTCTGGGAAAAGCTTTAGTATGACTTCCAGCCTGTTGCAACACCAGGGGATTCACACAGGAGAGAAAACCTTTGAATGTCCTGAATGTGGGAAATGTTTTAGTAGTAATTCCAACCTGGTGAGACACCAGAGGACTCACAAAGGAGAGAAACCCTTTGAATGTCCTGACTGTGGGAAAAGTTTTAGTCAGAGTTCCAACCTGTTGCAACACCAGAGGACTCACACAGGAGAGAAATCCTTTGAATGCTCTATCTGTGGGAAAAGCTTTAGTTATAATTCCAGCCTGGTGACACACCAGAGGACTCACACAGGAGAGAAATCCTTTGAATGTCCTATCTGTGGGAAAAGCTTTAGTATGAGTTCCAGCCTGTTGCAACACCAGAGGATTCACACAGGAGAGAAACCCTTTGAATGTCCTGACTGTGGGAAAAGTTTTAGTCAGAGTATCACCCTGGTGCTACACCAGAGGACTCACACAGGAGAGAAACCCTTTGAATGTCCTGAATGTGGGAAATGTTTTAGTGTTAATTCCAACCTGTTGAGACACCAGAGGAGTCACACAGGAGAGAAACCCTTTGAATGTCCTGACTGTGGGAAAAGTTTTAGTCAGAGTTCCAACCTGGTGACTCACCAGAGGATTCACACAGGAGAGAAACCCTTTGAATGTCCTATCTGTGGGAAAAGGTTTAGTAATAATTCCCACCTGGTGCTACACCAGAGGACTCACACAGGAGAGAAACCCTTTGAATGTTCTGATTGTGGGAAAAGTTTTAGTCATAGTTCCACCCTGGTGCTACACCAGAGGAGTCACACAGGAGAGAAACCCTTTGAATGTCCTGACTGTGGGAAAAGTTTTAGTCATAATTCCAGCCTGGTGCATCACCAGACGATGCACGCAGGAGAGAAACCCTTTGAATGTCCTATCTGTGGGAAAAGCTTTAGTCTGAGTTGCAGCCTGGTAAGACACCAGAGGACTCATACAGGAGAGAGACCCTTTGAATGTCCTATCTGTGGGAAAAGCTTTAGTGATAATTCCAACCTGGTGACACACCAGAGGACTCACACAGGAGAGAAATCCTTTGAATGTCCTATCTGTGAGAAAAGCTTTTGTAATAATTCCCACCTGGTGAGACACCAGAGGACTCATACAGGAGAGAGACCCTTTGAATGTCCTGATTGTGGGAAATGTTTTAGTGATAATTCCAACCTGGTGAGACACCAGAGGACTCACAAAGGAGAGAAATCCTTTGAATGTCCTATCTGTGGGAAAAGCTTTAGTTATAATTCCAACCTGGTGAGACACCAGAGGACTCACATAATGTAAGAGTGTTCAGATTGTGTGAAAGTTTCATTGGAAGGTCCCACCTCATGAGACAACACAGGACTCACATACGGCGGGGGGGGGGGACATTTGAAGGAGAAAAACCTTTTGAATGTCCTGATTGTGGGAAATGTTTCAGTGAGCATTCCAGCCTGGTGAAACACCAGAGGACTCACACAGTAACTCTTTGAATGTCCTGATTGTGGGAAACATTTCAGTTGGAATTCAGCCTGGTGAAACCAAAGGACTCACACAGGGGAAAAACTGTTTGAATGTTCTGATTGTAGAAAAAGTTTCAATCAAAGTTCCCAGCTTGTGATACAGCAGAGGACTCGCACATTAGAGAAAGTCTTTGAATGTCCTGATTGCAGGATAGGTTTCAGTCGAAATTCTAGCCTGGTGATAGACCAAAGGACTCACACAGAGTAACAGAGTTGGAAGGGACCTTGGAGGTTTTCTAGTCCAACCCCCTGCATAGGCAGGAAACCCTACACCACTTCAGAAAAATGGTTATCCAACATCCTCTTAAAAACCTCCAGTGTTTTTCTAGTGGCGCACCTACAACTCCTGAAAGTAAGCTGTTCCACTGGTTAACTGTTCTCACTGTTAGGAAGTTTCTCCTTAGTTCTAAGTTGCTTCTCTCCTTGGTTAGTTCCATCCATTGCTTCTTGTCTTGCTTTCTGGTGCTTTGGAAACTAAGCTGACACCCTCTTCTTTATGTCAACTCCTCCAGTATTGGAACAATGTTCAACCGTTCAATGTTTTTTTTACTTCCATGTCTTGCCAATAAGTATGGTATTTCTTATCCTATCCATGTATTAACCAGGTTCAATTGTGTTTAATCCAGCATTTTCTAAGAAATAGCTATTGAGGGCCTTTTGGCATCTTTGGTTGCAGCGGTAGTCCTCACTTACCACTTCTTCCCTGAGCCTTCAAAGTTACTATCGCACAGTAGAAGCAGATGTGCACCTGATCCACAAAATTTGTGGTAATCCTAGCACTTGTTCAGTGACCGCACTTCAGCAGTGACTGTGGTTTTTAAGGTGCAGGAAAAGGAGTTGTGCCAACTCGGGTTTTGCCAATAGTTGCACATTTATGATGAACAAAAGTGGTGCTTCAAAGCTTGCAGAGGCATTCGGCATCATTTCATCAGTTAAAGCAGTGGTTCCCAACCTGTGGTACGTGTACCACTAGTGGTATGCGAGGGCCTTCCAGGTGGTACGTGAACACTTTCGGGGTCATGTTTACTGCCTAACACAAGATAATCTGGCAACGATTTGCAACTGTTGCCACACGCCACCCACCTGGTCCCAGTGGCCCGAGAAAGTTTTAGTATGAGTTCCAGCCTGTTGCAACACCAGAGGACTCACAGAGGAAAGAAACCCTTTGAATGTCCTGACTGTGGGAAAGGTTTTAATGATAGTTCCACCCTGGTGAGACACCAGAGGATTCACACAGGAGAGAAATCCTTTGAATGTCCTATCTGTGGGAAAAGCTTTAGTAGTAATTCCATCCTGATGCTACACCAGAGGACTCACACAGGAGAGAAACCCTTTGAATGTCCTATCTGTGGGAAAAGCTTTAGTGATAATTCCAGCCTCGTGAAACATCAGAGGACTCACACAGGAGAGAAACCCTTTGAATGTCCTGACTGGGAGAAGTTTCAGTCGTAATTCCCACCTGGTGAGACACCAGAGGACTCACACAGGAGAGAAACCCTTTGAATGTCTTTATTATGGGAAAAGTTTCAATAAGAATTCCCACTTATATATCATCAGAGTGGACTTCAGGTTGATGTCGCGGCGAGAATGCCTGGAAAATTGCAGCCTCCGCCGAGCCTTGCGAAATCCAGTTTTTAACCGCTGCCGGGAGACCCTACGGGGTCATAGCCACCTTGAAGGAGCGGTGAAGGAAGGAGAGGTGGTTCGCTCACCACTTGGAATCTGCAAATTCCTCATTTATGTCCGAAGCAAGCTCTCCCAAATGGCAGCTTGGACGACCGCTATTTTTGGCAGTCACAAAGCTGGGACAACCGGAACCACAAGATTTGTGCTGGAGCAGTATATGGACAGAGCATTGAAACTGGGTGTGATAATTCCGACTTTTACCTTAAAGAGTTGATGCAAATACAAGAATATTAAAAAAGAACTCCTAAGCCTAAGATAGTGGCTGATTGACACACGGAGAAAAAAACCCCTGGAGAATTAAGAGGCGAAAGAAGCTTGAGAGAAGCTAAAAAACATAGAAACCTTGGGGGAGGGGAAAGGTTAGACAATTTGAAAATCGATTCTCAGGAGAAATTGTTTTGTCTATTTGTATTTTTAAACCCCTTGGATTTATTGATAATCAGCTGTTTTTGACAGACTGTATAATGTGAAATTTGGCAATAAGAGTACCACCTACTGGATGAAGTGAAGTACTACAGCAATTGCAGCATTCTTAGTGAAAGTGAATTTAATGTACACAAAGTCTAATACACAGAATAGAAGCAATAACATCTGGAAGACGACCAGACCTTGACTTTATGTTATGACTTGGATAACTCTGAGAATATATGATTAGTTTCTTTTTTCCTTTTTTCCTCTTCTGAAGACTTCAAAAGGAACTAACTTACACATAACTAAACATTATTAAACTTGGCTATTGGATCATAGATTTAAAAGATTGGGAAATATAGTGGCCTAATCTGGACTTGGAGTCTATGAGTCAAAAGAAGAAAGGTGTCAGAAGAAAAGAGGGTGGGAAGAAAGGAAGAAAATTAGGACAATTGGGAAAATATATAATTGGGAAACTTTAAAATTAAAAACTCAAGAGTGTAAAAGGAGGTTTAAAATATTGGAATATTGGAATTATAGAAATATATTGAGTAATTTTAAATTGTCATAAAATTTATATAGAGGTATATGATGATATAATCTTGATGATAAAAAGTATGAGGGAATCTTTAAAGAATGATAGACATATAAATGAATGTAGAAGTTACTCAACAAGTGAGGGGGAAAGATACTCAAGAAATAGGTGAGAATTAAGAAGAAATTCAAAATGAGACGCAAGAAGCTAAAGAAGAGAAAGGAATAAATGAGCCGAGGTGGTGCAGCGGTTAGAGGCAGTACTGCAGGCCACTTTAGCTGACTGTGATCCTCAGGTCAGCGGTTCAAATCCCACCGGCTCAAGGTTGACTCAGTCTTCCATCCTTCCGAGGTAGGTAAAATGAGGACCCAGATTGTTGGGGGCAATATAAATATATACATTGCTTACTGGTGTAAACCGCTTAGAGAGTGCTTGCACTGTGAGGCGGTATATAAATATAAATAAATAAATAAATAAATAAATAAATAAATAAATAAATAAATAAATAATAGGAATCAATTAGAGAACTCTTCAAAAACTTACAAAAGAATTGAGAGAAAAGAGAAAAGATCTCCCAAGAAAAGGAAAGACTTAAAGAAAAAAAAGAAAAAATTCTTAAAAAAAGAAAAACTAAGTTTTGTTGAAGTGTTCAAACAATACAGCAGAAAGAGATAAAGGGTATTCAGAAGGGAATGTTCACTAGATATAAACTCAACAAAAAGAGCTAAAGGATTCCAAGAGAGAGAGAGAAAAGGCTGATTAAAAAGACAATAAATGATGGGAGTGTAAAAAGGTTGAGATGATGGATAAGAAAAAAGAATATATATATAATTACTAATAGGGAAAATAGTATTGTATGTACAGAATAAGTTAAGATCAGTAGATGGGAATTTAGGATTAGGAAATTCAGCAGTTTTATTAATATTTATAGCGTGTTAAAATATATTGTGAATTTTTATATTAAGGATTGGAAATTGGGGGGACTTTGAGATACACTCCCAGGATTGATTTAATATTGTTAATATTTGGAGTCATTAATAATCCTACACATTTGGATGAAAGTTAATAATAGCATTTTAGTAGGGGAACAAATACATGGTGTAAAGAAATGTTATTTATATTTAGATGGATTAATGGGAAAATTATAAAAGATTATGAAATGAGAATAGCATTGTTGAAGTTGGAAGAATAGGATTACACATACTGATTTGTATTATTATTGTTAATATTGTTTAAAAAAGACTTGACCCAGTCAATGTACTGTCCACAAAATATGTATGATTATATGGGAAAATTAAAAAAAAACTTGTTTAAAAAATATCACCAGAATACTCACACAGGAGAGAAACCTTTTGAATGTCCTGACTGTGGAAAAGGTTTTAGTCAGAATTTCCACCTTGTGAGACACCAGAGGACTCACACCATGGAGAAATCTTTCAAATGCCCAGCTCTGGACATTACTTCAAGCATAAATGATTCCTTATTGCACACAAGGAAATCCACACAAGGAAATCCACATGAGGCAAAAGTTGAAGAGTTTAGAGAAGTCTTGAATTTCATTTGTGATCCCCCATTCACAAAGTGTAGGTGAGAAACTGACTGTTTGAATTCTGCCCTGATTCTTTTTACTCAAACTTTTCCCACCACCCCACCCATTAAGGACCCTGGCCCCACGATGGAGGGAAGGGGGAGGCACGAGCGTTGCACAAGCCTCGGCTCGAAGCTCAAATGTTGGCCACCTCCCCCCGTTTGCACAACTGCTCCCACGCCTTACCCATTTCCCCCGCCGCTTTTCTTCCACACAGACATGTGGGTTGCACAGACTCCTGCTATTCAAATCACATGCACATCTCGAAGCCATAAACCTTCCACCCATCTGCCAGCTATGCCCACTCTTCCTTGCACCTACAGGGCGATCCGAGCGTGCAACGGCTCCCTTGCACAGGGACTGCTTGTGCAAAGCCCCGCCTCTTCTAACAGCGCCGGCTAGTCACCAGTCTCCCGCAGCCAACGGCTGGGGGGTGGGAGGCAAACAGCGTCGCCCCCTCAAAAGCTCTCCGTGAGATGCACCACGTCCTCCTCCGCCGTCTTGAACATCTGCCACCGTTGCCTTTTGCTTCTCCCGAAAGCTTTTTCATCCGAAACAGCGGAGTGCTGCCGGGAGTTGTAGTTCTTCAGATGACGCTGCCCGTAGGGCTGAGTTCGAGGCTAGACTACAGGTTCCAGCATTCTCCGCGGGCGGACTGGTTGGGAACAGCCTTTCAAGTCATTTGACGAGGGGCGATAGGCTAACGCTAACGGATCGGTCAAAGAAAAGGAAAACATAAACTCTGTACTGATAAGGTGACCAGACGTCCCGCTGTTTCGGCATTCTTTCCAAAAAAGCGTGACTTTTTGGAAACAATGCGGGACGCGGGACACATGCTTGAAAAGCGTGTCTGTCCCGCCAAAAGCGGGACGTCTGGTCACCTTATATTAAGTGAAACCACTTTCCTTAACTACCTGAATCCTGCTCTCCCTGAGGCAGCTATTAATTGAACATGGAAGTTGCTAAGCAGAACACTGGCTACCTCAACAGTGGGGAAAACTCTTGAAAGCCTAGCGCAGGGCCAGACTTGCCTGCTGTAAGTATCCCTAGGCCTCCCCTACCCTCCAAGACACCCTGTGCTCTGATTCCTAACCCTTGTGTCCCCTCAGCCCTTCACTCCTCCACATGGTCCCCCCACAGTCCTTTCCATCCCCCCCAGGGTCCCCACAGGCTTCTTCCCCCCAGATCACTTTATGTCTGACTTAGACCCCTCCAGACCTCACACCCTCTGCACAGTCCAACATTTTTTAAATTACATCTTCTTCCATAGTTGTTTCCTCGTCTTCCAATATTGTGCAAATACAATTCTTGCTGCTGTTAAAACATGCAATATCAAATATACATTCCCCTTATCATATTTTTCTGGTATTATGCCTAACAAAAATAGTTCTGGCTTAAAATGTATATGCTGTCTTCACATTTTTTTCTAACCAAATATGCACTTTTGTCCAAAAGGTTTTTTGGTAATGATAATATGTGCTCAGTTTTTGATTACATTTCCAACATTTGGTAGACATATTTTTAAACATTTTTGCTAGGCTCGCCGGTGGTAGGTGCCATCTATAAAACATTTCATACAGGTTTTCTTTATAAGTGATTGCCATTGTCAATTTGTAGTTTCTTTCAAAGTTTTTGCCAGTTATCTATTCTATATTCAAATTTTTTTTGCCCATACAGTAGAACCTTTGGTCATGGCCATAATTCGTTCCATAACTTTGTTCTTTATAAAAACCATGTATCTTAGCGTCTTTATCGTACCTCAATTGCATTTACATTTGTGGCCACCACAATAGATCAACATCCTGTTCTTGTAGTTCTTGTTTGGTTTTAGTTTCCCTTACATATCTATATGTTAGAATTTTTTCAAAGGTTACTAGGTTTGGGTGAACAAATGCTTCCATTGTTGAAAGCCATTCTGGTATTTTCATTAAACAGGGTGGGTTCCTCCCGGTTTGGACCAGTTCCCTTGTTGTAAGGAATATTGTGAGAAAAATAATTAAACAGGAATCCAGAATTATGTACAATATAAACAGTTTAATTACACTTTGATCAAAGGGTCCCTACATGGTCATCCATGACACAAAATAGAGACCAAGGCCATTATCCTGAAACATAGATTTATAATGAACATGACTCCACCTTACTCCTCCCATCATATCGTCCAACCTCCATTATGTAACATCCTAACACAATATTTACAACATAGGAAAAACCCAGAACATATTCATCATCCTGACAGCTCCACACTTCCTCTCTTTCTGTGTGAACCTGCACATTCCCATTAGCTCATCCCCTTCATAACAAAGGAGAAAAACAAGCATGTTCTCTCTCTGTTCCCACAAAATTGGTCAAAACATTTCCTGTTATTCTGAGAAAAGTGAAAATAAGCTGACATATTACATTTTGTCACACATCATTATTTCATTACAAAATCATTCAAAATGGTTACACTATGGTTCTTGTTACATGTCATTTTTAACTAAAATAATTTCATTTCTCACAATCCACCCTTTCACTTCTGATCAATACTTACTATTGATCCTAATTGATCAGCTTCTTATTTTTGTAACAATACGCACATCCTTCGTAGTTAGGGCCCACATCCCCAACTCCTTAAGGCGTCCCATCTTACAACAAGACTTACAACACTTCACACACATACAGGCATACAGTACATCTAATACAGACACAAGATATACAATCTATAACTATAATGATTATAGTGCCCACATATGGTTTTCAACCATACAAAACTCCACAAGCAAGAGTTAATACATTCCATATCCCATGGAATGCAGAATTCTCAGTTTTATGTTGTAGGTGGTAGCAAAGCTCTTAAATGTGATTTATGTCCTGTACCAAAGCAGCATAATCCTTACGAATTCCACGTAACCATGGCCCATCCTTAATAAAGACTTCCTTATCTCCCCCATTAGCCAGAGCTGCTATGGCAGACGAAGTTTCATTAATACTTTTTGCCAAAGCAGAAGCAAAATGTCCTATCTGCTTATGATTCTATCGTGTTGCAAACCAAGGAAATATGCCTAGAGGTCGAACTTCTACATCAGATAATATCACCACTTCATCACTACCTCCAGCATCATATGTTTCCTTTATATACCTTTTACCCCTATAACTCCTTTTGGCAGCATATTCAGTTGTCTTATACTGCACTAGAGATATAGATCTTTGTATATATATGATATGCAAATTATGTATTGCCAGGTGAGCTTCACCTGCTTTCTTAGATGTTTCTTCATGTCCAGGTTTCTGATCATGTGTCTCACCTGTCGTGTATTTTTCACCACCTTTCCAATCATGGTCTTCTTGCTGGTATGCAAGTACTATGATGCAGTGTAGCATTCATCAGTAAAAACAATAAACCTGTGTTCAGGCATCTTATAGGATAAGATCCTCCCACTGCATTAGCAAGAATAACTGCATAAGCATATAAGCTATAAAACAAAAACCATCCTTCAGGTAGGTATAGCACCTATCCTAATGATCCATCTCTTCACTCTCAGTTCAAGTAAACACATTCCTGTTTATACTTGTCCATATTACACAATCACAGTCTGGCAAAATGTTCTTCACCTCAAAGTACCAGCTTCTTCTAATTAGTCCATTCACTGGGCTTCACTCACTCATTCACTGACCAAGCAAAGTAATCACTTTTGATAAATCATAGATGTTATGTTCCATAACAATCTTTCCATCTTCAAACGAAAACTTCCCAGGAACTAGTACACCCACAATATATATAGATATGATATCCGAGACCGTTGTCTCTCCTTTCACACAAAAGAATATAGTATTCAAAGCCACTGTCATCAGGAAAATATTTCCTCTTCCTTCTTCATAGGCTTCTCTCACATGTCATATGTATCTAAGTGGCGTTTTCTAATTGTACATCTACCCTTCAACCAAATAGCAGACCTGACAATGCCATATTGTCATATAAAAACATAAGCTTGGATGGGGCTTTTATTTCTCCATATAGTAAAATCAATCCTTCCTCTTATAGGAAGGTGTATAATTGCCACATCTCTCATAGCAATGACTATGTACAGCTTCCATCCTATTGGACACATCTCTATTATGAACAGCTATCTCATATGTATGGTTACTCCTTTGATATGTGGTGTGCCACCACTAAAGGTAGATCTAATACAAATTCCAGCCTCCAATTTCCGGCTCAATCAGTGTCAGTGATTTATGTATCTGGGAAAATCGTTGTTCAAGTTCAGCATGGAAACACAACTGCTGCCACATTATAAAATAACACAGCAACACAGCAAACGTTTCCATCCCTACTTAAAGATACGTCCGTATTCCCCAGAAGACAATAATCACCCCTACTGTCGAATTCATGCTTCCAGTGGACTGGCCCCCCTGTGTATGTATATGTAATGTAATACAAACTCAAACTTCAATGCAATCACTCCAGGGACTTTCATCCACATACTTTCACAACATGTAACCATACCACCCTACTATATCTCTTCCCTATAGAAAACAATAACACAATACAAAAGTTTATTACCCCCAACCAAATAAGCAACTCAACCTCCCAAAGTGCTATCAATTAGTCCTAAAAGTCAATGCAAAAGGGATCTATTGTCTTAGCAGTCACTGTCCATCCATGGGGTGTAGTCCCCAGTCCTTCCACACACGAACAATGGACTCAGCCTGTCTCTTTAGTCCGCTCATCCCGACTCGGTAGTCAACTCGGTAGTCAACAGCACTTGGAACAGTCCTTCTCACATTAGCTTTAGTTCATGTCTCTTTAGAGCTTTAATCAGGATGCAGTCACCGCTCTTAAAGTCACGTATTTGAAAATCAAGGGAAGGAATCTGTGCCAATAGTCCTCCGAACCTTAAAAGAGAAAAACACTGGGACAGTTCCTGTATATTTTTTCAAAAACAAACAGCTTCGCATTTTATCTGTGACATTCCCACATTTCTAGTATAAGAAATACCAAACATCATTTCTTATAATAAAATTCTAATGTCTTTTCTTATATTTATCTTAATAAGCAATATTGCTAAAGGTAAACATTTCATCCAAGGTAGCGGCAATTCTAAAATTAACTTCTGTAAGGTGTTTTTCAAAATTTGAATCATTTTCCGAACTTTGCCAAACAAAATCGGACAAAATGATAAATGTAATTGCCAATTAATACCTAATTGGTCTATTACCTATTACACTACCTGGGCTAGACAATGCGTACCTCTATCACTTTCAATAGTTTTCTCCAACCCATTTCTTGGAACAATCTGCTCCAATATTTCATTCTAGCATCTGAGCATTTACCATTCCTCATGGAAATCCTCATGGAAATACTTCCACCCAACCATTTAAATAAACCACTATCACCAGCAGATTTCTCAATATCCCCACAGCTGATATCCCACCTGGATTCATTGGAATGGCCAAACAGCCATTCACTTTCCCCCAGTCACTTGCATCCTCAGGCTCTTTTTTGTTTATCTAATGCAATGTATACATTTCCCCAATATCTGCATTGCAATTACCCACATTCCTCTGCATACATACTTTCTTTTCATAATGCCAGTCAATGCTTGTATACCCCAATGCACACGCTCAAAAATGTTTCTCATAATAGGTTCATTCACCATTTGAAATCCATCTCATATCTACTATTTCCACACCTTCTAAACTTAGGCTTGACATCCCATTCCAAAATAGGAATTGTATTTACCATTATCTCTACTTCCTTTCCCATTCTCGCCGCTTCTTACAGCCTTATTCGCTAGCCACAATCAACCTCGAGGATCTCTCCTCATGTGCCAGCTAGCCACGCTGGTCTCTGCCAGATCCTATTCATCCTAGCTTCTTTCCCTGCCTGGAATCAAACCCCGTTCCATCCAAATCCTCTCAAAGGTATTCCAAATACCATAGGCATAAATATTACCCACTTCATTTGCCAATATCTTCAACGCTTGTAACAAAACAAACACACTTCACATGTTTCTGCTGACCATTCAAACAGCAACCTATTACTCACTGCATATCCAATTCCCTTCTTTCATCCCCCTCTCGGGATGAACCATCAATAAACAAAACCAAACAAACAAAAAAAAACAATAGCCTCCATAGGCTTACGCATTCGCATTTGTAGATCCCTTACGTCTACACATCATGCTCTACACTTTTCCCAATCCTTCCCTTTTCCTGATAAAAATCAGAAAGCAGTACTAAACTATCCTAAGATAAAGCCACCCTCTCACCACAGGGTCTATCAACTTACCAGCTCTTTTTTTTTTAAGCTAACACACCCTTAGCCACATCATCCTATCTAATGTGAACTATTTCAAACAAACAAACAAAAGACTTCCCCAAATCAGGCAAACTCATATCAACTTAACTTTCTTCAACTCCACTTACTTATCTCTACATCTCACATCTCACCTCCATGGTTCTACTTCTGACCACTTCTCATATAAGAATTCAACCTTGTCAGTATCTCCCACCTATTCACAATCAGCAGTGCATTAAACTCAACAACTTCTTCAAACGCAGAGCTCTCAGAGCAGGACATCTGTGGAAAACATCAACTTCCGCAAATTCCCCCTTCTGCCCCTCCTCTCTCTCTGCAGACTCTAGGGAAAAAAATGTGTAAAAGGGAAAAAAGCAAGCCGCTTCCCCCCCTCTTCTCTCTCGCACCCTCACACAGCTGAATACTCAATTCAGAATAAGCCATTCTCTTCAACATCGTTTCAACACAGAAACTCACAAATAAATGCACAACTAACTCTTCTAACTTCTAACTGCCAAACATCTCTCTTCACATTCTTCATAGAATGTCTCTCCAATCAGTATTTTCTGTCAAATACTTTCCAAGTACAAATCCTTGTTACTTACTATAATTAGTGAAGGAGATCTCTCTCATCCCCTTGTAAACAAGCAAATGTTTACAAACATCCCCATGTTCGCAAACACACAATTACAGGTCTCCAGACCACCTCCGTTTGAGAACTCTCACTTCCATTGAATTAAAAAAAAACTTTTGTGCAAACTAACATAAAAAAAAATCTTCCTCCCCATCAACTGATCTATCAGGGAGTTAATGCCCTTTGCATCTTGTAGCATCTTGAACTTGAACTTACAAGCAGTGGGAAATGGCTTTAAGGTTTTTAAATCAAAAATTTGATTTTGGGCCCTAACCACAGCCCATTTCCCAAAGCTCCAAGGACAAGCCTATTCCCTAATGTCCTAAACCTTCCAAAGAAAAAATCTTTATCTGCAAAAAAAAAACCAACAACCCCTTGATTCCATTCTTTACCTGCAATATCAGAACATCTTTCAGATCGGCTGAACATTTCCAGCACCCTAAACAATATCTATAAACTAACATATCAGAATATTCTGAAACCTCAATATGTTTCACACCCCGCCAGTGCCATGTACAAATACTGTCCTGCCTGCAAAATATTTCCTAACATCTGTGTTATCTTTCAGGTACAATCACCATTAATTTATAGTCCCTTAAGACAGAAAGGCAAAGAAAAACAACAACACATAAACACATTAACAAATGTAACTGAATTCCCCAGCAGCCATCAAGCCATTTGGCACTCTGTCTTGAAGGAATTCAAAGACACCAAACATACATGAAAGGGTCACATTCCATATTACCAAAGATAGAGAGAAAGGTCATCCAAACAAACTGGAACGAACATACAGCAGTTAAGCTTTACACTTTGTCTTGCCAAGCACACTCCTTAAAACAATATGGTTTAGAGTTTCCACACTCATTCCAATGACAACCATGGCCATATTCAAGCACAACTTTCAGGCATAACAACTTAGTTTAGCCTACCCCCCATTCCACTGCATTCACAGCTTCTCCAATGTAGGAGATCAAAGGGATTCAAAGGAATTTCATTCCTTCCGCTAGCATTTCTAGTTAACCGGGCCCCATTTTCCCCCCGAGACTTGTTCTCTTCGATTCCTCCTGAATATGAATATTCCTCCTGAATATTCTAATAGACGTGCCCTTGTACATAGGGACTAGCACATAACACAGAGACAATCAATCTCCCAGTGCCTCTCGTATTTACTTACAACCTAAGTAAACACATCACCCTCTATTCAAGGAATCCACTTAAGGAGTCTAAACAGAAACACCCCGTGTCTCATTACTGAGACTCATATCCTGTCTCATATCCTGAAACATAGATTTATAATGAACATGACTCCACCTTACTCCTCCCATCATATAGTCCAACCTCCATTATGTAACATCCTAACACAATATTTACAACATAGGAAAAACCCAGAACATATTCATCATCCTGACAGCTCCACACTTCCTCTCTTTCTGTGTGAACCTGCACATTCCCATTAGCTCATCCCCTTCATAACAAAGGAGAAAAACAAGCATGTTCTCTCTCTGTTCCCACAAAATTGGTCAAAACATTTCCTGTTATTCTGAGAAAAGTGAAAATAAGCTGACATATTACATTTTGTCACACATCATTATTTCATTACAAAATCATTCAAAATGGTTACACTATGGTTCTTGTTACATGTCATTTTTAACTAAAATAATTTCATTTCTCACAAATATCCTTCTGG
This sequence comes from Diadophis punctatus similis, assembly GCA_023053685.1. Taxonomy (NCBI): domain Eukaryota; kingdom Metazoa; phylum Chordata; class Lepidosauria; order Squamata; family Dipsadidae; genus Diadophis; species Diadophis punctatus. Next base: position 249,321,084 of record JALIGW010000002.1, read on the forward strand.
GTTCAGTTCCAAGTGGGGAAAAAGACACTGGATTCATGAAGGTTGCTTGGAAAGAAGGTTTAATGGTGGACAGGAGCACATGGCATGAGCCCCTGTACAGAAAAGGTAGCTTACATGGTTCCAGGTGAAGAGAAAAAGAGAGAGAAGAGATGCTGAGTTCCTTGTTTTATAGTCTCTGTTGGGTCCCACCTCTTAGTTTCCTGTCCCTGTATAGAAATGTATCCCATTGGCTCTCAGACCCCCCAGGGGCATGCTGGGGCAACTCTTGGCTTTTGTCTAATCCAGCTTTGGCTGAATGAAAGGGCCTTGGGCAAATCCTATTATGGTTTTATTATGCCAGGTGGGAGGAATATGTGAGCTGGGCCCAGCCCCCAATGACCCATTGGCAAGGGGTGGGGGTTTCCAAGAGGAGTCTTTTGTTTGTTTAAAAGCATGTTTCCAGATGTGTTCCACAGAATATTTTCTACCTTTTAATATCTCCTAGGATATCTCATTTCCTAGGAGAGGGGTGGGTGCTAACTTCCTACAATCCCTCATTTTTTTCCCCAAAACATGTGAGTGCAACACATGTTTTGACACAAGCTTCAAATTGATCAGGTCAGGGAGATTTTATGGGTGCTTTCAATTTTCTCTGATGCAGAGGGGAAGACGTTGAAAGAGGAAGTTGAAAGAGGCAGCAGCAGGATTCCTTCAGTGGCTCCCAAAAGGAGAGCTTTCAACCATGATGGTCAATGGCCAGGGCAAAAGTTCTGGAAATAAATTTACAGTATCCAATTTTCCATGCCAATTATGTTCAGATGTTTGATAACACTTTCGATGAGCTCCCAGACAGGTTTCAAGCAAGCACAGGCCCCACAATATTCCCACAGTCATGGTTTACCTTGAAATCACAGGCCGCCCATTTCCAAGGGATGGTTCTTGAATCTGCCCTAGCTCTTACTTTAGTGCTTCTAGGATTTGTGAGTCGAAATTGAAGTTAGCCAGTGTGCAATCCAGGCTTTTCCTTTTTTTTTTTTAGAATGAGCCCTGGGACTCTTACTCCTGAGACCACCAGTGCAAAATACCCTGCTTTACTGGGCAGCAGTCAGGCCTTGGGTTTTCGAAGATCCTTTCTGCTAGCTCTTCAAGTGGGGAAATTGCCTGAGGGGACCTGTCCCCTTCCCCCATGGAATTAACAGGGAGATATGGCTGCCTGGGCTTTAATGCCACAAAGCAGGAATCAAAACAACAACAAAAAAAAAACCAGCAAGCTAAAAGCAGCTTTGGGTGGAGGTAGGTGAAAAAGGATAACCTCAGTCTAATTCTGAATGGCGTGTCTCTGTGTGTTTGTGTATGCAGCTACAAATTTACCTCCCACTAGACAGAAATCTAAAGTGTACAGAACTCTCTGTGGCAACCACTCCCAATACAATTCTTACATGAGTACATTAAACTGATTACAATATAGATGAGACAAGAAAGAGAAACTTTACAATGAATTTCAGTGAATGAAGCAAGGAAAGAAAGAAAACAAAGAAAAAACTTTACAATTAATTTCTGTGACTGAAGCAAAAAAAGAAAACTTTACAATGAAGTTCCCCCCTCCCCCCTAGTCTTTTCAGCTGTCTTCTGGGGATTGAAAATAGATGTTTGGTCTTTATTTGTCCATCTCAGGGTCCTTTCATTCATGTCTGCTGGGTGGCCTTAGGTTTTGGTGGTAAGGCTGGTCAGTCAGGCTTGGAAAGATCTGCTCCACTCTGGTTGCTGTGATGACTAGAGGACTAGATTCAAACCCAATTCTGGCTCAAATGGATGGAATGTCTTTACTGGAGGCAGTGTCTGAGCCCATTTGCTCTGCTTCCATAGGCTTCAGGATCATGTGTGGAGGGCTGAAAGACATAAGAACAGGGTCCCTTCCCCCCTTTGCTGGTAATTCTACCACAAGAGGCATTGTAAAAGGATTAGAGATTTGGGGGGGGGGTAGATAGCTTGCAGGCAGGGTTTGAGGAGAACAAACAACACATCAGTATCGCAGTTAAATCAATTATAACAAAATGGAGACATCACCGGGGAAAAAAAATGAACAGACATTTCCATCTTAGCAGAGAATTGGCATCCATTAAACATCACAGAAGAGCAATATTAAAACTGTTTGCATGTACATACAGTAAATGTAAGAATGAAATTTTCCTGTAAATTAACTTAAAACATTTTCCCTTAAATTTGGGCTGTTCTTAAAAACACAGAGAGGAATAGGAAAATTGAACTCTGTTCCTTGTCCCAGACCAGGTTGGCCAGACCTAACTGGGCAAAGACATTTTCCTTTCTTTTCAGTGCTTTTAATTTTTTTTCTAACAATTTGAAATTCATATCTCTAGGAAACAGAGACATTTTACAGTTGCAATTACTCGAGTGCGCACAAGACAAGACAAAGACGTACACAGACACAAAAACAGGGACAAAGAGGATGACAGGACACACACACAAGTCCTTCCTGCCATAAATCTCAGTTAAATTAGGGAAGGCACAAATCTTAACAAACAAACCACGTGGTTACATATAAGAGAGAGAGAAGAAAAGAGAGAGACAAACAAACAAAAACCTCAACATTTTTCCTTTTCTGTTTTCTTAAGTACCTTTATTTAGCCAAATTGGCTGTTTTGTTTTGTTTCTCTGTGTCATCCCTCAGCAAAGCCCATTTCCTACATAATTTCTCTGCTTTACTTTTTTTGCACATTCCTGTCATACAGACATATTCCTGGCGTCCCAGGTTCCAAGCCCTCACAAGGGTCTCCGCCACCCTCGAACTAGAGCTTCCCATGATCCTTTAAATGTAAGGTTCACTTTGGCTTAGCTAGTGGCGCGCTCAACAGTTTCAGAGACTAAAAAAACTCTGGGAAGGACTTCCGATTCCCTCATAGAAGTAAGGCCCCCTTCCTGTAGGGAATCTCCTTAGGTTTTTCAGATCCAAAAAGGGGATCTGCGAGGACTAGCCGCCCCTGTATGGCTAGTACTAGGACCTCCACTTTCACGGGCTTCACATTGTAGAACCGAAAAATTCTGGGGTTTGCTTTTGGGATGTGCACATAAAAACAACAACAACAACAAAATTTGCTTTCCCACCCTTCAATCATACACACACAGAGAGAGACATTCTTCCTCCTTCCCTAACAGAAGGTCCTGTGCTCTGTAAACGCTAAACAGAACTTGCACAAATCAAAACAGAGAAAGAGAAGACATTGACACATAGGCTGGTAGATGAGAAAGAAACTCTACACTACCAAATGAGGATAAACAAAAATAATTCAATATTATGAAAAGCTGTATGAGCAAGAAGTTTCAGAAAATAAAATTAAAGAATATTTGAAAAAAAATGGAATTGCCTAAAGTACCAGAAAAGGACAAAAACTATTAAATGAATGAATATCAATGATGGAATTATCAGAAGCAGATCAAGAGACAAAAGAACAACCAAACACCAGGACCAGGTCGGCCAGTGGCAGAATTTTACAAAGATTTTACATAATGAGGTATTGATTGATGTAAAGGTACCACATTCCTGAATGGGAGCAAATATTACTTTGATTCCAAAATAAGATTCAGATTTAATGCAGATAAAACTATAGGCCCATCTCTTCACTGAATGCTGACTATAAAATATATACTTCAATAATGGCAGCAAACTAAAAGGTTCCTAAATGAATTTATACATTCAGCTCTCTTAAGCTTTTTTCTAAGAGACAGATTAAAAACAAAATGAGAATGATTTTAAATACATAAAAAAGGGCACAAGAAAAGGATGCTATTCATTTTGATACTGGAAGTGCTAAATATAAATATTATGGCAGACACAGAAATTAAAGGCATGGAAACTTGAAAACTAATTTTGCACCAAGTGAGAAATAAAATAGGTTAATAACCAACCTTGCTGACAATTTTGTTGTCTAAAAGGTAGAGAAGAGAACTAGAGGAGATAATTAAGTCCATACTTGACTTAATACTTACAAAGACGAAGTTGTAGAAGGATTTGAAACTGCATCATTAACATAATACCAATCAGAAAAAAAAACAGAAATCCAAGAAACCAGCATGGCTGCACAAAGACCTCACTGACAAATTGAATGAATGAAGGACAGATACAAAAAATGGAAAGAGGGACACATAACTAAGGCAGAATATCAGCAAATAGCAAGAATCTGTAAAGAAAAATCAGGAAACAAAAGCCTTGAATGAACAACGACTTGCAACAAAGGTGAAAGATAATATAAAAGATTCTTCCAATACATAAAAAACAAGAAAAAATCAAGGAAACAGTTGGACCACTAAGGAGAGAAGGCAACACAGAGAAAGCCATGAGTTGCTTAACTCATTCTTTGCATGTCTTCTTGCAAAAAGAAATGCAGCCCAACTAACCAGAAATATAACTGGAAAGGAAAAATAAAACAGACTGTAAACTAAAGTTAAAATAAGCAAAAACAGTAAGAGAACACCAGGTCCCAGAGTCCTAAAGGAGCTGGTAAATGAAATCTCAGAACCACTGCACATCTTAAAAAAAAATCTTGGGACACGGGGACTACCTGAGAAACTGGGAAAAAGCTAATGTGGTTCCCATCTTCAAAAAGAAAGAAAAAACAACTAAACTCTGAGCCCTATCTAATGCAAAGAAAAGTAAAATCCTACACTTAGGTAAGGAAAACCAAAAATATAGATAACTATTATAAATTGGTGCAACAAATTAAAACAGATTTGGAGAAGTGGAAAAGTAACCACCATAAAATGAGTATCCTGCAATGGCTAGCAGACAAAACAGGGCTGGGGGGGGAGAAGGGGGGGAGAAGGAAAGAGCCGAGGTGGCGCAGCGGTTAGAGGCAGTACTGCAGGCCACTTTAGCTGACTGTGATCCGCAGGTCAGCGGTTCAAATCTCACCGGCTCAAGGTTGACTCAGCCTTCCATCCTTCCGAGGTAGGTAAAATGAGGACCCAGATTGTTGGGGGCAATATAAATATACATTGCTTACTGGTGTAAACCGCTTAGAGAGTGCTTGCACTGTGAGGCGGTATATAAATCTCACTAATAAATAAATAAATAAATAAATAAATAAATAAATAAATAAATAAATAAATATCAAAGGATTTAGGAAGATACATTAACTTGGTTAAACAAAAAGCATGATTATTTTTTCCTAAAATGATTTGTACCCAGACAACACACTATTCAATTGAAATTGGAATTTACATATGCCATAAAGTAAAATTAAAAAGCAAAAATTACCCCCACACACACATACACACATGCAAACACACATTTCCCATTTTTCTATGGTTTAAAATAAAATTTAGAGGTAGGTACTCACCTTCTTTCCAAGCAGCCCTTGAATTGAAACTCAAAACCCCTTTAAAACCTAATTTCCAATGGCACAGGTCAAATAAATTTATTTAGGCCAGGATCATTGGAGAGGTTAGCTTGGAGTCCCATCTGGGGTGCCAATTGTTGTAAGGAATATCCTCCTGGGTTCAGTTCCAAGTGGGGAAAAAGACACTGGATTCATGAAAGTTGCTTGGAAAGAAGGTTTAATGGTGGACAGGAGCACATGGCATGAGCCCCTGTACAGAAAAGGTAGCTTACATGGTTCCAGGTGAAGAGAAAAAGAGAGAGAAGAGATGCTGAGTTCCTTGTTTTATAGTCTCTGTTGGGTCCCACCTCTTAGTTTCCTGTCCCTGTATAGAAATGTATCCCATTAGCTCTCAGACCCCCCAGGGGCATGCTGGGGCAACTCTTGGCTTTTGTCTAATCCAGCTTTGGCTGAATGAAAGGGCCTTGGGCAAATCCTATTGTGGTTTTATTATGCAGAAGACTTCCAGGCCAGGTGAGAGGAATATGTGAGCTGGGCCCAGACCCCAATGACCCATTGGCAAGGGGTGGGGGTTTCCAAGAGGAGTCTTTTGTTTGTTTAAAAGCATGTTTCCAGATGTGTTCCACAGAATATTTTCTACCTTTTAATATCTCCTAGGATATCTCATTTCCTAGGAGAGGTGTGGGTGCTAACTTCCTACACCCTGAACCGGTGGCGACCCACTGGTGACATCACAATGATGTCACCAAACCAGATCAGTCAGAGCCGGTCCGTGGGCACCACCATATTTTTTAAAATTCTTTTTGAATTTTAAAATTTGTTTCCCCTTCTGAGCATGCTCACCCTGCTTAGAACCCCACCCCTGCTTAGAACCCACCCCTGCATTCATTGCCAGCCCACACAACAAGAAAGGAAAGGGGGCGGCCGGGCAGCCCCCTCTCCATTACCTCACTAGGTGTATCAGACCTAAATTGACCCTCCCAGAAAAGCATCCTGCAGTCTCATCTACATGACAGACTAGAGAGAAAGAAAAAGAATGAAGAGGTGGGAGAGAGAGAATGAAAGAGGGAAAGAGAGAGAAAGAAAGAATGAAAGAGGGGGAGAGAGCGCTCGGCTTCCACGGGGCTTTTGGGTGACTGCTGCCTGCATCTGCCTCGGGTCCCGTGGACGTGCTACTTTCTTCCTTCTCCTGCTGCTGCTCACCGGATCAGTTCGTCCCAGACCAGGTGTGTGTGTGTGTGTGTGTGTGTGTGTGTGTGTGTGTGTGTGTGTGTGTGTGTGAGAGAGAGAGAGAGAGAGAGAGAGAGAGAGAGAGAGAGACAGAGACAGAGACAGAGAGAGAGAGAGAGAGAGAGAGAGAGAGAGAGAGAGAGAGAGAGAGAGAGAGAGAGAGAGAGAGAGAGAGAGAGAGAGAGAGAGAGAGAGAGAGAGAGAGAGAGAGAGAAACAGACTGCAATTTGTTATTGCTTGAAAGAAAATATTTGGACTGGTCTGGATAAGGAGGAGCATGAACAGATGTTAACAACAGAGAACAGAAGGATTTGGCTTTTTAACCATTATAACAAAAACTTGCAACTATAAAAGACTGTGGAATATTTTTGTTAGCAGCTGAATGGATTATAGAAAGTATGGACTTCTGACTCTGAGACATGGAGATTGGTGATCATTAAGAACTGGTGACATTTTTGAATGAACTTTGATTAAAGACCCCTTGTGAGACCATATGCTGGTGCGGTTGGCCCTGGGTTCCTCCTAATGCAAGACAATGCTAGACCTCATGTGGCTGGAGTGTGTCAGCAATTCTTGCAAGATGAAGGCAAGATGCTATGGACTGGCCCGCCCGTTTCCCAGGCCTGAATCCAATTGAGCACATCTGGGACATCATGTCTCGCTCCATCCACCAACGCCACATTGCACCACAGACTGTCCAGGAGTTGGGGATTGCTTTAGTCCAAGTGTTGGAGGAGATCCCTCAGGAGACCATCTGCCGCCTCATCAGGAGCATGCCCAGGTGTTGTAGGGAGGTCATACAGGCACGTGGAGGCCACATACACTACTGAGCCTCATTTTGACTTGTTTTAAGGACATTACATCAACGTTGGATCAGCCTGTAGTGGTTTTTTCCACTTTAATTTTGAGTGTAACTCCAAATCCAGACCTCCATGGGTTGCTGCATTTGATTTCCATTGCTAATTTTTGTGTGATTTTGTTGTCAGCACATTCAACTATGTAATGAACAAAGTAATTGATACGAATATTTCATTCATTCAGATCTAGGCTGTCTTATTTTTGTGATCCCTTTATTTTTTTGAGTATCCAAGATAAGCTCTCAATTCAAGGCCAGCAGCTGCTCAAACAACCACTGGTCTCTATCCAGCAGATGGCACTCTTGCTTACTCCCGTAGATTTTTCCCTTTGTTCTGTGTATTTATATATTTTGAATCAGTATAAATCAGTACAACTTAATCCATTAATTTCTTAATTCCCGATTGTTCCAAATTTCTCCAGTTTTTCCAGCATTGGGTTTAAATTACCACATTTTAGATTATTAATTTAAAAGTCTTCCGATTGCCAATTAGCCGCTTCTTAATCTTTTCCGGCTTTTTTCCCTCTTAAAGCTTAAAACAAAAGTCCAATTTTCCTGTCCGGCAAAAAAAAAAAAGACTCACCAATCAAACTTCTATTTTTCTTCTTTTCCTCCAGAACTTCACTTAAATTTCCTTTCCTTTCCAGATGACTTCCAACTCTCCAAGCAATCAATCCGTCTGTCCGTGGCCGCCGCGACTAGGACGGCTTTAACAATACGTTTTCCACTGCTGCCGGTCGTGGGCTCTATACAGGCTTTCTGGGGGGTTTGCAGACCCCTACCAGATCTTCGGTGGTGTCCCACTAATTCCCCACTCCTCCAGGGCGGTTCTGACCTGGTTCTGATCGAACCAGGTCCCCAAGTGGCAGGGATATTGGGGTTCCCCTTCAGAATGAGGGGAACTCCATGACGCCGCGGCATTTGGCCATGCCCATCTCCTGCCTGGTGAATTCTGAGGCTGAAAATCTTGAGGAATATCAGGAGGAAGAAGACTGGGACTCTGCATGTGGCATTTCTATTATTTATTATGATAAAAAGGCAAAGAACATTCCTAAAATGAAAAACACGCCTTCTTAAAACTGCGTGGAGTCGGGTCGGGAGATGAGGACGCCGGGGCTTGTATCACATCTAAATCCCAGCGTGGAAGGCGCGAACCTCTGGGTCCCACCACCACCACCACCACCACCACTCCGGCCATGAGGAGCAGCCCTGTGTGCCTCCCGCAGCCTCGGAACTGTCTCGTCCACCAGTTTGAATGGAGGAATGGAGTGGAATGGAGAACTGCTGCTGAAGGAACGGAGTTTCTCAGCCTCAGTCAACTGGCTGCACTAGGGCAAAGATTGAAGCTTTGCCCAACAAGGGAGCAAGTGCTAGTAACCTCTGCTTTCTCTTCCTCTGTGCTATCTTTAACCAAGATATTTCAACATACTTCGGAAACTCCGAGGTTTAAAACTAACCAAGGACGGCGAAGCCTCCGCATAAACCCAAGAGCGCATGAACAGGAGACGGCCCTTCCCCCCCTCGCCTTCTACCATCTGTCTCAAAGAGACTCGGGGGTTAGAGGATAAAACAACTGCTAAGCTGGAGGCAAGCCACGCATGAAGAATTCTCACCCAATTTGGATCGTGTGTCCACGGGAATGCTGCGATGGGCCACTCAAAACGCTGAGCAATGGGCCGCTAAAAACACTGAGCATAACACTAATGGTCGCTTCCTAGAGACTGCTGAGGGCCTGATCGAGTTCTGCGGCGCGCTCGTCAAGCGGATTGACTGTAATGCCGATGAGGACGAGCTGGGCGGCGGGGTCCCGGAGACGGTGATCTTCCCGAGGTCGTTTTTCATCGCGGGGACTCTGAGCACTTCTTTTTTGATGTGGGCTGCAATGGGTGTAGCGTCCTTCTGCGTACTGGTGGGGGTGAGGCCTTCCTGCCATAACACCATTACCATGCCCTACAAAGCTTCGGCTAGGTCTCCTTACAAACTATCTACAGACGTTTCTTTGCAGACTCTGGCTGCAACGCTATCACCATGCCATACAGAACTTAGGCTAAGTCTCCTCACAAACTACCTAAAGGCATTTGTTTGTAGACTACACTTTATATCACCCAGGGTTGCATTTACAACATCAATTTACCATCTTTCGTAACCCATAGATTAATTTTATCTCGTGTGTGTGTGTGTGTGTGTGTGTGTGTGTGTGTGTGTGTGTGTGTGTGTTTGAGATGGGGGAGTGGGTTCAGAGTGGCTGTGGGAGCCTGGGGGCAAGGAATGGAGCCCCTCTGCTGAGTGTGCAAACAGAAGCAGATGGGGGCTCAGATATGACCCCAACTTGATGTGAGTGGGATACCTTGCCTGCCGGGGGGGAGGGAGGTCATTGGGGTGGGGGAGGGGCTCTCTGGGATGTTGGAGAGCCGGAGTATTATGGTTATGACTGGGAGAGGTAGATATGGCGGGAGCCGGGGGTAGCCCGCTCTCGGGGAACTAGGACTCGCTGTCTTAAAGCGATTACTTGTTCCAGCCCCTCTGATTCTGGTTCACTGCTTGCCTCGTATATCTGGTGACATGGGACATCAGGGCCCTGGCCTCAGGCTGCTGCTGTTTAATGCCAGGTCTGCATTACAACAACCCTGCCTGTCCTGCTAGAGGTGGTAGCCGGGTTGGCGGTGGAGTTCCCCAGGCTTATGGTACTGGGGGACTTCAACTTGCCATCACTTGGCAAATTCTCAGATGCGGCTCAGGAGTTCATGGCTTCCATGACAACCATGGACCTGTCCCAAGTAGTTCAGGGTCTGACCCATAGGGGGGGGACACACACTTGACCTAATGCTCCTCTTGGGGAAGTGGAGATATGATCTGGAATTAAGAGATATAGATGCTTCTCCCTTGTCGTGGGCAGATCATTTCCTGCTGAGGTTAGACTTTAAGGTACCACTCCTCCATTGCAGGGAGGCGGAGCCGATTAAGTGGTTCTGCCCCAGATGCCTGATGGACTCTGCAGGGTTCCAGAAGGAGCTTGGGGAGATTGTCCACAATCTGGCTGAGTCCCTGGTGGGTGCCTGGAATAGGGTGGCAGCTGGGGCACTGGACTGGATTGTGCCTCTCCGACCTCTCCGTGGCAGTGGATCCAGGAAAGCTCCCTGGTTTACCAAGGAGCTCTGGGAGATGAAGCGCCAAAAGAGACGTCTAGAGCGACGCTGGAGAACCATATCTCACCGAACACTGTTAAAAGCCTTTATTAGAACCTATTTAGTGGCGAAACGGATGGCAAAATGTTCGCATTTTTCCGCACTTATTGCATCCACTGATTTGCGCCCAGCCGCCCTTTTTAGGGTGACTCATTCCCTCCTCAATTTAGAGGGAACAGAGGAGCCCTTGCAGGGTAGAGCTGAGGAATTTGTGCAGTTTCTGTCAAATAAAGTCGCTCAGATTCGGACGGACCTGGACTCTGATTGGGCAATTCTGACCAAGATGACAGAGGCAGGTCTTAGTCCTATTGTGTGGGACGAGTTTGATCCCACGACCCCTGAGGAAGTGGACAAGGCCATGGGAGTGATGAGTTCCTCCACTTGTTTGTTGGACCCGTGCCCCTCTTGGCTGGTTTCGGCCAGCAGGGAGGTGACACGAAGCTGGCTCCAGGCTTTGGTTAACGCCTCTTTGAGGGAGGGGTCCTTTCCGCAACCATTAAAGGAAGAGGTTGTGAGGCCCCTTATTTTAATGAAAATAAAGGGAGACTATTATATATATATATATATATATATATGTTTTTCTGTCGTGTTATCCTGGTGTACCCAAATATGGGAGAGAAAGCATCACAGCTTCCTTTTTGCCTTTCCCCTCACTGGGACCATCCAGGCTGTTTTTTGTATAGCCGACACACTATTCTATATGTGTAGGATTTTTTGCTGATAAATGAAAACAAAGGGAGACTATTATAGATCTATTTCGAGCTTATTTTGCTCTCGTCAGATAGCCATACCCCTTACTGGGATTTGAACCCGGGCCGGCTGCCTTGTAAGGCAACAACTTAACCACTAGGCCATAGGCTCTGTTCCCAATCAGCTCTTTCACCAGGAAAGGGTTATATATGTTTTTCTGTCGTGTTATCCTGGTGTGCCCAAATATGGGAGAGAAAGCATCACAGCTTCCTTTTTAGCCTGGATAGTCCCAGTAGTAGGTTATGGTCTACTTTATCAAATGCCTTACTGAAGTCCAAGTAAATTATATCGACAGCATTCCTCTGGTCTACCAATTTTGTCACTTTGTCAAAGAATGCAATAAGATTTGCATGATCTGTTTTTGACAAACCCATGTTGGTTTTGGTTATTACTTTGTTTGCTTCTAGATGTCTGCTGATTCATCGCTTGATTGTCTTTTCCAGAATCAGACCTAGAAATAAAAGGTATGGCGATAAAGAAGGAAAACTATAAATTACAAGCATTTGTGGACGATTTGATATTTATCTTAGAAGAACCATTGGAAACCGGTCCCAAACTAATGATAAGAACAGAAGAATATGGGGAAGTAGCAGGATTGAAAAGAAAGAAAAAAGAAACTAAAATAATAGTCAAAAATCTTACAGATAAACAAAAAAATGAACTGACAGAGGAGCCTCTGAAAGAAGTTGTTACAGGTCTGTGAGAGCCAGAAATCTTGCTTGTTTGTAGGTGACCAAATATTTATTTTCCACCATAATTTGCAAATAAATTCTTTTCAAATCAAACAATGTGATTGTCTGGATTTGTTTTCTCATTTTGTCTCTCATAGTTGAGGTCTACCTATGGTGTCAATTACAGGCCTCTCTCATCTTTTTAAGTGGAAGAACTTGCACAATTGGTGGCTGACTAAATACTTTTTTGCCCCACTGTATATCGCATTGTAGTGCTTTAAAGCCCTCTCTAAGCAGTTTGCAGAGTCAGCATATTGCCCCCAATACTCTGGGTCCTCATTTTACCGACCCTGGAATGATGGAAGGCTGAGTCAACCTTGAGCCTTGTGAGATTCGATCTGCGAAACTGCTGGCAGCTGGTGATCAGCAGAAGTAGCCTGCAGTATTGCACTCTAACCAATGCACCACCGCGGCTCAATAATAAAAGAAGATTTTATTAAAATAATAAAATAATTTTATTTTATTAAAATAAAAAAGATTTCATTAAAATAATAAAATAATGTTAAGAAAATAATAAAAGAAGATATTAAGCTATTAAACCAAATTAAACTGGATTTGGTAAAATGGAAGAATTTGCAATTATCAATGTTAGGAAGAATAGCAATTATAAAAATGAATATTCTACCGAAACTACCGTATTTTTCGGAGTATAGGACGCACCAGAATATAGGACGCACCTAGATTTTAGAGGAGGAAAACAAGGAAAAAAGTATTCTGAACCAAATGGTGTAGTAATATATTATTTAATAAAATACCAGTGTAGCAGAATACTTTTTACAACCATGTACACTTTTTACAACCATGTACACTTTTACAAACTTCAAACTTGACAGCTTTAAGACTTGTGGACTTCAACTCCCAGAATTCCTCCTCCAGTCATGCTAGCTCAGGAATGGGAGTTGAAGTCCACAAGTCTTAAAGCTGTCAGTTTGTAAAAAGTGTACATGGTTGTAAAAAGTCTTGCCAAGTTTGAAGACCCTTGCACCCCTAACCCCTAACCCAGGGGTCTTCAAACTTGACAGCTTTAAGACTTGTGGACTTCAACTCCCAGAATTCCTCCTCCAGTCATGCTAGCTCAGGAATGACTGGAGGAGGAAATTCACTCCCCTCAAAGTACCTTACCTGGGGAATTCTGGGAGTTGAAGTCCACAAGTTTGAAGACCCTTGCACCCCCTTGGCAAGTTTAAGCCTTGTGGACTTCAACTCCCAGAATTCCTCCTCCAGTCATACTAGCTCAGGAATGGGAGTTGAAGTCCACAAGGCTTAAACTTGCCAAGGGGGTGCAAGGGTCTTCAAACTTGTGGACTTCAACTCCCAGAATTCCCCAGTTAAGGTACTTTGAGGGGAGTGAATTTCATCTCCCAGAATTCCAGCATGATTTAATTTTGGACACTGAAACCCATCCCCTCTTAAAAGCATAGCTGGCTGGGGAATTCCCTGGAAGCAAGAAGTCCACTTGTCTTAAAGCTGCCACGGTTGAGAAGCACTGCCCTAAATATTTCACAACGTAAGATTTATTGACTTCTGCATGATCTTAGGGCTCAGGAAAAAACCAACAGTCTCACAATTGGAGGGGGGAAAAACGGAGATGCAAAGCATTATAAACTTGGATTTTGGTCCCTGAATCCATTTCTAGGCAGTGTTTTACTTTTGGGTTTAGCTTCACATTTTTCCCAAGCTGGGAAAAGAAGGGGTGTGCAAATTTTCAGGGAGAGGAAAAAAAAATACACAGAGACATACCTTTGGACCAGGAGAAAGATGGTTCAGTATTAACCATTGCATTTAGACCAGTTTAGCCGACATGAGCGTCCCCCTCTCTTGCCCCCGTTAGCAATTTCCTTCTGAAACGAATTTCCTTCTGAAATGATCACTGAAACGAAAACACTGTAAGCCCCTTTCCCAGGCAGAGCGTGGGGGAAAGCACATGGGGGAAGGCTTCAGGCGGTGGTGGGGGTTTGGGGCAGTAGCGCCGGTGGCAGCTCGCTTCGGATACCGGCGGGGACGCCAGCTGGGACAGCGGTGGGGGTGCGGAAAGCGGCGGCGGCTGGGACAGCGGCTGGGACAGCGGCTGGGACAGCGGCTGGGACAGCGGTGGGGGCGGGGACAGCAGTCCCCACCCCCACCGCTGTCCCAGACGCTGTCCCAGATGCCGCCACTGTCCGCACCCCCACCGCTGTCCCAGCCGGCGTCCCCGCCGGTACCCGAAGCGAGCCGCCACCGGCGCTACTGCCCCAAACCCCCACCACCGACTGCGTCGGCGTCGGATCCTGCAGTGGGGGCGGGGGCTGCAACGGGGGCGGCTGCGGCAGCCCTGTGCGGGTGGAGATGGCGTCCATGCGGTTCGGCAGCTGTGGCGGCTGTGGCGTCAATGTCCCTATGTTCCGGCGGCGGCGGCAGCCCTGGGCGGCGGTGGCAGCCATGCGCTCCGGCGGCGGTGGTGGCAGTGTCCCTGCGCTCCGGGGGCGGTGTTGGCTGTGGCAGCAGCGTCCCTGCGGTCCACCACCGCCGCCGCCTAAGGCAGGGTCGCATCAACTCCCCCCCCCAAAAATGCACCATTCGGTGTATAAGACGCACCCACTTTTTGACCCTCTTTTGGGGGGTAAAAAGGTGCGTCTTATACTCCGAAAAATACGGTACTTTTTTTGTTCCAATGATTCCTATAAAAATAGAGAAAATATATTTTGATGAGCTAAATGCAATAATTTTGAAATTTATTTGGCAAGGGAAAAAAGCTAGAATTAGATTGAAGATGTTGCAAGAATCTAAAAATAATGGAAGATTTGGATTACCAGATTGAGAATTATATCACCAAGCATGTGTACTAAAATGGGTGAAAGAATGAATAAATGTCAGACATAAAAGATAATTGCATTTAGAAGGTCACGATCTGCAACTAGGATGGCATGCTTTTTTAGGGTATGGTAAGAATAAAATTCATAGATACTTCCAAACTCACTATATAAGAAATGCACTATTTTTAGTATGGGAAAAGGTGAAAGCGAATGAAAAGAGGTGGGTTCCAAATTTTTTACTACCAGTTCTTTGGGCGTGGCTTAATTTTGTGGGTGTGGCTTAATTTTGTGGGAGTGGCTTGATAGTCATGTGACCAGGTGGGAGTGGCTTGACGGTAAGGTGACAAGGTGGGAGTGGCTTGACGGTAAGGTGACCGAGTGGGAGTGACTTGGCAATCATGAGACTGGATGGGGGTGGCTTGGTGATCATGTGACTGGGTGGGCATGGCCAACTTGACGTCAAGGGTTAGGGTTAGGGTGCCTAGCCTCTCCTCACCTCAAAGGCCTCAACGAGATACAATTTCCCAATCTATTTACTACTACTGAACATCCAAAATATACTATTTAATCCTATGTATATATGCCATATGTGTACATACATATTACACCCAGGCACACAAAAAGATACATTATCTACTATATATACTGTATGTGTACACACACACACACACACACATACACATCTCTTCTAAAACTATATACATTCAACCTCACTTACTGCATTTGGAAAAACACACCCAGAGTCCACTTTCTGCCACACATTTAACCATAACTTCTGTACATTAGAACATTACACATGCCTTCAGATGTACTTCCCTAGCTTGCACATGACTGTTAGCCAGGAGATGTCATGGATTGAGTAAAATGTGGTGAAGCTCACTTAACAACGCTCTTGCTTAGCAACCAAAAGTTTGGGCTCAATTGTGGTCATAAGTCAAGGACTATCTCTGCCTTCCTCTGCATGGCAGCCTTGTCCTAGTAAACTCCTTCTCCTTTCTGGCAATTTTCCTCTCTGTTAGAGGCACCAAAATAATCCAGACAATGTAAAGTTTGCTGCTGCAGCAGGTGGTTGGACTAGATGACCTCCGAGATAGCTTCCAGCCCTAAACTGCTGTGCTGTTTCAAAGTGTCTTCTGAAGCCACATCTAGTGCCAGGGTTTGTGGTGCTTCCTTCCTCTTCTTTCTCTTCCTCTCTCTCTTCTCTACCTTCCTTCCTTTCTTTCTGTCTCTTTGTTTCGCTGTCTCTTTCTTTCTGTCTCTTTCTCTCTCTCTCTCTCTCTTTCTTCCTTTCTCCCTTCTTCTTTCTTTCTTGTCCCTCCCTCCCTTCCTTTCTTTTTCTTTTTTTCTTTCTCCCTTCCTTCCATCCTTCCATCCTTTCTTCCTTTGTTTCTTTCTTTTCTCCTCCTCCTCCTCTTCCTCCTCCTTCTCTCTCTCTCTCTCTCTCTCTCTCTCTCTCTCTCTCTCTCTCTCTCTCTCTCTCACTCACTCTCTCTCTCACACACACACACACACGGTCTGGGCACAAAATATCTGTTGTTACAGAAGTTTTCATTTCTCTAAAATACACCTGATACTAATCAATTCAATACCCTATCTCTCAACTACGTAAAGCATAAGGGAAGGCAAGAAAGGGACTAACCTTAAAAAAGTTTACCTGGCAGTAAGGCTACTCTCTTTCAGTGGGATTTACTCCTAATAGATACATGACTGCAGGCAGACAGCTAGCTAAAGTAAAATTTCTACATTAACAAAATTTATACCTAAACAACAGAATATAGGAGCAAAAATCATAGCAATAGTCTGAGATATGCTTTTCTTCTTCAAATAGAAGTACTACCCATTTTAACCAGACATTAAGACTCATTAGTTTGGAATATTACCGGTAGTATGGCTTGCACTGAACCTTGACAGTACTTGTTTTCCTTACAAACTAGCTGAACTTTGTTTCCTTTAAATCTTACTTTCGTTTCACACCACCTGCTTTGGACCAAGAGCTCCATTTTTAGGGAAAGAGAGTGGAGTGGGGGAGGGCTTTGGAAATAAAAGCACTGCAAGGGAGAAGGGGAAAGACACGCTCTGGATTCTCCAAGCCTTCCCTGAGCCAGGAAGCCCTCCTCGTTCTCATTCTTCCTAATCCCTTCCATTCCCACTCCTGGATCCTTCTTCCCCCCCTTCCCCCTCTGCTCACTTCCTTTTTCTTGAAGCTCCTTTCAGGGTGGGAGGAAAAACCAAAAAAAAATGGGAAGGAGGCAAGGACAGAAAATGGTGCATGGCTGCAAAACAGGAGGGCATTTTTCATCTGCTTTCTGGGACTGAAAAGTTGAGGGGACCCAAGGAAGCAGCAACTGGCCAGGACAAAGACGACCCCCGCTCCCACCCCCCACCATCCTGCGCCGCCTTTTTCTCTCACCACCCCCGCTCTTCTCTCTCCCAGGGAGAAGGGGACTAACCTTAAAAAAACACCTCGGCTGCTGACTGAGAAAGCAGTAGCTGGGAACGATGTTGCTACGAAGTTAAAACAACGAAAAAATTGTCCTTCCCCTATTCCTACCCTCCCTCTTTTTCTCCCCACCAGTTTCTTTTAGTTTTGGCTTTGGTGCCAAAAGAGAAAATTCTCTTTTATTTGTGAAGTCCCCCTCCTTTTTTTCAGTCCCCGCGCAGCCTCTGCACTCTGTCTCTCTCTCACACACACTTCCACTTTTCTTTCTCTCTCTCTCTTTTCTCTCTCTCTCTCTCACACACACACACACCTGGTCTGGGACAAACTGATCCGCCGAGCAGCAGCGGCAGAAGGAAGAAAGTGGCGTATCCACGGGACCCGGGGCAGACGCAAGTAGCAGTCACCCAAAAGCCCTTTAGAAGCCGAGCGCTCTCTCCCCCTCTTTCATTCTTTTTTTCTCTCTCTCTCTTTCCCTCTTTCTTTCTCTCTATTCTGTCATGTAGATGAGACTGCAGGATGCTTTGTCTGGGTCAATTTAGGTCTGATACACCTAGTGAGGTAATGGAGAGGGGGCCGCCCGACCACCACCTTTCCTTTCTTGCTGTGCGGGCTGGCAATGAATGCAGGGGTGGGTTCTAAGCAGGGGTGGGGGTTTTAACTTACCTCACTGACGGTTTGCCGGGTGGGCGCACGCATCCATGCACAGTAACAAAAAAATCGGGGAAAATACAAACAAAAAAAGCTGAAAAAAAGATGGCAACTGCATGCACAGTGCCGGAACTTGACTTGCTCAGAAGGAAATAAAAAAAAAAAAAAATTCAAAAAGAAATTTAAAAAATATGGTGGCGCCCACGGACCGGCACTGGTTTGGTGACGTCATCGTGATGTCACCAGTGGGTCGCTACTGGTTCAGGGAACTGGTCCAAACCGGGAGGAACCGACCCCTGTATGAAAATATCAGGATGGCTTTCAACAATGGAAGCATTTGTTCACCCAAACCTAGTAACCTTTGAAAAAATTCTAACATATATATATGTAAGGGAAACTAAAAACTAAACAAGAACTACAAGAACAGGATGTTGTTCTATTGTGGTGGCCACAAATGTAAATGATTTCTACTACTTCTGCAAAAGGAAATACCCAGAAGCTTCTGTTGATAACCAGAAAATGGCAGTTGGCCATTTTCCACTTTCCTTTTCTCTCCACCTACAAGTTTAATCCTGAGAAAAGTTTGAGTAAAAAGAATCAGGCCAGAATACAAATAGTCAATTTCTCACCTACACTTTGTGAATGGGGGATCACAAATGAAATTCAAGACTTCTCTAAACTCTTCAACTTTTGCCTCATGGATTTCCTTGTGTGGATTTCCTTGCGTGCAATAAGGAATGATTTATGCTTGAAGTAATGTCCAGAGCTGGGCATTTGAAAGATTTCTGCATGGTGTGAGTCCTCTGGTGTCTCATGAGATGGAAATTCTGACTAAAACCTTTTCCACAGTCAGGACATTCAAAAGGTTTCTCTCCTGTGTGAGTATTCTGGTGATATTTTTTTAAACAAGTTTTTTCCCCATATAATCATACATATTTTGTGGACAGTACATTGACTGGGTCAAGTCTTTTTTAAACAATATTAACAATAATAATACAAATCAGTATGTGTAATCCTATTCTTCCAACTTCAACAATGCTATTCTCATTTCATAATCTTTTATAATTTTCCCATTAATCCATCTAAATATAAATAACATTTCTTTACGCCGTGTATTTGTTCCCCTAATAAAATGCTATTATTAACTTTCATCCAAATGTGTAGGATTATTAATGACTCCAAATATTAACAATCTTAAATCAATCCTGGGAGTGTATCTCAAAGTCCCCCCAATTTCCAATCCTTAATATAAAAATTCACAATATATTTTAACACACTATAAATATTAATAAAACTGCTGAATTTCCTAATCCTAAATTCCCATCTACTAATCTTAACTTATTCTGTACATACAATACTATTTTCCCTATTAGTAATTTCATATATTTTCTTTTTTCTTATTATCCCTCCTCAACCTTTTTACAATCCCATCATTTATTGTCTTTTTAATCAGCCTTTTCTCTCTCTCTCTTGGAATCCTATAGCTCTTTTTGTTGAGTTTATGTCTACTGAACATTCCCTTCTGAATACCCTTTATCTCTTTCCGCTGTATTGTTTGAACACCCTTCAACAAAACTTAGTTTTTCTTTTTTTAAGAATTTTTTCTTTTTTTTCTTTAAGTCTTTCCTTTTCTTGGGAGATCTTTTCTCTTTTCTCTCTATTCTTTTGTAAGTTTTTGAAGAGTTCTCTAATTGATTCCTAATTATTCCTTTCTCTTCTTTAACTTCTTGCGGCTCATTTTGAATTTCTTCTAAATTCTTACCTATTTCTTGAGTATCTTTCCCCCTCACTTGTTGAGTAACTGCTACATTTGTATGTTTATCATTCTTTAAAGATTCCCTCATACTTTTTACCATCAAGATTATATCATCATATACCTCTATATAAATTTTATGACAATTTAATGAAAATTACTCAATATATTTCTATAATTCCAATATCCCAATATTTTAAACCTCCTTTTATACTCTTAAGTTTTTAATTTTAAAGTTTCCCAATTATATATTTTCCCAATTGTCCAAATTTTCTTCCTTTCTTCCCACCCTCTTTTCTTCTGACACCTTTCTTCTTTTGACTCGTAGACTCCAAGCCCAGATTAGGCCACTATATTTCCCAATCTTTCAAATCTACGATCCAATAGCCAAGTTCAATAATGTTTAGTTATGTGTAAGTTCCTTTTGAAGTCTTCAGAAGAGGAAAAAAGGAAAAAAGAAACTAATCAGATATTCTCAGAGTTATCCAAGTCATAACATAAAGTCAAGGTCTGGTCGTCTTCCAGATGTTATTGCTTCTATTCTGTATCTTAGACTTTGTGTGCATTAAATTCACTTTCACTAAAAATGCTGCAATTGCTGTAGTACTTCACTTCATCCAGTAGGTGGTACTCTTATTGCCAAATTTCACATTATACAGTCTGTCAAAAACAGCTGATTATCAATAAATCCAGAGGGTTTAAAAATACAAATAGACAAAAAAATTTCTCCCTAGAATCACTTTTTAAATTGTCTAACCTTTCCCCCCCAATCTTTCTATGTTTTTTAGCTTCTCTCGGGCTTCTTTCGCCTCTTAATTCTCCGGGTTTTTTTTCCCTCCGTGTGTCAATCAGCCACTATCTTAGGCTTAGGAGTTCTTTTTTAATATTCTTGTATTTGCATCAACTCTTTAAGGTAAAAGTCGGAATTATCTCATCACAGAATGCTCTGTCCATACACTGCTCCAGCACAAATCTTGTGGTTCCGGTTGTCCCAGCTTTGTGACTGCCAAAAATAGCAGTTGTTCATGCTGCCGTTCGGGAGAACTTGCTTCGGACATAAACGAGGAATTTGCAGATTCTTAGTGGTCAGCGAAGCACCTTTCCTTCTTTCACCTCTCTTTCAAGGTGGCTATGACCCCGTAGGGTCTCCCGGCAGCGGTTACAAGCGGGATTTCGCAAGGCTCGGTGGAGGCTGATATTTTCCAGCCATTCTCGCGGCGACATCAACCTGAAGTCCACTCTGGTGATATATAAGTGGGAATTCTGATTGGAACTTTTCCCACAATCAAAACATTCAAAGGGTTTCTCTCCTGTGTGAGTCCTCTGTTGTCTCACCAGGTGGGAATTACGACTGAAACTTCTCCCAGTCAGGACATTCAAAGGGTTTTTCTACTGTGTGAGTCCTCTGGTTTGTCACCAGATTGGAATTATAACTAAAGCTTTTCCCACAGATAGGACATTCAAAGGGTTTCTCTCATGTATGAGTCCTCTGGTGTTTCACCAGGGTGGAACTATCACTAAAGCTTTTCCCACAGATAGGACATTCAAAGGGTTTCTCTCCTGTGTGAGTCCTCTGGTGTAGCACCAGGCTGGAATTATAACTAAAACATTTCCCACAGATAGCACATTCAAAGGGTTTCTCTCCTGTATGAGTCCTCTGGTGTCTCAATAGGTTGGAATTTTCACTAAAACTTTTCCCACAGTCAGGACATTCAAAGGGTTTCTCTCCTGTGTGAGTCCTCTGGTGTTGCACCAGGCTGGAATTAACACTAAAACCTTTCCCACAGATAGGACATTCAAAGGGTTTCTCTCCTGTGTGAGTCCTCTGGTGTAGCACCAGGCTGGAATTCTGACTAAAATTTTTCCCACAATCAGGACATCCAAAGGGTTTCTCTCCTGTGTGAGTCCTCTGGTGTTGCACCAGGGTGGAACTATAACGAAAGCTTTTCCCACAGAGAGGACATTCAAAGGGTTTCTCTCCTGTATGAGTCCTCTGGTGTGTCACCAGGCTGGAATTATGACTAAAACCTTTCCCACAGATAGGACATTCAAAGGGTTTCCCTCCTGTATGAGTCCTCTGGTGTAGCACCAGGCTGGAATTATCACTAAAAAATTTCCCACAATCACGACATTCGAAGGGTTTCTCTCCTGTGTGAGTCCTCTGGTGTGTCACCAGGTTGGAATTAACACTAAAACATTCCCCACAGTCAGGACATTCAAAGGGTTTCTTTCCTCTGTGAGTCCTCTGGTGTTGCAACAGGCTGGAACTCATACTAAAACTTTTCTCACCGTCAGGACATTCAAAGGGTTTTTCTCCTGTGTGAATCTTCTGGTGGTTCACAAGGTGGAAATTCCGAGTATAACTTTTCCCACAGTCAGGACATTCAAAGGGTTTCTCTTCTTTGTGAGTCTTGGGGTCTTCACCAGACTGGAATTCTCTCTTTGAAACCTTTCTCACAGAAAGGATGTTCAAATGGTGTTATTCCTGTGTGTGTGTCTTTTAGTGTCTCATGACCTGAGAATTTCTAATGAAATTGGGAGCACTTTTGTGGCTTCCCTCTTGTGTGGTTGCTCCCATGAATCACAAGGGAGCTGTTCTTACCAGTTTTTGCTACATTGAGATAGTGTGTATGGCTTTTCTCTTGTCCAGCTCCTCGTATAAACAGCTGTGATTTGCAATCTCTTCTTTTCCCACAATAGGCAAATCTATGGCACTTTTCCACAGCTGAGGTCATCTAAAATATGGACAATGCCTTATTTACTGGTGCTTTCATTCAAGACATTTTCTTCCTCACAGGGAGAGGCCTGCATTCCTATCTGATCTACGTGGCTTAACTATTGACATTTTCCTCCCCACTGACTTCCAGATATTTCCCTTTTTTGCTAATTGAAAAATAATCTCCTTTGACTTTTCATGTAACCTATCCGTGAATTCTGCATAATCTGCTTATTCGAGCTTGAAATCTTTCTTGATTTTCTCTCTTTTGTCTAACAGCTGCTGGAGGAGGAGGAAATTGTATGGTTTTTTGAAAGAAATGGAAACTATTTTGATTTTTCGCTTGATTTTCTTCACTTTTCAACATTGCTTGTTATTTACAATTGTCCCGAGTGCTCTTATTGCCATCCTCTTTGTCTGTAAGATTCAAAGAAAAGTAGAACTTTAATTGTTTATAAAATAGAGATGATGTGAAAAGAAAAAAAGTATATATTACAATGAAAAAGCAAACATGCCCCAATACTAATCATTTACATTATTTATTATTCATATGATTCATAGAAGACTACCGAGATCCATGTTGAAATATCCATTCAAATTCAGTTGTTTAATTGGATCAATCAAGAATTCTTAGCAATGCAAAGGAGCCGAGGTGGTGCAGTGGTTAAATGCAGCTACTGCAGGCTACTCCAGCTGACTGCTAGTTAAGGAGTTCAGCTGTTCAAATCTCACCAGGCTCAAGGTTGACTCAGCCTTCCATCCTTCCGAGGTGCGTAAAATGAGGACCCAGATTGTTGGGGGCAATATGCTGAACTCTGTAAACCGCTTAGAGAGGGCTGTAAAGCACTATGAAGCGGTATATAAGTCTAAGTGCTATTGCTATTGCTATCATCAAATACATCTTGAAGTGCTGGGGATAGATTATATAATTGTATATACCGTGTTTCCGCGAAAATAAGACAGGGGCTTATATTTTTTGACGCCCCAAAAATGCCCCTGACCTTATTATTGGGGGATGCCTTATTATCTTGGGGAGGCAGTAAACGGGGAGCGTGGGACTGGATGTCCTATTGCTGCCGCCTCCCCCTCTCTGCTCTTGGCGCCAGCCGAGCAGCTGGCCCGCCACCGCTGCCTCGTGGAGCAGGACTCTGCAAGGCTTGCTGTGCCGCTGCATGCACAAACTGCAGAACTGCTGTGAGCTTCATCATACTGGCACAGCTGGGGTCCTCCTGCCGTTCGTGCATGCAACGGCACAACAAGCCTTGCAGAGTCCTGCTCCATGAGGTAGCGGCGGCGGGGTGCGAGACGGGCGTCTTACCGCTCTCCGGGCCAAAAGAGTGCCCACCGGAGAAAGAGCGCCTCCCGGCATGTCCCCCTTTCCCCGGAAAGTATTTGGGGGAGGGCTTATTTCAACGCATGTCCTGAAAAGCCCTGTGGGGCTTATTTTCAGGATATGTCTTATTTTTGGGGAAACACGGCATTGAGAGAAAAAGAGACACCCACCTACACACACACACACACACACACACACACACACACACACACACACACACACACACACACACATATCGTGAAAATCTATGTCTTCCAAACCTGACAAAATGTCAGAAAATGGTTAATGTGAAACCTTCTGAGCTAAATTTAGAGATTTGGGGGCTTTAACTGATGAAATGATGCTGGATTTGTTTTCTCATTTTGTCTCTCATAGTTGAGGTCTACCTATGGTGTCAATTACAGGCCTCTCTAATCTTTTTAAGTGGGAGAACTTGCACAATTGGTGGCTGACTAAATACTTTTTTACCCCACTGTATATTCTTTTTTTAAAAATTCAAAAAGTTTTATTAGTACAAGGTACAAACATTTTTCTCTTTTCTCCCCCCCTTCCCCCAGACCCCCTCCCCCCTTACCCTCCCCCCTCTCACCCACCCACCCACCCCGACTTCCCAGAAAAAAACACAGGGTATAGTATTCAATAAGCATAAAATTAGAATATACTAACAGATTATTAATTTAAGAATTTCTCTAATTCTTTAACTCCTTATTACTCAAAACCTTTTAAGCATAAACTAAAAATTCAACATATATCATTATTAAACTATTTATATCTTCTTAATCTGATACTTTTTTTGAATATAATCAGTCCATCTACTCCATTCCAATATATCTCTCTCATTTGAATGATCTTTGAGATATGATGAAATTTTTGCCATTTCAGCCAGATGTACAACTTTTAATGTCCATTCCTCGATAGTAGGTGTATCTTCCTTCTTCCAGTACTGTGCCACCAGCAACCTGGCAGCTGTTATTAAATTCAAAACCAATTTAGTCTCTATTGCGGTACAATCCATAATTATTCACAACAAAAAAAAACTGTGGTGTGAACTTAATCTTTTTCTTTAAGATATTTTGAATAATCCACCATATTTTTATCCAAAAGGCCTTAATTTTTTTGCAAGTCCACCATATATGAAAATACGTAGCATCTTCACATTCACATCTCCAGCATTTAGGTTGTAAATTTGGGTACATACGAGCTAGTTTTTTTCGATCTAAGTGCCATCTATAAACCATTTTGTAAAAGTTCCCCCCCTTAAATTTTGGGCTTGCGTAAATTTCACATTTGTGACCCATATCTTTTCCCATGTTTCCATCATTATAGATTCTCCAATGTTCTGAGCCCATTTTATCATACAATCCTTAACTAGCTCTGTTTCTGAATCTAATTCCACTAAAACATTATACAATCTCTTTATATGCATTGGACCTTTATTTTTTATTTGAATTATCAAATTATCATCTTGCTGCAAAATACCAGTTTTTTTATCTTTCCATCTAGCTTGCAACTGCCCATACTGAAACCAAGTCCTAATTATTCCTTCTTGTCCAAATTGCTCCATAGATTTTAAATGTAATCTAATTCCTTCTTCATAAAGAAGTTCTTTATATGCAATTTTGTCTTACTTTTGTTCCAAATTTATATTTTCTATCGCGTGTCTGGGTACTGTCCATATAGGTAACTTATCATTTAATTTACATTGATACTTTTTCCAGACACGCAATAGCGCATTTCTTAATATATGACTCTTAAAAGCCCTATCTACTTTTTTTATCATACACTAAATAAGCATGCCATCCATAAATCAAACCATACCCTTCAATATTTAATATCCTATCTTCCATCAAATTAATCCAATCAGTGATTGCTGAGAGGGTAGCTGCTTCATAATACAGTCTTAAATTAGGCATTTTAAGACCTCCCCTCTCTCGTGTATCTTGCATTATTTTCTGGTTTACTCTCGGTTTCTTCCCAGCCCAAATAAATTTGTTTATACCCTTCTGCCATTCCTTCAAGTTGTCATCTTTTTTAAGTATAGGGATCATTTGAAAGAAAAATTAAAACCTTGGTAAAACATTCATTTTGACTACAGCTATCCTACCCAGCAAAGACAATTGTAGTTTTTTCCAATTTTCCAAATCTTTCTGTATTTTTTGCCATAATGGTTCCTAATTATGCTGATATAATTTCATATTTGTAGACATATGAACCCCTAAATATTTGACCTTCTTAACTATCTCAAATCCTGTTATCCTTTCTATTTCTTCTTCTTGGCTTCTAGTCATGTTTTTAGCTATTATTTTAGTTTTAGCTATGTTTATTTTAAAACCAGATACTTGTCCATATAAATTAATAATTTCCATCAAATCTTTAATAGATTGAAATGGTTGGGTCAAGGTAACAACCAGGTAATCCGCAAATGCTCGTAATTTGTATTCCTCCTGTCAAATTTTAATTCCCTTTATAATATCCAACTCCCTTATTTTACTAAGTAAAATTTCCATAGTCAAAATAAACAATAAAGGTGACAAAGGACATCCTTAATAATAATAACAACAGAGTTGGGACCTTGGAGGTCTTCTAGTCCAACCCCCTGCCTAGGCAGGAAACCCTACACTACTTCAGACAAATGGTTATCCAACATTTTCTTAAAAACTTCCAGTGTTGGAGCATTCACAACTTCTGGAGGCAAGCTGTTCCACTGATTAATTGTCCTAACTATCAGGAAATTTCTCTCCTTGTTTAGTTTCCACCCATTACTTCTTGTTCTACCTTCAGGTGCTTTGGAGAATAGTTTGACTCCCTCTTCTTTGTGGCAACCCCTGAGATATTGGAACACTGCTATCATGTCTCCCCTGATCCTTCTTTTAATTAAACTAGACATACCCAGTTCCTGCAACCGTTCTTCATATGTTTTAGCCTCCAGTCCCCTAATCATCTTTGTTGCTCTTCTCTGCACTCTTTCTAGAGTCTCAACATCCTTTTTACATCGTGGCAACCAAAACTGAATGCAGTATTCCAAGTGTGGCCTTACCAAGGCATTATAAAGTGGTATTAACACTTCGCGTGATCTTGATTCTATCCCTCTGTTAATGCAGCCTAGAACTGTGTTGGCTTTTTTGGCAGCTGCTGCACACTGCTGGCTCATATTTAAATGGTTGTCCACTAGGACTCCAAGATCCCTCTCACAGTTACTACTGTTGAGCAAGGTACCACATATACTGTACCTGTGCATTTTGTTTTTCTTACCTAAATGTAGAACCTTACTTTTTTCACCATTGAATTTCATTTTGTTAGATAGCACCCAATGTTCAAGTCTGTCAAGATCCTTCTGTACCTTGAGCCTATCTTCTGGAGAGTTGGCTATTCCTGCCCCTCCTGAAGAGTCCCTGCTGATTTGAGCGGCATACAAGTATAAGTAATAAATAAATAAATAAAATTAAAGACAAAGAGGACTCAGAATATTATAATGTTTGGATGAAGTTTTACAATTGATTAGAGAATGAATATAGTTGAAAGTTAAAATAGAACAGTTATTGTATTTAAAAGATAAGGAAATGAACTTGGATAACCCAGATGACAAAATTATAATAGACAAGGAGTTAGCAGTATAATACTATAAAAATATAACTGGAAACAATAAATTTGAAATAGATTTCTAATTTAGAAGATATAAAAATAGTTAATCTCAAATGTAAGTTAAAGAGATGCATTGCTTGTCTGTCTTTTAAAATAGGTTAAAATGAATACAATCAGGAAAGGAGAAGGAGGAAGAGGAAGTAGTAGTCAGGAGGAAAGAAGGAAGAACGTAGGTAGAGAAGGAGAAGGAAGGTAGAAGAGTGAGAAGGATAGATGGAAGAAGGGGAAGTAGAGAGGGGAGAGAAAGAGGAAGAAAGTAGAAAGAAGAGGAGGAGGATAGAGGGAAGGGAGTGATTGGACATGACACAGTAGGACAGATAGGCAACTTAGTAATGATAGATGCTAAAAAAAAGTTATATTTGAATTTTGAATACTAGATATATAATATAAAACTTATGTAATTTTTTGATAATACATTATGGTATATGTATTAATGCTTATATGAAGAACGTTAAAAAAATAAAAAACTTTTTGAAAAAAATGTGTGATCCCTTATTTTTTTAATAATTTTTATTTTTTCACCAAACTTACATAAACATCCATACATATACCATATTATCATAAGGTGACCAGACGTCCCGCTTTTGGCGGGACAGACCCGATTTTAACCCAATTGTCCCGCGTCCCGCATCGTTTCAAAAAAGTCCCTTTTGAAACGACGCCTTCTGACCCGATGTCTCCCACACAGAAATCTGCGGCCGGTGTAAAAAAAAAAAATCAGAGCCGCCCGCACCTTTTTTTTCTCTCTTCCTCTCCCCAGGGTGATTCCCAGCAACGTCCAGGGACTCTTTCAGCAGTCGAGCCAGGCCCCGCCCAGCTTCCTCCCCGCCTCCCGCATGTCATTCACTCATTGAATCTCGCCCCCCCCCGGCAGAGAGCAGAGACAGGCTGGCCTGGCTCCGGCTCCTTTCCTCCCCAGGAATCCTTTCCCGGGTCTGCCACACGGGGGAAAGGAGCGGAGGCGTGGGGCACCCGCCGGACGCCGCCCCAGAGAGAAGACCAGGCCCGGCTGGCAAGGGCCAGGAAGGATTTTTCCCGCGCCGTCAGCCAGCTTTTCCTCCAGGCCAGACGCAGCAGAGGCTGCAGCTTTGTGTACCACCACCCCTTCATCGCAGCCTTTACCAATGCCATGGCCGGGGCCGGGGCTCGTCTCTGCTGCGTCTGGGCTGGGTCTTCTCTCCGGGGCGGCGTCCGGTGGGTGCCCCACGCCTCCGCTCCTTACCCCCGTGTGGCAGACCCGTGAAAGGATTCCTGGGGAGGAAAAGAGCCGGAGCCAGGCCAGCCTGTCTCTGCTCTTTGCGGGGGGGGGAGCCGCTTCTTGGGAGCGATCTTGCATCGCTTGCCAGCCAGCCAGCCCAAGCTACTGCCGGCTCCCGAAGGGGAGGCGGGAGGCGAGGAAAAGCCTCCCGCCTCCCCCCCACCCACCTGGACGCCGACATTAGCATCTTTTGCCTTCTGCTCATGCGCAGAGGGCAAAACTCAAATGACGGCGTCCAGGCGGCCCCGCCCCCCGCCAATGTCCCGCTAAAAAAAAAAAAAATCTGGTCACTTTATATTATCAAGACATCCATAGTTATATATTTCTATCCAAAATATCATAAACATATATCCTTGGTTTTCTCCTTTTATACTTTTATCTCCCGTCTGCTTTCCTTCTATATTTTTGTACTACTCCCCTCCCTCTATCTCCCTCTCTTCCCTCTACCTTCTTTCTCCCTCTCTATGTCTTTCCTACTTCCCTCCTCTCTCTCCCCTTCCTTTCTACTTCCTCTTTTATCCTTCCCTGAGTACATCTAATCATAATCCATTTTATAGTTAGCAGACTAGCAATTCAGAAGCCTTAAGTTCATTTCAACATCGGAACTATTTCTTAAACTTATATCTTTCCCTTTATCTATATTTATATGTTTAATATATTCTTCCGGGTATATCTACTATTGTTCTAATGCTACCTCCTTCCTCCTATTTTTGTCACCTGGATCTACCACCTCTAATTTTCAACTTTCTTCCTAATTAATCACTATAACTTAACTTCCAAAAATAGTCATGATCTCTTATGCCTCTTGATTTTAGGCCGTATTTCTCCCTTTCCTCAATTGGTATCTTTACTCATCATTTTTTTTAGTTCTGTCATTTCTAGATGCCCTAAATTTTTAATTTCTTCTCCCCTTTCATATCTCCCTTCCAACTTTCTAACTTTTTTAAATTTTATTTTAACTCATTCTCTATATTTAAACAAATACAATTCTTGTCATTACTATTCCATCCATTGGTTAATAATATTTTAAATTCCCCGTAACAAAAAATCCAACTTATAAATTATATAAACTTATATAAAGATCTTTAAGAGTATTGATTATACAGATCTTATATCATTCCAAAAATATCAATCCCCCCCGCCTCACCGGATAAGTGCCCATCTTATTGCAAAAGCCTTTTTTTCCTATGCGGCCCAACACCTCTCTGTGTCTGTGAGTTTGTGGGAGGTATAGTCATAGGGATGTAGTTTTCCTTGGCTATTTCTTTGGAGTAGATTCAAAGAAAAGTGTAATGTTACCCTGTTTTCCCCAAAATAAGACATCCCCTGAAAATAAGCCCAATTGGGCGTTTGAGTGCATGGCAATAAGGCCAAGCGCCTATTTTGGGATTCAGAAATATGTAAGACAGAGTCTTATTTTCAGGGAAACACTGTAATTGCTTATAAAATTGTTGTAGATATGAAAAAAAGATAAAATGAAAAAGCAAAGGTGCCACAATGCTAGAATAACCTCTTACATAAATCATGATTGATTTGACACATGGAAGACAACCAAGATCCAAGTTCAAATGTCTATTCAATCATGAAATTCTCTTGTTGATTTGAGTCAATCACAAATTCTTACAGTGCAAAGCCAAATATATAATTCATTTTCCTCATCTCCAGCTAGCTGGGGAGGTCACAAATAGCAATCATGAGTATGGGATACAATGGCAATCGTATATGTGCACTGGTTGGCAGAACCCAAATTGGTCCATCTGTTTTTCCGGCGCCTTCATAACCACAGCAACTGCTGACATGTGGTCACTGAACATGTGCTACGATGACCACAAATTTGGGGACCAGGTGTACATCTGCCTTTACAGTGCCATAGTAACTTTGAAGGCTCAGGGAACAAATAGGCAAGTACTACCGATACAACTGAACATCCCAAAAGACCCTTAGTGGCTATTTTTGAAAAGCACAATCGAACCTAGTTAATACATGGATGCAGCACCAATAGGAAACACCGTGCTTACTGGCAAGACATGGACGATAAGAAAACAAGCAGAGCAGCTACAGAGAGCCAGCAGAGATGACAGGCTCCAGATCACCTCTGATTAAGAAGAGCCGCTCCTCCACTCGATCCACGAGTGAGGAGAGCAGACTGGAGGGAGGCACAGAGGTCAGCAAGGCTGCTTGAGAGGAAGCAGCTCCACCTCTCCACACAAGGAACGGTTGTGGAAGAGTGATTTAACCAGATGCTGGGTAAAAGAACCTCAGACTTTCCTTGTGGACTTTGGACTTGACTATTGGACTGTGCTTTTGTTGTTGGAAATCTGGACTTGTGGGTATCATTACTTCCCTCTTTGCCTCATGGTCAGCTAAGACCTACTTTTTACAGCTTGGGAATCCAGACTGGGGGCTGGGGCAGAGCTTCACTGGCACCAGTGGTGCTTCATTTGACACGGTGATAAGTGAGCAAAGAGACACTACTTAAACCTTGCCTTGCCAGCGTGACTGATGCAGTTCCAATCTTCAAAAAAAGGGGGGAAATGGATTCACAAACTACAGACCAATTAGCCTGACATCAATGCCTGAGAAGATCCTGAAAAAGATAACCAAGCAACAGATCTACAAACACCTAGAACAAAGCAAACTTATAACCAGAAGCCAACATGGGTTTGTTGAAAAAAGATCATGCCAAACAAATCTTATTTCCTTCTTTGAAAAAGTGTCTAAATTAGTAGACCAGCAAAATGCTGTGGACACAGTATACTGGAATTTCAGAAAGGCATTTGATAAAGTAGAGAACAATCTACTTCTTGGTAAATGAAGAAAATGTGGTATGGATAGCATCACCATCCGATGGATTTGTAACTGACTGACAAGCCACACTCAACCATTAGTCAATGGAACTACATCTATATCGAGGGAAGTAAGCAGTGGGGTACCCCAAGGCTCCATCTTAGGCCCAGTATTCTTCAGTATCTTCATAAACAATTTGAATTAATGAATAGAAGGGGAATTCATCAAATTTGGAGACGACACTAAGCTGGCAGGAATAGCCAACACCCCAAAAGACAAACTCTTTTGGGGTGTTGCACCATCTGCACCATCTCGGTAAAGAGCCGAGATGGTGCAGTGGTTAAATGCAGCACTGCAGGCTACTGCTAGTTCAGCAGTTCAGCTGTTCAAATCTCACCGGCTCAAGGTTGACTCAGCCTTCCATCATTCCGAGGTGGGTAAAATGAGGACCCAGATTGTTGGGGGCAATATGCTGAACTCTGTAAACCGCTTAGAGAGGGCTGTAATTCACTATGAAGCGGTATATAAGTCTAAGTGCTATTGCTATTGCTATTGCTAACTCAAGATACAGAAGAATCTCTATAGATTTGAATAACAAAATGAAATTCAATGGAGAAAAAAATTAGGTTGTACACTTAGCCAAGAAAAACCAAATGGCAAGGTACAGAATAGGTACAACCTGGCTCAATAGCAGTAACTGTGAGATGGATCTTGATGTCCTACTGTAGTGAACAATCAACTAAAAAGATCCAACAGTGTGAATGCAGTGGCCACAAAAGCTAATGCAATCCTAGGCTGCCTTAACAGAGGGCTAGAATCAAGATCATGTGAAGTGTTAGTATCAAATTATAATGCTTTGGTAAGATCACCCTTGGATTACTGCAACTAACTTTGATTGCCATAATATTTAAAAAAAGGTGTAGAGACTCTATAAAGATCACAGAGAAGAGCAGTAGGGATAATTAGGGGGCTGGAGGCTAAAACAGATAAAGAAGGTTGCAGAAATTGGATATGTCTAGTCTAGTGAAAGGAAGGACTAGGGGTGATATGATAGCAGTGTTCCAACACTTGAGGGGTCCAGAAGAAGGGGGTCAACTTATTTTGCAATGCACCAGAAGGCAAGACAAGAAGCAGTGGATGGAAACTAATCAAGGAAAGAATCAGCTTAGAACTAAGGAGAAATTTCCTGATACTGAGAACAATTAACAAATTGTCTGAAATGGTATTGGGTCTCCTGCTTGCGCAGGACGTCGGAATAGAAGACCTGCAAGGTCCCTTCCAACTCTGTCACAAACCCCCAGTGATGGAGCACCCACAACCTCTGGAGGGAAGCCATTCCCAAAGAATCAACCTTAACTTGAAAGAGACTTTTAAAATCTTCCCACCGGCAGAAACCTGCAGCTACCAGTTTCACAGCGTGCAGCACCAGTGGGCTTAAATTTGGGGAAGGAAGGAACCTGCAGCAGCAGCAGCTGACATGCTTCAGCCCAGTTGCTTCTCTGCTTCCAGGCTGTGGAGGAAACTGAACAGCCCGACTTGCTCCCGGACTCTCCTCCCACCTGCCCTCAACTCACCTTCCAGCTGCTGCTTCGATCCTCGGAAAAGCAGAAAAGCCACTTTGCTCACCACCTTCCTCCCATGAGTCATCTGCAAGAGGAAGTTCCTCTGCATTTATCTTCTCCTCCCCTCCCATCCTTTCTAGCAGTAAGGTACTCGATGGTTTTATCTCCTTTATTATGTACGTTTCAGGCACAGATGTTGCCTATTTGACTGCCATCTCCTGATAGCGGCAGAAAAACACTCTTGTCCCATCTCTAGCTAAGGCGTTTGCAAGATGCTTTCACTGTATAAATGCTATCAATTCGTTTTTCACTTCTAGCAACTGACCTTTGCAAGTGAGCCTAGTGAAATAGTGAAATGTGATGCTACTTAGTTTACGAAGATTAGCTATGTGCTGAGCCCTACAAGTTCATGAAGGTTTAAAGAATGACACAATCATCTTTGTTAAGGGTGACTCTCAGTGGAAACCAAAATCTCTCTACATCCCAAAACTTCAAGACTGATTTCCCAAGGCTCCCAGGGATTTATTACATGGGAGCACCATCAGGCCAGACACTCTAAGGGAGCCAACTTCTCTCCTGTGGGCTGCATCCAAGAGCACCCAGCATGCCATGTTCATTCCTGAAGGAGGAAATTTTATATCTCCTAAATGCCATGTTCCTCTGTAAATTGGCCTGCAAGGAAGTCTCCATTTGGTCAGAGAGAGAGAAAAATATGCAGCAGGGTTTAGAAAATGGGGTCTAGGAAAGAGGGAGTGATAGCCTATATATGGTAGAAGAAATGTTTCCAAAAGGATTTGTAAAAAACAAAAAGCAAAATAGAAAATAGCCCATCAAACCACATGGCTAACTGATAAACAGGCTAATATTAAACTTTTTTGAAAACGCCAACAAACCAGGAAGATGGTTAGCCTATAAATTGAAAAGGAAGAAATTGATAAGTAAATTACAAGATGAGAAAGGATGTATGCAGTTTCAAAATGAGATTTAAAAAATAATTGAATAATTTAATGAAAAATTATATGATAAATTTCAGAGGAAAAGATAATACAACATTTGGAAAGAGCTAAACTACAAAAAGCACCCGAGAATATTAAAATGAAAAAATAACAATGATGGAGTTGACAGAGGTGATAAAAAGGCAAACAAAAATAAGACCCCAGGACCAGATGGATTAGTAGCAGAGGTTTATAAACACATACAAGACAGGTTAAACCTGTCAATGTTAGCTGTTTGCAATGGGGTAATGTTAGAGGCCATAATACCAAACACCTAGACAGAAGTAAACATTACCGTCATTCTAAAAGAAGACCTATTTTTGACACTGGTAAAGAATTATAGACCAATATCATTATTGAATGTGAACTACAAAATATTTGCATCAATAATGGCAGAGAGACTTAAATGATTTTTAAATGAATTTATTTACCCAGATCAAAATGGATTCCTACCAAAAAGACAAATAAAAAACAATGTAAGGTTTATCTTAGATATGTTGGAATATTATGAAATACATAATACTGTACAATTGAGACAATATATTATAGACAAACAGTAAAAGTAATAGTTAATGGGGACTTTACAGAAAACTTTAATATAAAAAAGGCACAAGACAAGGATGTCCATTATCTCCATTATTATTTAGAATAGAATAGAATACAGAGTTGGAAGGGACCTTGGAGGTCTTCTAGTCCAACCCCCTGCTTAGGCAAGAAACCCTATACCACTTCAGACAAATGGTTATCCAACATCTTCTTTAAAATTTCCAGTGTTGGAGAATTCACAACTTCTGGAGGCAAGCTGTTCCACTGATTAATTGTTCTAACTGTCAGGAAATTTCTCCTTAGTTCTAAGTTGCTTCTCTCCTTGATTAGTTTCCACCCATTGCTTCTTGTTCTACCCTAAGGTGCTTTGGAGAATAGTTTTACTCCCTCTTCTTTGTGGCAACCCTGAGATATTGGAACTCTGCTATCATGTCTCCCCTAGTCCTTCTTTTCATTAAACTAGACCAGTGATGGCTAACATTTTTGCCATCGGGTGCCAAAAGCGGGGGGAGTGTGGAAGGACCGCGCCCGTGTGCACACACCCATAATTCAATGTGCTTCGCCCTCCACATGCATGTGCGCGTGACCCCCCACGCTCCCTCGCTTTTGGCACACGATGGCACGGTGGCGAAACCCCACAGGAGGCCCTCCGGAGGCCGGAAATGGCCCATTTTGCAACTTCCGGTGGGACCGGAAGTCCCGTTTTTCGCCCTTTCCTGGAGGCTGGGAAGGGCAAAAACGGCCTCCCCCACCCCCCAGAGGCCCTCCAGAGGCCAGAAACCCCGTCACAGAGCTTCCATGTGAGCCCTTTATTTACTTCAAAACGGGCCGTGGGGACTCCTGGAAGGGGAGGGGGCGTGACCAGCCGAAAATCAGCTGGAGCTGATCAATAGCAATGGCTCCCATGCCTGCAAATATGGCTCCGTGTGCCACCTGTGGCACGTGTGCCATAGGTTTGCCATCACGGAACTGAATATACCCAGTTCCTGCAACCGTTCTTCATATGTTTTAGCCTCCAGTCCCCTAATCATCTTCTCTGCACTCTTTCTAGAGTCCCCACATCTTTTTTACATCGTGGCGACCAAAACTGGATGCAGTATTCCAAATGTGGCCTTAACAAGGCATTATAAAGTGGTATTAACACTTCACATGATCTTGATTCTATCCTTCTGTTTATGCAGCCTAGAACTGTGTTGGCTTTTTTTGGCAGCTGCTGCACACTGCTGGCTCATATTTAAATGGTTGTCTACTAGGACTCCAAGATCCCTCTCACAGTTACTACCTGTACCTGTGCACTTTGTTTTTCTTGCCTCAATGTAGAACCTTACTTTTTTTCACCATTGAATTTCGTTTTGTTAGATAGCACCCAATTTTCAAGTCAGTCAAGATCCTTCTGTATCTTAAGCCTATCTTCTTGAGTGTTGGCTATTCCTACCAGCTTGGTATCATCTGCAAATTTGATGAGTTCCCAATCTATCCCCTCGCCAAATCATTGATGAAGATGTTGAAGAGTACCGGGCCTAAAACAGAGCCTTGGGGTATTCCACTGCATAGTTCCCTCCATGTAGATGCAGTTCGATTGAGGACTACATGTTGAGTGCGGTTCATCAGCCAGTTACCTATCCATCTGGTGGTGATGCTGTCTAACCCACATTTTTCTACTTTATGTAGTAGTAGGTTATGGTCTACTTTATCAAATGCCTTACTGAAGTCCAAGTAAATTATATCGACAGCATTCCTCTGGTCTACCAATTTTGTCACTTTGTCAAAGAATGCAATAAGATTTGCATGATCTGTTTTTGACAAACCCATGTTGGTTTTGATTATTACTTTCAATGGTGAAAAAAGTAAGGTTCTACATTTAGGCAAGAAAAACAAAATGCACAGGTACAGCATATGTGGCACCTTGCTCAACAGTAGTAACTGTGAGAGGGATCTTGGAGTCCTAGTGGACAAACGTTTAAATATGAGCCAGCAGTGTGCAGCAGCTGCCAAAAAAGCCAACACAGTTCTAGGCTGCATTAACAGAGGGATAGAATCAAGATCATGTGAAGTAATAATACCACTTACAATGCCTTGGTAAGGCCACACTTGGAATACTGCATTCAGTTTTGGTCGCCACGATGTAGAAAGGATGTTGAGACTCTGGAAAGAGTGCAGAGAAGAGCAACAAAGATGATTAGGGGACTGGAGACTAGAACATATGAAGAACGGTTGCAGCAACTGGGTATATCTAGCTTAATGAAAAGAAGGACTAGGGGAGATATGATAGCAGTATTCCAATATCTCAGGGGTTGCCACAAAGAAGAGGGAGTCAAATATTCTTCAAAGCACCTGAGGGTAGAACAAGAAGCAATGGGTGGAAACTAAACAAGGAGAGAAGCAACTTAGAACTAAGGAGAAATTTCCTGACAGTTAGAACAATTAATCAGTGGAACAGCTTGCCTCCAGAAGTTGTGAATGGTCCAACACTGGACGTTTTTAAGAAGATGTTGGATAACCATTTGTCTGAAGTAGTGTAGGGTTTCCTGCCTAAGCAGGGGGTTGGACTAGAAGACCTCCAAGGTCCCTTCCAACTCTATTATTATTATAAATTATTATTATTATTATTATTATTATTATTATTATTATTATTATTATTATTATTATTATTATTATTATTATTATTATTATTATTATTAATGATAAGAACAGAAGAATATGGGGAAGTAGCAGGATTGAAAATAAAGAAAGAAGAAACTAAAATAATAGTCAAAAATCTTACAGATAAACAAAAAAATGAACTGACAGAGGAGCCTCTGAAAGAAGTTACAGGTCTGTGAGAGCCAGAAATCTTGCTTGTTTGTAGGTGACCAAATATTTATTTTCCACCATAATTTGCAAATAAATTCTTTCCAAATCACGCAATGTGATTGTCTGGATTTGTTTTCTCATTTTGTCTCTCATAGTTGAGGTCTACCTATGGTGTCAATTACAGGCCTCTCTCATCTTTTTTAGTGGAAGAACTTGCACAATCGGTGCCTGACTTAATACTTTTTTGCCCCACTGTATATTGCATCGTAGTGCTTTAAAGCCCTCTCTAAGCAGTTTGTAGAGTCAGCATATTGCCCCCAATAATCTGGATCCTCATTTTACCGACCCTGGAAGGATGGAAGGCTGTGTCAACCTTGAGCCTGGTGAGATTCGATGTGCGAAACTGCTGGCAGCTGGTGATCAGCAGAAGTAGCCTGCAGTATTGCACTCTAACCAATGCACCACTGCGGCTCAATAATAAAAGAAGATTTTATTAAAATAATAAAATAACTTTATTTTATTAAAATAAAAAATATTTTATTAAAACAATAAAATAAATTTAAGAAAATAATAAAAGAAGATATTAAGCTATTAAACCAAATTAAACTGGAGTTCGTAAAATGGAAGAATTTGCAATTATCAATTTTAGGAAGAATAGCAATTATAAAAATGAATATTGTACCGAAACTACTTTTTTTGTTCCAAATGATTCCTATAAAAATAGAGAAAAAATATTTTGATGAGCTAAATGCAATAATTTTGAAATTTATTTGGCAAGGGAAAAAAGCTAGAATTAGATTGAAGATGTTGCAAGAATCTAAAAATAATGGAGGATTTGGATTACCAGATTGGGAGTTATATCACCAAGCATGTGTACTAAAATGGGTGAAAGAATGAATAAATGTCAGACATAAAAGATAATTGAATTTAGAAGGTCACGATCTGCAACTAGGATGGCATGCTTTTTTAGGGTATGGTAAGAATTTTTTAGGGTATGGTAAGAATAAAATTCATAGATACTTCCAAACTCACTATATAATAAATGCACTATTTTTAGTATGGGAAAAGGTGAAAGTGAATATATATATATATATATATATATATATATATATATATATATATATATATATATATATATATATATATATATATATATATATATATATATATATATTCGCTTTCACCTTTTCCCATACTAAAAATAGTGCATTTCTTATATAGTGAGTTTGGAAGTATCTATGAATTTTATTCTTACTATATATATATATATATATATATATATATATATATATATATATATATATATATATATATATATATATATATATATATATATATATATATATATATATATATATATATATATATATATATATATATATATATATATATATATATATATGAAAACGGATGGGTTCCAATTTTTTTACTACCGGTTCTTTGGGCGTGGCTTAATTTTGTGGGCATGGCTTAATTTTGTGGGAGTGGCTTGATAGTCATGTGACCAGGTGGGAGTGGCTTGACAGTAAGGTGACCAAGTGGGAGTGGCTTGGCAATCATGAGACTGGATGGGGGTGGCTTGGTGATCATGTGAGTGGGTGGGCATGGCCAACTTGACGTCACTCACGTCAAGCGTTATTGTTAGGGTGCCTAGCCTCTCCTCACCTCAAAGGCCTCAATGAGATACAATTTCCCTATCTATTTACTACTACTGAACATCCAAAATATACTATTTAATCCTATTTATATATCCCATATGTGTACATACATATTACACCCAGGCACACAAAAAGATACATTATCTACTACCGTATTTTTCAGAGTATAAGACGCATCTTTTTACCCCCAAAAAGAGGGTCAAAAACTGGGTGCGTCTTATACTCCGTATGTTATATTAGGGGGAGGGGGAGGGAGTTGGTGCAATTGTGGCAATGGTGGCAACGGCGACAACGGGTGGTAACAGACAGCTGATTCGCGGTATTCCACCAACTGCCAATCAAAGCCACCGCCGCCGGACCATGGGAAAGCCGCTGCCGCTGCCGCCGGACCATGGGAAAGCCGCCGCTGCCGGACCACAACAAAGCCGCCGCGGCTGCCGCAGCTGCCCCACAGCAAAGTCGCTCCGCTGCTGCTGGCCGCCACCACCGCTAGACCATGGGAAAGCCGCCACCGGCGGACCACAGCAATGCCGCCGCGGATGCCCCACAACAAAACCGCTCCCGCTGCTGCTGGCCGCTGCCGCCGCCAGACCACAGGAAAGCCGCTGCCGCCGTTGCTGGCCGAAGACTGCTCCCAAGGCAGTTAAGGAGCTGCTGCTGCTGCTGCTGCCCAAAGCGAGCCAGCTGACAGCTTTGAAGACCAACTTCCAAGTTTGAAGACCCCTGAGTTAGGGGTTTGGGGTGCAAGGGTCTTCAAACCTGGCAAGTTTAAGACTTGTGGACTTCAACTCCCATTCCTGAGCTAGCATGACTGGAGGAGGAATTCTGGGAGTTGAAGTCCACTAGTCTTAAACTTGCCAAGTTTGAAGACCCTTGCCACCCCTAACCAGGGCTCTTCAAACTTGGCAACTTTAAGACTTGTGGACTTCAACTCCCATTCCTGAGCTAGCATGACTGGAGGAGGAGTTCTGGGAGTTGAAGTCCACAAGTCTTAAACTTGCCAAGTTTGAAGTTTAGGGCGGGGGCGTGTGCATATGAATGTATGAATATGGTTCTGCATTGTTATAAAGGAAACATTATTGTTCTTTCTTGCAGAAAAATGTCAAAGCCAAAATGTGTAAAAAGTATACATGGTTGTAAAAAGTATTCTGCTATACTGGTATTTTATTAAATAATATATTACTACACCATTTGGTTCAGAATACTTTTTTCCTTGTTTTCCTCCTCTAAAATCTAGGTGCGTCTTATACTCCGAAAAATACGGTATATATACTGTATGTGTATGTACACACACACACATACACGGCTCTTCTAAAACTATATACATTCAACCTCACTTACTGCATTTGGAAAAACACACCCAGAGTCCACTTTCTGCCACACATTTAACCATAACTTCTGTACATTAGAACATTACACATGCCTTCAGATGTACTTCCCTAGCTTGTACATGACTGTTAGCCAGGAGATGTCATGGATTGAGTAAAATGTGGTGAAGCTCACTTAACAACGCTCTTGCTTAGCAACCAAAAGTTTGGGCTCAATTGTGGTTATAAGTCAAGGACTATCTCTGCCTTCCTCTGCATGGCTGCCTTGTCCTAGTAAACTCCTTCTCCTTTCTGGCAATTTTCCTCTCTGTTAGAGGCACCAAAATAATCCAGACAATGTAAAGTTTCCTGCTGCAGCAGGTGGTTGGACTAGATGACCTCCGAGATAGCTTCCAGCCCTAAACTGCTGTGCTGTTTCAAAGTGTCTTCTGAAGCCACATCTAGTGCCAGGGTTTGTAGTGCTTCCTTCCTCTTCTTTCTCTTTCTCTTTCTCTCTCTCTTTTCCCCCCTCCTTTCTTTTTTTTCTTTCTGTCTCTTTGTTTCTCTGTCTCTTTATTTCTGTCTCTTTCTCTCTCTCTTCCTTCCTTCCTTTCTTTCTCCCTTCTTCTTTCTTTCTTGTCCCTCCCTCCCTCCCTCCATTTCTTTTTCTCTTTCTTTCTCCCTTCCTTTGTTTGTTTCTTTCTTTTCTTCTCTCTCTCTCTCTCTCTCTCTCTCTCTCTCTCTCTCTCTCTCTCTCTCTCTCTCTCTCTGTCACACACACACACACACACACACACACACACACACACACACACACACACACACACACACACACACACACACGGTCTGGGCACAAAATATCTGTTGTTACAGAAGTTTTTGTTTCTCTCTAAATTACACCTGATACCAATCAATTCAATACCCTATCTCTCAACTATGTAAAGCATAAGGGAAGGCAAGAAAGGGACTAACCTTAAAAAAGTTTACTTGGCAGTAAGGCTCTCTTTCAGTGGGATTTACTCCTAATAAGACACACGATTGCAGGCAGACAGCTAGCTAAAGTAAAATTTCTACATTAACAAAATTTATACCTAAACAACAGAATATAGGAGCAAAAATCATAGCAATAGTCTGAGATATGCTTTTCTTCTTCAAATGGAAGTACTACCCATTTTAACCAGACATTAAGACTCATTAGTTTGGAATATTAGTATGGATTGCACTGAACCTTGACAGTACTTGTTTTCCTTACAAACTAGCTGAACTTTGTTTCCTTTAAATCTTACTTTCGTTTCACACCACCTGCTTCGGACCAAGAGCTCCATTTTTAGGGAAAGAGAGTGGAGTGGGGGAGGGCTTTGTAAATAAAAGCACCGCAAGGGAGAAGGGGAAAGGCACGCTCTGGATTCTCCAAGTCTTCCCTGAGCCAGGAAGCCCTCCTCGTTCTCATTCTTCCTAATCCCTTCCATTCCCACTCCTGGATCCTTCTTCCCCCCCCTTCCACCTCCGCTCAC
The DNA here is from genome assembly GCA_023053685.1 of Diadophis punctatus similis. Lineage (NCBI taxonomy): Eukaryota > Metazoa > Chordata > Lepidosauria > Squamata > Dipsadidae > Diadophis > Diadophis punctatus. The sequence continues at coordinate 249,362,913 of JALIGW010000002.1, forward strand.
TTCCTTTATCTTGAGGCTCCTTTCAGGGTGGGAGGAAAACCAAATAAAAATGGGAAGGAGGCAAGTACAGAAAATGGTGCATGGCTGTAAAACAGGAGGGAATTTTTCAGCTGCTTTCTGGGACTGAAAAGTTGAGGGGACCCAAGGAAGCAGCAACCGGCCAGGACTAAGACAACCCCCGCTCCCACCCCCAACCATCCTGCGCCACCTTCTTTTTCTCTCTCCACCCCCGCTCTTCTCTCTCCCAGGAAGAAGGGGGCTAACCTTAAAAAAAAAACACCTCGGCTGCTGACTGAGACAGCAGTAGCTGGGAACGATGTTGCTACGAAGTTAAAACAACGAAAAAATTGTCCTTCCCCTGTTCCTACCCTCTTTTTCTCCCCACCAGTTTCTTTTAGCTTTGGCTCTGGTGCCAAAAGAGAACATTCTGTTTTGTTTGTGAAGTCCCCCTCCTTTTTTTCTGCCCAGCTGGAGAAAGACGGGAGGGGTGCTGCTACCCCTTATTAGTCCCAGCGCAGCGTCTGCACTCTGTCTCTCACTCACACTTCCTCTTTTTATTTTTTTATTTTTTTTTCCTTTTCTCTCTCTCTCTCTCTCTCTCTCTCTCTCTCTCTCTCTCTCTCACACACACACACACACACACACACACACACACACACCTGGTCTGGGACAAACTTATCCGGCGAGCAGCAGCAGCAGGAGAAGATAGACTGTAGCTTGTCCATGGGACCCGAGGCAGATGCAGGCAGCAGTCACCCAAAAGCCCCGTGGAAGCCGAGCGCTCTCTCCCCCTCTTTCATTCTCTTTCTTTCTCTTTTTCCCTCTTTCATTCTCTCTCTCTCCCACCTCTTCTGTCACAATGTGAATATTGTCAGTTTGTGCATCTCTATGTTTTTCTACTGTTTATTGTATCTATGGTCAAGCAAACGTATGATATATTCTATTACGCATGCCTGCATTCCTGAGGTCTCCTCCTTTTTCTTTTCTCTTCGCCATTTCTACCGAAGGTGGAAGTGATTTATTTCCTTAGCCGATCAAGATGTAGTTTACTAAGAATTCTTTTTATTACTTTTCTACTGAAATAAATATTTTGTTAATTAGATTTGAATCTCGGTTTTATTTCCTAAGTCAGAATGTTTTCAAAAGGGAAGCAACGATCCATCGACCTCCGGGGGATTGTCTCCCCCCCCCGCTTAACATGGTAATCAGAGTTGGTTCTAAATTTTATGGCTTCTTTTGAAAGTTTTATTGTGTTTTAGGATAGTTAGCTAATTAGAGAGATTTATGACCAGCCATGTCGAATGGAGATAAGGAATTACAGCTTGAAGGAACTGAAAAGCCCTCTGCAGAAAGTTTTTCCCTGCATGAAGAAGCCTCACCCACTCTCTTTGGAATGCAAACTGAAGATATTACCGGGGCGTCTTCACAAGTGGAACAAGATTTATCTACAGAGGTTAGTAAAAGTTACTCAACCACATCGTTTGCCCCTGGGGGAAATTCTACACGTTTGGGAGCTATTCCAAAAATCTCTCAAGCCCCACAAGATGAGGAGACATCCTTTTATAGGCAGCAAATTGCCAGCCCACAAACGTCTTCCATAGGGCAGACAAGTGCTGAAAGAGAAATAAATTTAACTTATGGCCAGATGCTGCAAAAACAACGAGAGCAGATAGATCTTTTACAAAGAGAGTTACACGAAATTAAATTGCATGCATTCTCTGGTCCTGAAAACCAAGATGTCCACCCGCCTTCAGGCATTTCAGGGAGGGGCCATGATCCCTCTCCTTCTTTAAACAAATTAGAACAACGCCCTTGGATGGACACGTCACAATCACATGGGCAGAAATTCTTTGATGAAAGAGACTATGAATATGCTTATGCTGCATCGCCATCTAGTGGCGATAGAAGGGATCCTTTTTTCCGTGTGATTCAGGAACAAAATGAAACTCTCCATAAGCAAAATGAATTCTTGTATAAACAAAATGAAAATTTGAATAAACAATTAGAAACTTTACAAGCCCAGAACAGAATGACTCAATTGAGGCTTGATGCATTAATGCAGTGTCCTTCATTAGCTGCACAACCTTTACAGGCACAAATTGTCCCGCCTGCCCAACCTATGCAAGCACAAATTGTGCATCCACCACAAGCTGGACCACCTCCTACTCCAGCACCAGCAGCCCAACCTGTGCCTGCTCTAGGGCCACCACCAGCTGTGGCAGCCCAACTTTTGCCTGCTCCAGCTCTACTACCTATTGCTGCCCTTCAGCAACAGCCAGTCCAGGCACCTCCTGCAGCCCCAATTTTGCAACCAGCTCCAGCTGGTGCACTAGTTGTACAAAAACAGCCAGTCCAGGCACCTCAAGCAGCACCTCAACCTGCTCAGGCCCAAGCCTTGCCACAAGCGATTCCACAGGCCGCACCACTGCAGGCCCAAGCAATTCCACCTATTTTGACACAACAATCACAAATTGTCCCATTAGTTGGCAACGCAAAATTAAAGCAATCGGGACAAAATTACAAAGCCTGGGTCTCTGAGATAACTATTTTGCTTCGTCGTGAAGGGACATATGACATAATCCAGAATTCTCCACAAAAGGTACTAAGATGCCAATATTGCGATCGTGTGGGCCATACAAACAGAGATTGTCTTCAATTGCAACGCACTCAAGTTCCTGTCCAGCCCAGAGGAACAGATTACAGACGTCAGTACCAGCCTAGAGGAACAGATTATAGGGACCAGTACCAGCCCAGAGGAACAGCACCTAGAGGCAGCAGAAGCAGAGGACAGCGCCGACCCGGTCCGAGGCATGATTTCCCACCTCCATACACCATGCTAGCAATCACCAATGATACACAGCCAAAGAAATATGACCGCTCTCTTTTGTGGACTCTCGATAGTGGAGCAGCTGTTCACATTACTTACAGAAAAGAACTTTTCAAAGAGCTACATGAGCCTGAACCAGAATATCGTGAACTGTATGCATTTGGTGGCCACCCATTCAAAGTTGAAGGAAAAGGGACTGTTTTTATTGAAGAGTTAGGTACCCTGGTACCTGATGTTTATTATATTCCTACAGCTAATTGTAATTTGCTTAGTCAGAATCATTTATCTGCTGTTTTGCATTTTTATGTCCTTCATTTCGGTAACGCCAGTTTATATTTTTAAAGATGGTCATATTGTTGCTGACACAATTGTGATTGGTCAGGTCTACTATTTGAGGCCAAAGGTAGAGCCTCAAATTCAGGCAAGTATAAAAATCTAAATAGATAATATCACAGGCCCAGAGAGAGATACCCCAGAGAGAGATCCTGTGAATACTCCAAAGGCTCCTAAAGCCACAAAGCAACAGGTAATCAAACCTAAGGTTCCTCATGTTAATGTTAATGCTGCAACTTCACTTACAGGTTTTCGTTTACATGACAGGTGTATTCATAGGTGGCACAGAAGATTAGGCCATCCAAGCTTTGAGGTCCTTAAAAAATGCCATTTTTCACACAAGGTTTGAATTTCAAAGGATGTAAGGTACATCTAGATTGTGCTGTTTGCAAAAAGGCAAAATCGAGGGCAGCAGCCGTTCCAAAACATGCTACACGTAAGTCAACACGCATTTTTTATTTGGTTCATACTGATATTGTGGGCCCTTATGGTCCAACTATTGGCGGTAAAAAGTATTTCTTAACTATTGTTGATAATCATTCTAGATATGGTTATGTCTTTCTTATGAAAGAAAAATCTGAAGCCTTTCAGACCTTTAGAGATTTTGCAGTTCAGATTTACAATCAACACGGAGTGAGAATCCGGAGAATCCAGAGTGATCGTGGTGCCGAGTTCACGTCTCAGCGTTTCCAGGATTGGATGCGACGAAACGGTATCCTACACCAAACATCTGCCCCATTCACGCCGGCTCACAACGGAGTCGCAGAGAGAAGACAGGGGGTCCTCCAAACCATGATGCGCAGCCTCCTAGAAGATGCCAATCTCAAACATTCGTTTTGGGGCGAAGCAGTTCAGTATGCAAATTACATTGTCAATCGCACATGGAGCAATGTCATTGACCAAACACCCTTCTACATGTTATATGGCCACCAGCCAGATCTTAAACACTTACACATTTTTGGTTCATATGCCATGGTCAACATTCCATTGGCCCAAAAAAGAAAAGGTGGCCCAGTAGCAAAGAGACTGAGATATATGGGTGTTGATAGCAATTCTAAATGGGGAAGATTCATTGACTCTCACAATACGATAACAATTTCTAATTCAGCTAATTTTGAAGAAGATACAGATTGGTCCAGGATACATTCTAATGACCCTGGAGTTTATTTCCCTAGAACTGAAATTGTTGATACAGTGCAACCAGATGACCAACGTTCATCACCTGATATCCCATCCTACAATGCCGTGGATGCTGAAGCTAGCGACGCTGATGGAGATGTGGACAACAAGAAAGACGACTGGACAATCGTCCCGAGACGTTCCAAGAAAACTACAAAAGGTATTCCACCAAAGAGATACACAATGCAATTGACAAACACACCATTGCCATTGATCTGTAATGTTACACTCCCACCGGAGAACTTTTCACAAATTAAATATCTTTCTGAAGTTGAACAACAAAAATGGTATGAAGCCATGCAAGTTGAGATGGATAGTTTGCAGAAACTCAAAGTATACACATCTGCAACACCTCCAACACACAAAAAAGTCATTGGCACAAGATGGGTCTACAAAATCAATCAAAAGCCAGATGGTGAATTATTATACAAAGCAAGACTTGTCGCACAGGGTTTCGCACAAAGCTATCCTGAAGATTACACAAACACTTACTCACCTACAGTGCGAACTGAAAGTGTGAAAATTGCTCTAACCACTGCTTCTATCCTTGGACTTGAAGTTTTCCAATTTGATGTTGAAGCAGCTTGTCTACATGCTGATCTAGATGAAGAAATCTATGTCAGGTCCGCTCCCGGCTTCCGGGACCGAGAAGGGGATACCTGGTTCCTAAACAAAAGTCTCTATCGTCTGAAACAATCAGGTCTGATGTGGTACACATGTCTAAAAGACAAACTAAATTTAATGGGCTTTATTAAGTCCGACACTGATGAATGCGTGTTCACAAAAAAGTATGGAAATATTAATGAAATTGTTCTTGTTTATGTTGATGACATTGTTTACATTGGTCCAAACAAACACGAGTGAGAATTTTGTTAAAGGTTTGCAGAAATACTTCACATTGAAATCATTAGGACACATCAATGAATATTTAGGAGTTCACATTGAAAAGACACAGAAGGGGTTTAGCCTTTCACAAGAAGCTAAGATAGATCAACTTTTGCATCAATGCAACATGACAGATGCAACACCTACACAAACACCTATGCAAACTGATTTTCACAATTTGAAAGATACATACAGTCCTGAGTTCAAGGATCAAACACTTTATCGCTCAGTAATTGGTTCACTACTTTACATTAGTGGATGGACTAGACCAGACATAGCACTTAGTGTTAATTTACTTTCAAGACATGTAGGCAAAGCAACAGAGTTTCACTGGTCATGTATTAAGAAGTTACTGAGATACTTGATACACACAAAACACTTCAAATTGAAGCTAGAACCAGAACATACAGATTTTGCTGACATGTATTGTTATACAGATGCAGATTGGGCAAGTGATAAGGAGTCAAGAAAAAGCACATCAGGTTACATAGTGTTCCTGAATGGATGTCCAGTTTACTGGAACGTAAGAAAACAAAGTTTTATTTCCTGCTCATCAACTGAAGCAGAGTATGCATGTGTGTCCGATACGTGTAACTTTTTAACCTGGTTCGATGCCTTAGTTACAGATATCTGGATGAAGCCCGAAAAACCGATCACTGTGATGGAAGATAATCAACCAGTAGTTTACATTTCCAGGACTCACTTCACAGGTTCAAGGTCCAGACACATTGACATACGTTACAAGAATGTTAGAGAGTCAGTAAGACAAGGTCTCATAAAGTTAGAATATGTGCCAACAAAATATCAGAAAGAATTTTAAAAAATATGGTGGCGCCCACGGACCGGCACTGACCGATCTGGTTTGGTGATGTCATCATGATGTCACCAGTGGGTCACTACCGGTTCAGGGAACTGGTCCAAACCGGGAGGAACCCACCCCTGTATGAAAATACCAGGATGGCTTTCAACAATGGAAGCATTTGTTCACTCAAACCTAGTAAACTTTGAAAAAAATTCTAACATATAGATATGTAAGGGAAACTAAAAACCGAACAAGAACTACAAGAACAGGATGTTGATCTATTGTGGTGGCCACAAATATAAATGCAATTGAGGTACGATAAAGATGCTAAGATACATGGCTTTTATAAAAAACAAAGTTATGGAACGAATTATGGTCATGACCAAAGGTTCTACTGTATGGGCAAAAAAAATTGGATATAATATAGAACTAGATAACTGGCAAAAACTTAGAATCTACAAATTGACAATGGCAATCACTTATAAAGTAAACTTGTAGTGGCACCTACCACTGGCGAGCCTAGCAAAAATGTTTAAAAATATGTCTACCAAATGTTGGAAATGTAATCAAAAACTGAGCACATATTATCACCACCAAAAAACCTTTTGGACGAAAGTGCATATTTGGTTATAAAAAAATGTGAAGACAGCATATACATTTTAAGCCAGAACTATTTTTGTTAGGCATAATACCAGAAAAATATGATAAAGGGAATGTATATTTGATATTGCATCTTTTAACAGCAGCAAGAATTGTATTTGCACAATATTGGAAAGACGAGGAAACAACTATGGAAGAAGATGTAATTTTAAAAATGTTGGACTGTGCAGAGGGTGTGAGGTCTGGAGGGGTCTAAGTCAGACGTAAAGTTACCCTGGGGGGAAGAAGCCTGTGGGGACCCTGGGGGGGATGGAAAGGACTGTGGGGGGACCATGTGGAGGAGTGAAGGGCTGAGGGGACACAAGGGTTAGGAATCAGAGCACAGGGTGTCTTGGAGGGTAGGGGAGGCCTAGGGATACTTACAGCAGGCAAGTCTGGCCCTGCGCTAGGCTTCCAAGAGTTTTCCCCAGTGTTGAGGTAGCCAGTGTTCTGCTTAGCAACTTGCACATTCAATTAATGGCTGCCTCAGGGAGAGCAGGATTCAGGTAGTTAAGGAAAGTGGTTTCACTTAATAGCCGTTGCAACATGCAACCGTAATTGCAAGGCCCATAATAGTTGTATCTTGAGGACTGAAACGCCACATGTGGGTACATAAGCAACGTACAAAAGCACCATCCAAAATTTTTGAGGAATTCCACTACTTCTGCAAAAGGAAATACCCAGAAGCTTCTGTTGATAACCAGAAAATGGCAGTTGGCCATTTTCCACTTTCCTTTTCTCTCCACCTACAAGTTTAATCCTGAGAAAATTTTGAGTAAAAAGAATCAGGCCAGAATACAAACAGTCAATTTCTCACCTACACTTTGTGAATGGGGGATCACAAATGAAATTCAAGACTTCTCTAAACTCTTCAACTTTTGCCTCATGGATTTCCTTGTGTGGATTTCCTTGCGTGCAATAAGGAATGATTTATGCTTGAAGTAATGTCCAGAGCTGGGCATTTGAAAGATTTCTGCATGGTATGAGTCCTCTGGTGTCTCACAAGGTGGAAATTCTGACTAAAACCTTTTCCACAGTCAGGACATTCAAAAGGTTCCTCCCCTCTTGAGTATTCTGGTGATTTTTTTTTAAACAAGTTTTTTTCCCATATAATCATACATATTTTGTGGACAGTACATTGACTGGGTCAAGTCTTTTTTAAACAATATTAACAATAATAATACAAATCAGTATGTGTAATCCTATTCTTCCAACTTCAACAATGCTATTCTCATTTCATAATCTTTTATAATTTTCCCATTAATCCATCTAAATATAAATAACATTTCTTTATGCCATGTATTTGTTCCCCTACTAAAATGCTATTATTAACTTTCATCCAAATGTGTAGGATTATTAATGACTCCAAATATTAACAATATTAAATCAATCCTGGGAGTGTATCTCAAAGTCCCCCCAATTTCCAATCCTTAATATAAAACTTCACAATATATTTTAACACATTACAAATAGTAATAAAACGGCTGAATTTCCTAATCCTAAATTCCCATCTACTGATCTTAACTTATTCTGTACATACAATACTATTTTCCCAATTAGTAATTTCATATATTTTCTTTTTTCTTATTATCCCTCATCTCAACCTTTTTACAATCCCATCATTTACTGTCTTTTTAATCAGCCTTTTCTCTCTCTCTCTTGGAAACCTATAGCTCTTTTTGTTGAGTTTATGTCTAGTGAACATTCCCTTCTGAATACCCTTTATCTCTTTCTGCTGTATTGTTTGAACACCTTTTAACAAAACTTCCTTTTTCTTTTTTTAAGAATTTTTTCCTTTTTTTCTTTAAGTCTTTCCTTTTCTTGGGAGATCTTTTCTCTTTTCTCTCTATTCTTTTGTAAGTTTTTGAAGAGTTCTCTAATTGATTCCTATTTATTCCTTTCTCTTCTTTAACTTCTTGCGGTTCATTTTGAATTTCTTCTAAATTCTTACCTATTTCTTGAGTATCTTTCCCCCTCACTTGCTGAGTAACTGCTACATTTGTATGTTTATCATTCTTTAAAGATTCCCTCATACTTTTTACCATCAAGATTATATCATCATATACCTCTATATAAATTTTATGACAATTTAATGAAAATTACTCAATATATTTCTATAATTCCAATATCCCAATATTTTAAACCTCCTTTTATACTCTTAAGTTTTTAATTTCAAAGTTTCCCAATTATATATTTTCCCAATTGTCCAAATTTTCTTCCTTTCTTCCCACCCTCTTTTCTTCTAACACCTTTCTTCTTTTGACTCGTAGAGTCCAAGTCCAGATTAGGCCACTATATTTCCCAATCTTTTAAATCTATGATCCAATAGCCAAGTTTAATAATGTTTAGTTATGTGTAAGTTAGTTCCTTTTGAAGTCTTCAGAAGAGGAAAAAAGGAAAAAAGAAACTAATCATATATTCTCAGAGTTATCCAAGTCATAACATAAAGTCAAGGTCTGGTCGTCTTCCAGATGTTATTGCTTCTATTCTGTGTATTAGACTTTGTGTGCATTAAATTCACTTTCACTAAGAATGCTGCAATTGCTGTAGTACTTCACTTCATCAAGTAGGTGGTACTCTAATGGCCAAATTTCATATTATACAGTCTGTCAAAAACAGCTGATTATCAATAAATCCAAGGGGTTTAAAAATATGGGCTTAGGAGTTCTTTTTTTAATATTCTTGTATTTGCATCAACTCTTTAAGGTAAAAGTCGGAATTATCGCACCCAGTTTCAATGCTCTGTCCATACACTGCTCCAGCACAAATCTTGTGGTTCCGGTTGTCCCAGCTTTCTGACTGCCAAAAATAGCGATCGTCCATGCTGCCGTTCGGGAGAGCTTGCTTTGGACATAAACAAGGAATTTGCAGATTCCTAGTGGTCAGTGAAGCATCTTTCCTTCCTTCACCACTCCTTCAAGGTGGCTATGACCCCATAGGGCAGTGATGGCGAACCTATGGCACGGGTGCCACAGGTGGCACGCGGAGCCATATCTGCCGGCACGTGAGCCGTTGCCCTAGCTCAGCTCCAGCGCGCATGTGTGTGCCCGCCAGCTGATTTTTGACTCGCGCGGAGGCTATGGGAGGGCAATTTTGGCCTCCGGAGGGCCTCAGGGGTGGCGGGGGGAGGGTTTTCGCCCTCCCCAAGCTCCAAGAAAGCCTCTGGGGCCTGGGGAGGGCAAAAAACGGGCCTACCGGGCCCACTGGAAGTCGGGAAATGGGGGCATGGGGGGTCACACACGCATGCGCAGGGGGGTGGGGCGAGTGGCGGCCTTTATGGGTGTGGGCACAGACACACATGCGATAGCACGCGCATGCACTATTTCGGCACCCGAGGGAAAAAAGGTTCGCCATCACTGCCATAGGATCTCCCGGTAGCGGTTACAAGCTGGATTTCGCAAGGCTTGGTGGAGGCTGCTATTTTCCAGCCATTCTCGCGGCGACATCAACCTGAAGTCCACTCAGGTGATATATAAGTGGGAATTCTGATTGCAACTTTTCCCACAATCAAAACATTCAAAGGGTTTCTCTCCTGTGTGAGTCCTCTGGTGTCTCACCAGGTGGCAATTACAACTGAAACTTCTCCCAGCCAGGACATTCAAAGGGTTTCTCTACTGTGTGAGTCCTCTGGTTTGTCACCAGATTGGAATTATAACTAAAGCTTTTCCCACAGATAGGACATTCAAAGGATTTCTCTACTGTGTGAGTCCTCTGGTTTGTCACCAGATTGAAATTATAACTAAAGCTTTTCCCACAGATAGGACATTCAAAGGGTTTCTCTCCTGTATGAGTCCTGTGGTGTAGCACCAGGGTGGAACTACGACTAAAACTTTTCCCACAGTCAGGACATTCAAAGGGTTTCTCTCCTGTGTGAGTCCTCTGGTGTCTCACCAGGGTGGAACTATGACTAAAGCTTTTCCCACAGATAGGACATTCAAAGGGTTTCTCTCCTGTGTGAGTCCTCTGGTGTGTCACCAGGCTGGAATTATCACTAAAGTTTTTCCCACAGATAGGACATTCAAAGGGTTTCTCTCCTGTGTGAGTCCTCTGGTGTAGCACCAGGCTGGAATTATGACTAAAACTTTTCCCACAGATAGCACATTCAAAGGGTTTCTCTCCTGTATGAGTCCTCTGGTGTCTCACCAGGTTGTAATTTTCACTAAAACTTTTCCCACAGTCAGGACATTCAAAGGGTTTCTCTCCTTTGTGAGTCCTCTGGTGTCTCACCAGGCTGGAATTATCACTAAAGCTTTTCCCACAGATAGGACATTCAAAGGGTTTCTCTCCTGTGTGAGTCCTCTGGTGTAGCATCAGGGTGGAAGTCTGACTAAAACTTTTCCCACAATCAGGACATCCAAAGGGTTTTTCTCCTGTGTGAGTCCTCTGGTGTTGCACCAGGCTGGAACTATGACTAAAGCTTTTCCCACAGATAGGACATTCAAAGGGTTTCTCTCCTGTATGAGTCCTCTGGTGTGTCACCAGGCTGGAATTATGACTAAAACCTTTCCCACAGATAGGACATTCAAAGGGTTTCTCTCCTGTGTGAGTCCTCTGGTGTAGCACCAGGCTGGAACTATGACTAAAACTTTTCCCACAGATAGCACATTCAAAGGGTTTCTCTCCTGTGTGAGTCCTCTGGTGCAGCACCAGGTTGGAATTAACACTAAAACATTTCCCACAATCAGGACATCCAAAGGGTTTCTCTCCTGTGTGAGTCCTCTGGTGTAGCACCAGGCTGGAATTATCACTAAAACATTTCCCACAATCACGACATTCAAAGGGTTTCTCTCCTGTGTGAGTCCTCTGGTGTGTCACCAGGTGGGAATTACAACTAAAGCTTTTTCCACAGTCAGGACATTCAAAGGGTTTCTCTCCTGTGTGAGTCCTCTGGTGTGTCACCAGGTTGGAATTAACACTAAAACATTTCCCACATTCAGGACATTCGAAGGGTTTCTCTCCTGTGTGAGTCCTCTGATGTAGCACCAGGCTGCAACTCTGACTAAAACTTTTCCCACAGATAGGACATTCAAAGGGTTTCTCTCCTTTGTGAGTCCTCTGGTGTCTCACCAGGTTGGAATTAACAGTAAAACATTTCCCACAGATAGGACATCCAAAGGGTTTCTCTACTTTGTGAGTCCTCTGGTGTTGCAACAGGCTGGAACTCATACTAAAACTTTTCCCACAGAAAGGATGTTCAAATGGTGTTATTCCTGTGTGTGTGTCCTTTAGTGTCTCATGACCTGAGAATTTCTAATGAAATTGGGAGCACTTTTGTGGCTTCCCTCTTGTGTGGTTGCTCCCATGAATCACAAGGGAGCTGTTCTTACCAGTTTTTGCTACATTGAGATAGTGTGTATGGCTTTTCTCTTGTCTAGCTCCTCGTATAAACAGTTGTGATTTGCAATCTCTTCTTTTCCCACAATAGGCAAATCTATGGCACTTTTCCACAGCTGAGGTCATCAAAAATATGGACAATGCCTTGTTTACTGGTGCTTTCATTCAAGCCGTTTTCTTCCTCACAGGGAGAGGCCTGCATTCCTATCTGCTCTACGTGGCTTTACTATTGACCTTTTCCTCCCCACTGACTTCCGGATATTTTCCTTTTTTGCTAATTGAAAAATAATCTCCTTTGACTTTTCATGTAACGTATCTGTGAGTTCTGCATAATCTGTTTATTGGAGCTTGAAATCTTTCTTGATTTTCTCTCTCTTGTCTAACAGCTGCTGGAGGAGGAGAATTGTATGGTTTTGATATTTTGATATTTTGCTTGATTTTCTTCACTTTTCAACATTGCTTGTTATTTACAATTGTCCCGAGTGCTCTTATTGCCATCTTCTTTGTCTGTAAGATTCAAAGAAAAGTAGAACTTTGTTTATAAAATAGTTAGAGATGATGTGAAAAAAGAAAAAAAGTATATATTACAATGAAAAAGCAAATATGCCCCAATACTAATTATTTACATTATTTATGATTCATTTGATACATAGAAGACTACCGAGATCCATGTTGAAATATCCATTCAAATTCAGTTGTTTAATTGGATCAATCAAGAATTCTTAGCAATGCAAAGGAGCCGAGGTGGCGCAGTGGTTAAATGCAGCTACTGCAGGCTACTCCAGCTGACTGCTAGTTAAGGAGTTCAGCTGTTCAAATCTCACCAGGCTCAAGGTTGACTCAGCCTTCCATCCGTCTGAGGTCGGTAAAATGAGGACCCAGATTGTTGGGGGCAATATGCTGAACTCTGTAAAACGCTTAGAGAAGGCTGTAAAGCACTATGAAGCGGTATATAAGTCTAAGTGCTGTTGCTATTGCTATCACCAAATACATCTTGAAGTGCTGGGGATAGATTATATAATTGTATATACCATGTTTCCGCGAAAATAAGACAGGGGCTTATATTTTTTGACGCCCCAAAAATGCCCCTGGCCTTATTATTGGGGGATGCCTTAGTTGACATAAAGAAGAGGGTGTCAGCTTAGTTTCCAAAGCAACAGAGAGCAAGACAAGAAGCAATGGTTGGAACTAACCAAGGAGAGAAGCAACCTACAACTTCCTGTCAGGAGAAATTTCCAAACAGTGAGAACAGTTAACCAGTGGAACAGCTTACTTTCAGGAGTTGTAGGTGCACCACTAGAAAAACACTGGAGGTTTTTAAGAGGATGTTGGATAACCATTTTTCTCAAGTGGTGTACGGTTTCCTGCCTATGCAGGGGGTTGGACTAGAAGACCTCCAAGGTCCCTTCCAACTCTGTTATTCTGTGTGAGTCCTTTGGTGTATCACCAGGCTAGAATTCCGACTGAAACCTATCCCACAATCAGGACATTCAAAGTCTTTCTCTAATGTGCGAGTCCTCTGGTGTATCACAAGCTGGGAACTGTGATTGAAACTTTTTCTACAATCAGAACATTCAGAGAGTTTTCCCCGTGTGAGTCCTTTGGTGTTTCACCAGGCTGAATTCCAACTGAAACATTTCCCACAATCAGGACATTCAAAAGATATCCCTTCTGTGTGAGTCCTCTGGTGGCTAATCAGGTGGGAATTTCTAATGAAACTTTTTCCACAATCAGGACATTCAAAAGGTTTTTCTCCTTCAAATGTCCCCCCCCCTATGTGAGTCCTGTGTTGTCTCATGAGGTGGGACCTTCCAATGAAACTTTCACACAATCTGGACATTCTTACATCATGTGAGTCCTCTGATGTATCACCATGTTGCCATGCTCACTAAAGTATTTACCACAGTGGGAGTACTTTTAAGACTTTTCTCCTGTGTGGATCTTCTTGTGCATAATCAGCTATGATTTGCAATTTCTGCATTTCTCCACAATAGGTGCATCCATGGAGCTTTTCCAGCACTTACAGTGGGGGAAAAAGTATTTAGTCAGCCACCAATTGTGCAAGTTCTCCCACTTAAAAAGATGAGAGAGGCCTGTAATTGACATCATAGGTAGACCTCAACTATGAGGGACAAAATGAGAAAACAAATCCAGACAATCACATTGTGTGATTTGGAAAGAATGTATTTGCAAATTATGGTGGAAAATAAGTATTTGGTCAATATCAAAAGTTCATCTCAATACTTTGTTATATATCCTTTGTTGGCAATGACAGAGGTCAAACATTTTCTGTAAGTCTTCACAAGGTTGGCACACACTGTTGCTGGTATGTTGGGACCAACGTAACAAAGGCTACCATCAGTAACACACTACGCCACCAGAGACTCAGATCCTGCAGTGCCAGATGTGTCCCCCTGCTTAAGCCAGTACATGTCCGGGGCCGTCTGAAGTTTGCTAGAGAGCATTTGGATGATCCAGAAGAGGATTGGGAGAATGTCATATGGTCAGATAAAACCAAAGTAGAACTGTTTGGTAGAAACACAACTCGTCATGTTTGGAGGAGAGAGAATGCTGAGTTGCATCCAAAGAACACCATACCTACTGTGAAGCATAGGGGTGGCAACATCATGCTTTGGGGCTGCTTCTCTGCAAAGGGACCAAGACGACTGATCCGTGTACAGGAAAGAATGAATGGAGCCGTGTATCATGAGATTTTATTTATTTATTTATTTATTTTGTTATTCTTATATGCCGCCCAACTCCCGAAGGACTCAGGGCGGCGTACAACATAAGAGATACAAGAATAAACAAAATTTCAACAATTTAAAAACGGTACAAAATTTAAAAAGGCAGTATAAAAGCAACAACGACATCCATCCATTCAACCACATATATACTTGGGGGGTAAGCTCAAATAGTTAAGCTGTCCCCACCACCTGCAGGAAGAGCCATGTCTTAACGGCCTTTCGGAAGGCCAGCAGAGTGAGGATGGTTCGGGTCTCTGGGGGGAGTTGGTTCCAGAGCACGGGGCCAGCCACAGAGAAGGCCCTCCCCCTGGGGCCCGCCAGCCGGCATTGCTTGGCCGACGGGACCCGGAGGAGGCCAACTCTGTGGGCCCTAACCGGTCGGAGGGAAGTATGCGGCAGAATGCGGTCCCGGAGATATCCTGGTCCTAAGCCATGAAGGGCTTTAAAGATGGTGATCAACACCTTGAATTGGACCCGGAGACCGATGGGCAACCAATGCAGCTGGCGGAGAATCGGTGTCACGTGGGTGTACCTCGGCACACCCACCACAGCACGCGCAGCCGCATTTTGCACCAACTGAAGTCTCCGGATACTCTTCAAGGGTAGCCCCATGTAGAGCGCATTGCAGTAGTCCAAACGCGAGGTGACAAGGGCATGAGTGACCGTGAGTAAAGCCTCCTTCTCCAGATATGGCCGCAGCTGGTGCACCAGGCGAACCTGTGCAAAGGCCCCCCTAGCCACAGCAGAAAGGTGATGATCTAATTTTAGCTGTGGATCTAGGAGGACCCCCAAGTTGCGGACCTGGTCTGAGGGAGTCAGTTTCGCACCCTCGAAGACCAAGGAGGGACAGTTATCATGGTCCTTAGGAGGCATTATCCACAGCCACTCGGTCTTGTCGGGATTAAGTCTGAGTCTGTTCCTCCCCATCCAGATCTTAACGTCGTCCAGGCATCGGCACATTACATCAACTGCCTCCCTGAAGTCAGACGGGGTGGTGATGTACAGCTGGGTGTCGTCAGCGTACTGATGGAAACACACCCCATGCCTGCGGATGATCTCACCCAACGGTTTCATGTAGATGTTAAACAGGATGGGCGAGAGAACCGACCCCTGGGGCACCCCACATAGTAGGGGCCTGGGGGACGATCTCTGCCCTCCTGCCAACACCGACTGCATCCGATCGGCGAGATAAGAGGAGAACCACCGCAAAACAGTGCCTCCCACTCTGCTGATGGAAGGAGTGCAAACCTCCTTCCATCAGCAAGGGTATTGAAGATGAAACGTGGCTGGGTCTCAATGATCCCAAACACACCACCCAGGCAACGAAGGAGTGGCTTCGTAAGAAGCATTTCAAGGTCCTGGAGTGGCCT
Organism: Diadophis punctatus similis; assembly: GCA_023053685.1. Classification (NCBI taxonomy): domain Eukaryota; kingdom Metazoa; phylum Chordata; class Lepidosauria; order Squamata; family Dipsadidae; genus Diadophis; species Diadophis punctatus. Next base: position 249,379,029 of record JALIGW010000002.1, read on the forward strand.
AGCCAGTCTCCAGATCTCAACCCCATAGAAAACCTTTGGGGGGGGGTTGAAAGTCCATGTTGCCCAACGACAGCCCCAAAACATCACTGCTCTAGAGGAGATCTGCATGGAGGAATGGGCCAACATACCAGCAACAGTATGTGCCAACCTTGTGAAGACTTACAGAAAATGTTTGACCTCTGTCATTGCCAACAAAGGATATATAACAAAGTATTGAGATGAACTTTTAATATTGACCAAATACTTATTTTCCACCATAATTTGCAAATAAATTCTTTCCAAATCACACAATGTGATTGTCTGGATTTGTTTTCTCATTTTGTCTCTCATAGTTGAGGTCTACCTATGATGTCAATTACAGGCCTCTCTCATCTTTTTAAGTGGGAGAACTTGCACAAGTGGTGGCTGATTAAATAACCCCCCCTGTATATTTTTGAGGTCAAAAATATGTGTGATCAGGAGGCGGAACCAGCGCCGGGATGGTATGGTCACTTTTCCACAGCGCTCTGTGGAAAGCACCGGTCTCACGGCTGATTGGAGACCCAAAACCCGGGTCAAAACCGCTCAGGTGGAGCGGGGAAGAAAGAAGCTCGCTGTAGCGGACCGTAGGGGTTGACACAGACCCCACGGAAGCTACAGCAGCTGCTTCTTGGCCATCGGCCGTGGGGGGCGTCCAGATGTGTCACCATTTGCCCCGGCTGCGTTATTGCTACAGGGAAGAAGATCGAATGAAGATAGTGCCATCTGGGTGAGAGGATTCTTTTTGTTCTTTTTAAGTGAACTCATGAAGAAATTTAAATTTTATATATTGGAATTAGTTATTTTTTGAATCGGAAGTGGATATTTCCTTGAAAGAAAAAGAAAGCTCTGAGCGCTGGAGGTGGCTTTTTGGAAATCACTCCCATACATCAGCGGCGGAAAGAGCGTCTTTTTTCTTGGTTTTTAATTTTAAGTGAAGGAAATTCGAGTGCCTTTTAAATTCTTTAATTTTTTGGACTTTAAAACAAAGTTTGCTTCAGACTAAACTTTGTGGTATTTGCCTTTTGAGTGTATCCTTTCTTTTTTTCCCCCTGTGCTGGAACATTATAGCTAATAATAAGCACAGTGCCACCTAATGTTTCAATTGGGATACAATTTGGATACTTTCTAATAAGAAAAGACAGCTGCAGATTGTTTATAATATACTATCTTACCCTAGAGAACTGTTTATATTTGATCTAAGAAAGTGTTTTGACTAAAACTAGCTTTTGTCTGCAGCTTGGGACTTTCAAATTTCTGTTTTCATTTTTCTTACTCTTTGATCCTTTGAATCTAAATTGAATCTAAATTATTTTTTTTCCTCTCCTTGGCTACAATAAGTGGATTAGGGTATGAGCCTGAAGACTGAACATTTTGAGTTTGTATGGTTTTCCTTTTTCTTTTTTCTCTCTTATTTGGAATTAATTTTTTTAATTTTGCTTTTTTGCTTTTTTGATATTATAGAATATATTTTTCCCCCTTCGTTTGGATTTGACCTACTTTTTATTTTTTTCCCCTTTTATTTTTAACTATTTTTTGGACTTTTTGGATCCATTCCTTTTTTTCCTCTTCTCTTTTTCTCTCTTTCTCTCTTTTATTACTTTGTTGGTGACTCTATTGGATTACATTTTATCTTTCCATTGGATTACAAATACTGATTTGGATTATAAATAATGATTTGGATTACAAATACTGATTTGATTACAAATACTGATTTGGATTATAAATAACGATTTGGATTACAAATACCGATTTGATTATAATTACTGATTTGGATTACAAATTACGATTTGGATTACAATTTATTGTCAAGATGACTACAAGGAAAATACCATTATACTTTACATCATCATCTACTTAATCACAAGTCCGGGACAAAAAACAACTGATACAACGATACAAGCAGAAAAATCTAATATGGAACTAAAAAATATGATGCAACCTTTATTTGAAGACTTTACTGGCAAGATGGAGTTGAGTTTGGGGAAAGTAGAAGGAGAATTGAAGGAAGTGAGAGGTTTCTTGGAAAAAAACGAACAATGTTTACAGAAAGCAGAAGAGATTCAAGAAAATTAGAAAAAATACAGGAAGTAGAAACCCGTCAAACAGAATCTGATAAAAGACAAGAGAAGATAAACATAATTTCTGAGATGGACCGCTCTGAATATTACTTGAGATTTCAGAATGTAATAGAAGAGAAAGATGAAAACCTAGCAGAAATAATGGTGAATATGTTGGCAGAAGCAATAGAAGAAGATAATGATAGATTGTTGAATGATATTGATGAAATTTACAGAGTTAATACTCGCTATGCGATCAGAAATAAATTACCAAGAGAGGTCCACATAAGATTCACTAAGAAAGTGTGGAGAACAGAGTTTTTACAAAAACTGAGAAATGTGACCCTTAAATACAAAGAGAAAGAAATTATAACTCTGAAGCAAGTTCCAAGAAGTGTTAGAGACCTAAGAAAAGATTATCAGTTCCTGACAAAAATTTTGATTGAAAGAAGAATTAATTTTAGATGGTTTACACCGGAAGGGATAATGGTGTGGTGGCAAGGACAGAGAGTAAGATTGGATACAACTGACAAAGCGGAAATTTTTTATAGACAACATTTTGTATATGGTGAAGAAGAAAGACGAGAGAAAGAGGTTAGAGAAACAAGATCACAAAAAGAAGGAACAAATAGAAAGATTAAACAATTGGCTACTCAACAAGAGGAAGAGACTCAAGAGAAAGAATTGGAAGGAGCAACAGCAATGGAGATAAGAGACCAAAGAGAAATGAGAATGACAATATCTACTAAAGCATTAAAGTAAAAAAAGAAAACCATGGAGGATGAAATAAAGATGATTTCAATGAATATAAATGGACTAAATTCGGCTATTAAAAGAAAAAGGATATTTAATAGACTAAAAAATTGAAGATGGATATTATTTGTCTACAAGAAGTACACATCAAGCAGCAACATAATAAATGTTTAGAATGTGTGAGACTTGGAGAACTATATACAACATTAGCAGACCAAAGCAAAAAAGGAATAGCATTATATATACAGAAGAAAATATCCTCAAGGTGCATATATAATGATGAAGATGGGAGGATTCTTATAATAGAAATAAAAATGAACACTAAATTTTTTTTTGTTAGTTGCTATTTATGCTCCGAATGAAACTCAAGAAAAATTTTATATAAAGTTACATCAGAAGATAGCGGAGTTAGCTTATGAGAATATATGTATACTTGGAGACTTTAATGCCATCGTAAAAGCAGATTTGGACTACAAAACATCGGGGGGGAAATAAAACACAAAGGAAAAAATTACCAAAATCATTCTTCACCATGGTGGAGGAACTTAACCTATTTGATGCCTGGAGACAGAGATAGATAAACAATTTACTTTCATTCTTTCAGACATATGTCTTGGTCAAGGATTGATATGATGTGGATGTCCCTGGAAATGTTAAACAATATAAAATATATAAATATTGAATCTAGCACTTGGGCTGATCATAACCCAATAGTAGTATTTAATTTAATTAAATTAAATTAAAAGTTCTTATAAGCCGCCCAATCCCGTAGGACTCAGGGCGGCGTACAACAAAGATAAGAACGGTACAATAAAATAACATTTAAAAACATTACATTGCAATTTAAAAGACAAAAAACCATTCATACATTCATAGTAACCTGGAAAGGGAAAAGGAAAAGAAATAGATGGACACTAAATCAAGAAATATTAACTGAAAAAGAATTTCAACAATTTATAGAAAAAGAAATGAAATTTTTCTTTAAAGACAACAAAAAGAATGATATATCTTTACAAATGGTATGGGATGCAGCTAAAGCATATTTTAGAGGTTTGGCGATGACTTATACTGCTAAATGAAATAAACAAAGATGAGAAACTCAGAAGAAAATAGAGGAAGAATATAAAGATTTAGAAAAGAAGCTTCAAAAAATATACAAAATAATAAGATTAAAATAATGATGGATTTAGGAAAACACAAGTTAAACATGATTGAAAATGAAGATGTTGCAAGGAAAACAAAAAATGCTAAACAAAATTTTTTTGAACATGCCAATAAACCGGGGAGATGGTTAGCATATAAAATAAAAAGAGAGAAAGAAAAAAATGGATAAAACAATTGGAAGACGGGGATGGGAACATTAGATATAGTGATGAGGGGAAAAAAGATAGCATGGATATACTATAAAGAACTATATGAACAAGAGAAAATAGAAAGTAAAAAAATAGATCAATATTTGGAAGATATAGACCAGTGGTTCCCAAAGTGGGCGGTATCGCCCCGGGGGGCAGTGGCAACTCTTAGGGGGGCGGTGAGAGGCAAGAGTGGTGACAGGGGGGCGGTGAGAGTGGCCAGCGGGGCGGTAGGTGCTTCGCCATGCTTTTGCACTTGAAGCTCCCTCGCGTTCCTTGCTCTTGGGTGCAGGGCAGCCCATTCTGAAAGAAAACATCTCGCGTTTTCTTTCAGAATGGGCTGCCCTGCACACAAGTGTGGAATGCGACGGAGTTACATGTGCTAGGTACTGAGCACGGCACAGCGACGAGGGAAGCTGATCGCTCCCGAAGCTGCTCGGGCAAGCACTCGCAGACCCATAGAAAGGCCCTGCTGCAGAACCTGCGCATGCGTGGACTTTCCCGCCCGGCGTCCCTGTCGCCTAGCAACCCAGCGCGCACAATTCGGCGGGCTTCCCTTTGGCATGGAGCACCCACAGATCTCAGCCCAGCTGCTCCCCGACATCGACCCCACCAAGGCGCCTGTGGCCTTCAGCCGCTGAGGCCTCCCCAAGTTCAATGAACAGCTGCAGCACCCCGAGCTGACGTAGCAGCCGGCCTTAATGCGCTCTGCGACCTGGTGCATGACCCGGAGAACGCTTACCAAGCCATCGGCCTGGGTGAGCAGCGGTGGCCTGGCCACGGCTGGTGGGAGGGAAGGGAGGGAAGAAGGAAAGAAAAAGGAAAGAAAGAAAGAGAGAGGGAGGAAGGAAGGAAGACAGAAAGAAAGAGAAAGAACGATGGTAGAAAGGAAGGAAGACAGACAGAAAAAGAAAGGAGGGAGGGAAGAAGGAAAGAAAGAAAGGAAGAGTGAGGGAGGGAGGGAGGGAGGAAGACAGAAAGAAAGATGGTAGGTAGGAAGGAAGATAGATAGAAAAAGAAAGGAGGGAGGAAAGAAGGAAAGAAAAAGAAAAGAGAAAGAAAGAGAAAGAAAGAAAGAAAGAAAGAAAGAAAGAAAGAAAGAAAGAAAGAAAGATGGTAGGAAGGAAGATGGTAGGTAGGAAGGAAGGCAGAAAAAGAAAGGAGGGAGGGAAGAAGGAAAGAAAGAAAAAGAAAGAAAGATGGTAGAAAGGAAGGCAGACAGAAAAAAGGAGGGAGAGAAGAAGGAAAGAAAAAGGAAAGGAAGAAAAAGAAAGGAAGAAAGAGGGAGGGAGGGAGAGAGGAAGACAGACAGACAGAAAGAAAGATGGTAGGAAGGAAGGAAGACAGACAGACAGACAGAAAGAAAAGATGGTAGGTAGGAAGGAAGACAGACAGAAAGAAAGGAAAGAAAGAAAAAGAAAGATGGTAGGAAGAAAGACAGTGTTAAAATCCATTTGTTGCTAGCAGAGATGGTCGCGGCTTCTTGCTCCGCTTTAAAAAAAAAGCGGAGGCCTTCTAGGTCCAGAGCTCTTGACAGGCTTCTAGGGAGCCCTCACCCTTCGCACCCCAGAGCTTCTTCTGCGGTACTAGGGGGGCTCTACCTTGGCCCATTTGCTCTTCTCCCTTCCCTTTGCCTAGGGAGGGAGTTTCCAAGCCGCCAGACAGCTGATGTGCCTAATCTGGCGGCTTTAATGGAGCCTGGGATCAGACGCTCGTAAAGAGCGCCAGCGAGGCTTGCGGTGCCATCGGAAGTCCTACACAACTAATATTGTTAACACAATTAGGTATAATAAAATAATTCTAAAAAATTCTATGACATTCCACCATCAATCATCCAGTCTTTTTTAATCTCTAAAATATTCCATTATTATAAATATTTCCCTTCCAATCCCACTCTCTTAACCTTTTCTTTTTCTTTCTTTTATTTTTGTACCAATAACTTCTTCCCCAACTCCTTTTCTTCCTTTTGAATATATTATTTGTGTAGGTCTACTCTCAATTCCTCTTAGTCTCTTCTCACTATTACCCCCTCACTATTACCCCCCTCATTTTTAAATTGCGTCTTCTGATACCAATATTCCCCTCTTGCTTTTTTCTTGTCACTGTAAATCCCAGTGTAATCATCAATCTGTCTTTTACTTTCAAGTTCCTTTTCATTTTTTTGTCACTGTAAATCTCAGTCTAATCATAAATTTGTTTTTTCTCTTCTGTTCTCTTTTCATCTTTGTAATCTTTTTGTTCTTCTTTTTCTTCATCTTCATTTCCCACCATTGTTAATTCTTTCCTTATATTCCAGCTTCTTTTCTGTTTTCTTTCCACCTCTAAAGTCCAAAAGAATTTTTAAAATCTTCATAAATGTATTTTAACATCCCAGCCAGTTCTTCATAAACACACGCCTCCATATTGTCAAATTCACAATTCACAAAGTTCAATTTTTTTTTAGATCTCAAGTCCATATAGTCTCTTTATATTTCAATCCAGTCCAATCCAGTCCACCTCAAAGTCCTCTTATCTTCTATCACCAAAACATTGTACCATCAAACACAATAACAGGGTTACACACTGCTTTTAAATTCTTTCAGACTCCTAAATATCTTCTTCTAGTCAAGGTCAGTCTCCAGCTGTCAGCATAAACATGCTTCCACAAACAGTTGTAGTATTTTTTTTAACCAGCAGATGGCATTGTCAATTCCCAATATAATAAGGCAACTCTTTTTTAAAAAAAAAGTCTCTGTATTTTAAATCCACTTAACACCTATAAAACGTTTTCTTCAAATTCTTATTCCAGTCACTTTAACTTCCACCAGGTCAGTTATAAGAACATCCTCAAAATTGGGCTTTTAATCCTGCTCCTTTAAGTCTCTCTATGATCTTTTCAGTTGCTAGATAGCCGCTCACTCCATTTTGAAACCACTTTTGTTTCCCTTTAAGTTTTAATTTTCTTCCTTTTATCGTTAAATCGGCCAAACACTCACCAGCTTCAGCAATTCTTCACCTCTCTCCAGCACAGACACTTAGGGAAACACAGGCAATCCACAATCTCTTCAATCCATCAGTTCGATTGTGGCCATCCCAGCTAATGACGACAGGGTTGTCTTCCTCAGCTGCTGACCGACAGGCTGGTGCCGGCTCCCTGGGGGGGGGTTTGCAAGCCCCCCCCCAAGACCACCAACTGGTGCCTCTTTTCCCCTGCCCCTCCAGGGTCGATCTGACCTGGTTCCAATTGGTTCCAGGTCTCCGAACAGCTGGGATTTGGGGCTTCACCACGGTTTTCTGCCAGAGCAAGGACTGCTTCTCTCTCTGCCCTACTTAGCACCCCAAGTGACTTTTTCCTCCACACTGACTTCCAGATATTTCCCTTTTTTTCTGAATAAAAATTATCTCCCTTTGCTTTTCATGTGATGTATCCTTGAGATTTGCATACTCTACTTTTTCCAGCTCAAAATATCTTCTTAATTTTCCTCTCCTTTATCTTTCACCTGATCGGGAAGAAGAATTATGTGGTTTTCTGAAAGAAATGGAAAATATTTTGATTTCTGACTTGAACCTCCGCGGGAGGTTTCTGTCCTCCCTGAACTCACATTAGGACACCCGCGTTATGGTTTGACAAGTGTACCACCCCGGTCAAACTCCCCACCTGATGCTGTCCCCAGAGTGGGTCGCACCCGGCCCATGCCAAACGCTTGGAGCCAGAACCTTATCCCCCCGTCTCACCGGGTAAGTGCTCATCTTATTGCAAAAGCCTTTTTCCCCATGCGGCCCAACACTTCTCTGTGTCCCTGAGTTTTCGGGAGGTATAGGCATAGGGATGTAGTTTTCCTTGGCTATTTCTTTGGAGTAGATTCCAAGAAAAGTGTAATGTTACCCTGTTTTCCCCAAAATAAGACATTCCATGAAAATAAGCCAAATTGGGCATTTGAGTGCATGGCAATAAGGCCAAGCTCCTATTTTGGGATTCAAAAATATGTAAGTCAGAGTCTTATTTTCAGGGAAACACTGTAATTGTTTATAAAATTGTTGTAGATATGAAAAAATGAAAAAGCAAATGTGCCACAATGCTAGAATAACCTCTTACATAAATCATGATTGATTTGACACATGGAAGACAACCAAGATCCAAGTTCAAATGTTTATTCAATCATGAAATTCTCTTGTTGATTTGAGTCAATCACAAATTCTTACTGACTGCAATTAAGACTGCCATCTGTATCACTAAGCAGCCTGATGTCACTTGAGAGTACCAACTTACATCTGATCCCCTGTAATTAAACAAATCACTGAGGGTTGTTAAAGGGAATTTCACACAACTGCGACTTGCAAATTCCTGCTGGTATCTCCACTGATTTGCTTGTCAGAAGCTAGCTGGGGAGGTCACAAATAGCAATCATGAGTATGGGATACAGCGGCAATTGTATATGTGCACTGGTTGGCAGAACCCAAATTGGTCCATCTGTTTTTCCGGTTCCTTCATAACCACAGCAACTGCTGACATGTGGTCACTGAACATGTGCTACAATGACCACAAATTTGGGGACCAGGTGTACATCTGCCTTTACAGTGCCATAGTAACTTTGAAGGTTCAGGGAACAAATAGGCAAGTACTACCGATACAAGTGAACATCCCAAAAGATCCTTATTGGCTATTTTTGAAAAGCACAATCGAACCTAGTTAATACATGGATGCAGCACCAATAGGAAACACCGTGCTTACTGGCAAGACATGGACGTTAAAAAAACAAGCAGAGCAGCTACAGAGAGCCAGCAGAGATGACAGGCTCCAGATCACCTCTGATTAAGAAGAGCCGCTCCTCCACTCGATCCACGAGTGAGAAGAGCAGACTGGAGGGAGGCACAGAGGTCAGCAAGGCTGCTTGAGAGGAAGCAGCTCCACCTCTCCACACAAGGAACAGCTGTGGAACAGTGATTTAAGCAGATGCTGGGTAAAAGAACCTCAGACTTTCCTTGTGGACTTTGGACTTGTCTATTGGACTGTGCTTTTGTTATTGGAAATCTGGACTTGTGGGTATCATTACTTCTCTCTTTGCCTCATGGTCAGCTAAGACCTACTTTTTACAGCTTGGGAATCCAGACTGGGGGCTGGGGTAGAGCTTCACTGGCACCAGTGGTGCTTCATTTGACATGGTGATAAGTGAGCAAAGAGACACTACTTAAACCTTGCCTTGCCAGCGTGACTAATGCAGTTCCAATCTTCAAAAAAAGGGGGGAAATGGATTCACAAACTACAGACCAATTAGCCTGACATCAATGCCTGAGAAGATCCTGAAAAAGATAACCAAGCAACAGATCTACAAACACCTAGAACCAAGCAAACTTATAACCAGAAGCCAACATGGGTTTGTTGAAAAAAGATTATGCCGAACAAATCTTATTTCCTTCTTTGAAAAAGTGTCTAAATTAGTAGACCAGCAAAATGCTGTGGACACAGTATACTGGAATTTCAGAAAAGCATTTGATAAAGTAGAGAACAATCTACTTCTTGGTAAATGAAGAAAATGTGGTATGGATAGCATCACCATCCGATGGATTTGTAACTGACTGACAAGCCACACTCAACCATTAGTCAATGGAACTACATCTATATCGAGGGAAGTAAGCAGTGGGGTATCCCAAGGCTCCATCTTAGGCCCAGTATTCTTCAGCATCTTCATAAACAATTTGAATTAATGAATAGAAGGGGATTTCATCAAATTTGGAGACGACACTAAGCTGGCAGGAATAGCCAACACCCCAAAAGACAAACTCAAGATACAGAAGAATCTCTATAGATTTGAACAACAAAATGAAATTCAATGGAGAAAAAAATTAGGTTGTACACTTAGCCAAGAAAAACCAAATGGCAAAGTACAGAATAGGTACAACCTGGCTCAATAGCAGTAACTGTGAGATGGATCTTGATGTCCTACTGTAGTGAACAATCAACTAAAAAGATCCAACAGTGTGATTGCAGTGGCCACAAAAGCTAATGCAATCCTAGGCTGCCTTAACAGAGGGCTAGAATCAAGATCATGTGAAGTGTTAGTATCAAATTAAAATGCTTTGGTAAGATCACCCTTGGATTACTGCAACTAATTTTGATTGCCATAATATTTTAAAAAAAGGTGTAGAGACTATAAAGATCGCAGAGAAGAGCAGTAGGGATGATTAGGGGGCTGGAGGCTAAAACAGATAAAGAAGGGTTGCAGGAATTGGGTAGGTCTAGTCCAGTGAAAGGAAGGACTAGGGGTGACATGATAGCAGTGTTCCAACACTTTGAGGGGTCCAGAAGAAGGGGGTCAACTTATTTTGCAATGCACCAGAAGGCAAGACAAGCAGCAGAGGATGGAAACTAATCAAGGAGAGAAGCAGCTTAGAACTAAGGAGAAATTTCCTGTCACTGAGAACAATTAACAAATTGTCTGATATGGTATTGGGTCTCCTGCTTGCGTAGGACGTCGGAATAGAAGACCTGCAAGGTCCCTTACAACTCTGTCACAAACCCCCAGTGATGGAGCACCCACAACCTCTGGAGGGAAGCCATTCCCAAAGAATCAACCTTAACTTGAAAGAGACTTTTAAAATCTTCCCACCAGCAGGAAGTTGCAGCCACCAGTTTCACAGCGTGCAGCACCAGTGGGCTTAAATTTGGGAAGGGGAGGAACCTGCAGCAGCAGCAGCAGTTGACATGCTTCAGCCCAGTTGCTTCTCTGCTTCCAGGCCGTGGAGGAAACCAAACAGCCCGACTTGCTCCCGGACTCTCCTCCCACCTGCCCTCAACTCACCTTCCAGCTCCTGCTTCGATCCTCGGAAGAGCAGAAAAGCCACTCTGCACACCACCTTCCTCCCATGAGTCATCCACAAGAGGAAGTTCCTCTACGTTTCTCTTCTCTTCTCCTCCCCTCCCATCCTTTCTAGCAGTACGGTACTCGATGGTTTTATCTCCTTTATTATGTACGTTTCAGGCACAGATGTTGCCTATCTGACTGCCATCTACTGATAGCGGCAGAAAAACACTCTTGTCCCATCTCTACCTAAGGCGTTTGCAAGATGCTTTCACTGTATGAATGCTATCAAATCGTTTTTCACTTCTAGCAACTGACCTTTGCAAGTGAGCCTAGTGAAATAGTGAAATGTGATGCTACTTAGTTTACGAAGATTAGCTATGTGCTGAGCCCTACAAGTTCATGAAGGTTTAAAGAATGACACAATCATCTTTGTTAAGGGTGACTCTCAGTGGAAACCAAAACCTCTCTACATCCCAAAACTTCAAGACTGATTTCCCAAGGCTCCCAGGGATTTATTACATGGGAGCACCATCAGGCCAGACACTCTAAGGGAGCCAACTTCACTCCTGTGGGCTGCATCCAAGAGCACCCAGCATGCCATGTTCATTCCTGAAGGAGGAAAGTTTATATCTCCTAAATGCCATGTTCCTCTGTAAATTGGCCTGCAAGGAAGTCTCCATTTGGTCAGAGAGAGAGAAAAATATGCAGCAGGGTTTAGAAAATGGGGCCTAGGAAAGAGGGAGTGATAGCCTATATATGGTAGAAGAAATGTTTCCAAAAGGATTTGTAAAAAACAAAAAGCAAAATAGAAAATAGCCCATCAAACCACATGGCTCACTAATAAACAGGCTAATATTTAACTTTTTTGAAAACGCCAACAAACCAGGAAGATGGTTAGCCTATAAATTGAAAAAGAAATTGATAAGTAAATTACAAGATGAGAAAGGATGTATGCAGTTTCAAAACGAGATTTAAAAAACAATTGAATAATTTAATGAAAAATTATATGATAAATTTCAGAGGAAAAGATAATACAATATTTGGAAAGAGCGAACATTGTTTTTTATTTGTCTTTTTGGTAGGAATCCATTTTGATCTGGGTAAATAAATTCATTTAAAAATCATTTAAGTCTCTGCCATTATTGATGCAAATATTTTGTAGTTCACATTCAATAATGATATTGGTCTATAATTCTTTACCAGTGTCAAAAATAGGTCTTCTTTTAGAATGAGGGTAATGTTTACTTCCGTCTAGGTGTTTGGTATTTTGGCCTTTAACATTACCTCATTACAAACAGCTAACATTGACAGGTTTAACATGTCTTGTATGTGTTTATAAACCTCTGCTGCTAATCCATCTGGTCCTGGGGTCTTATTATTTTTTTGCCTTTTTATCACCTCCGTCAACTCCATCATTGTTATTTTTTCATTTTAATATTCTCGGGTGCTTTTGGTAGTTTAGCTCTTTCCAAATATTGTATTATCTTTTCCTCTGAAATTTATCATATAATTTTTCATTAAATTATTCAATTATTTTTTAAATCTCATTCTGAAACTGCATACATCCTTTCTCATCTTGTAATTTACTTATCAATTTCTTCTTTTTCAATTTATAGGCTAACCATCTTCCTGGTTTGTTGGCATTTTCAAAAAAGTTAAATATTAAATTATTAAATATTAGCCGAGATGGTGCAGTGGTTAAATGCAGCACTGCAGGCTACTGCTAGTTCAGCAGTTCAGCTGTTCAAATCTCTCCGGCTCAAGGTTGACTCAGCTTTCCATCCTTCTGAGGTCGGTAAAATGAGGACCCAGATTGTTGGGGGCAATATGCTGAACTTTGGAAACCGCTTAGAGAGGGCTGTAAAGCACTATGAAGCGGTATATAAGTCTAAGTGCTATTGCTATTGCTATTTATCAGTTAGCAATGTGGTTTGATGGGCTATTTTCTATTTTGCTTTTTGTTTTTTACAAATCCTTTTGGAAACATTTCTTCTACCATATATAGGCTATCACTCCCTCTTTCCTAGGCCCCATTTTCTAAACCCTGCTGCATATTTCTCTCTCTCTCTGACCAAATGGAGACTTCCTTGCAGGCCAATTTACAGAGGAACATGGCATTTAGGTAAGGTGACCAGACGTCCCGATTTTGGCGGGACACACCCGCTTTTTCACCATTTGTCCCGCGTCCCGCCCGCCCTCTTAAAGAGTCCCGATTTCTTGAAAGAATGCCCGACTAGGGCATTCTTTCAAAAAATCGCCCTGAAAGGCAGCAGGCCTCTCAGCTCGGGCCGGCTGTGGGCAGCGTTGGCGGCGGGCGGGCGTCCCGTGTTGTTGACTCCTCCGGCGGCGGCTGGAAGCTGGGGGGAGGGGGAAGGGAGGCTGCTCCTCCTCTCCTTCCCCCGCCCCATCCCTAGCCCCGCCCTCGGAGGCGCCGCTGCTTTTGGGAGGGGTGAGGGACGAGGAGCCGTCGCCGCTTTGAATTTACGTCACGAGCGGCGCAAACAGCCCTTCCTCGTCCCCCTCCCCTTTCTTCCCCCCGTCGCCTCGCTGCCGCCGTTGCCCTGGGGCCGGGCGGGCGACCGGGAGACCGCGGCGCTTGGATGCTTGGAGCAGGTAAGCTGCCGGCTGCTCCTTTCCCCGTCTCCCGCCTCCCGTTCGTTGCTTGCCAGCCCGGCCGAAGGGAAGGCGGGAGGCGAGGAAAGGCCTCCCGAAAGGAGGGGAGGCTTCGGGAGCCCGCCTCCCTTTCGGGCCGAAAGGGAGGCGGGCTCCCGAAGCCTCCCCTCCTTTCGGGAGGCCTTTCCTCGCCTCCCGCCTTCCCTTCGGCCGGGCTGGCAAGCAACGAACGGGAGGCGGGAGACGGGGAAAGGAGGCAGCTTACCTGTCGCGAGCTGCAGGCATCCAAGCGCCCTCCCGCCTCCCCCCTCCCCCCCCTCCCCCCCACCTCACCTGGACGCCGACATTTGCTGTTTTGCCCTCTGCGCATGCGCAGCGTTCTGCGCATGCGCAGAGGGCAAAACTCAAATGGAGAAACCCACCCCCGTCAATGGTGTCCCGCTTGAAGAAAAAAAAATCTGGTCACTTTACATTTAGGAGATATAAACTTTCCTCCTTCAGGAATGAACATGGCATGCTGGGTGCTCTTGGATGCAGCCCACAGGAGTGAAGTTGGCTCCCTTAGAGTGTCTGGCCTGATGGTGCTCCCATGTAATAAATCCCTGGGAGCCTTGGGAAATCAGTCTTGAAGTTTTGGGATGTAGAGAGGTTTTGGTTTCCACTGAGAGTCACCCTTAACAAAGATGATTGTGTCATTCTTTAAACCTTCATGTGGGGCTCAGCACATAGCTAATCTTCGTAAACTAAGTATAAAGTGACCAGACGTCCCGCTTTTGGCGGGACAGTCCCGCTTTTTAAACATTTATCACGCGTCCCGCGGCGTTTCTAAAAAGTCCCGATTTTTGGAGAGAATGCAGACAAGCTAGGGCATTCTTTCCAAAAATCGGCCTGACATAGTCTCTTTTTGAACCACTCGCTTCACTTTTTACAGAAATCAATAGGTGTGTACCGCAGAATCTAGCCTGCTATTCCAGGCTGCTTTGCCAATGGCTGAAGAGACACATATGTACAAAGGAACCAGGAAGTGACTGCTGGAATTGGAATATCTGCTGTATTTTGCAACGTCTGGGTGATCTTATTGAGTGTATGTAGTAAATTATTATTATTAAATAGAACAGGTTATTAATTTTTTTAAAAAATCCAGGAGAATACATTGAAAACACACACCCAGGCAGGCAAAATTCTTGTTGCACATAATATGGAAACTTGGAAAGACTGTAAAATTTGCTGCCTAACTGTTAGGGAGAAGCCATGCTATAAGTGATTTTATTTGCTGTATTGTGTGATATATTGTGTGTATAAGAATTTTTATTTAAATTTTGTCAGACTTCTTTTGTGAACATGTACTCTTTCCATTGCTGCAGTTTTTTCCTCTAATATTATGTCTGAAAAATATGTCTTAGTTATATCTGAAAAACAAAATTTATGCTTGTGATATTGTAAATTGTAATTAATATAGGGTGTATCTTTCCTTTTTTCTCTTTAACTGATTACCAAATTATCTACACAATAGACTGTTCATAGCTTTAATTAATACTATATAAATATAATTGTATTGAAATTATAATGCATCAAAATTAGAACAATGTAACATAAAAAGAAAAAAAGAAATGCAAAATGCAAATACCGTATGTGCCGGCGTATAAGACGACTGGGCGTATAAGACGACCCCCAATTTTTCCAATTAAAATATAGAGTTTGGGATATACTCACCGTATAAGACTACCCCTCCTACCATCTTTCTTTTTCTTTCTGTCTTCCTTCCTTCCTAACATCTCTTTCTTTCTGTCTTTCTTTCTTTCTTCCTTCCTTCCTTACTTCTTTTCTTTCTTCTTTCTTTCTTTCTTTCTTCCTTTTTTTCTGTCTGTCTGTCTCTTCCTTCCTTCCTAACATCTTTCTTTTTCTTTCTTTGTTTCTGTCTTCCTTCCTTCTTTCTTTTTCTTTCTTTCTCTTTCTTTCTTTCTTTCTTTCTTTCTTTCTTTCTTTTTCTTTTTCTTTCTTTCTGTCTGTCTTCTGTTTTCTTCTTCCTTCCTTCCTTCCTTCCTTCCTTCCTTCCTTCCTTCCTTCCTTCCTTCCCTTCCTTCCTTCCTTCCTTCCTTCCTTCCTTCTGTCTTTCTCCCTGCAGGAGGAAGAAGGAACCTCTGTTGCCGTCTCCCGCGGGGCTGCAGCCACCCGACTGAGTCCCCGACCACGGCGGCATCCCTGCTGTTCTCTGGCCAAGCGGCCGAAGGAGCCCTGGAGCGCCGCCGCCGCCCTGCATTTCGGTCTTTTCGGTCTTGCCCGGCAGCCTGCTGGGAAGGCTGCGACGCATGGGAGGGAAGGAGCTGTTATTGCCGTTCCGGCGTGTTTCCCCGGTCACTGGCTGCACCGGGGAGCCCGCGTCCTTGTCAACATTGCAGATGCTGCACACGCGGAAGGCACCACGGAGCAGAGGCGCCTGGCGAGTGAGGCAAGTGGCGGCATCGGGGGCAGGCTCCTGCCCGCGTCTCCCGCCCGCCCGCCTCTCATTCTTTTAAATGCTAAGGCAAGAGGCGGGCAGGCGGGCGGGAGACGCGGGCAGGAGCCTTCCCCCGATGCCGTCATTTGCCTCACTCGCCAGGCGCCTCTGCTCCGTGGTGCCTTCCGCGTGTGCAGCGTCTGCAATGTTGACAAGGACGCGGGCTCCCCGGTACAGCCAGTGACCGGGGAAACACGCCGGAACGGCAATAACAGCTCCTTCCCTCCCATGCGTCGCAGCCTTCCCAGCAGGCTGCCGGGCAATACCGAAAAGACCGAAATGCAGGGCGGCGTCGGCGCTCCAGGGCTCCTTCGGCCGCTTGGCCGGAGAACAGCAGGGATGCCGCCACGGCCGTTTTTAAGCCCCCCCCGGCTCAGAAGTTTTAGTACCCGGCGTATAAGACGACCCCCGACTTTTGAGGAGTTTTTTAAGGGGTAAAAAGTCGTCTTATACGCCGGCACATACGGGTAGTATAATAAACAGATTAAAATAATCGTTAATTTCAATTTTAAAAAGAGAGGAAATTAAACATAAAACAAAAAAATTATTTGAACAATTTAAAACAGCATTTTCACAAGGAAAATCTGAGAGAAGAAAGGTGCCTTTAAAGATGTAATTATAATCAGCTCAGGAATTTCAGGAAAGAGTGAGAAATTCTATGACAAGCCACAAGAATGTACAATATGGTTCTTGGTCCAGGGACAAGGTTCTTTCCCAGTACTGACCCAGCCTATAACAAGAAAGGTAATACTGTACACTGGGAAGTCCAGTTTAAGCCATGTATTGCCAAGGAAACCTTGTATTTAGTTCAACAGCTAATTATCCATTGGTGCTGCTGATGCTTCAGCAATAGTATCACATGAGCACTGCCAGGTGCGCCATTCTGCACCAGCTTTGGCCTCCAGACTAAATGCAAGGGCAGCTCCATAACATAAGAACATTATAGCAATCAAAATGTGAAGTGCCATGTGGTTAGCATGTTGTGCGCCTGTGGTTTGTAAATGAAAGTTATCACAGTGTGAGAAAGCCATCCATAATGTGTAAGGTGACCAGACGTCCCGCTTTTGGCGGGACAGACACGCTTTTCAAGCGTGTGTCCCGCGTCCCGCATTCTTTCCAAAAAGTCCCGCTTTTTTGCAAAGAATGCCGAAACAGCGGGACGTCTGGTCACCTTAGCCCGGGAAGCACAAAAGAGAGGTACCGGAAGCAAGTCGGGCAAAGCGGAATTTCAGCGAGGCGGCTGCCTGCTGGGGAGAGGGGGAAGGGGGGCTGCTCCTCCTCTCCTTCCCCCGCCCCATTCCTAGCCCCACCCTCAGAGGCGCCGCTGCTGTTGGGATGCGGGTGGAGGGGTGAGGGACGAGGAGCCGTCGCTGCTGCCGTCGTCGGTTTGAGCTCACGAGCGGCCCCTCCGGCGGCTCATCCCCCTCCCCTTCCTTCCCCCTGTCGCCTCGCTGCCGCCGTTGCCCTGGGGCCGGGCGGGAGACCGGGAGACCGCGGCGCTTGGATGCCTGGAGCTCGCGACAGGTAAGCTGCCGGCTGCCTCCTTTCCCCATCTCCCGCCTCCCGTTCGTCGCTTGCCAGCCCGGCCCCAGGGCAGCTCCCGAAGAGGAGGCGGGAGGCGATGAAAGGCCTCCCGAAGGGGAGGCGGGCTCCCGAAGGGCTGCCGGCTCCTGAAGGGGAGGCGGGAGGCGAGGAAAGGCCTCCCGCCTCCCCCCCCCCACCTGAACGCCGACATTTGCTGTCTTTTGCCCTCTGCGCATGCGCAGCATTCTGCGCATGTGCAGAGGGCAAAACTCAAATGCCGGCGCCCAGGCGGGCCCGCCCCCCCGTCCCGCTTAAAAAAAAATCTATTCACTTTAATAATGTGGTGTAACTGAAACATTGTTTAATCAATGAAAGTATTATAGTTCGATGGGGGGGGTTGTTTTCATAAGTGCATTTGTTCAATTTTTTAATGCAAGTTTATGTTTGCATAGAGTTCTAAAAAAGTGAACAAAAATAACACATCCAACCTGCAATTGGACAGTTACATACAAATTTGAGCATATTATTTCATACCTTTGTTAATGGAAATTTTTATAATCACCTACTGTCAGATTAACATATACAGGTAGTTCTTAACTTGCAACACAATTGAACCCAAAATTTCTTTTTCTAAGTGAGATAGTTGTTAAGTGAGTTTTGCACCATGTTACGATTTCTGATGCCACAGTTGTTAAGTGAAGCACTGCAGTTGCTAAGTTAGTCACACGTTAAGTGAATCTGGCTTCCTCATTGACTTTGCTTGTAGAAGGTCACAAAAGGTGATCACATGACCCAGGAATACTGCAACTGTTATAAATATGAGTCAGTTGCCAAGCGTCTGAATTTTAATCCTGTGATCATGGGGATACTGCAACAATCATAAGTATGAAAAATGGCCACAAGTCATTTTTTTCAGTGCCATTGTAACTTTGAACGGTCACTAAATGAGCTATTGAGTCCTTCGGGAGTTGGGCGGCATATAAGAATAACAAAATAAAATAAATAAATAAATAAATATTGTATGTCAAGGATTAGGTGGTTTTATCTTAAAAAACAAACAAACAAACCGGAATTAGTACTTGGTGGGGGGGAACCAATCTAAACAATTTTTACTTGTCAATTTTATATCTTGGAATTTTCTACGGATTGATTATTTTAAAAATGGACCGCAAATAGTTTTTTTAAAAAACAAAATATATTTTACGGTGTGGCAAACTGATTTACTCATTCATTTTGGTGCCTTTCACGTTTTGGATGGGCTATCAAAGCTTTGCTTTGAATGAAAATGGCCCATAGAGATGGATTAGATCCAGTGTGATTAAAATAGAGGAAATTTTAATTGTTTGCAAAGGTTAAATTGGCGACGATAAGATTATTATGGAACTTCATATAGACTGATTTAAGTTACAGTAACCTGGAGTTGTGCATCCCTGGGTTATATTAGAAAAGATCCTTCTAAAAACCTTTGAAAGTCATATTTATGATATCCAAAACCACATTTATGAACTGTAGCAATTAGATTTTATTTTAAAGGTATACATACATGACGATTGCGACTGCCTTTAATCCATGTTCTGACATCTGGGACTACCCTTGAAAGGTTTCAGGAATTTGCAGTTGTTGCAAAAGGCAGTTGGTTCCTAACCAATGAAAGTGGTATGCTAAAATTGAAGGAGAAATTCCTTTTTTTGTGCTTCTTCTGTTAGCTTGAATTTTGGTGGACAGAAGAATTAACCAGTATGTGTTTACAGCAGCTTTCATGATGATGCGTGAGTGGTATTTCTCTTTTATATATATATAGATTTTTCTGAAATATATTACAATACTATTTTCTGTGAAAAATTTTGTTGCTCCATATAGACCAAAATTTTAATCAGGAACCCACCCACCCCCGGTCAATGGTGTCCGTCTTTACCAATGTTAAAATCTGGTCACCTTAACTAAGTAGCATCACATTTCACTATTTCACTAGGCTCACTTGCAAAGGTCAGTTGCTAGAAGTGAAAAACGATTTGATAGCATTCATACAGTGAAAGCATCTTGCAAACGCCTTAGGTAGAGGCGGGACAAGAGTGTTTTTCTGCCGCTATCAGGAGATGGCAGTCATATAGGCAACATCTGTGCCTGAAACGTACATAATAAAGGAGATAAAACCATCGAGTACCGAACTGCTAGAAAGGATGGGAGGGGAGGAGAAGAGAAACGCAGAGGAACTTCCTCTTCCGGAAGACTCATGGGAGGAAGGTGGTGTGCAAAGTGGCTTTTCTGCTTTTCCGAGGATCGAAGCAGCAGCTGGAAGGTGAGTTGAGGGCAGGTGGGAGGAGAGTCCGGGAGCAAGTCGGGCTGTTTAGTTTCCTCCACGGCCTGGAAGCAGAAAAGCAACTGGGCTGAAGCATGTCAGCTGCTGCTGCTGCTGCAGGTTCCTCCCCTGCCCAAATTTAAGCCCACTGGTGCTGCACGCTGTGAAACTGGTGGCTGCAACTTCCTGCTGGTGGGAAGATTTTAAAAGTCTCTTTCAAGTTAAGGTTGATTCTTTGGGAATGGCTTCCCTCCAGAGGTTGTGGGTGCTCCATCACTGGGGGTTTGTGACAGAGTTGGAAGGGACCTGGCGGGTCTTCTATTCCGACGTCCTACGCAAGCAGGAGACCCAATACCATTTCAGACAATTTGTTAATTGTTCTCAGTGACAGGAAATTTCTCCTTAGTTCTAGGCTGCTTCTCTCCTTGATTAGTTTCCATCCACTGCTTCTTGTCTTGCCTTCTGGTGCATTGCAAAATAAGTTGACCCCCTTCTTCTGGACCCCTCAAGTGTTGGAACACTGCTATCATATCACCCCTAGTCCTTCCTTTCACTAGACTAGACATACCAATTCCTGCAACCCTTCTTTATATGTTTTAGCCTCCAGCCCCCTAATCATCCCTACTGCTCTTCTCTGCGATCTTTATAGAGTCTCTACACCTTTTTTTAAATATGGCAATCAAAATTAGTTGCAGTAATCCAAGGGTGATCTTATCAAAGCATTATAATTTGATACTAACACTTCACATGATCTTGATTCTAGCCCTCTGTTAAGGCAGCCTAGGATTGCATTAGCTTTTGTGGCCACTGCATTCACACTGTTGGCTCTTTTTAGTTGATTGTTCACTACAGTAGGACATCAAGATCCATCTCACAGTTACTGCTATTGAGCCAGGTTGTACCTCTTCTGTACTTTGCCATTTGGTTTTTCTTGGCTAAGTGTACAACCTAATTTTTTCTCCATTGAATTTCATTTTGTTGGATAGGGCCCAGTGTTCAAATCTATAGAGATTTTTCTGTATCTTGAGTTTGTCTTTTGGGGTGTTGGCTATTCCTGCCAGCTTAGTGTCGTCTCCAAATTTGATGAATTCCCCTTCTATTCATTAATTCAAATTGTTTATGAAGATGCTGAAGAATACTGGGCCTAAAATGGAGCCTTGGGGTACCCCACTGCTTACTTCCCTTGATATAGATGTAGTTCCATTGACTAATGGTTGAGTGTGGCTTGTCAGTCAGTTACAAATCCATCGGATGGTGATGCTATCCATACCACATTTTCTTCATTTACCAAGAAGTAGATTGTTCTCTACTTTATCAAATGCCTTTCTGAAATTCCAGTATACTGTGTCCACAGCATTTTTCTGGTCTACTAATTTAGACATTTTTTCAAAGAAGGAAATAAGATTTATTTGGCATGATCTTTTTTCAACAAACCCATGTTGGCTTCTGGTTATAAGTTTGCTTTGTTCTAGGTGTTTGTAGATCTGTTGCTTGGTTATCTTTTTCAGGATCTTCTCAGGCATTGATGTCAGGCTAATTGGTCTGTAGTTTGTGAATCCATTTCCCCCCTTTTTTTGAAGATTGGAACTGCATCAGTCACCTGGCAAGGCAAGGTTTAAGTAGTGTCTCTTTGCTCACTTATCACCGTGTCAAATGAAGCACCACTGGTTCCAGTGAAGCTCTGCCCCAGCCCCCAGTCTGGATTCCCAAGCTGTAAAAAGTAGGTCTTAGCTGACCATGAGGCAAAGAGGGAAGTAATGATACCCACAAGTCCAGATTTCCAACAACAAAAGCACAGTCCAATAGTTAAGTCCAAAGTCCACAAGGAACGTCAGAGGTTCACAGTCCAAAGTTCAAGAGACAGGCTCCAGCAAAGCTGGGAAGATACTCACTAAAACAAGCAGGTGTTCCCAAGAAACACACTTTTACCCAGCATCTGGTCAAATCACTCTTCCACAACCGTTCCTTGTGTGGAGAGGTGGAGCTGCTTCCTCTCAAGCAGCCTTGCTGACCTCTGCCTCCCTCCAGTCTGCTCTCCTCACTCGTGGATCGAGTGGAGGAGCGGCTCTTCTTAATCAGAGGTGATCTGGAGCCTGTCATCTCTGCTGGCTCTCTGTAGCTGCTCTGCTTGTTTTCTTATCGTCCATGTCTTGCCAGTAAGCACGGTGTTTCCTATTGGTGCTGCATCCATGTATTAACTAGGTTTGATTGTGCTTTTCAAAAATAGCCAATAAGGATCTTTTGGGATGTTCACTTGTATCGGTAGTACTTGCCTATTTGTTCCCTGAGCCTTCAAAGATACTATGGCACTGTAAAGGCAGATGTACCAGTGGTGGGTTCCTACCAGTGCGGTCCACTCTATAGCACAGGTAGCGGCCCACTGGTGACGTCACAGTACTGGTGCGGTCGGTTGCCGGTGCCTGGGCTCCACCATTTTTTTAAAAAATGTTTTTTAATTTTTTTAAAAAAATTTCTTCTACGCATGCCCAGAAGCCGAGCTTCCGGCACTGCGCATGCGCTGCCTTCCTACCCCACAGTGAGTCCAAGCAGGGGAGGATGGCTGAGGGAGCACGTGAGACACTGAAAGAACAGGCGGCAGGAGCTATCTCAGTTCCCCTCCCTTCAGCAGTCCGAGAAGCCATGAACGCACGGTGATGATCCCAGGCATTTTCGCACGTTCGAGGCTTCTCGAGCTGCTGAGGGGAGGGGGAACGGGCAGCAGGAGCCTAGGATCATCAAATGGGGAGAAGCATTCAGGCCGGACAGAGCCTCCTAGAAGAACCTCTGCCGCGGTCTTGCTGGTCCCGCTGCGGGGGGCTGCGTTGCGGGTGGGCAATGCCCCCTGCTTCTCCAGCCACTGCCAAGCTCCCAAGGCCCACGCCCACCCAGTCATATGGCTGGCAAGCCACACCCACAAAATAAGCCACGCCCACAGAGTGGTAGTAGAAAAATTAGGAACCCGCCCCTGAGATGTACACCTGGTCCCCAAATTTGTGGTCATCATAGCACATGTTCAGTGGCCACATGTCAGCAGTTGCTGTGGTTATGAAGGTGCCGGAAAAACAGATGGACCAATTTGGGTTCTGCCAAGCAGTGCACATATACGATTGCTGCTGTATCCCATACTCATGATTGCTATTTGTGACCTCCCCAGCTAGCTTCTGACAAGCAAATCAGTGGAGATACCAGCAGGAATTTGGAAGTCACAGTTGTGTGAAATTCCCTCAGTGATTTGCTTAACTACAGGGGATCACATGTAAGTTGGCACTCTCAAGTGACATCATGCTTGTGATCAGGCTGCTTAGTGATGCAGATGCCAGTCTAAATTGCAGTCAGTAAGTGAGGACTGCTTGAATTGGGATGTCACCAGAGTGGTTGTGGAGAGTATTTTCTGCCCATATTTGGAGATGAGGAAAATGAATTATATATTTGGCTTTGCACTGTAAGAATTTGTGATTGACTCAAATCAATAAGAATTTCATGATTGAATAGACATTTGAACTTGGATCTTGGTTGTCTTCCATGTGTCAAATCAATCATGATTTATGTAAGAGGTTATTCTAGCATTGTGGCACATTTGCTTTTTCATTTTTCCTTTTTTTCATATCTGCAACAATTTTATAAACAATTACAGTGTTTCCCTGAAAATAAGACCCTGTCTTACATATTTTTGAATCCCAAAATAAGCGCTTGGCCTTATTGCCATGCACTCAAAAGCCTGATTGGACTTATTATCAGGGGATGTTTTATTTGGGGGGAAACAGGGTAACTTTACACTTTTCTTGGAATCTACTCCAAAGAAATAGCCAAGGAAAACTACATCCCTATGCCTATACCTCCCGAAAACTCATGGACACAGAGAGGTGTTGGGCCGCATAGGAAAAAAAGACTTTTGCAATAAGATGGGCACTTACCTGGTGAGGCAGGGGGATGAGCTTCTGGCTCCAAGCGTTTGGTGTGGGCTGGGTGCAACCCACTCTGGGGACAGCGTCAGGTGGGGTGTTTGACCGGGGCAGTACACTTCCGGAGTAGAGCTACAGCAGATGGTTGGTGAAAGGCAGATCTCCGTCCCCCCCGAACCCGAACTTTTGGAATTCCAGGGGTCCGACCCGAGTTATTTCATCCTCTTGGTGTTCGGATGGATAAAAGAAGATCTGAGATACTTCCCAGAGGCTTCGGATGGAAGGTAGGACCCGAGGCGAGTACTGGGAAGTCCTGGAGGCTCCAGGCTCGGGAAACGCCATGATGGCGATTTCGACGCTGTAGGACTCGTTAGACTTAATAAATAAATAAAGCAAAGAACTACACCGAGAAAATTGTTGAATTGCTGGATGGGGCAGTGGGAAATGAGCGACCTGCTGGGTATGGAGACAGTCCAGAATGAGGAGATGCCGGCTGTTTTTGGGTGCCTGCCATAATTCGATGGGGGTCTCCTTCAGCGTTCTCTGAATGGTTTGTTTGCTGCTTGATTTCCGGCCGCTGAAGAACTCCTGCCAGTCGGGTGATCATTGCTAGCTCAGCGATCACCCATTACTTTGGAGATGATCAGACCTACAGCTACTTTCTCGGACCCTACTTCGACTTGGATTCCCAGCCACTCCGCCCTGCCTGAGACGCGACCTATGCCACATTGATCATGGTGGTGGCTCTTGCTGGACGCTTTTAGGAGCTTTGCAACTGCAATGAGCCTTTGTACGAGTAACTCTGGTGATATTCCTCCATCTTCGATCACAGCGGCACCTTATGTGTAACGCCACTTTCGTCACAGCCGCCGGTGGAACCGCGAGGCCTTTGGTGGCTGCCACGGCCTCGGTGTGCTGTTTGTCGCACCGCATGAGGTCACAGTGACATCTTCTGTTCAATTTAACAGCCGTTATTGTTGCCAGTGTGGCCGCGAGGCCGTTTTTGGCTAGCATGGCCTTGGCTTTTCGCCAGATGGGTAAGACCTTGTCATGCTGCTTTTTCCCTCATGTGAGGCTACAGCAATACCTTCTGCTGAACTTAGCAGCTATTAGCATTGCGAATGTGGTCACGAGGCCTTTCTGGGCTGACGCGGCCCTGTCCTTTCGCCAGGCCCTTCGTATGAGATCTCGATTACATCAGCCAGACAATAATTTCAGCGGGGTGACTACTAACGTGATGAACAATGGGAAAAATAAAATAACTTATCCAGATAGTTTAGCTCTACTTGGGAAATTACTGGGTCAGCTTACAAAGATAACTTCATATTCCGGTGCCATTTCTGAAAAGAACTCTATTATTACCAACATTGGGGGGAAGAACGGTAGACTATTATTGAGAGATCATGGAACTATCAAGATCTACCTTAGGTCTTGGCACAGGTGCCAAGTATTAAGAACTTACCTTGGCTGGGCTGGAGGCTGTTTTATATGTTTTGTATGTACACCTATGTTTACAGCATCCATTTTTAGCTCTTTTATTGTGATATTCCATCCTGGGGGGGAATGGGTATGTGTGATTGTGAATGTTTACTGATTATTAACTATTTTAATTATACCCCAGAAGTGGTGTGTGTCGGTTATGGAAGGGATTGGATATGATTGAGTGTATGAATGTGTAGAATGATCTAATTTGGATGAGATGGTATGAGAGTCGGGAACCGAGGCCCGGACCCCCTTTGCTGAGTGTGCAAACAGAAGCGGAGGGGGGTCTGGCTCTTGTACCCGGCTCAGTGTGAATGGTATGGATGGCCTGCAGGAAGGGAGGTGGACCAGCGGGGAGGGGAAGGGTATCTCTGGGGGCGTGGAGAGCTGGAATATTCAGGTCATGATGGGGAGAGGTAGGTATGGCGGGAGCAGAGGAGCGGGCCGCTCACGGGGAATAAGACATCGCTGTTTATAAGCGATCCCTTGTTCCGGCCCCTCCGATGTGGTTCCATCTTGCTCAACCCGAGTACCTGGCAACCAGGGTTTTCAGGGCCCGGGGCTCAGGATGCTGCTGCTGAATGCCAGGTCAATTGTCAACTAAGACCCCTTGATACGTGATTTAATCACTGACAAGGGGGCAGACCTGGTATGCATAACTGAGACCTGGCTGGGCCAGGAGGGGGGAGTAGCCCTCTCCGAGATATGCCCAGATGGGTTCTCAGTGTTGCATCATTCACGACCCCAGGGAAGGGGAGGAGGAGTGGCTATTATAACGCGCCAGAATCTGCATCCTCGTAGGAGCCCTGCCCCGGAGATTGTCGGGTGTGAGACGCTCCTTCTGAAGTTGGACTTAGGGGTTCAGGTGGGCCTTCTGTTAGCGTACCTGCCTCCCAGCTACGTTACTAAGGCCCTGCCTGAGCTGCTTGAGGCGATAGCTATCCTGGCAGTGGAGTTCCCCAGGCTTATGGTGCTGGGGGACTTTAACCTGCCTTCGGCAGGCGAAACCTCTGGCGCAGCTCAGGAGTTCATGGATTCCATGACAACCATGGACCTGACCCAAGTAATCCAGGGTCCGACTCATGAGGGAGGCCACACGCTTGACCTAGTGTTTCTTTTGGGGCAGTGGAGAGATGATCTGAATTTAGGGGATATAGTCATCACCCTGTTGTCATGATCAGATCATTTCCTACTGAGGTTGGATTTCACAGCCCCATTCCTCCCCCGCACGGAGGCGGGACCGACTAGGTGGTTCCACTCCAGGCACCTAATGGAGCCAGAAGGATTCCAGTGGGAACTTGGGGAAATACCTGAAACCCTGGTACACAATTCGGCTGAGCCCCTGGTGGCTGCCTGGAACACCGCAGCATCAGGGGCATTTGATTGGATTGCGCTTTTGCGACCTCTCCGTGGCAGTGGATTCCGGAAAGCTCCCTGGTTTACCGAGGAGCTCCGAGAGATGAAACGCCACAAGAGACGTCTGGAGCGATGCTGGAGAGCCAGTAAAACTGAATCTGACCAAACACTTCTAAGAACTTTTATTAAGTCTTACCTAGTGGCAATAGGGGCGGCAAAATGATCTCATTTTTCCGCTCTTATTGCATCCGCAGATTCTCGCCCAGCCGCCTTGTTTAGGGTGACTCACGCCCTCCTTGCTAAAGGGGGGAACGAGGAACACTTGCAAGGTAAAGCTGAGGAATTCGTGCAGTTCTGACGGATAAAGTCGCTCAGATCCGGTCGAATCTGGACTCCGGCTGGACAGAGTCCATTGAGTTGATAGGAGCAAGTCTTAGTCCATCGTTGTGTGATGAGTTTGAGCCTGTCACTCCTGATGACGTGGACAAGGCCGTGGGTGCGATGAGCTCTTCCACCTGTTTATCGGACCCGTGCCCCTCCTGGCTGGTTTCAGCCAGCAGAGAGGTGGCATGTGGCTGGATCCAGGCAGTGGTCAATGCTTCTTTGAGGGAGGGATCCGTACCGCAGCCTTTAAAGGTTGTGGTGGTGAGACCCCTCCTTAAGAAGCCTTCCCTGGATCCAGCGTATTTGAAGAACTTTCGTCCGGTCTCCAACTTACCTTTTATAGATAAAGTTGTTGAGAAGGTGCTAGCTTTTCAGCTTCTTCGGTTATTGGAGGAAACTGATCACCTAGATTCCTTTCAATCGGGTTTCAGGTGCGGCTACAGTACAGAAACTGCCTTGGTTGCCCTGATGGATGATCTCTGGCGAGCCCGGGATGGGTGTTACTCTTCCATCCTGGTGCTACTTGACCTCTCAGCGGCTTTCGATACTATCGACCTTGGTATCCTTCTGCATCGTCTCGGCAAGTTGGGAGTGGGAGGCACCGTTTTACGGTGGTTCTCTTATCTCTCTGACAGGATGCAGTTGGTGTTAGCAGGTGGACAGAGGTCATCCCCTAGGCCCCTGACCTGTGGGGTGCCTCAGGGTTCGGTCCTCTCGCCTATCCTGTTTAACATTTACATGAAACCACTGGGTGAGATCATCCGTAGACACGGGGTGAGTTTTCAACAGTACGCTGATGACACCCAGCTGTACATCACCACCCCGTCTCAATTCAGGGAGGCAGTCAATGTAATGTGCCGATGCCTGGACGATGTCAGGATCTGGATGGGGAGAAACAGGCTCAAGCTCAACCCCGACAAGACTGAGTGGCTCTGGATAGTGCCTCCTAAGGACCATGTCGACTGTCCCTCCTTGGTTCTTGAGGGAGAAAAATTAACTCCCTCGGAACGGGCTCGCAATTTGGGAGTTCTCCTAGATCCACAGCTAAAATTAGACCAACACCTTACAGCTGTGGCTAGGGGGGCTTTTGCACAGGTTCGCCTGGTCCACCAATTGCGACCAAACTTGGAGAAGGAGGCTCTACTCACGGTCACTCATGCCCTTGTCACCTCCCAATTGGACTACTGTAATGCGCTCTACATGGGGTTACCCTTGAAGAGTATTCGGGAGACTTCAACTGGTGCAAAATGCGGCTACGCGTGATGTGGTGGGTGTCTCAAGATACACCCACGTAACATCCATACTCCGCCAGCTGCATTGGTTGCCCATTGGTCTCCGGGTACAATTCAAGGTGTTGATCATCATCTTTAAAGCCCTTCATGGCTTATGACCAGGTTACCTCCGGGACCGCATCCTACCTCATACTTCCCTTTGACCGGTCAGGTCCCACAGAGTGGGTCTTCTCCAGGTCCCACCAACCAAATAATGTTGGCTGGCGGGGCCTAGGGGGAGGGCCTTCTCTGTAGGGTCCCCTGCTCTCTGGAACCAACTCCCCCCACCTTGCTGGCTTCCGAAAAGCCGTGAAGACATGGCTCTTCCAGCAGGTGGGGTTTTGAGACGATTTTTATCTTGGTCTTCCCCATGTATGTATGTGATAGTTTGTTTTTTTTAGATGTGTTTTAAAGTGTTATTAAATTATATTGTTTAGCTGTTCTTTAAATGTTGTACGCCGCCCTGAGTCCCCAGGGAGTAGGGCGGCATATAAGAGCAATAAATAAATAAATAAATACACAGTTGTGGTGCCCACATACAGGTACTGCTTCAGGGAATTTGCTAGCATAGTCAATCATGGTGAGTAAATACTTATTGCCTCTCCTAGTGACTCTATTAATCAGCCCTACAATATCGACTCCAACTTTCGTGAACGGGACTGAAATAATTCTGTGGCACTGCAATTTGGCTCTGGTTTTGTCAGATCTTTTCCCTACCGTTTGACATGAGTGGCATGATCTGCAATACAGTTGAACTTCTTTCCCCAAGCCTGGCTAATAAAATCTGTCTAATAACCGCGCCTTTGTCCTTTTAATACCCAAATGTCCCCCTGTGCTGTACGCATGAGCTAATTCTATCAGTTACCTGCGGGACCGCATCCTACCACATACCTCCCTAAAACCGGTTAGGTCCCACAGAGAGGGCCTCCTCCGGGTCCCGTCGGCCAAACAATGTCGATTGGCGGGGCCGCGGGGGAGGGCCTTCTCTGTGGGAGCCCCGTCCCTCTGGAACCAACTGCCACCAGAGATCCGGACTATCCCCACCCTGCTGGCCTTCCGTAAAGCCTTAAAAACATGGCTCTTCCGGCAGATGGGGTGAATAGGATAATCAGATTCCCCCTGAATGTTGCGTTTATAATGTCTTCTTTTTTAATTATATTTTTAATTTAAATTTATGACTATTGTTTTTAAATGTACGTTTCTTATTCATGCTGTACGCCGCCCTGAGTCCCACGGGATTGGGCGGCCTATAAGAGCGTCTAAATAAATAAATAAAGATCTTTGCGATATTTTTGTGGCACTAGAAGTTGTTTGATTGGCTTGCAGTGACTTCTAGTCACCCTCACTTTCGCCTCTCTCAGTAATTGCCCATTCTCAACTATAAATTTCTCCAGTTCATTCTCTGGTTTACTTTCGTTATCTTTATTTACTTCCCGAAACAAAGCTTGCAAGGTAGGATCTTGCATTTGCTCTTCTGCAAACTGTTGTTTGCTGGTCACATTTACACTTTCATTCGTTACTGGCAAGTTAAGTTGCACCTGGTCTAACTCTGCTTGATGGAAAACTTGTTTAATCTCCTTTTTAATTTCAGGGGAGACTCCTGCCCTTACGTTGTTGGATTTTTGTATTTGCTCTATCTGTTTCCCCAGACTATTGCCCACTAGTATGGGAGTAGGTATAGCATCGTAGATGGCAAAATCGTGGTAACCTTCCCATGTACTTATGGCTATCTTGATACATGCTACCCTTGTATGTATCACTGGACCTCCCAGACCTCTTAATTTTTGCTTTCTCCTTCCAAAATATCTTGAGGCCTCACTAAATCACTTCTTATTATGCTTATCACAGATCCAGTGTCACGTAGGCAAAAATAAGCCTGTTCATTAACTTTCACCTCCCATATATATTCAGGATCTGGTATGTTGTGTAAGGTTATGCACACAAGGTTTCTGCAGATCCCATCCCACGACTCAGCAATGTCTTTTGCTTCCTGGGTCAGGCCTCCGTTTTGTTTTTCAACTGTGACCTGCTCTCTAGGCGTACTGTCACTCTTTGCTTCAGAAGACTCATTTGGCTTACGTATATAGAAACTGGTGTAAGTGTTGTAAGGAATATCCTTCTGGGTTCAGTTCCAAGTGGGGAAAAAGACACTGGATTCATGAAGGTTGCTTGGAAAGAAGGTTTAATGGTGGACAGGAGCACATGGCATGAGCCCCTGTACAGAAAAGGTAGCTTACATGGTTCCAGGTGAAGAGAAAAAGAGAGAAAAGAGATGCTGAGTTCCTTGTTTTATAGTCTCTGTTGGGTCCCACCTCTTAGTTTCCTGTTCCTGTATAGAAATGTATCCCATTGGCTCTCAGACCCCCAGGGGCATGCTGGGGCAGCTCTTGGCTTTTGTCTAATCCAGCTTTGGCTGAATGAAAGGGCCTTGGGCAAATCCTATTGTGGTTTTATTATGCAGAAGACTTCCAGTCCAGGTGAGAGGAATATGTGAGCTGGGCCCAGCCCCCAATGACCCATTGGCAAGGGGTGGGGGTTTCCAAGAGGAGTCTTTTGTTTGTTTAAAAGCATGTTTCCAGATGTGTTCCACAGAATATTTTCTACCTTTTAATATCTCCTAGGATATCTCGTTTCCTAGGAGAGGGGTGGGTGCTAACTTCCTACATAAGCATCATTTTTCCTATCTTTATAAAATGTTTTGGATTGGTTACATTGAAACTGCCTGAGGCCTATCTTTCTCTCCTGTCAACTTCCCTCTTGGACAGTCAAATTCAGGCAGAGATTCTCTGTAAATCCTCCCTCTTTTGAAGTAACACACAGAGCTCCTCAGCTCTCCACACTAAGTCTTCCCTCCTGGGATTTACCACATAACAGAGCTTCCCTTAGCTCTTCAAAGCACTTCTCACTAAATTCTTCCCTCATGGAAGTTCACACAAAACAGAGAGCTTTCTTTAGCTCTTCTCACTAATACAGACAGAGAGCTTTCTTCTATCTCTTCTTACTAAACCTTCCTTCTTTTGGAAGTTATCACATAACATAACAGAGAGCTCCACATCTCTCTCAGCCAGGCCTTTTATAGTTCCTGGCCCTGCTATCTATGATCCGATTGGCTGTCTCTTATGATGTCATCTATCCCCCCTCCCTTCTGGAGCACTGGGATAAACACCTCCCCCTTCTTACTTACCATGCATTTTAAAAGCTGTCTGGCTCTATACTTACTGATTTAAACAGTTCCTTTTAACAACATTAAAACTTTCTACAACAACTTACTATTTTACATTCAGTACCTGTATGTGGGCACCACAACTTGTCAAACCGTAACACGGTTGTCCTAATGCAAGTTCAGGGAGGACAGAAACCTCCCATGGAGGTTCAAACCAGAAATCAAAATATTTTCCATTTCTTTCAGAAAACCACATAATTCTTCTTCCCGATCAGGTGAGAGATAAAGGAGAGGAAAATTTAAAAGAGAAGCTGGAAAAAATAGAGTATGCAAAACTCATGGATATATTACATGAAAAGTAAAGGGAGATAATTTTTATTCAGAAAAAAAGGAAAACATCTGGAAGTCAGTGGGGAGGAAAAAGTCACTTGGGGTGCTAAGTAGGGCAGAGAGAGAAGCAGGCCTTGCTCTGGCAGAAAACTGGCGAAGACCTGAATCCCAGCAGTTTGGAGACCTGGATTGAAATATAAAGAGATTATATGACGAGCCAAGGTGGCGCAGCAGTTAGAGTGCAGTACTGCAGGCTACTTTAGCTGACTGATCAGCAGTTCAGCTGTTCAAATCTCACCGGCTCAGGGTTGACTTAGCCCTCCATCCTTCTGAGGTAGGTAAAATGAGGACCCAGATTGTTGGGGGCAATGTAAATATACATTGCTTAATGGTGTAAACCGCTTAGAGAGTGCTTGCACTATGAGGCGGTATATAAGTCTCACTAATAAATAATAAATATGGACTTGAGATCTAAATAAAAAAATTGTGAACTTTGTTAACTGGACTGGATTGATAAAGAGACTATATGGACTTGTGAGTCAATAAAAAATTTGTGAACTTTGTGAATTGTGAATTTGACAATATGGAGGCGGCGTGTGTTTATGAAGAACTGGCTGGGGTGTTAAAATACATTTATGAAGATTTTAAAAATTGTCTTTTAGACTTTAAAGGTGGAAAGAAAACAGAAAAGAAGCTGGAATTTAAGGAAAGAATTAACAATGGTGGGAAATGAAGATGAAGAAAAAGAAGAACAAAAAGATTACAAAGATGAAAAGAGAACTGAAGAGAAAAAACAAATTTATGATTACACTGAGATTTATAGTGACAAAAAAATGAAAAGGAACTTGAAACTAAAAGACAGATTGATGATTATATCAGGATTTATAATGATTAATATAGTAGGTCAATTGTTGGAAGTATATATAATTTGGACAATTATTACCCTTTTTATATGATTTGTTTTATATACGATTTGTATAACTTACAAATCTGATTTAATATTGAAAGGATTCAGATGATTATTGATATTTTTGGAATGATATAAGATCTGTATAATCAATACTCTTAAAGGTCTTTATATAAGTTTATATAATTTATAAGTTGGATTTTTTTATGGGGAATTTAAAATGTTATTAACCAATGGATGGAATAGTAATGACAAGAATTGTATTTGTTTAAATATAGAGAATGAGTTAAAATTAAATTTTAAAAAGTTAGAAAGTTGGAAGGGAGATATGGAAGGGGAGAAGAAATTAAAATTTTTGGGCATCTAGAAATGATAGAACTAAAAAAAAAAGATGATTAAAGATACCAATTGAGGCATCAAGAGGCATAAGAGATCATGACTGCGGGGGGGGGGTGTTTCGCATCTCCCGCACCCTTCCCTCCTGTCACAGGTTTACTCGTTTGATATGTCTTGGTAGCGATTTTGTTTAATTTTCCTTTTATATCTCCCTGACCAAGGGTTGCACCCCCTGTTTCACTTTTCTCTCTCTTTAGAGGCTTGCTTCTTCTTTTGGAATATCTCTAAGCTCTGCAGGATTGTTTAAGATTTGCTTTATGTGTGGAATAGACAGACGTTGACACGTTTCTTGAACAAACTATTAAACTGTTTATTTAAATACAACTTCTCAGTAATTGTCAAGTGAATTTGTTACAGCCACCAGCTCTTCAATTCTTTCTTTTACTTTTTCCTTCCTCTCTGAGATTCTCTTTGCTTTCCTGACTAAACCTAAGCAAATCTAATTCTTCTTTGTTTCTAGACCTGTGGATAAGAGCACGTTTCACCGTTTACCTCTATCCACAGATTATTCAATATATATCAATCACTCTTGTTCCCTGACCCTGGCTCCTGCTTTCCACAGAACTACCTAAGGCCTACTTCCCTCTTTGGAAGTCACACACAGAGCTCCTCAGCTCTTCTCACTAATACAGACAGAGAGCTTTCTTCTAGCTCTTCTCAGCACTTCTCACTAAATCTTCTTTCTTTTTAAAGTTACCACATAACGTAACAAGAGAGCCCTTTTCTAGCTCTTCTCTCTAGCTCTTCCTTCTATTGGAAGTTACCTCATAACATAACAGAGCTTCCCTCCTTTGGCAATTACTTCATAACTTTACAGAGAGCTCTTTTCTAGCTCTTCTTACTAAACCTTCCTTCTATGGAAGTTCACCTCATAACATAACAGAGCTTTCCTCCTTTGACAATTACTTCGTAACATTACAGAGAGCCTTCTTCCTTTGGCAATTACCTCATAACTTAACAAAGAGCTCTTTTCTAGCTCTTCTTACTAAACCTTCCTTCTATGGAAGTTCACCTCATAACATGAGAGAGCTCTTCCCTCCTTTGGCAATTACTTCATAACATTACAGAGAGCTCTTTTCTAGCTCTTCTTACTAAACCTTCCTTCTATGGAAGTTCACCTCATAACATAACAGAGCTTTCCTCCTTTGACAATTACTTCGTAACATTACAGAGAGCCTTCTTCCTTTAGCAATTACCTCATAACTTAACAAAGAGCTCTTTTCTAGCTCTTCTTACTAAACCTTCCTTCTATGGAAGTTCACCTCATAACATAAGGAGAGAGCTCTTCCCTCCTTTGGCAATTACTTCATAACATTACAGAGAGCTCGACATTTCTCTCAGCCAGGCCTTTTATAGCTCCTGGCCCTGCTGTCTATGCTCCTATTGGCTGTCTTTTATGATGTCATCTATCCCCCCTCCCTTCTGGAGCACTGGGATAAACACCTCCCCCTTTCTACTTACCATGTATTTTAAAGCTGTCTGGCTCTATACTTACTTGTTTAAACAATTCCTTTTAACAACATTTTAACTTTAAACAACAACTTACAATTTTACATTCAGTACCTGTATGCGGGCACCACAACTCCTTCCCCTTGGAATTGAAAAAAAAATGACAACGTCATTTTTTTTCTTCAAAGTTACCTGTGGGTATAAAACTTTAAACAGAATATTTTCCAACTGTCATGATTAGAGCAATTTTTACAGTCATTACATGATAAGTCTCTGTAAGTCTTTATTAATCTGGTGCCGGTCTGCTTGCTTCCTTGTCATCCTCTCGTTGTCAGGGTTCCGTCTCGGTTCCACCTGCTTCTGCGTTGTCCTGGCATCGTCCGGGCTCTGTCTCGGTTCCACTTGCTTCCGCATCATCCTGGCATTGTCCGGGCTCCGTCTCGGTTCCTCTCCGGCCTCGTCCTCACCTCGTCTTCGTGGACCGCCGTCCGCAGGATCTTCTTGGTCGATGCTGGACAAAGCATCTGCTACCCTGTTCTCTCTTCCTTTACACTGAAGTGTTTTTTTTTATTTCTATGGTAAATGCTATCTCTGACTGCCTCCTTTTTCAACTTTACGTGCATTTCTTTTGGCAATTTATGTCGCCCTATGGAATTTGTGTTCACTCTGAAGGCCTCATCTATTTCTCTTATTATTTCTTGCTTATCATGTTGCATTGTTAATTCTGCTATCTTTTTGTCTGTGTTAAGTTTATGTTCTGTGCCCTTTGCTTTCCCTGGTTTCTCTGTGAACCCACTAGCATACTCTCTAACTAGGCACATTAGTTGTTCCTTTTGTTCCTTCATTGGTTTGGGACTTATATTCACTTTCTGTATAGAATTTTCTTTTGGTTGAGTCTGATCATTGGTTGGGCAAAATATATCTAACCCTTCATCTTCTATCTGGTTATAAAGAACCACCTGCTCTGGATTCCAATACTGCTTTATCGAATTCACGTGCACAACCCTCTCTAAATTATCATCTATTCTCTTAATTACGTAATTTACAGGAGTGGTCTGTTTAATTATCTCATAGGGACCTTCCCAGTCATTTTGCCATTTGCTTCCTTTTACATAACGTAGGAACAGTACTCTATCTCCTGTCACAAACTGTTTATCTTTTGCCTTTTTGTTATACCATTGGCTCTGTCTTGCTTGAGCTTCAATTCCATTTTGTTGTGCATATTTCATAGCTTCTGCCATGTCTTCTTTTAGCTTTTCCACATAAGCTATAACCTCCATAGATTCCTT